>OY294045.1:68916703-69323522 GCA_958510825.1 Brachypterus glaber | reverse complement strand
GGGCGATGCTCCGGTCGTAATTATTTCCAGACAGCAAATTTTCTTGAAAACATTGAATTTTTCCCCTCATAATTCTCAGCCTCTTGTGTAATTATACAAAGCGGTCCAAAAGTCACCCCCCTCTTAACTTTTGAACCAGTTGAGATATCGAGTTCAAATTTAAAAATTTTAAATAAGACAACTTAAACTATCTTTTAGCATATATTTTATACTTTCAGCTCTTAAAATGTGGGCAGGGGGGCATGGGGGCACATTTTTTAAATGGAAAGGGGGTCGTTTAATACATCATTTTAAAGCTTATAAAATTCTCCATTTAACTCCATATTTTTAAATAAAAAAAAATAATAAGGTTTAAAATGGGGTTGAAAACGAGGGGTACCGCAATAGGTTTTGGGTGCGTCGTCTCCTTCAAAATCGGAAGTCTTTTGCAATATTTCGAAAGATTTCCTAAGACTTCCTATAATTTTCAAAAACTTCTCAAAGATTTCCTAAGACTTCTTACGACTTCCTGAGATTTCCTAAGACTTCTTACGACTTCCTGACATTTCCTGAGACTTTTTGAGACTTCCTCCGACTTCCCAAAGATTTATAGTGACTTCCTAAAGACTTCTAACAACTTTTTGCAATTCTACGCATGCGTGATTTTTAAATTTAGCCCGCGAATTTTTTATTCAGGGATTTATTGTTAAAGTTAGTTTTCGGATCAGATTATTTTATAAGGAACTAATTTAATAATAATAATTATAATTATCATAATTATTATCACGGATAATGATTTACAGTGCCCGGGCAATTGCAAGCTATTATTATTCATCTTTTGTCATCTTTTTTAACTTTTATCATAGATTTACTAGCGTTGCGTTCTTGTGGAGTGGGGTCAGCCGTCTTGCAGCTGCTTCTTATCAATGCACTGCAGTGCTGAATTTATGCCCGCTTTTGCCCGAGATATGATGTCCATTCTGTGACTAAGTAAAAACATGAAACAATCGGTTTATTTAGGTTTATATTGTTTTCCGAAAATAGCAGTTCTGAATTGGTTCGGAACGTGCGCAGTTGCCATTGAGAACTGCCCAGTTGCAACTGCACCAGTTCCGAACCAGTTTAGAACTGAGATTTTCGACAAAAAAACAAACCCAATAAATTCGTTCACAAAGTACATAAAGGGTTTAGGTGGGGTCGAATACACCATGTAGAATTTATTGAGAAATTATAAGAAACTGCGTTACGAGGTAGGAAGAGGCCAAATTTTGCGTAAGTTATGGTAGAAACTTGGGCAGACATTTATTTTTTTGTGTAATAAAACTATATCTCCTATTTATTTAAAAGTTTAATTATTTATATTTATAGTTTAGTATAAAATATAAAGTCCAAACGATCACTTTCTCGCGAAATAGACAAAATGAAGTGTGCTGCCGATATGCCGAAAACCACGCCACTTACACGGCGCGTGTGGAGGGGGTAAATTACACCGTGTTTTCCAAGTATTTTTATTAAAATAACGACTAAAGACTTCTCAGACTTCCTGAGACTTCCTGAGACTTCCTGCGACTTCTCAAAGACTTCCCGGACTTTCTGAGATTTCCTAGTGACTTCCTAGACCATGAGATTTCTCAAAAACTTCCCAGACTTCCTGAGACTTCCTAGAGACTTCCCAGACTTCCTGGCCAAGTGCGTCGTCTCCTTCATTATTGCGGGACCCCTCGGTTGAAAATGAATATTAATGTCAAAATTCCTCTAAAAAAAAAAGCAAATAATTTTTTAAAAATGCCTAATTTAAAAAGCCTTAAAAAATCGAATGTTTTAGCACAAAAAATTGAAAAATCAAAACCTTAAAAAACATTTATAAAAAAAATATAAAAATATTATTTTAAATAGAGAATTTTATAAGCTTTAAAATGATGTATCACACGACCCGCCTTTCCATTTAAAATGCCCCCCCATGCCCCGTGCCCACATTTTAAGAGCTGAAAGTATTAAATATATACTAAAAGATAGTTTAAGTTGTCTTATTTAATTTTATTTCTAAATTTGAAGTCGATATCTCAACTCATTCAAAAGTTAAAAGGGGGGGGGGTCAATTTTGGACAGCACTATATATGAAAATCTGATTCTGTTTTATCTATATTCATTTAACAAACGCGACCATTCTTTTTAATATTGATTTGGCTTGTTATAAGTACGTAAAGTATATGTACAAACT
This sequence comes from Brachypterus glaber, assembly GCA_958510825.1. NCBI lineage: Eukaryota > Metazoa > Arthropoda > Insecta > Coleoptera > Kateretidae > Brachypterus > Brachypterus glaber. The sequence continues at coordinate 69,321,322 of OY294045.1, read as the reverse complement.
AATCTGTGAAATATTATCAGCCATAATAACTCAAAGTGTGAAGCTTCGTGACCAGATAATCTAATTTTAATTAAATATTCTATTAAATTTTGCAGCGCTGCGGTCTAGCTTTTAATAAGACTATTTAGAAGCTGACAAATATTTATATAAAAACTGACTTTACTTTTTCTCGTATACTCTATAAAAAAAATTCGATGAAAACCCTTCCAATACATATACCAAAACTCACAAAATATAATTTTCATGGAAATTAATCGAGGGGCTGACCGCGTCTAAAATTTGTACAAAAGAGTTCCTTTACGCAAAGAGTTCCTCAGAGTTACTACTGCCAATAAGGCACCCTCAAAAAAAAGCTTTGTCCCTAACGGTTACTACCAAACTTGGCGCCCCTTCAAATAAGAAATGGCACCCCGATTTACCTTCAAGAAAAAAAGCTTTATTCCTGACGGTTTCTACCAAACTTGGCGCCCCTTCAAAACAAAAATTTGGCGTCCCAAAATTACCTTCTGGAAAAAAAGCTTTGTCCCTCAAAACAAAAATTGGCGCCCCCAAAATACCTTCAGGAAAAAAGCTTTGTACCTGACGGTTTCCACCAAACTTGGTACCCCTTCAAAAAAAAAATTGGCGCTCTAAAATTACCTTCAGGAAAAGAAGCTTTGTCCCTGACGGTTTCTACCAAACTTGGTAGAGTTCCTTTGGCTTGTACAAAAGATTTCCTCGCGGTCAGTCCCTCGAAATTAATTCATATGAATTTTCCAAAAACCGCAACCGTTATATTTAATTTTTTTAGAAATAAGGAATGCTTTAGTTAATAATAATAATTTATTAAATTAACACATTCATTAAAGATTTATATTTTTCCAAAGGACGCCTCCTTTAATGTATAATAACCATGTTTACACTAGTTTACTTTTGATTTGATTTATGGACCACATCAGGTGACCCGCATTAATAAAATAAGTTTATTATACAGGATATTGATAAACATTGTAATGTTATATATTTATTATCTATAGTTATTAAAATAAGAAAAGTCCTACATCTGTATTATCGACTTAAGTGTAACGTGCTTATTAATATTTATATTAGAAGGAAAAACAACTTTAATTAATGTCTTGTTAATTAAGTAAATATTTTTAAATAATTAATACACTGTAGAAAAAAAAAATCACATGGACTCGAATTAACACAGAACTGAGTTAATTCAGGTCTTGTGTTACATTTCATTTCGAAATACCTGCCAAAAACCAACGATTGAAAAATATTCCCTAAACACACCGAGGCCTCGCGAGGCTCAAACTAAGTTAGGTACATTTGTATCTCATTAAAATCTTATAATGGATTTTTTTAGAAAAAGGTCTATAGATCACTAATAGGCTAAAAATTCACCGCGCGTAGCTTGGACAATATGTTTGGACAATACAGGGTGTTTCCTAAGTACGGTACGTAACATCAGGGTGTAATTTATTACCCAAAAATAAGAAAAAAGTTCCTATAAACAAATGTCCTGAAACGACTCGTAGGTGAGCTACGCCCCTTTAAAACGGGTTCCAAAAACTAGCACCATTTTGTGCTTCCATATAACTTTTGTTTAAAACGTTTTTTTATATATATCTAGAGGGAATTAAAATATTAAAGATTGTCATGATAAATGGACCACCCTGTATAATTAAGTTTATACTGACATCAGAGGCCTTCTACTCGATAAATGAATATAAATCATTTAATTTTAATAAATACGTCTAAATTGTATTTTTTTTATATATAAAATATTTATGTATTTTTTTGTAATTGACTTATCCTATATAACTTTGTGATCTCTGGATAAATAAAGGATTATTATTATTATTATTATTATTATTATAGCACCGCATTTTAAAGATTTTTTTCCTTCTATCTGGCATCCCTATTATTTAACTTTTGCAAGCACATAGAGCGGTTCTTTGGACGAAGGTTTTTGAGAGCCTTTTCCCATTTTATAATGTATAATTTTTAAAAAACCCAAAAGCGTTGTGGCTTTTAAACAATAAAATACGGTCTTATGAAGTAAAACATAATAAATTAGAGATATAATTAAATAGTAGTTGGTTACGCTTAACCAATTTCTAAGGATTGTGTGAAACTTTAAGTATCTTATAAGAAGTCAAAAGGAAGGTAAACCGAGACGGTCCATTATAAATAATTGTAAATATTCGCTTCATTTAACAAATTAAAAGTACCTACTACCACTTCAGTAGTTATTTCCTACATTTTAGATCTTGTATTGCTTTATTTTCGTCCTTTTGCGATAATTACATTAATTTATTACTTGCCTTTGTACGCTGCCTTAGTGCCTATTCACAGGCTCGCATACGAACGTAATACATAACATTGCGATGCCGTGATTGGCTTGACGTGCCGCCATGTATCTTGTAAGCCAATCACGGCACCACATTCTTATGTTTTATGATCTTATGTAAGCTTCTGGATAGGCCTCCAACCATAGTTCTACGGAAGTAGGTACCCGTGATTTAAGGATTACCTTAAAAGCATCTGATTCTAAAGATGAAAGCTTAGGAATCACACTGAGAACAAGTTTTAATTTAATGGTCCTATGGAATACAAAAATATATAAATATATTTTTTCACCACCAGCCTAAAAGCACATCTTTATTACTGTTCTTTCCATTGCTAGAAATATTATTTCTCTACCTATGACGTCAGAGGTTCTAAAAATAATGCATTTTATAGCATTTTTGTCCGACTTGATTTTAAATATTTTTATTAAACGATCGTGAAAAAATCAGCTATAAACCTTGTAACTTTTAAAAAGAAAGATAACAATTTTTATCTTACAACAAAATTAATTAAAATTTTAGTAGAAAATAAAAAAATACTTTTTATCTGTGCAAGAATTTTTAGTTTTTGCCCCCTTTGTCCCCTTACCTTATCCCAATGTTAACCATATTTGACATCAGGTAAACTACGAAGGAGCACAATCGTACAGTGAAGGAATTTTTTAAACCGGTCCTTTCGTTTAAAAGTTACAAGGTTTATAGCTGTTTTTTTCAGGATCGTTTAATAAAAATATTTAAAATCAAGTCGGACAAAAATTTTCTGGTAATACCGTTATCGGATGCCCTAAAGTTAAGGGCAGAAACTATTTTTGATTTTTCGGTCGACTTCGCCCATAAAACAATAAAGAGTTAGAAAAAAAGATGTGATCATAAATAATAACTTTATTAATGTATTACTTAACATACATACATGTAATATGTATATTGAATGAACGAACATAATTTTTTTAAGATTGTTAATTAACAAAAAAAAAATATTATACGAATTTCTATTTAATTTATTATTCTATATTCAAAAAGCAACATTTGTAACAAACCTCACCTCAATATGGCATCAAAATTCAAATAGTTTTTGTAGTGGGAAAGAAGGCAAATAATTGTAAATAAAACAGGCATGGTTGTAAATAAAACAGTATACAAACCTCGGTTTAACATGTAATTTGTCATTCGGAAATTAGCAGACCTTGGGACTGCCCTTGGTCTGCTATCTTTCCCTCAGAAAATGAAACAGTTTCCACCTCGGTATGTACTATACTATTTCAGTACGGAGAAATAGGTTTTATTTTTGCTACATGCTTTTAAATTGATTATTTTTTTTTTAATGAGTACCGAACTAATATAATTCTTCTTTTGGTCATTACAAAATAACTAATACTTATTTTTAGAATTACAGGTATAGTTATTAAGGGTCCTTTTATATAATATATAAATACTTTTACATATTATGTTATATTACGCCTTTGTATACCACATTTTTAGCTGAAAGTTCTCAGTTATAATTAAAGATATTAATATGTTTTTTATTGTACAAAGTTTTGCTTAAGTGCCTAACGTCTTCCTTTTTTAATTTTTTGTTTTTTTTTTTTATGTTTGAAATTACGTAAAATATCGTAATTTTCAAAGTCAAATATTATATCAATAACAAAAAAAATAAAACGAAAAAAAAGGACGTTAGGCACTGAAGCAACTCTTTAACTAACCAATAGTTTAGTTCAGTTTAGTTTAGTTAGTTAATTTAGTTAGTTAGTTTAGTTAGTTAGTTTAGTTAGTTAATTCAGTTAGTTAGTTAGTTAGTTTTTAGTTTAGTTAGTTTAGTTAGTTTAGTTAGTTTAGTTAGTTTAGTTAGTTTAGTTAGTTTAGTTAGTTTAGTTAGTTTAGTTAGTTTAGTTAGTTTAGTTAGTTTAGTTAGTTTAGTTAGTTTAGTTAGTTTAGTTAGTTTAGTTAGTTTAGTTAGTTTAGTTAGTTTAGTTAGTTTAGTTAGTTTAGTTAGTTTAGTTAGTTTAGTTAGTTTAGTTAGTTTAGTTAGTTTAGTTAGTTTAGTTAGTTTAGTTAGTTTAGTTAGTTTAGTTAGTTTAGTTAGTTTAGTTAGTTTAGTTAGTTTAGTTAGTTTAGTTAGTTTAGTTAGTTTAGTTAGTTTAGTTAGTTTAGTTAGTTTAGTTAGTTTAGTTAGTTTAGTTAGTTTAGTTAGTTTAGTTAGTTTAGTTAGTTTAGTTAGTTTAGTTAGTTTAGTTAGTTTAGTTAGTTTAGTTAGTTTAGTTAGTTTAGTTAGTTTAGTTAGTTTAGTTAGTTTAGTTAGTTTAGTTAGTTTAGTTAGTTTAGTTAGTTTAGTTAGTTTAGTTAGTTTAGTTAGTTTAGTTAGTTTAGTTAGTTTAGTTAGTTTAGTTAGTTTAGTTAGTTTAGTTAGTTTAGTTAGTTTAGTTAGTTTAGTTAGTTTAGTTAGTTTAGTTAGTTTAGTTAGTTTAGTTAGTTTAGTTAGTTTAGTTAGTTTAGTTAGTTTAGTTAGTTTAGTTAGTTTAGTTAGTTTAGTTAGTTTAGTTAGTTTAGTTAGTTTAGTTAGTTTAGTTAGTTTAGTTAGTTTAGTTAGTTTAGTTAGTTTAGTTAGTTAGTTAGTTAGTTAGTTAGTTAGTTAGTTAGTTAGTTAGTTAGTTAGTTAGTTAGTTAGTTAGTTAGTTAGTTAGTTAGTTTGGTAAGTTAGTTAGTTAGTTAGTTAGTTAGTTAGTTAGTTAGTTAGTTAGTTAGTTGGTTAGTTGGTTAGTTGGTTAGTTAGTTAGTTAGTTAGTTAGTTAGTTAGTTAGTTAGTTAGTTAGTTAGTTAGTTAGTTAGTTAGTTAGTTAGTTAGTTAGTTAGTTAGTTAGTTAGTTAGTTAGTTAGTTAGTTAGTTAGTTAGTTAGTTAGTTAGTTAGTTAGTTAGTTAGTTAGTTAGTTAGTTAGTTAGTTAGTTAGTTAGTTAGTTAGTTAGTTAGTTAGTTAGTTAGTTAGTTAGTTAGTTAGTTAGTTAGTTAGTTAGTTAGTTAGTTAGTTAGTTAGTTAGTTAGTTAGTTAGTTAGTTAGTTAGTTAGTTAGTTAGTTAGTTAGTTAGTTAGTTAGTTAGTTAGTTAGTTAGTTAGTTAGTTAGTTAGTTAGTTAGTTAGTTAGTTAGTTAGTTAGTTAGTTAGTTAGTTAGTTAGTTAGTTAGTTAGTTAGTTAGTTAGTTAGTTAGTTAGTTAGTTAGTTAGTTAGTTAGTTAGTTAGTTAGTTAGTTAGTTAGTTAGTTAGTTAGTTAGTTAGTTAGTTAGTTAGTTAGTTAGTTAGTTAGTTAGTTAGTTAGTTAGTTAGTTAGTTAGTTAGTTAGTTAGTTAGTTAGTTAGTTAGTTAGTTAGTTAGTTAGTTAGTTAGTTAGTTAGTTAGTTAGTTAGTTAGTTAGTTAGTTAGTTAGTTAGTTAGTTAGTTAGTTAGTTAGTTAGTTAGTTAGTTAGTTAGTTAGTTAGTTAGTTAGTTAGTTAGTTTGGTTAGTTAGTTTAGTGCGGGGTTCATGCCCTCAACACTTGGTCCCTAAGGTCATAATATGATATTATCACACTCATATCATCCCTGTTTTTTTTATAAAGTCCAGGTACGGTTTCAGGGGAGTGTTCATGATCTCGTTTGGTTCCAGCGAGTCTAACTAAACAATAGTAAAACCCCATTTTGATATCTTTATTATGATAATAACCGAGAATTGCATTTTAACCATTCGAAACCGGGTCTAACATTTTATTTTTTATTTTTTCATCATAGAAAAAACTTTCTAGGGTTTTTTTTTATTCCAAATGACCCTTAACTGTTCCTGTAATTGTAAACGTTTAAATGTGAATGCATTAAAATTGAAAATGCATTATAAACTGAAGATAAGTAATTAAATGAGATATCCTACGAGGATTATAAACGCCGTCCAATTAGAGCCATCAGTCAAATAGTAAAACTTAATTTATTCATAAACTCACATATCAGTTTAACTTTGTATCTGCCTACCTTTAATGTAATCTTTCTAGTCGAATAAAAAATTGAAAATTAATCTTGCAATTCATGTGGCCGACAAATCTTTGGTCAATCGCAAAATATTTATTTTTTTACAATGATTGTGACACAATCATAGGTAAAGTAAAATGTCCTTATTGTGCATTATAAAAGGCTGTAAAGGAAATCATTTTTATTTACTCTACATTTCTAAAAGTTAACTTTTTTCTAACAAAGGGCAGAAAGTATCTTTTTTCTAACCTGTTTTGGCTTTAGATTTTACTTGCTATTGTCATTGAGAGCGACATAACCAAACATTTGTATGCTAATTTAGCCTAAGCTGCGTATTGGCCAAATAGCATCTCTCAAGATGGAAATGTTTAGTTTTCTTATTAGGTTAGAAATTATTTCGTACGACCACCATTGAAAATTTTCGCACGATTTATTAAAATTCCGTATCTAAAATAGAACGTAGTGGCTAAAACGTATTATGCTGCTCTGGTATAAGGGATTGGTATGATCCTCGCTTTTTAGCACACTTTCGCAAATGAGTCACTGCAGTCTATTTCAGACACGGACAATAGAGAGTAAGAAAGTACTATATTTCATACGAGTACGAAATAATATTACCTATACATGCGTGCATATGTGGTCAAGCAAAACTATCATGATTTTGTTTTTCAGAAATATTTACTATTTTATAAGACTTTTTTGATTAAATTTTTATGCATCTGGATATACATTTTTTCACTATTCCAATTTTTTTTTATGGTCTGTCTCATCAAACAAGATAGTAAATTAAAAATCGCACAGTAAATATTTTTCCAACAGGTTTGAATAGTATATGTTTGTTTATAGAATATAGTTTTGTTTTATAAAATAAACTACGCAGTATATTGGCACATCTAATATTCGAATATATTCACTGTGCGATTTTTAATTTACTCTCTTGCATGATGAAATAGACCATAGGTTATTTAGGCCAGGCACTAAATTCATAAAAGGGGGCTTTCGCTGCAAAAGGTCAAGGAGAGTTCTAATTAGATAGATTTTTACAGTTTAGTATTCTCAATAATAATCCGAGTTTTTGACCTTGAGCTACCGCCTCTCGCGCCTCCATATTGGAAAAACGGTACCGAAAACCAGTTTTTGGAGACTATCTTCTCTCCAGCGCCACCTAGGTTAAAAATAGTTATTACAAAAATTATAGAGCATGACATTTCCTTCTACAATATACAATATATGTATTTATTGAAATTTCGAGAAAATTCAGCGTGATCAGTAGCTGGCATGCCAAAATTTAAAAGGTATATAAATATATCAAAAAAAGTTCCTGTTAAGGTTGGTCCGAAAATAAGCCCTAAAAGAGCTACGGGCCTTCGAAGATGGAGATATAGAATGGGGAACAAAAAAAGCACCAATAAAACTTTAATGCTACAGGGAGATTCTTCATTTAAAACTAAGCAAAAAAGTATTCTTCACCGAAACACCTAAATTTAATATTAAAGGAGTAATAATAGCCTTTTAAAAAGTAAAAGTATTTTTGGTGACACCAAATGTTACTTCCTCTTAATTACATTTTTTTTAAACCTGCTCCTATAGTGTTACACTATACGACATTTTTTATGTATTTTTACTCAAGGAATCTATACTTTTTATAAAAAATACAAAAAAATACACATAAAAAAGTTTGGGGCAAAAAAGTGAAAATGTTGTCTTAACCCTCAAAATGCATTTTGTTACCCTAGGCACGCCTCTGAATAAATTCAAAAAAGTAATTAACATAAACTAATTTCCCTTATACTAGTATACATTTAAAAACTCGTCGCTTTAGCTTAAAGGGTACCAGAGTAAAAACCTTACTTTTAGTACAATTTTAAAGGGCCGTAACTCTCTTAAGGGTCATTTTCGAACCAACCTTTATAGAAACTTTTTTTAATATTTTTGGATATAGAATCACCTCTTAAATTTTGGCATGCCAGTTACTGATCACCCTGTACGTAGAGATTTTGCGAATTGTAGTAGAAATTTGCTGAGCTTGACTCCGCTGTAACTCGTGAACTATTCATCTGATTGAAAAATGTTTCCTACAAAAGTTGCAGGAAATTTCATGCTCTATAATTTTAATGTAATAGCTACTGTTAACCTAGGTGGCGCTGGAGAGAAAATGGTCTCGAAAAACTGGTTTTCAGTACCATTTTTCCAGTATGGCGACGCAAGCAGCGGTCGCTCAAGGTGAAAATTTGGAATATTAAAAGGACTGTACTTTACCAAATTAGAACTCTCCTTGACCTTTAGTTTAGACTTTTTCAAAATTTTCAAAAATTGTCCTAGACAAAAAATTCTTGGATAGAAATGTGTTTCATGAAAAAAATTTTGTTTTTTTTTTTTCGTCTGTCCGTCTGTTTGTCTCCGTCCGTCTATCCGATGTCACGATTTTTGTAGACACGATAACTCAAGAAAGAATAATTTGATCGATTTTTTTTAATTATTTTTTTTTAGATTTCATTTTTTGCGAAAAGATTTTTTTTTGAAAAAAAAATTTTGTTTTTTTGAAAAAATTTTTTTTCAAAAAATTTTCGTTTTTCAAATAAAAGATCTTTAAAAAAAAATTGTTGAAAACTTTTTTCTTCGAAAAAAAAAATTCATAACTATCACACAACAAAATCTATCAGTTGTCATATTTTTAATTTTTGAATTCAGTAAGGCGGCGCCAGGGGGGCAGTGGGGGACAATATTTCAAATATTTCAAAGGTCTTGTTATGGGTCATTTGGTTTTCTACAAAATTGGTATTATCATGCTAAGACTAATTATTTATCATTTGCATGTAAAATTTTCCATATTTATGCTCAACATTAAAAATTTCAATAATTTTGAAGAAAAAAAATCTCCAAAAAATAATTAAAAATAAACAGTAACACAGTTAAATAGAGAATATTAAGCTCTTTAAAATGACAAGATCTAAGGTTCCATTTAAAATATTGTCCCTTATTGCCCCCTTAGCGCCACCTTACCGACTAAAAAATTTGAAAAATGTGGCCAATGATAGTTTGTATTATATACATATTCTAAATTTAAAGTTTATATCTCATTTCGTTTAAAAGTTATGAGGGATGTACCATTTTAAAGAAAAACCCTGTATAAGTGAATGCGTAGCATTACATATCTCCACAGCTTGTTTATTTTTCTGCGACATACTGGTATTATATTTATAGTTACTTAATTTGTATCCATTTTTTAAATAAGAATATATAATATTATTTATCTTCATTATTTGTTTACAAAATGATATTTATTTTAAATAATTATTTTTTTGTTGGGTCGTAGTGTCAGAAACAATTTTTTTTTATTCCTGATTAAGTCTATATTTAGGTCAAAAGTGATATAATTTTTTTTTCAGTCTACATTTTGGTAAAAGCTTGCTTTATTTTTTTTATTCTAATAAAAAAAATTGTTTTCGTTTTAATGCAATTTGTCGGTATTTGGTAATGAAGGGTTTTTACTGTAAATTGTGGCAATAGAAAGGATCTTTAGAATATTTATCATCTGAATCTAGTTTCTAGTACTGGCGCATAAAAAGTTAATGCAATCACTTTTTGCCACTAAACCATCAACTTTGCATTTGATTTGATGAAAATTATTAATTTCTTGAACGTATTTGGTGTTTAATATTATTTGAGGCGTATTATACTATAATAGTGCAAGAGTGGCACATCTCACTTTATGGAAATATCGAGATAATGGCTATTTAAATTTCTCCGATTTTTTAATCTTTGATCTAGGACGCATTATTTTATTTAAAATTTTTCTGTTAGGGTTTTTAGACAACCAGCATTAAGGTAATGTATGACAAACAAATTTATTCTACTTTCTTTACTTTCGTAGAGAAAACAAATTGGTGGGTCACTATTGTACTATACATTGTGTTCATTTTGGGCCACTATTGCATTACGAACGAGATCTGACCTTCAATAACACGTTTTTTTTTGCGTAGATGTCAAGAAAGCGTTCCCAATAGACAGTTGTTTTTTCTTATGAAACTAATTTATATGAAAAAAATATACATTTTCTTCAAGATAAACCTATGTAGGTACTGTAAGGAGGATAACATTTCATTCATTCATATTATTTGATTGAAGGTAACACACATATTTTAGTTATTTCTACATACCTTTTTTCATGTTTATCATGTAACATATTTCTTTGTTTTCTTTGAATTTGAGGTTATGACTGTCAAGATATGTTTGACAGCTTATACCTGTGGGCCACTCTTGCACTATTAAAAGCGATAATTTTAATAATTCAATAGTGCTTTAAATGCTTGTATCGGGCCAAAAAGAAAACCCTCTATTATGAGGGAGTATGTAATGAAAGATATAGATGTCCTTATTACATTTATAAACAAAACGCAAATCTCAAAAAAACACATATGGGCCACTCTTGCACTATACGCCTCATTTATGCCTTTACCTGTGTTTTAACACCTAGCTTTGAATATTATTATCACATTTTCACATTAAAAATAGGATATCTGCATTTAACGTTATCCGCTAACAAAATAATACTTCCCTCTCTAGGCCTATAGTCCGGGAGCCCACGCCCAGTAGAATTTTTTTCATTTCCTCACCGTTGAGACTTTGTATATGTGTTTTTTATGTCCAGTGAAACAACTTCTTACATAAGAAAACTCTCGGTAGAGGGGGGGCTTTTTTTTTGGGACCAACCCTTAACTTTAAGGCGTCTTACAAAGGTATTGCCAAAAAATTTTTGTCGGACAAGGTTACCCCTTGATTTTAAATATTTTTATTAAACGATCCTAAAAAAAACAGCTGTGAGGTGCTAAATGTTATGACGTCATAACTAAGTCATAACTAACTATGTTAGTTTATTATTTCATCAATCTATTTTCTAATCATCGTACAGAGTGGTATTGGTAGACTGACAGTTTCGGGCTGCTGGCTCTCTACAGTACCAAGAGTCAACTCTGCAAGCTCAAGAGTCAACTCTGCAAGCTGATTAAGAAACCGTTTTTAGACTTTATTCGCAAAAGGAATATAGTCTGTATCAATCCAATTATATACCCTCTTGGTACTGAAAAGGGCCATCAGCCCGAAACTGTCAGTCTACCAATATCACTCTGTACTATGATTAGAAAATAGATTGATGGAATAATAAATTAATATTTTTATAATTTTGTTTAAAATTAAAAATTTCTGTCCTTACTATGTTAGGTTTGCAACTTTTTATTAAACGATCCTGAAAAAATCAGCTGCGAGGGGCCAAATGTTAGGACGTCATAACTAACCTAACATATTTAGTTATGACGTCATAACAGTTATCACCTCACAACTGATTTTTTCAGGATTGTTTAATAAAAATATGTAACCTTGTCTGACAAAAGTTTTCATGCAAAACCGCTACCGAAAATTTTCTTATTTAAGAAGTTGTTTGACTGGACATAAAGGACACATATACAAAGTCTTAACGGTGAGGTAATAAAAAAATTCTATTGGGAGTGGGCTCCCGGGCTACTAGGTTATTTAAAAAAATATATATTTTTTTTCAAAAAAAAAAAATTTTGTCGGAAACTAAAGAAAATAAAAGAATGTAGGAGCCATAATTTTAGGTTCCCAATTTCGAATATATTAGTATCTTAGGTAGTTTTCTCTTTTTCGGAATTGTGTATCTTATTTTTTTGTATTATTATAATAATAATAATTACTAGTTGGTTGTCCTGAATAATAATTAATCTTTGGATATCTGAAACTGAAAATCAAATGCACAAAAATGATCAATCCGAAAGTAGATTTGAAATTTGTTAAATGTTTATGTTTTTAAATTGCTCAATTATGACTAGTGGATCAACTTAAGAAACATCTTAACTTACCCAAGATAAAAACACAAACTTTTATAACAATTATTTATAAAATTAAGAAACACGCTAACGCAACTGAGCACAAAACTGGCATTTGCAAATTAAACGGGTAGAAGCTCTACCGTCATCATACAGTATTACAGGACGAATTTAGTTTGACTTTTGGATTCACGTAAAAGCAAGTTTCTGTTTACCTATGTAGATAAATAAAATATCATCCGAAATTAGGTAACCATCCGAAATTAGGCGCGTTTCCTCTATATTATTATTTTTTCCTAAAATTATTATGCTGCAAATAATAGGCAATTAAATAGCCTTTTACTCAATTTAAGAACTTCAAAATCTAAAAAGAAGTTTTCGAATAATTGCAATTTAAAATTAGTAATTTTTAAGGTTGAACGTTTTTATTGACGAATAGTTTATATGATGTTACCAATATACATAAACGTTTCACATCCACATCTAATAGCAACATTATAACGCTACAATATTTGTTATAGTTTTTTATAACAATCGTTTAATAAACCAAGACCTCTAATAAATATTATTTATTAAACTATAAATTAAAAAAATCAATAGCAATCAATAATAAATATCATTGGGAAAAAAGTGCAAACATAGTAGGAGCTGCGTTTGCCACGCTCTGCTGCTGGATGCAATTCATTGGAGTGAAGAAAACGTGGGTGAAACACAAAACGGGATTATCTGTACAGGCAGAAGAATAAAGAAGGTGCTTTTTACGATTTTGAGAAAAAAAAAAGATTTTTGATAAGGGACTTTATCCATTTTTTTTTATTTTTTTTTTGTATTAAATACTTATTTTATATCTTCAGGGCACGGTTTACTGGATTTTATGCCCGAGGCAATAGATAAAATGCGCCGCAGGCAATTTCTTTTACAAATCTAAAGGTCAAAAGTAATTAAAAAACTTAATATTATTCTAAATATTTTTATGTTTTTCTGCGCCTCTGGGCTTCCCCTACCCCTTCTTCCCCGTAGATAAGCGCTTGACGGCATTTATGAGCAAACTTTAGTCTAAGACACTTACTTGATAAACAAAAAAAGGTCGTTAACTAAAAATTTTCCGACCCCTAAAATTGTACAGTATTGCTTGCTGTTACTTTATAAAACATGCATAAAGCATGCTTTTTACGATTTTGAGAAAAAAAAAGATTTTTTATAAGGGACTTTTTCCATTTTTTTTTCGAGAATTTGTTTATGTATTAAATACTGATTTTATATCTTCAGGGCATGGTTTACTGGATTTTATACCCGAGGCAATAGATAAAATGCGCAGCAGGCAATTTCTTTTGCAAATCTAAAGGCCAAAAGAAATTAAAAAAACTTAATATTATTCTGAATGTTTTTCTGTGCCTCTGGGCATGGAAAAATGATAAAAAATTTTCTGTAATTTTATTTTACATTTTAGGTGGTTTTAAAATTTTTCTTTTATTATGAATAATAAGAAAGTTATGTCTATAAACAATTTTTTACATTTTAGGGGTAAGGGGGCGGAGGCGTTAAAAAGAAAGAAAATAACATTTTTTGTCTAGTTTTATTTAACGTTTTATGTGGGTTTTAAACTTTTCTTCTATTGTAAATAACAAAATTAGCACCTAAACAAAAATGTAATCCCCCTTTTACCCCTATTGCCTCAAGCGATTTTGCTCATGTTACTTTTTATTAAAAGGTTAGGTCATTTTACTTTATTTAATACCCACTGAACCCAATTTAAAGCTAATCCATAAAATTTGGAGTATATGTAGAGTCACCATATATTTTATAATTACTAAAATATTGTAATTCAAATTGATATCTTTATAAATAACTAACTCTTTTGTCAATAACATTTTAACAAGGAGCGCTTATGTGCAGCTCTTTATGCAGCGTTTTGATAATCTGCGCATGCGCACGCGCATGCATGACCGTTTTTCAATATGTTATTTTAAATAAAAAACATTTTTTTTACAAAAAAAAAACACCAAACAGACGCCAAACCAACGTTAACGTAAACCAGGGCCCCCTCAAAAAAGTCCAAACCAAGAAAAAACCAAAACAAACTGCTGCACAGAGAGCTGCATTTAGGTGCTTGTATTTTAACATATTTAAATTTTTGACATTTACGAAATCTATGTGAAGTTAGGAAAATGAAGTGTTTCTAACTTTTAGATGGTTGAAGTTAACAATAATTAATTTTCCAACTTTTAGGTATGTATGTAATTAGATTATATCTAAATGATTGTGAATAAAAATGTTTTCTTGCTTTTCAAAATAATTTTTTTTGTTGCCGCCTATATTCTTAACTGGCAGACCTATTCTCTCGACGAAGGAGGTGTTTTATATAAGATCTAACTACTTACATATCGTTTTGTTCTTAACTTAAATTATTGTATACCCAGGAGGTTAAAATTTTTATTATTTATATCATACCAACTAGTATAATATAAATTTAAACGGTACTAGCTGTAAGACCCGATTTTCGTAGGAATTTTCATGATCAGATAAATAAAACATGTAGATAACATTAGGAAAACCTCAAACACCTGTAATTTTTTTTTGTAAGAGACTTAATGGGAGTTATCAATGCAATGATGAAAATTAAAAAAAAAATTGTTTGGACTTTTGATCTTTTGAACTTACTCAAAAAAAGGGTGTTTATGAAAAACTGTAGTGCTAGTGGGGGCTATGGTGGGTTGTAGCAAAAATGTGTACATATTGGTTTTTGTTTTTGTATTTTTTTTCTATTTTTTATTGGCTTTTAGATTTTTTCTTACTTAAATACATATCAAAAAGGAGCCAAAAAAAAAATTTAAACCCTTTTTCCCTCTCAACCCTTAGAGATGGACTGAGTACCTTTTGACCCAAACATCGATTTTTATCAGTATTAAAAAAAAAATTGCTTGGCAAGTGTTACAAAATTCCAAGACCGCAGGTCGAGGAAGTATATAATTTTACCATGTTTAATGTTGTTTCATATTTAAATTAAAAATTTAAGAACTAAACAACAACATTACTTTACAACTATAATTAAATAATAATAATAAAATTTAAATCTCAAATTTGCCGCACTTATTAAAACCACGATGTTCACTTGTTCGCAAATGCTGCCAAGTCTAAACTTTGCTTGAGGGATATTTTATGCTTGAGATTATTTCAATAAAATAGTTGTTATCATATATTTTAGCATTTAAATAAAGATCATTGCTGTTTTTGTTTAAAATTTTAGTTTTCAACTGAAAAAAAGTAAAATAACGGATGTTTCCACCCATAAAAAACAATTTGCTATCGCTTTCTAATAAAGTTTGTCAACGCTGTACTGGTACCAGCGCAGTAATTCGATGTTTTGATTTCCTTAATTTAAAAGAAGTAAATTATTTACTTCTTTACTGAAAATATATTTTTAATAAATAAGTGTTTAAATTAGTTTTTAGTGGCCTGTTTTTAATACTAAGATTCAATTAAATAAATTAAAATTTATGAATATCAGTGATTTAAAGCTTTTAAGATGGAAAGTGCATAAAATATAATATATTATCTGAAATTAATTAGGGTTTATACTTAGGATGTCTTGGAAATAAAATAAGCATTTATATTGCTTATCAATAAAAATAAATCAACTAAAGGTAAGATTCACAAATTAAAAACACATTTTGCAAAAATATAACATTTATTAGGATGTCAGTAACTGTCAGTTTCTTGTTTCCATAGTAACCAAGTGATAATTGAATTTGTGCAAAAATTATCAGATTCATTTTGATCTGATTGGTAAAGAAACTAAAAATGCAAGGTTTTGATTGGCCTATATATTGTTTGTGAAATAGTCGTTAAAATAGCCTCTTTCTTTCTGGAAGTCGGTTAAAACACTTTGACGCATGCTACTTATATAAACTATTTGATAGCCCTTCGAATGAAGATTTAATGGTATAACAATCTCATTTTTATTTATTTTTTTTTGACTTGTCACCTTTTGATCTTTCATGTCTCAAATTACCTCAGATAACTGATCTTATGGTATTACTTTCTGAGGCTCAAATCTTACCAAAAAATTCTCATGAAAAAATGTTATTGTTTTATAGATTTTGCATAAAATCTATAATATACGTATAAACCAGGTACATTATACATATGGTCTGTTTTTTCAAGCACGATACTAAATTAAAAATGGCACAGTAAATATTTTTACAACAGGTTTGAAAAGTATATGTGTATAGAATATAGTTGTGTTTTATAAAATAAACTACGCAGTATATTCGCACGTCCAATATTCGAATTTGTTTTGAAAATATTCACTGTGTGATTTTTAATTAACTATCTTGCTTGAAGAAACAGGCCATAGTTATGAGAAATTTATAACTACTTAACTTTTGCTGGATTTTCTGTAACTTCTTTATCAAGGTACTAAAGTTTTTAATTTAGTGTTTGTTATAAAAAATAGTTATCTATGATCATAACATATATTTTTATGTAGGTACATTTGCAGTTTATCATAAGTACTTATAATAAAGTACAAGTGTAAGTGTTGTTTAAAGTTTCATTTAATAAAAACCTAATTCTATTATTAATGTAATTGTTATTATTATTCTCGTGGCAAAAAGATAGCTATCGGTATTTGTAATCGCAGAATCCACGCCATGGCGTACAGAACATTTTATATATCCTACTGAGAGCAACATTTCTTTACATTCGTATACTTGACATAGGCCAATCGACATGGTTACTCCAGGTTTCATTAAAGGTAGATAGTCAGAATTTGAGATGAGTTAGTCGGTAGTAGGATATCCGCAGCAGGCAAGCAGAAAATTCTAACAAAAAAGTTTTCATTTTGGTACCATCGCGGTCAATAAACTTCGCTACACCAAAAAATAATACCTACAGAAGCAGAAACATATTGTGGGACAAGAATTTTACAGTAAATAAGTGTCTTCATAATTTTAAGTAGAAAAATAGATGGCGATATTTATGTGACAGAAAACGTCACAATAAGGCTAAAACAAACCGCATATTTGAGTCTCTATGACAATATTTATGAAGTTAATCCTTCAGTTGATAAGTGTAATTATTTATTTCGAATAAAAATAATTCGATTATCAAAATTATAAAGAGAAGAGTAATTGACAATATTCTCTGGATGCAAAGTGTTACCAACTAACCAGTAGTTCTAATGTACTGGCATATATTTTGACATACCTAAATTGTGGACTTGCGAAGCGATTTGCATTTTTTTATAAAATTTTAGACCTTGTGTTTAATAATTTTTTGCTATTATTGTGTTTTTTCTAGTTTATACCAATTAATTCATTGGTTTATATCTTTAGGGTACTTTATTTTTATACGATTGGTAACAAAATTGTCACCCAATGAATATTGTCTATTGAAGAATTAGAATTTGGTTCCACTTGTAAAGAGGTAGCACAAAATTTATATATTGGAAAAAGTTCCGTTCAAATAATAAAAAGAAGGATATTTCTATGTAATGACCCTAATTATGTATTTTGAAGTAAATGGTAAAAAGTATTAACCTAAATTTAAACATAAACAGTGTTAACCGCTGGGGTGTTTTATCAAAGGACCTTTGTGACGTAAGGCAAAAAGGACTTACTTGTATTGTTCTAGGTGTCTTGTATTTGGGCCCAAGGTGATGTTTCCTCGGAAAAATGGCGTAAGCCCTATTTGCAACTCGTTCTACGCGAAATGTTATTTATTGGATGTATTTTCCATAGCGTGATTCATTACGAATAACTATTGTTATTTTTGTTATTTGGAAGCGATAGTGGCGTGAGTATCGCGCCCCTGACGAATTTAATGTATTGTCCGAACCGTGCTGTTTTACGAATTCATTCAAATTACACTGAAATATCGCCTGAAGCCAGCAGGTTCAGGTAGTACGTCATGCGCATGAAACCTTATATTTGTCCATATAAGGGACTTATCAAAATCTACTATATACAGGATGAAAACTAAACAAACAGAAAACTTTTCTAAGCCTTTATTAATTGATAACAAAATTAAACTTTATGTCAAAAATATTTTGAGGTTGTCCCATTATGTCACATTAATATTTATTTATGGTATGAGAAGAAATTAGGATTAACCCATAAGGCTGGTGGGAGTGGGTTGATTTTAGAGAGGGCAATATATTCTAATATGAGATCCTATGACAGGATTTCATAGAAAATTTCTTCATTTACATATCTGCTCTTGTCAAGTGAAAGGAACTTTCCACAAGCATGGAAAATCCATACTAATCCGATGATGTATATCAAAGGCTAACTAGCGACTGAACAGTACTGTTCAGTTTATGTAATTCCAGAAAAAGCCTTTATAAACTTTTTTTAGGTATAACAATAGCAAATTGTAAAAAAAAACAAATGAACTCAAACTTGTAATCTATTATAGATTATAATACCAAAACAAACAATATATCGATTGGCCTATACTTGACAGCTGAATGTATTTTTTGCGAATAAAATCTCAGTATGATATTAAACTCTTGCCATATAGCATGACTAAATTATTTTTAATTGATTCATTATAATTCAGGATTTAAATTTAAAATTATTATTTCAAATTATTTTTGCATTTTCGGAACATAAATTATTATACTAGGCAGTGAATAAAGATAGCACGACTTTAAAAGTCGGACTTTCTAGTCGCATGTTAAGCCGCCAAAGGAAAGAAGCAAATATCGCAGGAAACAAAGATCCTTAAATGGTGCAGTAAAGGCACGAATTTAAAGTTGCATGTTTAGGCAGTCTAATGATAGGATCAAATGTCGCTAATAGCCTAAAAATGCCGACTATCGAGGTTTGGATTTCTCGTTACACTGTAGGTCCAAATTTGGCAGATGTTTAATTTACGAAGTGTAAAGATTTAACGCATGAAACACTAAAAGGAGATTTTAAAGTTCTAAACTAAGATTCTTACTAAGTTTATGACATACGCTTTTTTTTCGAGTTTTTCAAAAACAATAATTGCTTTCACATTTTGAAAATTTTCAAAATTTCGGTTAGCCTTGTATTCGTACAAAAAATTTCAATAATTTTTTTTTGAGTATTTTTGGGCTTAACCCCTTGACGCACCACTTTACGCGGGTAAGCGGAAAAGAGCCAACCTACTATTAATAAGTTAACTCGGGTAAGTGCATTACAGGGTTAAAGTTAACGCGGTCAAGCGGAAAAAGAACCAACCTACTGCAAACGAGTTCTCGGGTGAGCGCGTTAAGGGCTTAATGACGTTTTATGTCGAAATAAATCAATTTCAAGAAAAAAAATTGTCTGCCGATCGTTTGATCGGTCGGTCGATTAATCGGTTGATTGATCGGTCGTTCTGTCCGGGAAATCTTATGGACACGATAACTTAAGAATGCTTTAAGCCAGAGACTTAAAATTTCTCATTCAGGTATGTTAGTAAGGATTTTGGGGATGAAGAAATTGAATTTGATAATAACATTTTCCCAATTCCCACCCCTTAAGGGGCGGGGAGTAAGTTTTTATGAAAATTGGTATAAAGGGGTTTTTGAGGTTGCTGAAAGTAAATCTGATAATAGATAAAAAATTCCAGCTTCACTCCCTGAGGGGCTGGGGGTAGTTTTCTTGAAAATTTGAAATTAGGGTTTTTGAGGTCGCTAAAACTGAATCTTAAAATTAAATTTTTCTACATTCACCCCCTGAAGGACGGGGGCTTTTTCGTGAAAATTGCTAAGGGAAGTTTGGGACCCTTCGTACAGTGCAGTGCAGTGCAAATTGTATGAATGTGCCCTTCTGTGGGGTACTTTCGAACAGTAAAAAAAATAATCTGTGTTGTTAGTACGTTTATTATTATCCGAGTTATTATAACGTTAATGGAAAATAAACCTACAATTAACAAAAAATAAAATTACAATTTTAAATTTAAATTAAATTCGAGTGGTTGATTGCTGGTCGGAACTCTCCTCCTCTCCTTCTCTTTTAAAGCTGCTTTCATCGAGTTTTCGTCTACACTTCTTGTTAGTTTGTTCTTATATTTCTTTACCATGATTCTAAAAAAAATAAAATATCAAATTTATATCCCCAGCAAAACATTATCGACAGTCCATCAACCCTTGTGATGCTGGGTCTGAAGGAGGCACATGTATACAGACCTGTACGAATGTACCCCTTCGACACCGTATGAATCTGCTTCTTATGCAGTTATTTATATTTTGTAACAATACTCAATATTCAAGTATAAATACTTTCTTATTTAATACCTATAAAACATAATTTTGACTATGTTTACTTACCATAAAAAGAAGTTTTTCTACGACTGCTTTAGAATGTAAGCAAATACTTACACTTTTCACACAACACAACACAGAATGAATCCATTCTAGCTCTAGATACGGTATGAATATTCCGTATCAAGTGTTAGAATGAGCACATGTAGTGCCATCTCTTGTTTATAAAAGTAAAGAAAACTATAGCAAATTAAGTTCAAAAAATTAAAACTGCTCCATCTATTGTTAAATATTTAAACCTGACATCTGTCACAACAATTTGACATAACCTTCAATTTTTGCATTATAATTTGTAAATATGTGCTAAAATGAAATAAAAATCTTTTTTAACTACTGATTTGATAAAATTTGTAAATAACATTAATTGTTTTACTTAAAAATATGTGTTTTCTTGCATTTACAATGTCGGTCACAAAAACCATTGTTTTTAACCTTGTCCGCAGTTTAAAGCCTTACAGTGTTTCATATTTGCAGTCGAAGAAAAAGTGTAGTCTACAACACGTATGAAATAGTCATTCCGAGCTCGCGGGACCGTCATGCTCGCCTGCCGGCTGGTATGACAAACTTTCCGCTCGCGCGGAATATTGTCTATTTCATACTAGTTATAGAATATACTAATCTGAAACAAAAATCATTTAATATCCGACACACACCAAATAAAATTGTAGGCGCTAAGGTAATTTTAAGAGCCTTAAAACAGTGTTTTTACTGTACTACTTCACGATGATGGCACCCAAGGGCGTATCCAGGGGGTTCTGTGGTTTTAGCCTTTAAGGAGAAAAAAAAGCAGTCAAAATTAATCTTAATTTTCGTCCTCTGAGTATATTTTTCCTTAATATATATTCTGTTGTAAAACGGAGGAGATAAATGATTTATATTTCTTCATCCGTAATTAGAAAGACATTTAAAGCGTTTATGGCCAATAAAGGGAATAAATGTAAATGAATTCTAGGTAGACTGAAAAATATGGTATCTTAATAAGTTGTGGCTAATTAGGGATGACCATAAAGCTACGCAGATAATTAATGAGCAAATGTTGAAACTGAATGAATTATTTACTTTGAAAAGTGAGTTTTTCATTGATTGAAATAAATTCTACACTGTTGAAATATAGTATATAAGGAAATTTTAAAATTATTAATTTTTCAATTGCGATTTTTTGTTTAAAAAAATACGTTACTAGTTATACAAGTATTAAACGTTAAAGAAAAAACAAGAGTTTTTCAAATTTTCAATTTTATAACTAAAGTTTATTATTAAAATTCAGTTTCGTTTGGCCGTATCTCCAAAACAAAGGCTAGTTAAAAAGTTTTGTTTAGACAGATTAATAGCTTATTGGGTCTATAATAAATAGTATCAAATATCAAAAATGCCCTGTACGTCTTAGATGGCCCGCCCTGTATAGGCCAGTACGAAAATACGTGAGCATGAGTCATATATAAAGAATGGAGGTTGCGGTGAACGAAACGTAAAGAGGAAAAGCATTACTAATTTGCTGGAACAATAACGGCTTTCCCAAAATTAGAAAAAACTGCCTTGGCAACAGCTAACATAACCAACAGTAAATAAGAAAAGGACTACGGGGATGGAGTCTAGAACTCCAGAACACTTTGCTGTGACCTGAAGCCCAGAATACCACTTTAATATATAGTATAAATACAATTTTATACTGAGCTGACCAAATTTCGAAAGAAGAAGAAGAAGAAGAAGAAGAAGAAGAAGGAGGAGGAGGAGGAGGAGGAGAAGAAGAAGAAGAAGAAGAAGAAGGAGGAGGAGGAGGAGGAGGAGGAGGAGGAGGAGGAGGAGGAGAAGAAGAAGAAGAAGAAGAAGAAGATTAAGAAGAAGAAAAAGAAGAAGAAGAAGAAGAAGAAGAAGAAGAAGAAGAAGAAGAAGAAGAAGAAGAAGAAGAAGAAGAAGAAGAAGAAGAAGAAGAAGAAGAAGAAGAATAACGGCTTTCTCTTTTGCATCAAATGAGGACGATTTAAGCATGATTCACTATCACGTATTTACGGACTATACTAGAGTATGCGAACTAAGTTTTTAGTGTTCGAGACTAAAGTCGAGGCAAAAAATCAGTCGAGAACACTTAAGATGGTTCGCATACGTTGTGCATATATTATTTTTTTTTACTCCCTAAAGCTAGTAACTCCAAATATCATTTAAAAATAGTTTAAAAATTATTTTGACATATCTGTCAGTTTTACAATTTAGTTGAAAAAAGTCAGTAGTTGTCTTAATTTTTTTTTTTTCATTATTGACCGCCGTCAATAAACAATGCTTAACAACGGTCAATAATAAATGAGTTCACTGTTTTTATTGGTTGTCAAGGTAAACAAGCCTTGACAACGGTAGATAATATACATACAGAGCGGTCCAAAAGTCCAAAAGTCCAAAAGTCACCCCCCCCCTCTTAACTTTTGAACCAGTTGAGATATCGACTTCAAATTTGGAACTTTTAAATAAGATAACTTAAACTATCTTTTAGCATATATTTAATATACTTTAAGCTCTTAAAATGTGGGCAGGGGGCATGGGAGCACATTTTTTTAAATGGAAAGGGGAGTGGTGTAATACATAATTTTAAAGCTTATAAAATTCTCCATTTAACTCCATATTTTTAAATTAAAAAAAAAAAATTGGGTTTAAAATGGGTATTAATGTCAAAATTCCTCTAAAAAAAACAAATATTTTTTTGAAAATGCCTAATTTCGTCATAAAAAAATGTTAATTATACTTTTAAACTAATTTTAGTTGACATAAATAAAAATTTATAAATAAAAACTGAATTGAAAAATCAAAACCTTAAAAAACATTTTTTAAAAATTTAAAAATGTTAGTTTAAATAAAGAACTTTATAAGCCTTAAAATGATGTATCACACGACCCCCCTTTCCATTAAAAAAATGTGCTCCCATGCCCCCTGCCCACATTTTAAGAGCTGAAAATATCAAATATATGCTAAAAGATAGTTTAAGTTGTCTTATTTAAGAGTTCTAAATTTGAAGTCGATACCTCAACTCGTTCAAAAGTTAAAAGGGGGGCGGGGTGACTTTTGGACCGCACTGTATAAGCTAGCATTTAATCGGGTAGTAGAAAATAATATAATTTTAATTATATTAATTTTCCCTATCCTAACCAACAGTAAACGTATAAGTTATTGTGCTAATTTAAACAATAAAATTAAATAAGTCAAATAATTCTGAGATTTCATTGGTCAAACTCCTAGTTAGTTTCGTGTTAATGACTGAAATAAATAATAAAAAAAACAATACCCTGATGAAGTTAAGAAAACCGAGCAAAACGTTTAAAATTATAAATCATTGCATAAATTTTAGTTACATAGAAATTAACTTTTCACTCCTTTTGCTTTGATTGGTACAATACTTTTTTTTTCAATATTTCCATGACTAATTTTAAGTATTTTTTAATATTAAAATATCGAACATTCAGCTACTTAGTTATAAAGTCAGCTGATGAAGTATAATTACATAACCACACAAAAAAAATGTCAAGTACTCTTTTGGAAACCATTGTATTTGTATTTTGAGATGCTGAATCCGAATTTGAGGTCAAAATAGCATCTCATGCCATTAGTTTTCGAGATAGCCTTAAAAACGTTATACTCGTTATACTCGAAAATCAGATAAGGTGCTGTTTTAACCTTAAATTTGGTTTCAGCGCCTCAAAATATATAGGAATACAAAAAAATCTTGGCCTTTTTTTCTGTGACTACATGTGGTGCCACAGAAATAAAAAAAGGACAAGAACTTTTTCGGAGTTATGCATTTTGAGGCGCAGAACCCGAACTTAAGGTCAAAACAACACCTCATTCGATTAGTTTTGGAGATACCGTCAAAAAATGTTATTTTCATACTCGAAAATGAAGTTTTTTGAGGTTATCTGGAAAACTAATAGTATGAGGTGCTAGTTTAACCTCAAATTCTGTTTCAGCACCTCAAAATACATAGAAATACAATGGTCTTCAAAATAGTACTTTACCTTTTTTTGTGTGGTTGTGTTATTAATTCGGAATTAACTATAACTAAAGACCCTAAATAATAAGCCTTTATACCAGCCCAGAGGGCTATATACAAAAAAATACAAAACATACAAAATATCTACAGAAAAATTAATAATTAGCCAATATACAAAAGTTCAAAAGAGCTACCTTCCCCCCATTAAAACTCTACTCTAGGTTTGCCATAGATTGGAACGCCATAGAATGTCATTCCTGAGCAGAGCCACAATAAATAGGTTGGAAGACTTATACAGCCGATCGCGGAACTCAAAAGCCCAAAAAAATATATAAGGACATTAAACGTTACATAAATGTTGTGTGAAGTTTAATGTCACTTTATTCAGGGACCCTAACTATAACAACAACCCTTTTTAGTGGAAACATTCAAGTGTATTTAGTTCTACCAATTTTTACCCATCAATGCTTTATAAACTCCATGTAAGGTAATTATTATCGTGAAATTAGATAGCCATAAAACTTCTTAGTTAATATTCCATAAAAAAGTATATTCAGTTTATTTATTATATACTTAAAACTAGTTTTTAACTACGGGTGGGTATTAACCACTTGTTAAGTAGTTTTACTTCTTTTTAAATAATTACTTATTTGATTTAAAAATTAAATCTTATGCTAAATCAACTTTCATGTTTTTTTTTTTTGTATAAAAAGTAAAGAAATAAACAGACAAACTTCACATTTATATAAACGTTCTTTCAGGGCCGTAACTAGGGGATGGCGAGGTGAGGTTAATCCCCCCAGGCATTGACATCAGCCTATCTGGCGTTTTCTTTAAATCTAGTTATTAAAAACTTTTTTTAAGGAATTATTAAGGAGTTATTTGTACCTTATATTTTTAAAGAAAGTTTCCAGCGGCGATGAAGATTAAAATTAATTTAATCACAAAATCTCAAATCTTTTATAAAAAAAAAATAAAACTAAATTCCATACAAACTTGTAATTAAAACTTTTATGGAATAATTTTCTATAAAATTGTAAAGTGTTTGGAAAATGAAAATTTTCACCTGTGGAACATAATAACCTATAATTATAATAACGTAATCACCGACTTGCAGCCATGGGTCAGGCTCAGGCCCAGAACTTTGATTAAAAGGTTTTATAAAACAATTTATTTTTTAAATTCTAGGGTTTTTAAAAAAATTCTCCTGCGCCGCGAAAATGCATTGAAAAATTTGGAACTATGCTCGTATGACTAAAAACTATAAAACATTCAAATATACCGTGACCGCCATAAAGTCTGCACCATAGGGAAAAAGCTATTGTCCTAACAAGTGTGGAAAGATACTCTTTTCCGCACTAGATTGCATTTGCCTGAATGAAGCGTAGCGGAGTTCCGGCAAGCAATCGACTGCGGAAAAGCCCCTTTACCCATGCGGTAGGAACAATATTTTTTTTATTCAATTGATTCTAAAAGCGACACTTCTTGTTCATGTTTTACGGGCGAAAAGTTGAACTTTGTGACCCTAGGGCCAAAAAGTTTTTTCTAACTAAAACTTGTTATTTTTAAGCTTTTTAAAAGAAGATGCTTTACCTTTACTGTAATATTTATAAAGAAATATGACCTTTTGGTTACTTTTGGTCTTGAACTAACTGTTCTTTTTGACTGTTATTATAATCATTTCATACAAAATAAAAAAAATTCCATAACATAAGCTCAAAATATATGTCAACTGATTAATCTATATTCACCCACTAAAATAAATTAAAAACACAAAATTTCAATTGTAAAATCACTTTTAATATTTATAATATTCGTAGAACGGTTTCACAAATATTATTTTCACAACAGACACATTTTAACAGAAATTAATCATCAAGCTATAGTTTTTTTAATTTAAAAATAAAACCGCAAGCGAAAAAAAAACGATTCGATTGTTTTTGTAGCGATTTGATTAGACAGAAATTTGTCATGGATAACTAGATAAGTAATAAGACAGAAAAAAGAAATATTTTTTGCACCTTAAAATTAAGTATGTTTTATTAATTTATTATAGTTAGTAACAATCGAATAAAAAATATTGTATAACACAGGGTCAAAAAATTAAATTTCGATTTCGTAGGTTTATTACCCTCGGGCCGGCCCTATTGGCCTGCCCTCGGCTTCTAAAAACCTACACAATCGAAAAATTTAACTTTTCGCCCTTGTATTATAAATAAATATTCTATGAGCGAGTTAAAAATAAAATATGCTTTTATATATAAGTATACTTAATTGAATAAATTTTATTTTTATATTTATTTCCAATAGAAGTAATTAACAATTTAAACATTTTTATTATTTTATGTATTATGTTACACGTTTGTATAATCAAGCTACTTGGATTTATTAAATAATTATGCTTGCGGAAAAGATCTTTTTTCCACACGCATATATGTGCGCGGAAAGAGACATCTTTTCACACGCTCATAGAAAAAGTTTTTATCATCTAAGAGAGTATAAAAACTAAAAAATTACATTTAAAGTTTGACATTTGTCATCTGTCATGTAAATAAAAAAAAATGGCTAAGCTTAGCCTTATAAGGCGGTCATGCCCGTACATCTTGAGGGCTGAGACCCTCTGGATTTTTTTTGGTCACGGCCCTGAGTTCTTTAAAATGTGATTTAATTTCCAGTTAACATTTACGATAAGTAATAAATAATACCAACACATTCTTGTACAATAACAGTTAAACAAATAAATAAAGTAAAATATGCAAATAAAATAAAATAAAATGCCCCCTATTAAATTACTGTAATTTCTAGTTGGAAAATAAAATATACTGAGCATTGCCCAATTGCAACTGAGCCGGTTCCGAATCAGTTAAGATTTTTTAGTAATTTTAATACTAATTTTTGTTTGTAAATACACATTTGTTATTTATATCTCCACCATTGGTATTTAATACTTTACTTGTGATATTAAATACTACAATGTGTGTATTATGTACAATATGTTGTCATACTACCACATCACAACGTGCTGGTACATTTGGATCCCCACGCAACATATGTTTATTAATACTAGTATGTTATAGTAAAAATTACTGTTACATTTGGTAAAGCATATCACAATTATAGTATGGTATACTTCGAGTTGTTAAGTTAAATTACTGTTACTATCGTTAAATAATACCAAAATTTTGATTAGTAATAAGATTACTTTCCTCTGTATTATAACTAATCAACATTTTGGTAACAGATTGTTATTTTACTAAACACTGTAACAAACTGGATCAGTAACATAACAACTACAACTTAAAGTATACCAAACTATAACTGTGATATAATTTACCAAATGTTACAGTATTAATAAACACATGTTGCGTGGGGATCCAAATGTACCAGCACGCTCTCCATGTTAGTATGACAACATTTTGTATACAATACACACAATGTAGTATTTCATATCACAAGTAAAGTATTAAATACCAATGGTGGCGATATAAATAAAAAATATTTATTAACAAATAACATTCAGTATTAAAAAGTCCAAACGAAATTTTCTTTCTTTTATTAAAAAAAAATCCCTTAACAAAAATAAAAAGTTACAGGGGGTTTAAAATTACTAATTATTAAAAATATACATAACATAACATAAAAAAAAATAAAACAAAAAAAAGTAAAAGCAAAATTTGGCTTACAAGAAAAAATAAAAAATGGAGTATCCATTATTATTTATCCTTTATTCTTTAACATAAAAGTACAAAGACATCTCGGTAATTTATTTTATATCGAACCTATATGCAGTTTTTTTCTACGTAGATCAAGTAGCTTCAGGCGTCGGAAACGAAGTTACAAATTGGAAATTTGTGCTTTGTGTAATGGACACTGAAGCAAACAAAATCCTTTATACCCTGTGTATCATTAACAAGTATACAATTATCCATTATGGATGTATAAAGTTCAAGAAATAATGAGTTTAAAATCAAAGGCAAAATATCTTTTTTTTTAATGTCTGCACCTAGAGCAACAATTATTTTTTATCTCCTAGTAGGAGATAATTTTATAACAACTGATAACTGTCACTTGATTTTCCTTGAATTGCAAACACATGACATTGCTTATAATTTCTATTGGACCAAATTCAACAATATTTTGCTATTGGATAAAAAATTAACATGGGAAACATTATAAATTAATTAATTATATTATAATAAAACATAACACATTATTTATAAAATACCCATAACATATGTTTTAACACATTTTAAAAATACACTGTCCAGTAAAAGAGCTTTCCCATTTTTCACCTGAGCGTACAAAATGGATTTTTTATTATCAGATTCACTTTCAGCAATCTCAAAACATCCAATACACCAATTTTTACGAAAACTACCCCCCGCTTCTTGGAGGTGGAGTTAGATTGTTTTTTATCAGATTCTCTTTCAGCAACCTTAAAAACTCCAATATACTAACTTTCACAAAACTACCCCCGTCCCTCAGGGGTTGAAATTAGAAAAATTTTATTATAAGATTTAGTTTTAGCTACCTCAAAAACCCCAATATCTAAATTTTCAAGAAAACCATCCCCTACCCCTCAAGGAGCGGAGTAAGAAGTTTTTTATTATCACATTCACTTTCAGCAACCCGAAAAACCCTAATATATCAATTTTCACGAAAACTACCCACACCCTCAAAAACCCCAATGTACCAGTTTTTACGATAAGTACCCCGCACCCTCAGGAGTGAAATTAGATAAAAAATATTATCAGATTCATATTCGTCGACCCCAAAAACCCCTATATACCAATTTTGAGGAAAATATTGAAAATATTTAAAAATATTTACCCCCTCCCCCCCGCGGGAGTGTTGTTAGAAATTTTTTATTATCAGATCACAATTTCAGCAACTTTAAAAATCCCTATATAGCAATTTTCAAATTTTTGTAAAAAAAAAAGTATTTTTCCCCCCTTGCCGCACCCCAATGTGCACCAATAACAATCCCGAGCGAGAACTTTTGGTAACATAACATACCTGTAAGCCAAATTTCAAATCTCTAGCTTAAAGCGTTCTTAAGTTATCGTGCCTACAAGATTTCCCGAACAGAACGATCGACCGATCGAACCACCGACATTTTTTTTGCTTGAAGTTAATTTATATCGACATAAAATAAAATTGAACATTTTTGTACGAATACAAGGCTTTCCAAAGTTTTAAAAATTTTCAAAATGGTAAAGCAATATAAAAACGTTACTAGTACTATTAAGTTTTAGTGAATAAATTAATTTTTTATTTGTTTTAAAAAATGTCGATTTCGAAGGCTACTTGTTTTAGTAGTAATAAAAATAATATGTTAAAAGAAAATCAGTAGAAATTTATTTTTTTCTACTAGAAAAAAATAAACTTCATTTATTTATTCATTACAAATCCAACAGGTAAGGAACCTAATAACAGGATCAAAAAAAGCTTAAAACTAAGATTAAAATATAAACTAAGACTAAGATAAAAATACATATAAAAAAAAACATAAAAAATAAATTAGATTACATAAAGAACTTTCACTTTCGGGTTTAGACCGTGTTAATGGATTTTCACTTTCCGACGTTTCGTCTCTTACTACTAGAGACATCTTCAGGGATTAATCTGAAACTAAGTTTCGAATCAACTTGTGTCACTATTTATGACGAGTTGTGGTTATTCACCCGTGACGAGGTTTTTCCTATCAAAGACTTCCATATTGCAGGTAGGTGGTAACCAGTGTCCCGATTGATATTGTTAGGATGCTTGATGATTTCTATCGATTCCCGTATCTTCCTTGGCATTTTTCTGTTTTCTGTTAATTTTTGTTTTGTTTCAGACAAATTGATTTTATGACCTGTTTCATGTACATGTTCGGCTACTGCCGATAAGGAAATTTGTTTCTTTCTTATATTGCGCTCATGCTCTTGAAGTCTTGTAGAAATTTTTCTCTTAGTTTCACCTATGTAAACCGTACCACAGGAGGAGGGTATTTTATATACGCCTTCTGAACTCAGGGGTATTTTGTCTTTTGTTGAAGTCAAACATTGACCTAATTTTTGGTTGGACCAAAAATCCATTAACACGGTCTAAACCCGAAAGTGAAAGTTCTTTATATCTTAATGGCCGTGAAAGCTTAAAATCTAAAATTAGATTACATTAAATGTCAGGCAACATACAATTTTTCACATCAACTAATAAATGTTTTTTAAACCTATTAAAATTATTATCAAATATATCAATATTATCGCCTAAGTTGTTGTATGATGCGCACATATCAAACATTGGAGAGTGCAAATGATTCACTGTGTTAGTTACATCAAAATGAAAAGTACGAAATTGACGGGCAGATGTACGCGGTACGGCCATATTTACCATGTCAAGCAACAACGGAGCATCTACCAGACTATGCAGTACTTTGTATAAAAAAATAATGCTTTGATAAAGACGTCTTTCTACTAATGGCTGAACATTAAACATTTCTAACAGATCTGAGTACGAAACATCGTTTGGATAAACTTTATATTTTTTAAAGTATAAATATTTAAGAATTTTTTTTCTGCACTTTTTCAATCTGGTTTATATACTTTGAATAGTGAGGGGACCATACTATACACGCATACTCAAGTTTGCTACGGACAAACGAATTGTATAATGTTTTAATTGAATCACAGTTTGAAAAATTTTTTGTGTTTCTAATGACAAATCCTAAAACTTTTCGAGCACTAGAGCAAATTTTACTTATATGAACATCAAAATATAATTTTGGATAGAAAGTAATACCTAAGTCTTTAATTTCAAACACTCTTTCTAAAATAACTCTATTTATATCATAATTAAAGTAAATATTATTTTTTTTACGTGAAAAAGTCATAACCTTGCACTTTTTTGCATTTAAGTCCAATTTATTGATAAAGCACCAATTAAGTAAATTGTCTAGATCCTTTTGTAAGACAATACAATCAAAAATCGTGCGTATAACAAAATACAACTTTAAATCGTCAGCATATAATAATTTACAGCACCTGATAAAAGTATGTATATCATTAAAAAAAAGTAAAAATAGCAGAGGGCCTAGGTTAGAACCCTGCGGTACTCCAGAGTAAGCAATATTAACTTTTACTTATAGCCTTTATACTCTACATACTGCACTCTGTTTTCTAAATATGATTTAATAAAATTCAAAACCTGTGTTATCAATGCTGGTTCGAAAAATATTGGGTTTAAAATTTTAGATAGACTTTAAATGTGGTTGTATCTCGTGCATGAAAAGATATACCCTACAAAAAAATAAACCATCGACATAATCCATTTTTTCAGTGAATCTAAAACCGCATAGTTACCCGATATAAGAGATAAACACTGCAACAGTGTGATGCTCTGTGGATTTGTAACAGTTGTTCAACCATGAGAAATGCGAAAATCCTCACGAATTCTCAAAGAACAAGAATTGTGTGAATTGACAGACTGTCGTGCAGAACAGCTTAAAATTATTGGAGTGAAATGGGTCAGAGCATTTTCTTTTCCGGTCATCTGAGATATCAAAGAATAGTATATTAGGTATGCACCTAAAGAACACTTAAGACATTTCGCATACGTGGTGCATACATAGGTGCCAACTTTTCAAAATCGCAGGTGGTAAGAGTAAGAAAAAATACATAAAAGTTATAAAATTTTATTAAATGAAAAAAAGGCTAAAAATATATTTAAAAATTGTGAAGTTTTATAATATTTAAAAGTATAGACAATATTCCAGGGGGGGGGGCGGCCCCCACTGTTGTGAGTCCACCGAGGCCAAAAAGTTATGGGCGGTTAAACTTAAAAAATCGAAAAAAGCTGAAAGAAAAATTAAATTTATTCTGCCCTGTTAAAGTAAAGGGCAGTAAGTGACATTTGTCGCATAGCGGCGTTTTCACGTCAACCCTGATGTAATATTTTAAAAACGCTGCTACTGACCAATGTCACTTACTGCCCTTTACTTTATCAGGGCAGTATTATAAGGATCAATTTTACTAATTTTGAAAGTAATCCCCTCAACAACAAAAAAGTTTGGACTTTTTTGTTTTAAAATAAAATTGAAATATTTTTTTTTCAAAATCTTTTTATTTTTGTTAAATTGTTAATAAAAACCTGAAAATTTATTTTTGAAATTTTTTTTTTTTGAAAATTTTTTTTTTTGCAAAAAAAAAATTGTTGAAAATTTTGATTTGGGAAAATGCAATATACCATACTGTGAATAGTATATATATATATATATTATATAAAATGGAATGCGTATCATTACCGTTAGATTTTGTATTATTTAGTTTAAAAAATCGAAGTTGCTACAACAACGAATAATAATAATAATGTCAATTATGTAATTATTGTCGCCCTAGGCTATGGGCAGTTTGCCCCTCATAAAAAAATTATGTTTTTCAACAAAAAAAAATCGAGTGGAATATAAAATAGAACTTGATTTTTCCTGAGAATTTCGAGCCTATAGGATTATTTGTTCTTGAGTTATCGTGTACACAAAAACGTAGCATTGGACGGACAGACGGGAGGACGGACAGACGCTTACGCGCTGTGATTAGTACAATAAAGCTATTTCCCGGTAAATTTACCCACCACAAAGAAATTCTGTGAAAGTCTATGTGAAAGACTATGTGAAAGGTTATTTTTTTGAGTTGTTGTTTAACACTAATATTTAAATAAAAGAGGTTCTGGTGGATTCTGGGGGCCCGGGGCGGATTTATTTCATTTTAAGGGGACCCATAAGGAAAAAATTTGCGCTTTCACCAAAAATATAATTTTAAAGGTATTTCTATGCTAATATATCTCTTTGGAGGGGGCATGGCCCCCATGTCCCCCCTCCTAAAACCGCCCGTGCTGGGGGCTGATCTTTGCATATTATTTTTCCTTATTTAGTCCACTATAATATATGCGGAACTCTGCGGAATTTTGACTATAAAAAATGAAATGTCGGAAGATTAAATAAATAATAATAAAACAAAAAATAGGAGATATATACATATAATTTTTTATATAATACACTTTTAAGTTGTTATTACCCGTATACGCAATTAATAGAAAAGGATTATGAGTAATTGCATGGTAACTGTCGTTACAGTCGCATAAAAAAATGACACTCTCTTTTACATATTTTAATATATTATTTCATCAATCTATTTTCTAATCATCGTACAGAGAGATATTGGTAGACTGACAGTTTCGGGCTGCTGGCCCTCTTCAGTACCAAGAGTCAACTCTGCACGCTGATTAAGAAAACGTTTTTAGACTTTACTCGCAAAAGGAATATAGCCATTAGATTGATGTAGACTTGTGCGCCATCTATTTCTAGATGTAGATAACTACTCATACCTCTCCTTATCTGGAGACTTTGAATGGTAGCAAGTTGAAGACTTGTGTGTCTCAAGCACATAGTACCACTAACGGAATAGATTGATGGAATAATAAATTAATATTTTTATAATTTTGTTTAAAATTAAAAAATTCTGTCCTTATATTTTAATATATTCTAATTTTTTCACAAACAGTATTTAAAAATAATAAATAACAAACAATCTTTAATAATAATATAATAAAATATCTAAAAGAAAGTGTCTTATTTTTTGACGTAAAATCTGAATACCTGAAATAATGTTTAAATATCTCATTTTTTTTTTGTTAAAACAAATGAAAATCGTTTTCTCAAAAAAGCACATATATATATAGATTTTTTTAAATTTTGTTTTGAAAAGATGTTGAAGCCCTAAATAATATAATTATGAAAAAAAAAAACATGGGTTATATGAAAGTTGAGCTAAAAATTGTTTCCAGACCAGTGTGTTGGGTAAGACGGGGCTAATTTTAAATAAAATTTTAATATTGATATAAAAACAACGCATGTTGTTACAGAAGGATGTAGGTATCGTTTTACATTTAATCACAAAAATGATAAAAAAACTGTCTCAATTACAGATAGATACTATATAGGGTGGGCCGTATAAGACTAATCAGATGATTACTGGTATTAGAGATATCACTATGATATTTTTACCAGTCAATATAGATCAAGTTACCTTCAATAGACCCTAGACAAAAGTTTTCTACTCTTTTTTGATTTTGAGCTAGAGCTCCACACTTATATTTTTTTTAGCATAACAACATTTTTAAATACCAAAATTAAAAAACATATATTTTTTCTTTATTGTATAATAGTTTTTTTTTACTAAAAAATCAATTTTCTATTAAAATTTTTAATTTTAGAAAAATTTATTTTAATATGTCACTTTTATTGCAAAAAAAAAAAAAAATAAGTTACTGTGGAATTACCCGTGTGGGGCTTCCAGTCCTCCATCGGGCGCCTCCCCAGGTGGCGGATAGGGGATCGGCTCGTCAGACAATACTTGGCGAGAGTCGGGCACTGCACAACGGGCTATTCGGTTGTTGGTTTGAGATGGCTGGGGTCCACGGCTATCCCGGAGGAAGCCCCAGCCAGCTCTCATCAATGATTTGAGGCCGCGGGGTGAACTAGGGCCCGAGGCGGACCAAAACTGGTTGGGGATCAAATTCCCGTAAAAAACACACACATATCTTACAAGCACTACACACGCACACTGACACACACACACACACACACACACGTGGGTCGGGAGGGTAGGGATTACTCCACCCCCGTAGGGTGGCTCGTGGAGGCTACTTTAGAGGGAAGTCACGATGGAATGGTAGCGGTGAAATAAGCAGGTCAGGCACGCCTGTGCCGCCGATGAAAGGGGCCCACCCTTGCCTAGCTAGCGTAGGGGGCCGCCCTATAAGTCGGTGTATAATCTTGGGGTGTGCAGCGGCTCCAGGTAGCGCCTGGTTGAGGACCCGCTGCACACTTCCGGGGGGCTTCACCAGGGGAAAAGCGGCCGCCAGACTTCTCACTAAGGATGAGCGCCCGCGAGTCATTCGATGGAAAGGGGGGGATCCACGCCCTATCGAATGCCCACACTTACACACTACACAAATACTAGCACACAACTTTGTTCTAGCCATGAATCAAAACGAAAATATGGAAAAGATAGTGCCACAAAAAGAGGAAACAGAGTTCCTCAACTCTATGGAGACGTCCGACGGACACGAGATAGACGCGGTAGAGGAGGAAAAACTCCTTAACTCCCCAGCTGGGTCACCGAGGAAGACGTCCGAAGACACCAACCTCGATGGGGCGGCCGGGGAAGCAGCTGAAGCGGCGGCACTTCGGAAGAAGGAGAACCAAAGAGAGAAGCAGAGGAGGAAGTTCCAAAGAAGGAAGGAGAAGAAGAGGATGGCCAAGGAGGGAGAAGGAGAGCAGCAAAGTAACGCTGCCGCCTCTAGCTCCAGCCTTGCGACGGGGACTGGGCAAGCCGAAGGCGCTCCACAGGCGGATATCCCCACTGGGGGAAGTAAGCCTGTTGGAGGGTGCGGCGACCCCCAAAAACCGGACGGAGGGTTTAGGAGACCGACGCCAGTACCGCGACCTGGCTGCTCACATGAGGGCATACAGGAAGCGGTAAGGCAACCGGTCCCTCAGAAACCTAGCCAAACTCAAGGGAGAGGTCCATCAGCCAGGAACGAAAGGAGAGTGGCCAAGAAGCTCTTTGCGCTGCCAACGGCTCCGGCGTCCGCCCGAGGCGAGGAAAGGAGGCTCCAAGGAACCTCCAGTTCTAAGCCAGAGGCGAGCAAAAAGAGACTGAGGACAGACAAAGAAACACCTCCAGGTAGCTCAAGGAAAAGGCCTAACCACTACCGCACCCCTCCCAACGGCGGAAAGCGCAAGCACGTCTCGCCTCTCCATAGAGGGGAGGGTGGCACACGCCATCAGGTCTCCTCCCTGGAGAGGGGAGAGGGTAACGCGCCGACGCAAATGTCCGATCCTGAAACCACCGAGGACCCTTCGAAGAAGGAGCTGCAGGTGGTAATAAGGTCGGATAGGGAGGACGGTAAGGTTACGCCCGAAGAGGCAGAGCGCTTGAGGGCGAGCATGGTGGAGGAGATGTTCAGGGCTATAGAGGCAACTCCCCCTGTGGGTCCCCTCAGATTCAGGAACTCAGGCGTGGTATTTCCCGGCTGGTTCCTGATAACGACCATGACCCTGCCAACAAAGCGCTGGCTGCTGGAAACCTGGCCAACTCCGACCCTGGAGGGGGTTGCCTTCACCAAGGTGGCGGCAGCCGATGCTCCATGGCCGGAGAAGGTAGGCTTCTGGCTAAGGAAGAAAGAGCTGGACCTAGGCAAGGTGAAGAGGCTGATGGCTTTCCAGAATCCCTCGCTCAACATCGAGGGATGGCGTCACATCCAGACGACGGGAGAGGCAGGAGACTGGTTCCTCACTTTTGTGGTAGAAAGGGACGCCGTCAGGCGCCTAGAGGGGGCGAGCTGGCAGCTGTGCTTCGAGCTGATGACTATTTCCGTAAGGAAGGTCACATCTTGGAGCGGAGTTGTCAGCCGCGGCCCCTCGGGCGCGAGCGGCCCCCAGCGGACCACATAAGTTTTGCCAACCACGCCCCATGAGTGACCCCATCAATGGCGGCGTTAAAGGTAAGCCAGATCAACCTACAGCATAGCAAGAGTGCAACTGGGGAACTGGTGAGCGCTCTTGCTAACAAGGTAGGCGAGATCGTATTGGTACAGGAACCTTATGTTTACAGGAACAACGTAAGGGGGTTAGGTGCAGCCGGCTATAAAATTATAGTTGGCAAAGAGGACGAACACATCAGAACATGTATCCTGGCATCTAAGGAGCTGAACGTGGTTCCATTGACCCAGCTGGGCACCAAGGATGTAACGGCAGCTATTCTGGAGCACAAGGTAAGAGGCATTAGTCATAAGGTGGTGGTGGGTAGCTTATATTTGCCGTACGAAGGCGTACTTCCCTCGAGGGAGTTAGTGAGCCTGGTGGAATTCGCGAATGAACAGCGCCTACCAGTAATTATCGGTTGCGACGCGAACGCACACCACGTGGTGTGGGGAAGCACGGGTATAAACCCTAGGGGGGAAACCTTGTTGGGGTACCTAGCATCGACCAATTTAGAGATAATGAATAGAGGGAAGGAGCCAACATTTGTCAATCGAGTCCGAAAGGAGGTGATTGATATAACGCTGGTATCTATCACTCTATCAGAGAACATTTTGAATTGGAGGGTGTCGTCGGACATAACCATGTCGGACCATCGAATGGTAAGATTTGAGTTAAGGTCGGACAAACCCGATCCAATCATGAAAAGAAACCCAAGGGCAACGGACTGGGAGAATTACCTCTCCCAGCTCAAAAGTCATAACTGGGATTCAGACAGTGAGATACTCACAGAGGAACAATTAGACAAAGAGGTCACCACTCTAAATAATACCATAATCTCAGCTTATGAGGAGGCTTGTCCACTCAGGGAGGCCAAGGACCGAAAGGTCCCATGGTGGAATGGCACGCTGGACACCCTGCGCAAGGAGTGTAGGCGGGCATTCAACCAAGCCTTTAGGGAAGACACAGAGTCCTCATGGGATAGGTATAGAGGGGTGAGAAGGGATTTCAAAAAGGAGCTTAGACGAAGCAAGAAACAAAGCTGGAGGAAATACTGCGGAGACATGGAGTCACTGTCGGATTCTGCAAGGCTGATGAAAATTCTTAGCGGCACGTCTAATAAATCGGTAGGCTCGCTACAGAGACAAGATGGGAGTTGGACCACCTCCAGCGAAGAGTCCTTAAGACTACTGCTGGAGACTCACTTTCCCGGTGAAAGCGTCGAACAAGATAACCCCGAGGTAGAGCAGGGTCCCCTCCCAGGAGGGGACCGGCAACTGGCCGAGGAGGTTATCAAAGACGGCGCGATCAAATGGGCGGTGAAAGAGTTCGACCCATACAAGGCAGCAGGACCGGATGGCATATTCCCAGCGCTACTCCAGGCGGGCATAGAGATCGTTCTTCCCAGCGTGAAGAGGATCTTTAAGGCCAGCCTGGCGCTGGGATATGTTCCAAAGGAATGGAGGAGGGCGAGAGTGGTCTTCATCCCCAAACCGGGTAGGAAGGATTACACAACCGCCAAATCCTTCAGACCAATAAGCCTTACATCTTTCCTGCTGAAAACGCTGGAAAAGATAGTGGACCGGTACCTGATGGAAGGAGTGCTTAGCAGGCATCCTTTCCATAGAGGACAACATGCATATAGGCGAGGCAGGTCGACAGACTCGGCCCTCCACGCTATAGTGCGAAGAGTCGAAAAGGCGTTACACCACAAAGAATGGGCGTTGGCCATATTCTTTGACGTAGAGGGAGCATTCGACAGGGCAAGAACGTCAACCATCTGCGGTGCGCTATTAGCGAGGGGCACCCCGCCAGCGCTGGTTAGTTGGGTAAGATCTGCGCTGGTAGAAAGGAATGTCATGGCCTCTCTGGGGGACTGTCGTCTGGACATCGGGGTGAGGGGTGGATGTCCACAGGGCAGTTGTCTTTCACCTCACTTATGGTGTCTAGTTATGGACAGTCTCCTAGAGAGGCTGACGGCCGCTGGGCTATACGCACAAGCATTTGCAGATGATGGCACGGTCCTAGTCACTGGAAGGTTCTTGGGCACGGTCTGTGAAAGAATCCAGACAGCCTGCAGGATAATAGAAGAGTGGTGTGAGGAAAAAGGCTTATCAGTCAACCCAACAAAGACTGAGCTTATCCTCTTTACCAATAGGAGAAAGATAGAGAACTTTAGGGCCCCCCAAATGTACGGAAAACCGCTTGTGCTCTCACAAGAGGTCAAGTACTTGGGAGTAACCCTAGACAGTAAACTCAACTGGAAGGCGCATGTAGACAAAGTCATTGACAAGTCGATTGCGACCTTCTGGCACTTGCGTCGGGCAGTGGGAAAAAGCTGGGGCATGACCCCACAGATTCTATTATGGATCTATACCGCCGTCATTAGACCCAGAGTCCAATATGGCTCGGTGGTATGGTGGCCAAGCGTCAGCAAAACCACAGTAGCTCGGAGTCTGAGTAAGATCCAAAGACTAGCGTGTCTCGGGATCACCGGCGCAATCAGGACGACCCCCACATCAGCACTGGAAGTTCTACTGGGGCTGCCAACGCTTCCGTCCTGGATAAGGAGGGAGGCAATGGCTAGCTACCTTAGAATGAGAGATGTTGGATGCTGGCTGGGTGAAGGGGCAGTCTACGGACATACAAAAATCGCCGATGTTGCCAGAGTAGAGTTACCTATCAGCAGCATCAAGGTGATAGAGGCGGAAGACCGATTAAGGTTTGACAGAGCATTCTCTCTCACTATACCAACAAAACACGAGTGGGAGAACAAGGAAGTTAATTTTGCCCAAAACGCAACAGTGTGCTATACAGACGGCTCCCGGATGGAAAGCACGCAAAGCTCGGGCGCAGGCTTCTTTGTACAAGACACGGGGGTTCAAAAGAGCTATTCGCTCGGCAGGTACCCCACGGTATTCCAAGCGGAAGTCTTTGCGATACAGGAAGCGGCAAGATGCGAAGAGGTTCTAGGGAGCAACGGATCAGATGTATACATCTGCTCCGACAGCCAAGCAGCCCTGAAGGCTCTCAGTGCACCCAGCACAAGATCCAGTCTTGTGCAGGAATGCATAGAAGCCCTGGAGGAGCTAGCGAGGAACAAAAGAGTCCACCTTGTATGGGTCCCTGGACACAGCGGGATACCAGGCAACGAGAAGGCAGACGAACTTGCCAGGCTCGGAGCCGAAACTCCGTGCATGGGACCCGAACCCATGCTTGGTATTACAAGGAAACAAGTCACATCAGCCCTCAACACGTGGGCTGGAGAAAAACTAAGGGAAAGCTGGTCAACGGTCACGAACTGCAGACAGGCAAAGGACTTCCTTTCCGGTCCAAGCAAGTCAAAAACCGCGTGGCTACTAGGAAGAAGCCGAGCCACGATCAGCCAACTCACAGGGATCCTCACGGGTCACTGTGGACTAGGAAGGCACCTGTTCAAGATGAAGGTTGGTAACGACCCCGTCTGTTCGGGTTGCGGGATAGACGAAGAATCGTCCTTCCATTTCCTAGGACAATGCGATCGGTTCGGCAGAATACGACAGGAGATCTTCGGAGTGGCAACTCTCCGAAGAGAGGAGTTGCGTACCCTTGCCTGGACAGATATCGCGACCTTTATAAGGAGGTCCGGCAGGTTTAGGCAGGGAGTAGGGTAGATGTGTGGCTGGGACAGCTCGGGGCTGGCAAAAAGGGCCATAATGGCCTAGTTGCCTGGCTTGTAGCCTCCCCACCCTTACTACTACTACTACTACTACTGTGGAATTATAATTTTTAAATATGATTTTCATATAATGACATTAAATGTCAATTTTGATACTCGCAAAGAATAAGATTTATTTAATAAGATTTAAATATTGAAATTTATCAATGGTGTAAAAAAGTGGCATTTTTAAAGATTTTTTAAAATTGAAAATTTTAATAGAAAATTTATGTTTTTAGTAAAAACAACTATTATAAAATAAAGAAAAAAGTATATATTTTTAAATTTTGGCATTTAAAAATGTTGTTATGCCAAAAAAATACACGTGTACAGCTCTAACTTAAAACCAAAAAAGAGTAGAAAACTTTTGTTTAGGGTCAATTGAAGGTAACTTGGTCTTTATTGACTGGTAAAAATTTCATAGTGATATCTCTGTTATTAACGGCAGAAATTATCTGATTAGTCTTAGACGGCCCACCCTGAATAATAAGAAGGCACATATTTTTACTTTGCCTAAGGAAAAGACTTTAAAAAAATATATGTTTTATACGTTTCTTGGGAATCTTAGAAATATTATCGAAAATTGCCGAGATTTCAAAGATTGCTGAAATTTTTCCAAGATTTTTAAAATAGTTCTGAAAATCTGTAGATAGACTTCAAACAGTGATTCGTATAGTCTACTTGATTTGGGATCCAAAGGTGATAAGTCCAACTTAGCTAACTTTTGAAAAAGTGCCATTATTTTTGTACGAGGATCATAAATAACTAAGAAAAATTAATTTTTGTATTACTGTCAAAGTGGCCATGAAATAAAGTAAAATACCTTATTTATTAAATTTTAAACTAAAACTTTAATACTGATGCACTTAGAGGTCATGCTTTACGTAACGCAAGATTTTCAAATATTGCTTCATAATGCTGTTGCTTACCCCAATAAGTACGTAAAGCTAGCAGCCAAGACCACACTAATCATTTTGGGTGAAAAACAAACCATTATTTTGTGTAACGCATCGTAAATATAAGAAGAAAATTTGATATACGACGTTTTTAAATAGAATATATTCTATTAATTACGATATCGTCGGGCCGGCATATACCCTCTCGAACACAAAACGGGGACACAAAAGAAATGTCCCGCCTGCAAACAATTCGAGTGTAAATGCGATAAACATTAAAGAATGTTTCGTGACAGGTTTAAAATTGAATCGAATGTCAAAATATATCGACAAAAATAGTTCGGTCAAATTGTACAAGAAATTATTTATGCTAGCCAAAGAAAGAATAGTACACTAGACAGCTACAGATACAGCTAGAGCTGTAGCTGCATACATACATACCTATGTAATAGTAAGTGGGATATAGCTAAAAAATACATTTTTTTCCGTTTTGGCCCCCTTACCCTGGCATAATGTGACGCAAAGGTCCTGAATGGTATTATGATTTTTTTTAAATTCGACTGTTTAGCAAAATAATACTTGATCTATCATTTTGATAGGTGAGTCGATTATTTGCTTTGTTGCAAAGGTAATCCGTACCCAAGTTCATGTTTCTGGGAGAGGCGATTAAAAATAATCAAAATATGAACTTGAACTGTCATGTTTACAATTATAAACATTTAAAAATAATTTCCCCAAGGGTTAATAAGCATGTGTTTATTATGTGATTCAGTTTCAGCGAACTCTAAAATCTCTTACACCTTAATAGGCGGCCAAATTATAGAATTGCCGCTGTGGTCTGGGCCTGTTTAACGAATTAGGTAATATTAAAGTTTAACGTTAATCGGTATAGGTACCAATTAAATAAAAAAGAGTATTTTAGTTTTAGTTACTATGAACAATTTAAAAAGTTATCTTATTGTCCGACTCTGTTACCGTTATGAAGTTGTTAACTCTGATGATTTGTCTGGACCCAGAGACAAAAATGAATGCCGGGTTTGATAAAAGTGTTTATTCTGAATGTATGTACTTGTATAGAAACATACAAATCCATATGCGTCGCACATTATTTTTAACTACATATTTCACTTTCAGTGCCATTTACTTATTTGTTACAAAGGTTTCATGCGAATATCAGTTGTACTACAGATGATATTTAAAATTAATTGATCTGGTGCTATTTAAAAGCTGATTTTACCTTTAAAAAATTAATAGTGCAACAAAACAATACTTTATTTATTAAAAACTTAGTTGAAAAGAATAAAATATTGCAAAAATAATAATAATAAAAATAATAATAAAATCGCGACTCGTAGGTTTGTTTTTCAACCGAAATAACTAGAAAACGTTTTGAAATAAATGTGCATCATATGTTTATTACATAAGTTTTAGGATGCTATTCTAAAATCCGAAAAATCTGCAAATTTGCTCGAAATCTCGTTTATTATTGTCTGTATATTTTTTTATAAAATATCTGTATATTTTTATATAAACTAGATGAAACGTTGCAAGCACCCTGTCAAAACATCGGCACTATTGTACACTAGAGCCATCTAGTTTGCAAATTTTAAACTAGGCTTTTTGTTTGATTTTAAATTCTGTATCTTTAAAACATTATATTCTAGCAAAAAACTGCATACAAAATTTTTTATAGGGCTTAAAAAGAGCTTTTATTTAAAATATAATTTTTTTAAATCGGGTTATATGTCAGATATGCTAAAAAAACCATTTACTGCTTTAAACGCCAATATCTCGAAAACAATGCGTTTTAGGAAAACGTTGTTTATAACATTTTTTGACCAATTTAAAATTATCTTTTATATAAGTGCTAAATTAACCAAATACAATAATAATTGCCTTAATTATAAACAAAAAACGCTAAAAATAGAAGTTTTACCCTATTTCTACCCCCTTACCCCCAATCGTTTACCCCCAAAATCTAATCAGCTCTTCGGAATACGGTAAGAAATAATATGCAAAAAACAGCAAGTCGATATCTCATGTAAAAATGGAGTTAGAGAGCTTACACCCAGACAGACAGACATACGGACGCAAAATTTTTTTTACTGATTTCGACACTTAGAATGGTCTAAAACGTCTAGAAATGTGAAAAAAACGTGGTCAAAGATTTTGACTTTTCGGCGAAGATTTACATCGGCACTCTTAGTAGCACTAAGTGCCGATGTAAATATGTTAAAAAGTCCAAACCTTTGTTTTTATTGATTTATTTTAGATTTTTTTTTTGCATATTGATTTTTATTTGTAAAAAGTAACTATGCATAGGAGAAAGAATTTTATTTGCAATAATGTTCCAGTGTATCGCTTTAAACGAAGTTTAATTGTTTAAAATTCATAATTTGTAAATTCGTAGATTTAAAAAAAAATGCCAAACCGCCAACATGCTGCTAGAAGTGCATCATGCCTAAAGCACAAAACTGCTCTTCCAATTAAAAGAGTCGCACCTGAAAAATTATAATTATTAGTTTTTACTTCTAGTATTAAATACTTAATTTTAATTTTGCAACTGCTACCCTTTTAATATAGTGGGTATTTGAGTGTGTGGTTTGTGTCCTTGCCAATGTATGTAGAGGTTTTTTTTTTGTGGGATGTGGGACGGCGATTTAGGTTATCAAAACAATTTTTAGATTGCCGACGTTTCGGAAATATATATTTTTTTCCTTCTTCAGGGCTTTCTAAAGTTTTTTTTATCAAATTAATTAAATTGAAATGCTTCATTTGGTATCTATTGGTTGGGTAAGTACCACTGCATTTTCTACTTGATAGGGTCAGTGTTTATCATAACCCCATCCCTATCAAGTAGAGAATGCAGTGGTCCTTACTCAA
Source organism: Brachypterus glaber (assembly GCA_958510825.1). Classification (NCBI taxonomy): domain Eukaryota; kingdom Metazoa; phylum Arthropoda; class Insecta; order Coleoptera; family Kateretidae; genus Brachypterus; species Brachypterus glaber. The sequence continues at coordinate 69,276,909 of OY294045.1, read as the reverse complement.
CCAATAGATACCAAATGAAGCATTTCAATTTAATTAATTTAATAAAAAACTTTAGAAAGCCCCGAAGAAGGAAAAAAAAATATATATATTTCCGAAACTTCGGCAATCTAAAAATTGTTTTGATAACCTAAATCGCCGCCCACATCCCACAAAAAAAAACCGCTACATATAGTGGGTATTAACAATTATTATTGTAATAAAAAAAGTCAAGGGTTTTACGTACCATGGGAACACATACAGAAAAATGTTGTCTTAAATCAAGAGATTGTGATTCGTATATAACGAAGAGAATATATTCTACTTTAAAGCAAAATTTTGCTTCAAATATGAAATGATAAGAATATGGTATACATTAGGGGAGAATATATTCTCAAATATGAAAGGATAAGAATATAGTATTATTATATAAAATGAGAATATATTCTCTTCGTTATATACAGATCACAATAGTCTTGATTTAAGACAACATTTTCCTGTGTGCATGGTGCGATATAGGGTTCAGTCAGGGCCTTACCAAAGGGAAATCGTGGAGAGGGGTGCCAACATTTTTTAAATTATGTACCCCTGGCGGAAATTTTGATGATAAAAAAAAGAATAAATCAAAATTTAACAACTTTTCAAGAGAGGATATATTTTATTTTCAGATAGGACGGTTCTTACTAGCATGGCACAGCATACCACGATCACAACCCCCTTGTCCCCCTTTGCCCCCTTTTATTGCACCGCGGTGCGGATAGTAGACCCAGGAGGAGTGCGCCAGGCACATTCATCATCATCACGGCATTTCAGACAAGCCAGCCGAGTTCCCTCGTTGCAGCCCCCACACATAGCGCGGAAAGAGTTTGGAGATGTTCGCTTTTAATACAAAAACTTCAAATATTTTTTAATGTTGCTACCAACAATATAATACTTTTATCTATATTCATTAAAAATTATAAAATTTTCAAAAAACGATTGTTTTTAAAATTATTTTAAAAAAATCAACACCGACATTTTAGTAAAAAGTTTTTAGAACTAAACTCAGTTTTTGGACTAGATATCGAGCAGTTTTTACTTTTTTGAATGCTCAAAACTGGGTAAAAGCGTTGGTTTGAATATTTGCTAAAAGACCAGGCGGTATGTATTTTAAAACACCCATGTTTGGGTAAATCGGATAGTGTGCTATTGATATTTTTGGATCAATGGGTCCAGAATATCACTAGAAATAATAATTTTACTATGAGCATAAAATAAACCGTTGGATTCACTTTTTATTTAACAAAATATTGCAAAATCGAAAAAAAATTATTTTTTTTTCTCCTTTTCGTGCATATATCTCTGGAACTGTTCATTTCAGACAAATATTAAAGACGAAAAAAAGTTTTGTAATTGAATTTTTTATATGATAAAATTAGTTGCAAATCGAAAAAAATATTATTATTTTTGCAAAAATAGTAAAAATCACAAAAAAGGGGTAGAAAATTCGAGTTTTTTTGGGATTTTTTTTTCGGATTCTTTTTTGATGATGTTTTTTTTTTTACTATATATTAAAAATACTCGAAAAGACTACTTCTTTTTAAAAAAAAATATGATGATTCGTTCATTAGTTTCGAAGTTATGATCGTTCAAAGTTGACCGCCATTTACACTGAAACTAAATGGCGGTCAATATGAACGATCATAACTTCGACTGTTACGCTCATGTCAATGGTATAGGAAAATACCGTTACTGGAGGGGGGGTCCAAAATGATCAAAATTTGCGTCAAGTAATACTTGAACGTTCTCTTGTCACCTATAATGCAGGAGTTTAAAAGTTATTCGTTTATTGTAGGCCTCGTGATACTTTGATAAGGTAAAATAAGAAAATAATCGGACCCTATTTTAAAAAGTTTCTCTGTATTAAGTATTATTAATCAAAATTTACGTATAATTTTCTGATTGTTATTTTACTGAATACTGTGACATACTGTAACATATATGTATAATACTGTAACATATACCGGGTGAGTTTTATTTTTGTCCACCCCCAAAATTAAGATTAATCTTCATTCGATAAAAACAAAACTTTGTTGATTTATATAATTTTATATATTGGCTATAAAATGGCGGATTTATTTTTTTTGTTTCACTTCCTGTTTCCCCGAAAGTGGCATAAATATGTTTTTCTTTAATGAAACAACCTGTAAGGGAACGTTCAAGTATTACGTAACTCAAATTTTGATCATTTTGGAAAAATTCAATTTCAATTAAAATTGAATTACCTAAGCCCCATTTTATTTCTTATAAGTGCTTTGTTTGATAGGTATGGCTTTCCTCCTCAAGATAGTATATAGTGTAAGTTTGCAACAAACTGCCAAACGAAAAATTGATGAAGCCCCATGTGACATTCTAGGTTTAAAGCCAAATCCACTGATCCATCTTGCAAACGAAAACCACTTCATCATCCCCAGAAATGTGGATATTCTATGTGTACCAACTTGACAAAATAATTAAAATTTAAAACTTAAACACATAGTAGTCGGACAAATGGTGAATTAATTTCCTCCCGGCTAATTTTTATATATGTATATAATATACTATATATATTCTAATTAAGCTTTTTCCAAATCACCAGGTTTTGAATCCAGTTCCTTTGAATATTAAAAAACTCAACAAATATGCTGATAATTTACTTTTTAACTTATACTTTGACGCACGGATCTGTGGCTACGGAAAATATGTGAGGAATGTGTGTGCAAGTGAGACGCCCCTTGCAGGGATGCCCGCCTTGTAACGCTTTTGATGGAAAGAAGAGAGCACCCCCCCTTCCGTTGGAGACTTTGTGTCATGCGGAGAACTATACTTAAGTAATATACATTACATTTATAAAATTCAGATTAAGCTATTTTCATACAATAACTTCGTGGCCTAGGGGTATAACCAATCTATAAAAAGTACCTTTGACATACCAATGGCTACAAAATGGCATAAAAAATTATTTTTTTAAACTGCCGGTTTCCTCGGAATCTAAGTTAATTTTTCTTTTAATGACACCCACTGTATATTTTTGCATTTTTGAATCCAGAAAATATATTTTGGAAACTTTTTGAGATTCTAGCACTCAAAGGAACGGAACTTGCCAGCCGGGAGAAAAATACTTGTTGAAAATTTTCACCGACTCTTAAGTACATAGTACGTTCGCAGCTGGAATTAATATTGAATTTTCCATTCCATGTTTCAGCAAACAAAAAAAAAAGTAATATAAAATTAGGCAACTGAATTTTAGTTCCTGATATTAACGGTAATTAACTCATTATTGCCCATTTTTTTCTGTCTGCTGCAGATTTTGTAGTGCACACAGAAAAAACTGTAGACATTTGCTATCTAAAATTACATGTTTTGGAAAATTTAACAGAAAACCAAAGAAATCTATACATTTTTATTATTTGATATTAAACGGTCCATATTGAATTAAAAAACGACATTTCATTAGGCCACGTTTCGACTTTGTTTCTTCATCAATAATGTTTTTGTAATCACAGTCGGTCAAGTAAGAGCGTGTCGCCTATAATGTTTAGTCGGTAAGAGAGAGCCCTATTTTTTTTTCGGGGATATACTTTCTTCCTGACCGACAATGCTTTGTACATAGAGATTTTTTTGAACCTTATTTTTAGTGACTCAGCTCGCAGCACTAACTGCGTACGCATCAGGGTTCGATGGTGTCTCTGTTTGCACCCGAAAATGACGCCTACAGCTGCTGCAAAGTATATGGGAAAGTCAAAGACATTCGTCAAAAAGTGGGTGAAACGATACTCGAAAACAAAAAACGTTGACGACGTACCAGATCGTGGCTCAACAGGAAAGGTGTCGGCTAAGCACGAAAAAATGATTTTAAACATGTTTTCGCAGAATCCTTAATAAAAATTAAAAAGGTTTTGATATATCACATGAAACAATTCGTACTCATCTCCAGGCTCACGACTTTGTTGAGTAAAACACAGAGAGAAAAACGACTCGCGTGGGCCAAGGGAAATATCGATCGAGAATGGAGCAAGGTTATTTTTACCGATGAATCTTCCTTTTGGGGTTACGTTATCACCACCAGGGCCTGGACATCCTCCACCAACCGATTTGTCCAGCGAATCGTGAAACACCCTGTAAAGATTCATGTTTGGGGGTGTTTCTCCGAAAAAGGTTTTGGATTTTTATTTCTCTTTACGTACAACTTGAAAGCTGAAAAAATGGTCGAGATTTACAAAAAAAGCTCTTATACCGACTGCCAAACGTTGGTATGGCTATAAAAATAAGAAGTGGGACCTCCAAGAGGACAACGACCCCAAACATAGGAGCAAGTTGTGTAGCCAGTGGAAGAGGACATCCGACATCATCACGCTGTATTGGCCGTCCCAATCGCCAGACGCAAACCCCATTAAGAATGTGTGGTCATTCATTAAGCACAAGTTTCGCGGGAAAAAGGTATACACATTAAAGCAGCTATCACGAGAAATTCAGACAATATGGAGGTCTTTGTAGAAGGAATATGCAAAAAAATTCGTTCAAAGTATACCTCGACGATGCCAGGCGATCATTGACGCAGATGGAGACTGGACAAGTTACTAAGTTATTTGCATTGATCTATCATTTATTAACTGTAATTAAATGTAAAAAAATAGTATAAATATATTCTTAAATAAACAATCTCCAAGTCAAATAATCCAAAAATTAAAAAAAAAATTATTTTGTAGTCGATTTAAATTTTTATTGTTAATACACAAAGTGGTAAAAAATTTATTTTGGCGTCCTTCGTAAAAGTTATAATACCTACATATTTTATAATTTTTACTTTCGAGCGACCTCAAAGATATATATCTGTGGCTTGGTTCTAAACGGCCCAATGTCACTTTTTCCGTATTTTAAGTTATACCGCCGAACTAACTTTTTTTAGATCTATAAAACCTAAAAAAGCCAATGTCAGTGCTTGTGAGATAAATGTAGACTTTAAGCCACAAGGGCCAACGTGTGTTTTTAATAAAATTTTCTGTTTAACTGCTAAAATGGCCAATGTTTGACTTAGTGTATCCGTTCAAAATTTTTGACATTTTAAAATCAAACCAAAGAAATGTATACTGAAAAAATATCTTTTCAGATATGATGTATTTGTCCATTTTAAGAATATTCCTTAAAATAGATTTTTCAGTATCCGTCCGTCCGTCCGTCTGTCCGTCATTCCGTCAGTCTAGAGACCTATATCCCCTATAACCCCTAAAAACCTTAAGTTTAAAGTTTGGTTTTAAATTGTCAAACAGTATGGCATGGTTTTAGAGGATTGCTCACTCTGAATTGCTCAGTGAGCAATTCTCAATTGAGTTTTACTCTAATAACCGAAAAAAATCGATTTTCTTAAAAATAAGGATTTTTCTTAAATTTTGTCGTTCTGGTTTTTATCGGAAATATCAATTATGTAATATTTTTTTTTAATTTGGCATAGGCGCCTTAAAATTTACATTTGGGGTTACTCTTTCATAACCACTAAATATAAATACAGAGTGATATAAAGAAAACAGCAAAAATAATTAATATTTTAAAACCGTACCATTTTCAGTTTATTAATTCTGCGTGGGTAATTATAATTATATTAATGGAATGCGGAATTATTATCTATAGATTTCTTTCAGTTTTGAGCTACTGAAACACAAAGGCAAGATTTAATTGTGATAATTGATAAATATCAAAATATTATAATATTATTGAAATATAATCAGGATGTAGATCTAGATATTATAACATTTTAAAACTGCGAGGCAAAATTCCATTGGTTATTGTGTAGTAATAGGCCAGTTGATATTGCTACTTTTTGAAAGTGATAAAAGTTATTTTAAAAATGTCAAAAATATTATTCCTGGCAATTTTGAATTTTTTTATCTAAAAACTCTTATTACTGAGATATTTTACAGGTGAATTCAGTGACTTAAAATAATATCAGTTGAAACCTATTGTTTTTTGTTTCATATCCACAAGAGCTTGATAATCCTATTTATCTTAAAAAACGTAATGAAATAATACATTGTTTTTACCGAATTGAGATTCAGTGACTTAAAATTAATAATAATTATATTTATAATTTGGCACAGGACTAGAAAATTCGAATTCCATATTTTTTTCGGATTCGTAAAAATTTAATTGAACCCAAGTAATCAAGATCCAAGTAATCAATGTTGATTACTTGGACTGAAGTAAAGTAAGTTTTGTTTTGCCCTGTGGATAAAAAATCAACTCTTATTTTGTAGGATCTTGAGTAAAATTCTGAGGGCCTCTTACTAAGAGAGCCCCTGGACAATATATATATTTTTTATTTAGGAAATTCAAACTCATAACGTGACAAAAGTAAAGATCTAAATATATGTCCAAACCAAAGATGAAATTTCTTAAGTTTAAGTTAACAATTGAATCTATGGCTTAGGCGAATTCTAGATTTTGCTACTCTACATACTGTGCAATCCAAAAATGACCCCCCTCTTAACTCTTGAACGAGTTGAAATATCAACTTCAAATTTAGAACTATTAAATAGGCATAGCGTAGTGGCTAGCGCGTATGCATAGCAAGTCTACTATCGTGAGTTCGATTCTCACTGGCGCCGATTTGCCTTTTTCAGTTAATTAATAATTGAAATTTGGCGAAGGCGATAAGTGAAACGGACACTCCCTGGAAACTGGTTCGAAAGTCAGTATAAGCCGGTGGTTCCCTCTACTACTAGCCCACACAAGTCCTGGACTTAGGGGATGCTTAATTAAGTAGAATAGTACGAGGTTAAACAAACATGTAATGTAATGTAATGTATTAAATAAGACAACTTAAACTATCTTTTTTGATATATTTGATATTTTCATCTTTTAAAATGTGGACGGGAGGCTTAGAGGGTAATTTTTTTAAATGCAAATCGTGTAATACATTATTTTAAGGCCTTTAAAAATCCTTACTCGTTATTTTTTCAAGAAAATTTTTGAAATTTATTTAAAAAAATCAGTTTTTGAAAAATGGTTTTATTTCATAATGCAAGTACCTTAATTATACCTTTAAGATAATTTTTTATGAGATAAATAAAATTTTACAAAAAAAAATCTTAAAAAATCAAATTCTTTAAAAAAAAAAAAATGGAAAAATGAAAACCTTGAAAAAAAGTTTAAAACATTACCTTATAATCTCTGAGTGAAATAAGCTAACTTTAACCATGGCCTTCTAATTTTTTTGGTTAGTTTCAGATGGTTGCGTTACTAGTAGAACTCTAGCCAAAAACAGCTACATATATCAACTGGCCTGTAATGCAGCTGCTGCAAATTGAACTAGGCGTATCTTTTTTCAAAAATAATATATGTTAACACCGTTATACACCGTACATTTTGATTAGAGGCTATCATTTATTATGGGCCATTATTAAAATTAACACATTTTGCAGTGCATTTATCACTCGATAGACAAGCGCACCACAAAATACCATTATTGTGGAAACGAGAATAAAGTTAGATATATTCTGAATGTAACATACATAATGGTACCGGTTACATATATGAAGTGTGCAACTAGCATAAGGGCCTTACCCTTGATTTTTGCGAAATACGGTTTTTGCTTGAAACGGGTACTACTTAGCGTACTTTAGAGCTCTAGTTAATAAATAGTATGTTTTGTATGCAAGTTTTCTAAAGTACTAGTGCTCTAAAAACGTGTTATGAAACGAGTGCTTTATACAGTTTTTACTATTTTGCTCTAAAATTTAAAAAAACTTACATTTAAATTGATGACTGATTTAGGGATTTTTGTTTTGGATTGGCATTACAGCTTACACCATGTTTAAAATTCTAAGAATAAATTATATTTTTATATATTTTATAGTCGTCTCTTCTCTTTTTTACTGCAATTAACCAAGCCACAATTTTAACATGGTAAAAATAACCTAAACACAAAATTTTGTAGAAAATTCAACTTTAAAGCGACATTGACATTTGGACGGAAAACGTCAAGCGGTCTGTTGCCAACCCAAAAGAACAAAAAGTACAGACCCCTTATGGGCCTATAAGAACACGCAAAATGGGTGTGATTATAAGCTTATAAGAGTCGCAAAATAGAAAATAGTATATTAAAGTACTAGTTTCATAACATACTTTTTTAGAGAACGAGTACAACGCTTGCGGTGAGTTTTCTAAAGTACTAGTGCGCTAAAAACGTGTTATGAAACGAGTGCTTTATACAATTTTTTCTATTTTGCTCTAAAATTATAAAAAACTTACATTTAAATTGATGACTGATTTAGGGATTTTTGTTTAGAATTGGCATTACAGTTTACTCCATGTTTAAAATTCTAAGAACGAATATTATTTTGATATATTTTATAGTAATTTCTTCTCTTTTCCACTGCAAGTAACCAAGCCAAAGTTTTCTTAATCAGCTTGCAGAGTTGACTCTTGGTACTGAAGAGGGCCAGCAGCCCGAAACTGTCAGTCTACCAATATCTCTCTGTACGATGATTAGAAAATAGATTGATGGAATAATAAATTAATATTTTTATAATTTTGTTTAAAATTAAAAATTTCTGTCCTTACTAATTTTACGTCTAACCACCCGTTAGTGGTACTATGTGCTTGAGACACACAAGTCTTCAACTTGCTACCATTCAAAGTCTCCAGATAAGGAGAGGTATGAGTAGTTGTCTACATCTAGAAATAGATGGCGCACAAGTCTACATCAATCTAATGGCTATATTCCTTTTGCGAGTAAAGTCTAAAAACGTTTTCTTAATCAGCGTGCAGAGTTGACTCTTGGTACTGAAGAGGGCCAGCAGCCCGAAACTGTCAGTCTACCAATATCTCTCTGTACGATGATTAGAAAATAGATTGATGGAATAATAAATTAATATTTTTATAATTTTGTTTAAAATTAAAAATTTCTGTCCTTACTAACCAAGCCACAGTTTTAACACGGTAAAACATAACCTAAACACAAAATTTTGTAGAAAATTAAACTTTAAACCGACTTTCACAATTGCACGGCAAACGTCAAGAGATAGACTTTTGTCTGTTGCCAACCCAAAAGAAAAAAAACTAGAGACCTCTTATGGGCCTATAAGAACACGCAAAATGCGTGTGATTATGAGCTTATAAGAGTCGCAAAATAGAAAAAATTACTAATATTTTACTAGAAGTGGCAAAAAAATACATTGGAAAATAAGGTTGCAAATTTTAATAATTTATTTTATTGCCCCACCCAAGTATTTACCGTTAACTATTCTTAATTAAAAAAGGTTATGAACTTAATTAAAACTAGAAAAGACAAGATTTTATAAAAAAAACAATCTAATAATAAACGTGTCGGTAAGGCTTTTTTAATAATTTGCTTTTTATTGCAAAAAACTTCTGATTGACTTTTCATACAACCAAACATACACCTATTCTCCGTATCTGAAATAGAATGCAATGAATAATACCTACCTAAAACGTATTATTCTGCTCTGCTCAGACGGAGTTACGCGAACCACACCTGAGCAAATATTTCCCAACTAAAAATTTAAAAATGAGAAATTTCCCAAAATTTAAAAAAACAGCTTTACCCCTGACCGTGAAATTTTGCTGACTAAAAAAAGGCCTTCACCTCCAACTCAAAAAAGCATTACCCCTGACCGTAAAATTTTGATGACTAAAAAAAAAGGTCCTTACCTCTGAAAAAATCCCAACCTTTCCAATTTTCTCAAGTAAACATCCTTTACACCTCAACTTTTCCAACATACATTTTACGAAATCTGCCACTTAATTTTACAAACTGGACACTGAATTTTCACATGGGAGCGCCCCAGGATATGTTGTTAATTTTATAACTCTTGGAAAAAATTTAACTAAAAAGCAAAAAAAAAGTTAAGTAAAGTAAAAAACAACTAAATTTATTATATTTAATACAATACAAAAAATAAAAACAGAAAAACGTGAGAATAAAAATATATGTATATATTCCAAATTATATAAACGACATTACCACGGTGTATTTCTGTGAACTTTTACTTTGGCCCTAGTAAAGCCCTTTTTTTTTGTATCATAAACATCTCATTTTTTGCAAATAATTGCTTCTGTTTAGACTAGTCAAGCTCAAGCTTGAGGACCCCCTGTGGAGGTGCTTAGGGCTTATTTCGCTAGGGGGTGCTCAAAATCATGCCAGGGGGTGCTGGGCACCCCCCCCCAGTTCCGGGCCTGATTGACTTACCAAAAAGAAAAAGTATCTGAACTTTTTCAAATGTTTAAACCCTCTGTAAAATGCAATATTTTTCATAAAATGTTATTTCTGTTGTTCTTGCGGAATCCTTTCCAGATTACAATTTCCTTATAATCTCTGTTGAGTCTGAATGAGTAGCGATGCCTTGGAGCGTTTGGCAGCTGTTTTTATCAGAGGCGTGCCTCAACATTGAAATTTTCATTATTTCAGAATTAAAAACTTGATTTTAAAGGGCTAATCTATGCGAATAAAAGCAGATAAATAATTATATTTTTAATTCTTGTTATTATGTAAAATAGGTAAACTAATTGCTTAGTGATCACAAAATGTTTATGCTTTTCCACAGAAATAAAAAAACGAATTTAAATTTTAAACTACTCATTTTGTTCTGTCACTGCAAAATTATCCACCATTTGCATTTTTTTTGTAATAAGAAAATAAACAAAGTGACTAATCATACACACAGTTTAGCACTGTTGTATATATATACATATTCTCCCCTATTTTACCTAACGACGTAACTGTCAGTAACTTAAACATAACCTCTAAACAAAAAACAACTTTTTACTATTTTACTGTTCTTGTTCTTATGTTGTTTTTTTTTCAACTAAGTCTTGGCCTTGCCATTAAAAAAAAAACAGTTTTTTATCTGTCAGACACCTGTCTTTCTGGATCCTATCCAAGGTTATACTGCCTTCATAGAAAAAAATCAGTATGTTTTTTAGCGAAATGTTGGATAAACTTGCCTTAACGAATAAAATAAAATCTGTGTTTTCTTCTTTAGTTTAGTTTATTATTTTTAAATAATAGAAATAATAATATTAAAAAGTCTTTCTCGGACAACCTAATAGGTGGTATACCACCAATATATTTTATACGATATTCGACTGACATTAATACAATAATTTAGAATAGATAATCTTCGCTATAAAGAGCTACTCTTCTCTATCATAAAAAAAATCTCCAAACATTTTCAATACATAAATTTCGACACCATCATCTTCCCCATCTTTCTCCAATCCTGCAGCCTTCTTACATCAAGCAAACCAAATTTTATATACACGGTGTATTTGAAATAGGGTAGGAAATTTTAACAGGTGATTCTACATGATAAAATATGACTAAAAGTTCCTATAAACATATGTCTAAAAATGCGTCATAAGGGACCTACGCCCCTTTGAAAGTGGCTAAAAAAATCGGTTTTTATTTAATAACTCAGGAGCCCTTTGAGATATATCAACGAGGTTTTGCACGTCAACTAATCCTACCAAGGCCCGTTTTTATGTGTTATTTTCATGTACTTATTTTAACCAGGGGTGTGCGAAACGGAGGGCTTATCAGTTTTTTGTCCCAAACTTTTTTCTGTGTAACATTTTTGCAATTTTATTTTTGAAATATGATTCCTCAGGTCAAAATACTTAAAAAAGGTACTCTTGTTGTAATACTGTAGGATTAACCGTTTTCGAGAAAAATTAATTTGAATTCCACGGTTCGAGGACGAAAAATTAAATACTAAAATGTTCAAAATTTTAATGATGCAGGGCGAATGTACATTAAAAACTAAGAAAAAAACCTTAAATGCAGGTACTTCCAAAAATCAATCCTAATGGAGCTATGGTCTCCTAAATATGCACCATTTTTAAAGGGCTATGGTAGCTTTAAAAGCGTTTTTTCGACCTACATGTATGGAAACTTTTTTCTTAGTTTTTGATGTAGAGTAACATTGCATCATTAAAACTTTGGTTTTCGACATTTTAGTATTTAATTTTTCGTCCTCGAACCGTGAAATTTCACCTTCAAATGAACTTTTCTCGAAAACGCTTAATCCTACAGTATTACAACAAGAGTACATTTTTTATGTATTTTGACCTGAGGAATCATATTTCAAAAATAAAATTGCAAAAAAGTTACACAGAAAAAAGTTTGGGACAAAAAACTGATAAGGCCCCCCCGTTTCGCACACCCCTGGTTTAAATAAGTACGTGAAAATGACATACAAAGATGGGCCTTATTAGGATTAATTCACGTGCAAAACCTAGTTAATATATCTCAAAGGGTTCCTGAGTTAATAAATAAAAACCGATTTTTTTAGCCAATTTCAAAGGGGCGTAGCTCCCTTATGACGCATTTTTAGACATATGTTTATAGGAACTTTTTGTCATATTTTATCATGTAGAATCACCTGTTAAAATTTCCTACCCTATTTCAAATACACCCTGTATAAAACAACTTCTAAACCATTAGTTTTAAGAAAATAAATAAAAAATTTACTTTGAAATTGACATTGAACTAGGACAGTCTCGATAGTAAGAAAAAAGTTGCTCAAACATGTACACAGGGACTAACCCATGAAAAAATTTGTAGGTGTATCGGATGCAAAGTTAATTAATTTTTAGAATACTCTATTATTTTATAACATATGCACGCCCAGATTATTTAAAACTATACACATAATTACAATATTTAAATTTGACATTATAAGAGATTAATTAAAAAATCAAAAGCTCGAGCTTTATACTAAGTATAAAGCTTTTGTGATAAAACATTTATCTCCTTCACAAGAACATTTGATTTTGTGTTAAATTAGGTAATTGTACAATACTTAAAATATTAGTTATTTAACACGTTCAGTGCCGATGGCACGCACCGTGTGCCATCAGCAGTTTTAGCCAGGGGCCTATGTCACACGGTGTGCCACCAGTATGCCTACAACATTTTAGTTGTGCATCGGCGTTGTAGGTAGATGCTGCGTTCGCTCCGACCGGTTAGAAACATACTATAGTCTAAGTCGTTTATACGTGATAGTGACTCGTGCTTAAAGCGCTCTCCCGCTTTACGCATCCTTCACCGTAACGCCTATAGTCAGGGCCGGACATAAGGGGGGTGTTGGGGGGTGTGACACCCTCCCAAAGTTTTTCCAGTCGGCAAATCTTGAGAGTCATTCGAAAAATTTTTGTGGTGATGACCTTTTTTTTTGTTTTAGTCATCAAAACTTCCGTGAGGGGTAAAGATTTTAAGATTTTTGAATTTTTGTGCTCAATTTTTTTTGTAGGGGCGCAAAGTTTGGTTAAAACCGCCAGGGACAAAACTTTTTTTCAGGGGGGTATTTTTTTAGGCGCCAATTTTTAATTGTAGTTTGGTAGAAACTGTCAGGAACAATTTTTTTTGGGAGAGTGTTTTTTTGGAGGACATTTTTTTTGTAGGGTTGCCGCCCTGACGAAGCTTTCTTTTAGAAGGGTATTTTTTGGGCGCCATTTTTTTTGTAGGGGCGCCAAGCGAAACTTTCCATTCGGCAATTCATTTGGTAAATTTGTTTTGGAGTGAGGACCTTTTTTTTGTCATCAATATTTTTTCTTATTCGGTATCCATACTTTTCGGGGTCCATACTTTCAATATGAGTCACTATCACGTATTGACGCATCATACGTTGCCGGGTAGCGTTGGTTTTGGAGTTACGTGTTTTACCTTAATGCTATGGCTCACGGTTTGCTTTGACCCCTACATTTTTTGAACTAAAGCATACCTGATAACTTAAGAAATCAATTCCCATTTGAAAGAAAATCGTAAAAGATACACTTTTTTAGACACATAAAAAAAACGTTTTTTTGAGTATTACTATTACTATTACTATAAAATAGGGTGTGTCAAAAAATCCCGAATTTCGAAATCGAAAACGCTCCCTGGCTCAAAAGTTGTCCCTTAGTAAAAAAGGTGGCCACTCAAAAATGAGCCAGTCGATTAATGTTTAGAGGTAACTCAAACCACTCAAACCTTGAAAAAAATCTGTACCTGTTTTTCGGATAAAAAGTGATTGTATATAAAATTGAGGAAATGTTGCAGGGTTTCTTTAGTAATATTTAGAAACAATACTAATTGTGAGAGACTAAAAATTATATCCCACCTCCCCTTAAGTTAGAACATAAAAAAACGCCAATTATTCGAAGATTTCGCTAAATTATTTTAAAAATAGGCCATATTTAAAAGGACATAACTTCTTTAGGGATGATTTTTTGACCAGGGTGCATATAAACTTTTTCTATTTTTAATGTTGAATAACTACCCATTACTAAAATATTTGTTTTTGGCTTTATATTTTTTTATTTTTTTTATTTTTGGTTCTTGATGAGTAAAAATTTACTTTCAAATGCATTTATCTTTAAAACGGTTAGACCTGCTATGTTACACCACAAACTTTTTTGTATATTTTTACATAAAAAGTATATTCCAATAAGAAAAAATCAAAAAAGCACACCGAAAAAAGTTTTAGGCAAAAAAACCAGAAAATCCACCCGGTTTCAAATTGAAATCTATTTTTTTTTACTCGACTTGTGGAAACAAATATTGTCTTCTGTATAGTCAGGTAGGTTAACATGTATATATGCTTATATACTAAAATACTACTACTACTATTGTTCATGCACTTTTTAAAACTTGCAAAAATGAAATTTTCGCGAAATCTTCAAATAATTGGAGTTTTTTTATGTTCTAACTTAAGGGAAGGGGGATATAATTTTTTTAGTTTCTTACAATTACCAAAGAAATCCTCCAAAATTTCCCCAATTTTATATACAATCAGTTTTTATCCAAAAACACGTAGGTACCGATTTTTTTCAAAGTTTGGACTTTCATCTACCTTTAAACATTAATCGATTTGGTTTATTTTTGAGTGGCCACTGTTTTTTACTAAGGAGCACTTTTGAGTCAGGGTGTTTTTTCGATTTCGAAAATCTGTTTTTTTTGACACTCCCTATTACTTATCTCTCTAAAAAAGTATCTTTTACGATTTTCTTTCAAATGGGAATTGATTTCTTATGTCACAGCTAAAAATACAGTTTATGTCCGCCACTGAAAGTGTTAATACGTTCGTTACCAAGCGGCTCATATATGAGCCACTACATTTTTTCAAATAGACCGATGTCTCATATATAAGCCTATGATCTAGCTGTATTAAATGGCGGCTTAGCAAGCAAAGATCTAAGAGGGCGGTTTTAACGTGTTCTGTAGGAAGGTGCGGCTCATATAAGGGACGCGTCGTCTATGCATAGCTGATACCGTTAGTTAGCTAGTAAACGCCGGCCTTTTTGTGTCTTTTTTGTTCTTAACCCCTTTCGCTCCAGTTAGATATTTGTTTACCGGATTTTCCGTATACATTTTTTATTTTATTCTATTTAAAATGCACGGGAAAACCCCATTACAGTAAATTATAGGTAATATATTTCAAAAAGAAATTATCCAATAAAAAACTATGATCTAAAACAAAATACTAATTAATTAAAACTAAGATATAAAAACTAAAGACTAATTAATTATAACATAACACGTTATTGCTACAACATAAATTATTTAACAGTAGCTTTTAACTTGTTAAGATTACCATGAAATAAGTCAATGTTATTATTATTAATAAATTTTAGAGCGCCATTTATTGGGGTAAATAAGGTATAATTCGTTGTATGAATAGGAATAAAAAATGTTTTATTTAGACCCCCTAGATTTCTTGTTGGAATTGAAAACTGCAATGTACTTAAAAGATCAGAACAATCGATCAAACCATTACATAATTTATAAATAAAAGAAACGTTAGATATAATTCTCCTTTTAATCTGGTGTGTCCCCACATGTGGGGACATGCACCTTGAAAAACCGGCTTGGTCTGTGGGGTCGAAATTCAAATATAGCTAACGTGTTAATTTTTGGAAATAGTTTAGTAAACAGCAAGACCGTTACATGATTTTTTTTCAGGATATGCAAGATCAAATTTTACTAGGGATACTAAATGAAATAACATTAAACTTTGCACAACAAGTGTGAAGTTTAATATCACCTAACATCTAAATGTACGCCTTTTAATTTAACTATTACGTAGTAAAAATAAATTTTATATTTTTAACATTTATACCATATTATTACAAACTGATTAATGGGTATATAATGATATGTAAATTAACTGTATCCTAATAATTTACTTACTACATATTATTATAAAATAAAGCCGTTTTGTTTTTGTTATAATTTATAATTTATAATATAAACTTAGATCTAGTATATAAACCTTAAAAATAATATAGCAGTTAATATTTTATTACAGTAATTATTATTTTAGTTTTATTATTATACTCTTCACAACATTACTAAGTAGAAGAGCAATTTTTTGGTTTTCAATTTGCCAAAATAGTCAAAAATTACTCCAGATCAAAAACCTTTATCTAGATATATTATCTATGAATGCTTTTTATTGTATCTGGAACAACTTTTAAAAAATCCTTCTATTCAGGACAGGTCGGTCCATCCGTCCGTCAGTCCATTCCTCGGTTCGCCCGTCCGTGTGTCACGTATTTTGTGAGCACGATAACTCGTGCCAAATATAGTCACTATGAAAATTTAAGGAAAAATCTTTCATTAGAGAACCACATTGTTTATTAAAAAATTCCTTATACTAAAAAAATAAATAACTTATAGAAAAAAAAAACAACGGGTTTTATACTACACTTCTGCTCAAAAATATCGGCCCACCTAAAAAAATACACATTTTCAAATGCTAATAACTCCAAAACTATTCAATAGATTTATTTGACCTTTTTTTTATTTTAAAGCTTGAACTTTTAGCTCTTAATTACTGGAATAAAAATTATCAAAAATCTTTTTTTAAACCGGCAGCAATGAAAATTACACAGCTATGTTTTTTTACTGCTTCTTTCGATATGCGCACGGTTTGCCACTGCATATTTTTTTACAATTTAATTAATTGATTTTATAGGCCAATTAAATGGGATTAATTTCTTTTTTAACTTTTTAATTTTCCTTTTCTCGTTTAGGAGATATACGGTTTTTTCTGAAAATAAACATTTTTGCAAATAACAAAAAAACTACACAGTGGATTTAATTGATTTATTTTTTAATTTGAAGCTTAAGTCCTTAACTTTTATTTATTTAATTTAAGTTTCTGGTGCAAACATGTTTAAATTTTTTAAATAGTGTCAAGTTTCCAGTGTTTGATTTTTTTTTAATTAAAATTTTTTGAAGTAAAGGTATTAAATTTTGGCATGCGGCTCTTATTTTTGATTATAAATATATTTTTTAAATAACGTTTTTTCGTATCTTTTACGGAAAGGTAAGTTTACCTGAAAAAATTTTACTCTTTCACTGATATCTGGCACCACCTATAATTTTTCAAAATTTTATTTTGACAAAAATTAGTTTTTAAGCAAGCAGGGCAAAATACCAAAGCAGTTTTTCTTAATTCGAAAAAAAAGTTAATTTTGTGGTATTGTCAAGTCGATCCAGGGACACACTGTATGTTACGTAATTTTCAAATAAAAGTATTAATGATTTACATGTATATTGTAAAAACGGTAAGCATTGAAAATGTTTTATGGGAAATTTATTGACGATTACGATATCAACAAGGATTTTTTATTCCTACATAATTGTAACGCCTATGGCTTATGGCCAATGGCCTATGGCCTAAGGCAGAAAAATTCCAACAAAAATCGTGACAACAATCGTGAAAAAATCGTAAAAAATTGTGAGGAAAATCCCAACAAAAAACGTGGCAATTGTGAAAAAATCGTGAGAAATCTTGAGGAAAACCCCAACAAAAATCGCGACAATTGTAACAAAATCGTGAGAAATTGTGAGGAAAATCCCAATAAAAATCGTGACAATTGTGACAAAATCGTACGAAATCGTAAGGAAAATCCCAACAAAAATCATGACAATTGTGACAAAATCGTGAGAAATCGTGAGGAAAATCTCAACAAAAATCGTGGCAATTGTGACAAAATGATGAGAAATCGTGAGGAAAATCCCAACAAAAATCGCGACAATTTTAACAAAATCGTGAGAAATCGTGAGGAAAATCCCAATAAAAATCGTGGCAATTGTGACAAAATGATGAGAAATGTGATAAAATCAGGAGAAATCGTGAGGAAAATCCCAACAAAAATAGTGGAAATTGTGACAAAATGATGAGAAATCGTGAGGAAAATCCCAACAAAAATCGCGACAATTTTAACAAAATCGTGAGAAATCGTGAGGAAAATCCCAATAAAAATCGTGACAATTGTGACAAAATAGTGAGAAATCGTGAGGAATATCCCAACAAAAATCGTGACAATTGTGATAAAATCATGAGAAATCGTGAGGAAAATCCCAACAAAGATCGTGACAATTGTGAAAAATCGTGAGGAAAATCCCAATAAAAATCGTGACAATTGTAATTGAGTGAAACATACTATTTTTATTTCAAGCGTGCTAAATATTGTTTTTTATATTAATTTTTACATTTAAATTATTCAATAATAAAGTATGTTTTTTTGATTAAAATAGGCCAATAAAACACTTTCGAAATAAACTTAAACCTTCATTAGCACATTTAAAAAAATGTTCGTAGGCTAAATCCTACCTTTTCCAGATTTTGATGGTAACTTGTCTAGCATTTACAATTTCGGAGAAATTTGTAGCTGTACAATCCATATATTCTTCTTCAATCATTTTTAATTTATTTCACACAAGGTTTTTGCACAGAATCTCGGTTCAACGACCTGTTTACATAATAAACAAACAATGTGAAGTATGGCTGTCATCAAAATCAAAGAGTGCTGCAGCCAGTGGCGGTTTTGATAACCAACTTTTTTTTACGGCGTACAAGAATGAATTTTTTTTACTGTAAAAAAATAGATCACTTCTATCTAGAGTGTTCAGTTATAAAATATAAACATTTTAGTACACTTGAAAAAAAATTATATTTTTGAAGGCATATCATAAAGAGTATACTAGAGGTGTGAAGCATTACATATCTTCACGGCGTGTTTCAATTTTAGTTTTATTGTTTGTCTATCTGCCTACCGCGAACAAGCTAATACTTGATTAATTAAGATATAAAAGTTAATTACAAATGCATAATTACTATTTTATAAGGAAAATGGTTCTAGGCTTATCGGACAAAATAAAGTACTTGAAAACTGTTACTTTAGAAAACTGTTACTTTAGAAAAGGTAAAGATATTTCACTATAGAATTATGTTAATAGCATCATATTCCGCGGACTTCATAGTTATAATGGGGTCCTATTTTTTTAATCTAACTCGTCCTACAGCTGTACAGAGCATAATATTTATAGTGTGAGACACAATTTAGAAGAAATTTTCTCGTATTTTACTAAAGGCTTCACAGGATATGTTTGGACTTTTTTTTAAAACTTACTAAGGGTCTTCAGAGAAAGTGATGAGTTATACTACATCTTTTGCACATCATAAAAATAACCATGTTGATAGGGAACAGCCATTGACATGTCATTGGCCTGGCCCACTGATTAAAGGTTAGTTTATGCAAAAATTAACGAAGCTAACATTTGGTCTAATGGCTAATTTAGGTCATTACTGCGCATAATTAACGAACTAGTAGTAGTAGTGGTAAGGGTGGGGAGGCAACTAGTCCATTATGGCCCTTTTTGCCAGCCCCGAGCTGTCCCAGCCACATATCTACCCTATGCCTAAACCTACCGGACCTCCTTATAAAGGTAGCGATATCTGTCCAGGTAAGGGTACGCTACTCCTCTCTTTGGAGCGTTGCCACTCCGAAGATCTCCTGTCGTATTCTGCTGAACCGATCGCATTGTCCTAGGAAGTGGAAGGGCGATTCTTCGTCCATCCCGAATTAATGAACTAACTAGAAATATAATTAATTTTATGACTACCTTGCGCATGCGTAAGTATAATTACTCCATCCAATTATATTTACGCATGCGCAGTGTAGTCATAATTTTTGTTATATTTCTAGTTAGTTTTTTGATTATCACCAAGCATGGGCAACATAGATCTAAAATTACTTATATTTCTAGCTTCTTTAATTCTTGCTTATCCTAACCTTAATTATTGTGAGTTAGTGAAAGTAATAACACTAGATAGTTCTGGCATTCTTTTAATATAAATCAATCAGTTTCGGTTCAATAAAGATTATTTATAAATAAATAATTATAAATACATATTAACATTAGGTAGTTATTAACTAAAGTAGTTACCTACCTACCAATTATATTAAAATCCAAACCAATCGACCGATCGACCAATCAACCGAGCGACAATTTTTTTGGCTTGAAATTGATTTATGTCGACATAAAACGTCACAAAACGCAAAAGTAAGCAAAAAAAAATGAAAATATTTGCACGAATTTTTGAAATTTTGAAAATTTTCAAAATTGGAAAGCAAAATACCTAATTTAAATTTATTTATTTTTTTAGATTTTTCGTAAATATTTAACTATAATTTCGCCGTTCTTTCACACGATTTTGTTTTTTTTTGCAACGGTATTTTGGAATTTCTGAATTTTTATGAGTTAACTTTATGGTTAACTTGCATGTAGGAACGCACCAAAAAAGTTTCAGGCGATTTAAATATCTGTTAAAAAAAAAGGTGTGAAAGAACCGAGAAATTGCAGTTAATCTTCCTTCAGTGCACTGCTTTAATCTGGATGTTTGATATTTGCTGTTTTTTAGTAATTATTTTTTATTTTAGTTTCTTTTAAATGAAATTTTAGTAAACCACTTAAAGCATAAATTATGCTCTCATTTATAAGAGTAAATTCCGCTATCTATTACAGAGGAAAGAAAAAATAGTTCAATTAATAGTATAACTGGGGGGTGTTAGGGGGTGCTGAGCACCCCCTGGCATGATTTTGAGCACCCCTGGCGAAATAAGCTACCTGGAGTGCTCAAATCCAGTTGGTAAAATTGAGTGGCAGATTTCGTAAAATGAATGTTGGAAAAATTGAGGGGTAAAGGGAAACTGGTCAGTAAATTGTTTACTTGGAAAAATTGGAAAGATTGGGAATTTTTCAGAGGTGAGAACCTTATTTTTGGTCATCAAAATTTTACGTTCGGGGGTAGTAAAGCTTTTTTTAAGCTGGGAAATTTTCAAAGTTGAGGACCTTTTTTTAGTCAAAAAAATTTCACTGTCAGAAGTAAAGCTGTTTTTCTAATTTTCTTAATTTTTAAATTTTTAGTTTTGAAATATTTGCTCTGCCTCCCCCCCCCCAAAAAAAAAATGCTTGGAAGCACCACTGAAAATATTATAAAAATTTTCTGTCAGGGAGTGCTCAGCACCCCCTGGATTTTTTTTTCAGTTACGGGCCTGTATATGAATTATATAACAAGAGTTATAAATCAGCAACTACGCACGCATAATTTGACCAGCATAAAAACTAAAAAAAATATTAAAATTATATTTTTTATTTTAATATTAGCATTGACTAATAAGCCTTATAAGTCAATGATATTAGGTATAATAAACCTACAATATTATTATATTTTTAAAAGTATTATTGTGTATGTTACGTCTTACGGTTTAGCAGACTTTTGTAGCAATATATTTATCTGTGGAAAACACTTTTTTTTTAGTTTTTACAACACAAACAAACCGTTTCTTAAAAGGAATTTTAGGGTACAAAAATATCAACAAAAAAAAAAAAACACAAAAAAACAAAAATAGTTAAAAATTGTGAAAAACTGACAAAAAATAAAACATTGTTTTTAATTACATCAGCACTTAGTACTACTAAAAGTGCCTATGTATTGAAATCTTCGCCGAAAAGTCAAAATTTGTTTTTTTACATTTCTCGACGTTTTAGACCTACCTTTCTAAAAAAGACTAGCGGTATTTTACATATTGTTTCTCATCGAAGAGCTGATTAGACTTTGGGGTAAACGATTGGGGGTAAGGGGGTTAAAATGGGTTTAAAGTCCTATTTTTAGCGTTTTTTGGTTATAATTAAGTTAATTATTATTATTATATTTTATTAATTTAGCACTTATATAGATTTTTTAAAACTAAAAATATTTTATAAACAACTTTTCCAAAAATGTTTTTTTTAGCATAACTCATTTATAAACCGATTTCAAAAATGATATTTCAAATGAAAGCTCTTTTTAAGCCATACAAAAAATGTTATATACAGTTTCTCCTAAAATATAACGTTTTGGAGATACAGACTTTTAAACTTTAATAAATTATGCAACACGCATGTGTACTGATGGTTGCCTATTCACACAACTTCCTATTTCATAACGTTTCAAGTTAGTGCCGATGTTTTGACAAGGTGCTTGCAACTGTTCAGCTGTTAACTGTTAACTAAAAAAATAAAAAAAGTATTTTTAGTACCAACATAAACTTATAGCATAAACAAAATCCCCTTACCTTAACTTTGGCAATATTACGCACTGGAAATGTGAGTAAAGGCTTGTTTATAAAGCATTTACAAGACTATTTTACAAACAATATATAGGCCAATCAAAACCTTGCATTTTTAGTTTCTTGACCAATTAGATCAAAATGAATCTGATAATTTTTGCACAATGCAATTACTATTGGTTACTATGGAAACAAGAAACTGACAGTTACTTAATAAATGTTATATTTTTGCAAAATGTTTTTAATTTGTAAAGCTTACCTTTAGTTGATTTATTTTTATTGATAAGCAATATAAATGCTTATAATATTACCAAAACATACTAGGTATAAACCCTGATTAATTTCAGATAATATATTATATTTTATGCACTTTTCATCTTAAATCACTGATATTCATAAATTTTAATTTATTTAATTGAATCTTGGTATTCAAAACATGCCACTAAAAACTAATTTAAACACTTATTTATTAAAAATATATTTGCAGTAAAGAATTACAGAAATCAGAACATCAAATGACTGCGCTGGTACCAGTACAGCGTTGCCAAAGTTTATTAGAAACCGATAGGAAATTGTTTTTTTTTACTGGTGGAAACACCCGTTATTTTATTTCTTTTCGGTTGAAAACTAAACTTTTTAAACAAACAGCAATGATCTTTATTTAAATGATAACAACTATTTTATTAGAATAATCTCAAGCATAAAATATCCTTCGAGCAAAGCTTAGACTTGGCAACATTCGCGAACAAGTGAACATAGTGGATTTAAAAAGAGCGGCAAATTTGAGATTTAAATTTTTAATTATAGTTGTAAAGTAATATTGTTGTTTAGTTCTTAAATTTTTAATTAAAATATGAAACAACATAAAACATTGTAAAATTATATACTTCCTTATTTTGTTTGTGAAATAGTCTTTCAAAAAATACCATTCGTGCATGTTGAATTATAGATAATTTTTTTACTGTATATAAAAAAATATTTGGCTTAGGGAAATTGTTTTCGTGCATTTTTCGTCAAAATTCCTCTACCTGCGGTCTCGGAATTTTGGAAATGCACTCAAACAATTGCCAAACAAAATATTTTTTAATACAGTAAAAAAATTATGGATAATTCAACATGCACTTAGGATATTACTATTGAAAATTTTACTGTGTATGCGCCTTCGCCAAAACTTTAAAAATTATATCAATAATTTCAAATAAAAAAAGACACCTACTGATTTCTTGCTAATCTCAGATAATTTCTCAGTAAGTATGCTTTACATACTTTACTTATCTTCTGATATCTAGCGTGTATAATTTTGTTTATCATAACGACTTTTTACACCATATCCTGTATAATTATAATCTATAACGCGAAATAAAAAAAATAGTTTTAATCAAATGTCTTTAGTTATTCCACTCAACTACTGTTATTTCATTGGATATGTAGTTACTAAGGTGGGCCGAAATATGAAAATGATTGAAATTTTTTAACCTATGTGGTCCATAAGTTATTTTTTAGTTTTTACCGAACCTCTATAGACAAGGATATGTGCTAGGAGTGCCAAAAACTACATAACTTGTAAAGTTTACAATGTAATAGTATGTTACATAACTGGTGTGGAAAGTGACATATTTCACCCGAGTGGGAAGGTTTACGAACGAGCCGTCAGGCGAGTGAGGAAACCGCACGAGTGTACGAAATACACTTTCCAACGAGTTATGTACACTATTTTTCCTACGATCCTAAAAAAATATAAAGTTTATAATATTTTCTAATTTTTATTACTTATTCATAGAATTTTTGAAAAAAAACAAAGCATATAAAATAAAAAATAGCCTTTAAATGTATGTATGTTAAACGGGAAACATGATATTCTTTTACTTTTAGTTTTCTTTTCTTTCTTTTTAAATTTAATACAATATTACCCAGGTAGCAAAATAACATGACATTCACGTGAAAGTCACGTTAATATGTGACATGTGATGTTAAGATTGTAGTCTCATTTAACAAGAATGTAGCATGGTGGGGATGTCCTAAGTCCGCCCCTAATAACATCACACAATGACATCCCGAAAATAACGTGTTTGTGACATCATAAATCCACATTCCTGTTATATCTAATATCTTATGGATGCCGTTACTGGTACTTTAATATTTAAATAATATTCTAGGATATTAGCTTTTTCTAAATTAAAACCATTAAAAACGCTATAACCCTATAAAAAAATCGGATTTAAAATCAATTAGTAATTGAAACAGATAGATTCTAAATACGAAATTGCAGATTAAGCGGAGAATATATTCCTTTAATCCGTGTCCGTGGTCTTGAGAAGCCCAGCAGAGCCCCCTATCCATTGGAAATCGTATAATGTGTATACAATTTCCGTATAATAATTTACTCTATCAACATCATCTTATATCGAGTTTTTTGCTTCGAACGTCGGTGAGAAGCAAAATAACATGACATTCACGTGAAAGCCACGTTAATATGCGACATGCGATATATTCACAGCGTTGCTAAATATTTGTTATTAAATAACATGGTTGTCACGTCACACGTGTTACGTTGCAAATGTGATGTTAAATACATGTTATTTTTCAATATTATGTGATGTTATGATTTAGTTTAAAAATACACCCAAAAGTGATGTTAATTTCTTGTAATATAACATCCCTTGCTACCTGGGTATACAATAAAATACCTAGTTATTTAATGGGTTGCCTATAACGCAAGCATGTGGTGTAAATCAAGGCAAGACAGTTTGCTAATTAAATTATATTTCTTGAGATATGTTCCCATATAAAATAGTAAAATTGTACTGTTTTACGATTTCATAAGAAAAAGACCGTGTATTTTGATGTTTTTTATAAAATGTAAGGTAACTAAATCAAAAATTAAGTAATTTTTATAAAATCTAGACATAAATAAAACATCCCAAGTTATATCTTGGTCAAGCTAGTAAGTTTATAACTATAGTTTCTATTTTTGATATGAAAAAAAGAAATATTTGGATTAAAAAACATAAAAGATATCATAATATTCTGTGATAAAAGGTGGGAAATGGCATATAAAACGGGGTGAGCTAGATTTGTAGAATCTACAACGTAAATTAAGGCAAACCTACATACGTGAACGTACATACATAAATGTCAAACTAGGGTGATATAAAAATATCAAACTAGTATGATTTAAGGCGTTTTCTGAAGAACAAAAGAGTGTGCTAAATGTCATTTTCATAAGGGATCGTAGGCAAATGATTTAATATAATAAAGATTGCTTTGGCTAACAATTAGCTAATACATACAATAATAATAAGGCCTTAAGGTACTCTCATTCCAAATTTGAAGTGATTATCTTTATTTGTTAAAAGTTATAGCAAATAATATTGAACACGGAATACTAGTAGTTCATGGCACTGTGTATAATTCTAAGCACAAATTGGCGTTTGTTAAAAATTATTTTGTCTTTCCTTAAGAAAATTAAACTTAAACTGAACATGATTAAAATGGCGAATTTCTAAAAATTCAAATTTAAAACTAAACTAACTAAAACTTTATTCGTTAGTGTCCAAAAATTAAAGTAAATATGAGTGTAGGAGGGTATCGTATTTTGAGCTAAATCGCGTGCAACGATAAGATTTCACATTCACTTATAGATACATAAAAATATATAATTCCTCAAAATTTCAGCCCTTTTTATGGCCCGGAACATATTGTAATTAATTATGTTAATTACGAATTTTGACATATAGAATTTGGCAACATTACACCTAACGATAGTTTAAGTGTCAAGTGTCATGTCATGTCAAAATAAAAATAACTTTTTGCATTGACTTTTATGTTGGGCCAAGGGCAAAGTGTATGTGTTGTGTTTACTGCGCTCGACTGTAAAATTTAAATATTTTGTTGTTTTTTATTCATTTTTACGGATTTAACATTGAGTAAAATAGACAATATCTAATTGGGCTGGACTTATCAGTAGGGCATTACAAAAAACAACACTTTTTTTCTAATTTCAGGTTACTTGAACATTTTTTTTTGATAATGAGGGGTTTGTTTGTTTAATTTCTTACATTGTTACAGTTTTAAAGACAAAACAAGCCGTGAAAATATGTAATGCTACACATTCCATTATATACTATTCACAGTGGATGGTAAATTGCATGTTCCCAAATAACGCAACTTCAAAAAAAATAAATAAATAAAAAAGAATATTTTCTTATCGAAAAACCTTTTTTTAAAAAAATTTTTGCTTTTCAAAAAAAAAAATTTTTGAAAAAAAATTGTTAATTTTTTTTAATTTATTTATTTATTATTTGGTTAAATGCAATATACCATCCACTGTGAATGGTATATAGCGGAATGAGTAGCATTACATATCTTCAGTGAAGGTTCTCCCTGGCTCGTTTTGTTCTTAAAACTGTAACAGTGTAAGAAATTAAACAATATATTGTTTGAGTTTGGACTTTTGTATACAAAAACCTAATTATTATAACTGAGTTGGGCGGGAATAAAAAAATGTTCAAGTAACCTGAAATTTGGTATGCAAGCATAGTTTTTCAATTGAAAAAAATTGTTTTTTGCAATGCCCTACTTATCAGACTAGTTTTTCAGTAAGATTATCGAGTTATTTTTGAGGTATTTATACTCATAATATAGTAAAGCAGTGTGGCCCCAGACTTGTAATTTGTAATGTGTTAATAACTTTATTTCCATAAAAAAGTTACATCGTTGTAGTTTTAAATAAATTCATTTAATTAATATTGTACACCATTTTTATTATACATTCTAAATGTAAAGATGTATAGATAAAAAAAATCACTTTTTTTTAAGATCATAGAGTCACATTTAGCGTATCACGATAAATGGTGCGTTGTTGCCAAGCTTAAGATAACACAAAATTGTTAACGAATTTTTATCAAATATTTTGTTTGTTTATTATAATAATAATTAATAATTATTAACAAATAAACTTGGTTAACAGTTTTTCATACTTATTTTCATTACATATTTTTCACTTTTTAAACAAAAAAATATTCTCATTTTTCACAAAACTCTTCTTTAAAGCGATATCATTTGCCTTTCTTCCCTCCTTAATATTTATATTAGCATGAAATTGGCAATTGCCTTGGGCGGAATAGCAAATTCTTATTTGCCTGATTCCGCAAGCAAATCACACATGATATTAGTTAATAATACGTGTGTATTTCTGAATTGCAAGGAAAAGCCGTTATAGGTTCTACTCTCTTTTGCATCTCCTAGATCACCTATGAAGTATTCTTGATCAAAGAGTATACATTGATAATTTTTTAAATACGGAAAGATATTGTACATATGAAACCCAAGAAAACTTTAGTTGTGGGTTACAAGTTTTAAGAGTGTTGTTTTGGGAGAACTGGTCGAGCGGGTCAAGGCGTCTAATTCAAGAACTTGACACGCCGGCTAGGGTGGTTTTGATTACACTGCTCAACACACAAAAAATTGCCGACACCATTTTAGTTGCATCTGGCTATATTTGATGCGCTGTGTTTTTTTTGCTTATAGTTGTAGCAAAAAGAATAATTAAAGTTCAATTAATTCCACAGTTGGATAATTGTTTACGGGATTTTCCATATACATTTTATTCTGGTGTGGGGACCTGCACCTTAAAAAACCAGCTGGAGCGGAAGGGGTTAATAGTGCTCTAAGCAAAAAAAAGCGGATTTCAAATATCTTTATTCGTTTGTTTTTTTATAGGCTTCTAAATTCAAAAAATTACATTTTTCCGTATTTTTTCACTATATTTTAATGAAAATGTTATATAAATACTAAAGATTTGGCATCGATTTTTATAGGCAACATTAACGCACATGTGAGATTTCTAAAAATAAAAAAAGTTTTAGATTGAATGCAGTAACGGAGATTTTACGGGGATTTATTGAAAGCAGAACATCAATATTTTGAATTATTTAATGTTTTAAAGCAAGGAAAAAAAGTTTTTTTTTTAATTTTTCGTTTTGTTTTTTTTTTCATAATAAATTTAATTTATTGTTTTGCTCTTCAAAAAATAAAATAATATTTCGAAATTTTTACCCCCCGTAAAATGTTCGTCACTGGATTAAATGTAAAACTTTTTTTATTTTTATAAACCGCAAATTTTTGTTAGTATTGAGTATAAAAATTAGAGTGGTATCTTAAGTATTTATATAAAATTTTTATCAAAATATATAGAAAAAATGCGAAAAAAAACTAATTTTTTGAATTAATAAGCCTATTAAAAACAAACGAATAAAGATATTTTAAATCAGCCTTTTTATTTTTTTTACTACAACTATAGGCAACACTGTGCGCTATATTTTAAAAAAACGAGCTGATAGAGAAAAAGGGGAAAAGGTTCCGAAATCAGCGCATTATATATAGCCGGACGCAACTAAAAACCCGTCAAATAAAAAAAAAATCTTTTTTAGAGCAGTGAATTTGGTGAAGGCAACATGTGAAACAGAGACACCTTCCTAGAATATGGTTCGAAAATTAGTTAAAGCCGGTAGTTTCCTCTTCTACTAACCCACACAAGTCCTGGATGCCTAATTAAGTACGAGGTTAAAAAAAACATGTAATGTTATTGTTAATTTGTATTCAAAAAGTCGCTTAGAGTTCCAAATATACAAAATTGTTTACTTATAATAGGGTAACAAATTCTCATTATATTAGGCAACATTCGTAGTTTAAAAAAACTAATGACAGTACATAATAACTTTTTCAATTCTCCATTTCTTTTCTGTAAGAATTCTTTTCCATATTATCTTCGAAACAACTTATAGGATTACTATCCTATAAAATATATACTATCAAATTATATTAGTGTCCTTAACTGTTAATTTGAAATATTTCTACCTATACGGTTCTATAGTTTTGTTTATTGTTCGTAATTGTTTACTTAAATAATATTTATGTTAAATGTAGTGTTTTAAATATGCTAAGCTAGAGGAAGTCTTAATTAAAGACGAAGCGTCGCTAGTGCTTAAAACTTAGTGGCTTTTATTTAAAATCCTAGTCCCGATATTTGTTTATTAAAATATCTACTCTATAACATATCTACTCCAGAACATCTTCAAATAGAACTCTGTTAATTTATTAAGGTAATTAAGTTATTTTATTACTTAATTAAAACACGTCATATATATTATTTAGTAAAAATGTTATGGAATAATTAGAAATGCTACTCTAACGATCCTGCAAAAGCGGAAGAAAGTGTGAAAATTTTGTAGAAAAATGGATATAAATAAAAAAAGTCACTTCTTTTTGTATTCTATACTCCATCCTTCTACCTCTCACGACAATTACAATCTTTACTTTCTGTTTTTAGCGTCGACATATTTGGAAGCCAATTGTTCTTAGGGGCTATTTTTGAAAAAAAAATTGGATTTATTTTATTATTATTTTTTTTTAAGCTGCGTTATTTGGGAAAATGCAAGATACCATCCCATATGAAGAGTATATAATGGAATGCGTAGCATTACATAACCTCACAGTTTGTTTGGTCTTAAAAACTGTAAAAATGTAAGAAATTAAACAATACAGATACCTCATTATTATAACTGAGTTGGGCGGGGATCAAAACATGTTCAAGTAACCTGAAATAAGCATAGTTTTTCAATTTAAACGACATAGGAGGGGTGCAGATGGAAAATTATAAAAAAGTATTTTTTTGCTATGCCTAACTGTGGTGCCATTTACACATAAAATACACCATTCTCCCCGACTTCTAGATCGTATATTTGCAATCGAATAAATAAAAATAAATAAATCGACCGCAAGTGTGTAGTTGTGGCCTTCGACACGCTTAACTGAACATTCTTGAACTTCACTTCAATGTAATTATTGTTTGTTTTGAGAATGAACGCGTATTTCGTTTTATTTAGCAGACTGATTCATCTATGCTTGTTTATTTATTATTTATAATATCTGCTATATTTTTTACTGATATGCTTGAATACTATCTACTATATCTCAACCATAGAATAGACATGTGTAAAAGAGAAAGTTCATCAACAACACAACCACACAAAAAAAAGGTCAAGACTTGACTCTTTTGGAAACCATTGTATTTCTATGTACTTTCAGGTGCTGAATCCGAATTTGAAGTCAAAATACGATAAGTTTTCGAAAAAAACCTTATACTGGTTATATCCGAAAATAAAGTTTTTTACGTTTAACGTAATTCGTTCAAGTATTACGTAACGCAAATTGTACCAAAATTCATATACTTCATACCCCATTTATCGCGTTATTAAAGACTGTAGAGGTTTAATATTTTGGCTACCCCCCCTAATAGGGGGTATGTTGGGGGGGATAGCCAAAATATGAAATCTCTACAGCCTTGAATAACGCTAGAACCGAGGTATGAAGTGTCTGAATTATGGTACATTTTGCATTACGTAATACTTGAACATTCCCTTATCTCCAACACTATTTGATTTAGGTGCTGTTTTGACCTCAATTCGGGTTCAGCGTCTTAAAATACATAGGAATACCATGGTCTCCAAAAAAAATTATTGACCTTTTTTTTCTGTGGCTACATGTACACATACACATGTGGCTACACCTACACATGTGGCTACACATACACATGTGGCTACACCTACACATGTAGCTACATGTATTGATTACTCAATATCAATTGGCACGTGGGTGGAATGTGAAAAAATCAACGTCGTCTATAGTTTACACGTAAAACTTGTCTCAGCTCACAGATGCCAGTTAGTATTACGACTACACATATGTGGGACCACAGAAATAAAAAAAAAAAGATCCAAAACTTTTTTGGGGACCATTGTATTCCTATGTATTTTGAGGCACTGAGCCCGAATTTCAGGTCAAATCAGCAGCTCTTCCGATTACTTTTGGAGACAACCTCAAAAAACATTTTTTTTATACTCGAAAATTACCATTTTTAAGGTTATATTGAAAACTAATCATATGAGGTGCTATTTTGACCTCAAATTAAGATTCAACACCTCAACAAAACTCCAAAAGAGTACTTGATTTTTTTTGTATGGCTGTGGAATTATTGATTATAAACACATGTAATACACCGACATAGAGGTGTATTTTCGCTCTATTTTAGCTCTAAATTAGCGTAAGCTCTCATGTTAATTTGATCTTCTCCTTACTAGCCCTTTTTACAAGATACGCAAGTACCCAATTCTCTCAATAGCGCTCCATTGCTAAAACTAGAGCAATGGATAGGTGGATTTGTTAGTGCAGGAAGGTAGTTTTTACACTTCACATTCCTGCGAAACTAGGTAAGCTACTTACCTTCCGGTAACTACCCTCCCAAATAACACATAAAGTTACTCTTACCACGCTCAGCGGTTGCAGGCAGGCCAAGGAATTCTTAACCAGTCCAAGCAAAGCTAGGTCAGTCTGGTTACTCGGAAGGGGCCGAGCAACCATAAGCCTTCCAACAGGGGTGTTCACGGGCCACTGTGAGCATATGCGACACCTAAGCCTCATGCGGATGATCTGTGTAATGCACGATGGAACGTCCTACAACTTCATAGGAGAGTGTGAGGCTCTAGGCAGGGCCAAACAAGACATCATCTGCGAAGGAAGAGTTGAGCCTCCTATCCAGGTCAGATGTCATGAACATCATCAGAAGGTCGGGCAGATTCAGGAATAGGAAGGATAGGCAGCAGGTTGGGTAGCCAAATGTCTTTAGGTTGAAGTAGGGTATCTAGTGCTCTACCATCTCTATTTAGGCCCAAACAAAACTCATTTTTCGATAATTTTCATTTTTATTTGTCTCATTGAATAAATACAACTTAAAACCACCTTCGAATCCCATTTTTACAATAAAACAAAAAAATAATACATTTCATTTCAATGTAATTATACAATTGTAAAAATATTTTTATAATTTTGTTCTGAAAATGTTTCGTTGGCGCCGCGTATACAGCAGGAAACTCAGTTCTTATTTAGTACTTATAATTTTAGACTTGTCTGCTCGCTATGCTTACAGCATCCGGTCGAGGCCTTCTTTGAGACAAAGATATTAACACTCGGTAAGACATTTGTTTTAAATGCGTGTGACATTATTAATTTGGAATTTATACATATGCACCGTACTTACAAACTAAATAAAATTTATTTATTCATTTTAAAATTAGAATTTAGAAAGAATAAAACAACAGAAACTAGAATGACATTCAACCAAATTATTGAAATGCATTTAAATATTTTGCTTATTTTTTGGGAGGCATAGCGTAGTGGCTAGCGCGTATGCATAGCAAGTCTACTATCGTGAGTTCGATTCTCACTGGCGCCGATTTCCCTTTTTCAGTTAATTAATAATTGAAATTTGGCGAAGGCTATAAGTGAAACGGACACTAACAAGAAACTGGTTCGAAAGTCAGTATAAGCCGGTGGTTCCCTCTACTACTAGCCCCTTGTGTGGGCTAGTAGTAGAGGGACTTAGGGGATGCTTAATTAAGTAGAATACTACGAGGTTAAACAAACATGTAATTTTACTTTTTCTACGCATGTACCCAATTATCTCAATAGCGCTCCATTGCTAAAACTAGAGCAATGGATAGGTGGATTTGTTAGTGCAGGAAGGTAGTTTTTACACTTCACATTCCTGCGAAACTAAGTAAGCTACTTACCTTCCGGTAACTACCCTCCCAAATAACACATAAAGTTACTCTTACCACGCTCAGCGGTTGCAGGCAGGCCAAGGAATTCTTAACCAGAACAAGCAAAGCTAGTAGTAGAGGGACTTAGGGGATGCTTAATTAAGTAGAATACTACGAGGTTAAACAAACATGTAATTTTACTTTTTCTTTGCGTTTCCTTTGCTTTTTTCTCTTTCTCTGTTCCCTTTTTTTATTGCTAGAATTCCTCTTTTCTCATTTTTCATTTTTCATTTTTTTTTCTTTTTTTATTTTAACTTTTTTTTAATTTTTGCTTTTTCCTTAGATTTTCTTTTCCTACACCTTTTAGAAGAAAAAACTTTTTTTTCCTTATAATTTTTTTTGTTTCTATACCGACGAAGTTATCTTTTTTAACATCAGGGGCCGATCTAGTCAGTTTTGGGGGAAGCGAAAAGTTTTTGGGCAAAAAAAATATCTAATTTTAGCTAAAAAAATCAGGAATTTTCCTTAAAAACTTGGTATCTTGTAGGAGGGGGGCGTTACTTTATATTTTGAAATGTTTTCTTTTCTTTTAGTTTTTTGTCTCTAGCTTGATAGCCAGCCCAGCGCTGTACCCCTTAGTTATCGCCCCCTATAGGGCCGCCTATAGTACCTGAATAAAATATTTAAACAAGTAGTGAAGATATCTAATGCTACGCATTCCATTACATTCACAGTAAATAGTATATTGCATTTCCCAAAAAAAAAAATAATTTTCAAAAAAAAATATTAAAAAAAATTACATTAAAATAAAGATGGGGGATTACTTTCCAAAACAATAGGGATCTCTCCCTCGCAGAAATTTTCCTGAAAATTTCGTTATTGAGTTATCGTGTTTGGACTTTGACATCAGACGGAAATATGAACAGACGAACATTTGAAAAAAAAAGTTGCTTAATTTTTTTTTAATTCGAGACTGCCGTATAATATTATTCTAGCGCAGGAGCTGTGAATAATATAATAATAAAAAAAAATTATAGCCTGTGTTACAATATAAATAAAATTGGTTAACCATTAAAAAAACTAAAATTACCAATTTTAAGGATAATCGCTCAGTAAATTCAGTATAAAAGCCAACTTTTACACGTAGCTACTAGGCATTGATGATTATAATAGCAGCCCATGTTTTCCTAGAATTTATGTCTTAATATCCTAACATTATGTTTATTCAACACACCATAATCTGTAAAATACTCTATACTGAAAACGAAACTGGTAATTACGCTCAACAGTATCTAATTCATTTTATGCATCGATTTTTTAAAATATTTTTTCCTGAATTGCAATCATCTTGCATGGATTAATCTTATAATAATACTGCACATGGCTATATAGGTGTGTAGGGGGCAAAAGGGTACATTTCTTAGAGTCCCACGAGTCTCGATCTTAATATTTGTTCTTCTACGTAAGATTTTTTTGATCTTAGCTGCTTGGGCCATTCAGCCAATCAATCTCATTTTTCTTTTTCTTCATCCCATTTCTATGTTGCTTGTTTTTCTAACTACAAACATATGTGGGTTAATATTTGTTTTTGTAGCCAAAAAACATTAAAAAAAAATCAAGAAAATCCCAAGACTAAAAACACTTAAATCTTAGTCTTATTCATTTTTGTTATATTAAGTATAACACTTATCTTGGGTCTAAAGAGACAAGAAGATGACATTTCTTAGTCTTGGTCTCACGGAACTTTATCATTTCTAAAACTTAATTACGAAAAAAAAAAGAAAAGTTGCCATAAAAATAGCAATTTGCCCCATAAGGGATAATTATAAAGATTTTTTTAGTAACTACCAATTTTAAGAAAAAGCTTAATTAGTAATTATATACCAAGAGTGCGAGGATATAATAGTCTTCTCTACTGTGGTTTATATATGATTTGTTTCACTACTAGAACATTTATTCTTATTATTTAATTTTTTATATCAATAATAAAATAAATATTTGCTGGATCTTAATTAACCGCTCAAAAACAAGTAGCCTTTGAAATCGCCATTTTGAAAACAAATGAATAAATCTATTTATTGACTGAAAGTTAACAGTTCCAGTGAGTGACATTTTGATATTTTGAAAATTTGTGAAAACATCGGTAAGTTGTTTATTTACTAAATAATATGTTATATTCTATTATAATTAATTCATTTATAATATTTGCCACCATCATTTTTTATCCAATGGCAAAATAATGTTGCATTTTGTCCATTATAAATTATAAGCAGTGAAATGCCTTTGCAGTTCAAGGAAAATCAAGTGGCAGACATCAATTGTTTATAAAATTTACTACTGCTAGGAGAAAAAAAATATTATTGCTATAGGTGAAGAAAATTGATTTCACAGTCTGAAAACATGATAAATAATAAACTAAATTAAATTGTTTGATATTTACAAATTTAAAAGATCTATATAAAACATTTTACTATTCCTTAAAACGACTATCCAGTCTCTGCTTTTAGCAGTAGATGTCGCTAGCTGTTTTTGCTTTTCCTTATAACGATTTTTAAACTCTATATAGAGATATATGGAAAGGGTTTGATTTTCGTAGTTGTCCCTACTACCGATATGTGGCTCTAAGAGTGCTAAATCGATCAGTCATTTCGGAGGGACGACTGCGTTAATCAAACAAAAGTCGTTTTAAGGAATAGTAAAATGTTTTATATGATAAATAATGTTATGTTCTAAAGCTAGTAGTGGAAAAAAATATATATTTTTGATATTGTACTGTCAAAAAAAAATCCTATGTTCTAAGTAGATTTTGAGCCAAGATAGTAAATGAATTTTGGGTGCTTTAAAACTAAGTTACACAATTCCCATTTTAAGTTAGTGCGTATTCACAGCCTCGCATAACAAGCGTAGTACATAAGAATGCGATACCGCGATTGGCTAACAAGATACATGACGGGCCGTCATTGACGGCACATCAAGCCAATCACGGCATAGCATTCTTATGTATTATGCGTGTTATGCAAGGCTGTGGATATGCCCTTATGTAAAATTTCACATAAACTATTGCTGTATTTTTAAGATTTACGTAATATATTATGTAATTTTACATGATACATTATGTAATTTTGGTCACACTTTACTTATAACGTGGGTAAGAATATTGACAACTTTAGGTTATGTAATTTTTACAGAATATGTTCCGTAAAATGTTATTTCACATAAATTTTTACAAAATCTGTTCTGTAAAATTTTATTTCACACAACCCAATATGAAATTATACAGAACATATTCTGGAAAACTCCCATAACTTAACACTGGCAACCCCTTCGGAGTACCGGGCCAGACAACTTTGTACCCCCTGACCCCCTGTACCTGTCAAAGAACTAATAACTCTTCTTTCTAGAATAGGCATTTCATTTGTAAAAACTGACAAAAACGTAGTCAACATATACATTTGTCTGTCTTACTCGCACAGCTTTGTTCTAACAGAGACCACAATAACAGTTACTGGTAATTGTTATTGTTCAGGCCTGAATTTGCCTTGTTTACAAACAATCCTAGATGTTGGCGATACTTATATATTAACGGTATGCGTATTCTAGAGAGAAGAGTTGTTAGTTCGTTGGTACCGGTACACCCGGGCTTGGCTCTTTATGCTTCTGCATTATTTAGGTGGTAAAAAATAAACATATTGAATAATTAGTTTCTTTGTAACTTTTTGCTTGTAATTTAGAATGTAAAATTAATTCCAGCCTAGAACGACACTTGTTACGGGTAGTAATCACGAATATCTGTTGGATACTACATGCATCCAGTCAAGGCCGCCCAAGACTGGACCACTTGCCCTGCCCTGTTTCAAGACACTATTAACCATATTTTACCATTAAGCAAAGTGAAAAAACATAACCATGAAAAAATACTGCAAAAATATCTAAAAAAAAACAATATTCAAAGGAATAAATAAAAAAAAGTAAAAAAACGTTTTACAACTATTTTTTTTCTCTCGCATAAATAAATATTAAGCGAACTGTAATAAAAATTAATAGTTTTTAATCAATTAAACCTCTTGCCCTATCCTGATTTTTACCTAGCTGAGAAAATAAAGTCTATAACTTAAAGCGTTCTCTACACTTTAAAAACGTACAGCTAAAATTAGAGAGTAATACTTCGGGGTAATATTAGGATTAAATTATAAAATTTATATCATTTAATCAATTATTACTGTTTTATAGAAAAAAATTCTGAATCTTTAAATTTACGATTACAACGTAATATCCTAAAATCAAGTTTTAAAATTAAAATATCATATTAAAATTATAATTTCTTTTAAAATTCTGGTACCGATAGCCTGTAATTAAATTGCAGGAAATATTTTTTACTGTGTATGGCTAAAAGTAATTTTTTTGCTTGAATTTTTTTTTATATCGACCTCAAATTACATAAAACGTCATAAAACGCAAAATAATCTAAATAAATTGAATACAAGCTTGTCATTTTTAAAAGTGTTAAAATAAAAGCAAAACTATTTTATGTAGGTATGTACCGTAATATAAAATAAGAAAAATACAAAAAAAAGGGTAACGTTGAAAGATTAACTGCTTAAAACGCATTCAAATAAGAAATAAACCTGACAACACCGCACTGCATTTTTCTGAAAAGTGCATGGAGTGAGCGAACATTTCAAGGACCCAAGTTTACAGAAGTGTACACGAAATTTTGCGATTTAACGATGGAGTGTATTTTTAAAATTTATTATACTCTCCACAGTACCTATTCGAGAAGAGAATTGTACTATGGTTTTCAAGTTTTGTCAAAAAATATCCTTATCATTATGGTTTTCAAATTGACCTTATCTATGTACACTGGACAATATGGCTTTTCCCCTTAAAGTTAAATATGTGTTTTTAGCTAACATTGATGCACTAAATAGTCATAGTCATAGTCATAGTCATAGTCATAATTTATTAATGCTAATAGATTACAAAGATCTTTACACAGGTCAATAATTTAAATAATAAATATATATATATATATATATAGACAAAACATACATTTATTTACAAAAAGGAATAAAAGTAATATATAAAACATAATTGAGCAAAAACAAAACACTAGTTGGACACCATGTTTGAAAAATCAAAATCCGAATATGACCTCAGAAATTTTAAATCACGTCGAGATTTTTCCAAAAACCCTTCTCAAAAAAACATAAAGATTAATTTTTTACATAAAAATCTCGATAAAAATGATGTTTACAAAAACTGGGTATGTCCTATCTAAAAATGAAAAGAACAGGTTTAAAATAAAAACATATATTTCAAAAATAATATATAAAAAATTAAAAAAATGTTTTTTTATAGATTTTTTCATTCTAGGCATTCTTTGTTCTTTTTGTTTTTTCGATTTGACGTACCATTGGCCTTTTAAAGCTATTTCTTTTTATCCAGCAACAGTATAAGTATGTACAGTGTATTGCGTGAGTCTAAAGACTAATATTTACGCCCTTTAAAGTTTTTTAGCTCTAACAACCAAATGGTAAGCAAAATCCAAAAAGAGAGTAGAATAAAAAAATGTTTAGAAAAAAATATATATATTTTTTTTTATTATTTTTTAAAAAATAAAAAATAAATTAAAATTTTTTGATTTTTTTACAACATTTTTTATATATTTTTCAAATATGTGTTTTTATTCGAAACATTTTCTGTTCTTTACATTTTTTCGATAGGACGTACGTTGTCCAGTGTACTGTACATAATAAAAAAAGTAAACTTTTATCATTTTAGCTTATTTTATATATTTTCCGCTATAAAAAACGCTGGGCCTGATAGAATTTTAAATTTTTGGTTTTAAACTTTTAGTTTTAGTGCAAGTAACCAGAACTCGAACCAGAATATGAAAAAAAAAATGATTAGGCAGACATTCGACCAAAAATGACCAAATGTAAACCGTGTATGGTTTGCAAATTTCATCAAAAATATCTTCATCGTCAGTCCTAATTTAGGACTCTCAAAATTTTTCAGTATTTTTACTCTTATATTTTAAAATTCTAAAATTAATAGTTATTTATGATATAAGTGCTAAAAGTGACAATTTATTTTGTGTAAAGGGATGTTTGGGACACGCCGAAGGCGGAGTGTCCCATCCCTTCGAACAAAATAAAATCACTTTTGGGAATATTCAAGTATTAAGTAACGCAAATTTGGCTACCCCCCAAATAGGGGGTGTGTTAGGGGGGTAGCCAAAATAAAAAATCCCTACAGCCTTTAATAACGCAGGAACCGGGGTATGAAGTGTATGAATTTTGGTACAATTTGCTTTACGTAATACTTAAACGTTCCCTTTAGCACATGTATCATACACTATTTTTTCTACAAACACTATTAAAGGTACAAATCAACCCATTTCTTACGTTATTAAATTTATAAAATATTTTAAAATTCAATTGTCCATAAAGGTTATTGTTGCTAAGGTAATGAAAGTTCAATAGTTTGTTGACAAAAATGTCAGTGGAAAGTTCATTGAAAAAGTGCTTTTGGCATACTTTGAAGAAAAGTGCAAAATATGGAAATCGTCAACGCTTTTGTCAAATTATTTCATGTTTAAGGCGATGATGAACACGAAGAATCAGGACATAAGCAAATAAGCATGTTGCTTTTTTTAAGCGAAAAACCGAAGAATATAGACCGAAATTTACTTTTAGCACCAGTGCTAAAAGTAAATTACTTTTAACACCAGTGTCTTAATACGACATTTTAGATACTGACAGCATGCGTTAAAAAATTATACTTTTACTGACGTTTGTAGAAAATAGTTATTTATGGTTTGGACTTTTTTGGACCAAGTGGGTAAAGTAAGATATTGCCCATGAGAAAATTAACCTGCAAGGCGTCAGCCAAGCAGGTTAATTTTCGAGAGGGCAATATCGGTTTACCCATGAGTGCCATACAAGGTTTTATCCAATAAATCGCTTAGGAATTCATATTTTTATTAAAAATTTTAATGACATTTACAAGAAAATAATTTGACAAGTGACAGTTGAGTGGGTAAAATAAATAATTATCCACTCAATAAAGAAAAAGCCACGCGGGGGTTATTATTGAGTTTATCTATTTAAAATAAAGCTGGTAATTGTCTTATTATCTGAATGTATTGGATAAAATTAGTTTATTTGAATTGCATTATAAGTTCATAATCACAAGCAAATTTATTTTTTCTTGGGTTGAGAATAAGGCAAACCTACAAGAAATGTTCATTTGTTTTTTGGAACTGATAAATTTATGCCAAGAACTATAAAAACTACGTTTGTTTTGTTTTTGGGGCCCTTGACCAAATTTGGCGCATAGAAAAAACGGATTCCTTGAACCAAGGACACGTGTCTTTATATATGTTCAAAGCCATATTCTCTTGTTTCAAGGCTGGCATTTTCTTGAACCAAAGTCAATGTCTTTGAATGAAGAGCACGGGTTTTGGATTAAATATCCGCGCTCTTTATTTAAGGACATTGACTTTGTTTCAAAAAAAATACCAGCCTTGAAACAAGAGAATATGGCTTTGAACATATCCAAAGACACGTGTCCTTGGTTTAAGGAATCCGTTTTTTCTATGCGTCTCATCCATTTAATCCTTTAGGGCTGAAGAGGTAGACCGTTATGTTAGGCTAATTTTAACATCTGCGTTTTATTAAAATGGGTATTTTTAGAACAAAACCGCTTTTATCTTATTAAATATGCTGTTCAATAATTTTTTTGGCATTTCTTGCTGTAATAAAATTTAATTATCAGATTCACTTTTAGCAACCTCAATATCCCCTTTATTCACGAAAATTACACTCTCCCCCAGGGGAAGGGTTTAGTACACCCCCCCCCCCCGGGGGTGGAGTTGGAACTTTTTTATTATGAGATTTAGTTTTAGCTACCTCAAAAACCCCTATATACCAACTTTTACAAAGATATTGTAAAGATTTTAAAATAATCACCCCCACGGGAGAAGTTAGAAAAAAAATTATCATCAGATTCAGTTGAAGCAACCTGAAGAACCCCAATATACTATTTTTTACTAAAATATTGTAAATATTTAAAAATTACATGCCTTAAATATTTCACAGTTTTTAATTGAGCAACCTCGTATCTCCAGTACAGG
Source organism: Brachypterus glaber (assembly GCA_958510825.1). NCBI lineage: Eukaryota > Metazoa > Arthropoda > Insecta > Coleoptera > Kateretidae > Brachypterus > Brachypterus glaber. The sequence continues at coordinate 69,235,779 of OY294045.1, read as the reverse complement.
GTACGACTTGGAAATAATAGTTACTGTAACTAACTCGTATCTCCATAATTCTAATTTTTGATTCACGTAACTAATAATTTTGCAATCTTTTATGCTTGAAGGGTCCACAAGAAATAACTACACTTATATTTGTCTATATTACAATAAACAAATAAGAATTTTAAAGTTAACCGGTTTTTTGTGTCCCCTGAAAACCTGTGAATTTGGAGATACGAGGTAGTTAAGGTAACACGACGATATATCTTAGTACTTAAGTAATACTTTTTTAACCTTTACCATTAAATTAAAAAAAAAACTACTTTTTTTCATTTCATAACTCGTCTACGGAAAGTTAGTGTTTCTTGTGGACTACTGGGATAACATCTTCCCACCTATTACCGATTGAGTGGCATGCGCATGTCGCAGAGTCTTTAACAGATGTCAGCAATATACTACTAATATAAAATAATTAAGGAAATCATCATCATCATTCATCACTGGGCAAAGCTGTCAAAGGAATATAAAGTCGGTGGAAAAATAGTATCCCAAAGACACCTAAAGGGTTAATGACTTAAAAAAAAATCATCACCCAGTTTTACGAAATTCGAACCATGTTTTTGGCGCCAATCGACTTTTTTGTGAAGAGTATACTATGGAAAAGCGAAGCAGTACATATCTTCATGGATTATTTTTACCACGACGTTTGGTGTTATATTACAAAAGTCACAAAAGAAGAAAGGAAACAGACGCGTTGCTTTATACCTCTTTTTATTTGAACCTTTTTTCTCGTTCAATGTGTTACAAGTTTAATATGTTTCTTATTAAGTTCTTATTACAGACTAATATACAGTTTTTTTTTTTTGAAAATAGTACATTTTTTTAATATAAAGAATAATTTTATTAATGACGCACATTGTGACATAGAGCTAGTCAAATAATATATAGTAAAAAGAAAGTGAAGGACGCGCTAAAAGAAATGTGAAGTACGAGGTACATTCCATAAGTTTTCATCCGGAGGTAGAATGAAGGCAAATAGAAAAAAAAACTGTACTTATTGTTTTTAATTGTTATTACCATCTCTAATCCTTGAGAAAAGTAGGTTCCTTCTTTGTCTGCAAAATGGGCTTAAACCTCCTACCACGCAAGGCAGGTTTTAATTTTGAGAATAGGTAATAATCACTGGGAGTCAAATCTGGGCTGTATGGGGGATGGGAGATTTCCTTCACAGTAGCCTTTGAAATACGACCGGTATGGACTAACACCGCGAGCTAGTTTTTCCGGTCATTTTTCCGTAAACGGTGCATAATACACGCGTTTAACCTTAGTCTTCCTTTCTTTAAAGTCAACTAGCAGATGATGGTCGGTCCGGAAAGTTATTAAGGGAAAATTACAAAGTCAGAATAAAAAGGAAAGAGACAAAGTCTTCAAGCTGTAGAGCAAAAGAGCAAAGAACTATAATGATCATATGAGGCATGTAGGATCAACAGGTGATAAGTCCAACTTGGCTAATTTTTGGAAAACTTTTATTCTTTTTGTAGGAAACATAACTTTAAAACTTTTAATGGTACAAACTGCCAGAAAATATTAAATATTTTTCAAAAAAAAAACTTAAAAAATAGTTTAGACTTTTTGATTCTTACGTGTGGACTTACAGACTCAAACTTTCTAAACAATTGTTTCTTTTAATCGAGAGCCTCGGAACGGAAAGTTTTTTATAGACAAGTAACTTAACTCTTTTCGGCGAAAAATAGCTCAAGGAAAAACATAGAAAGGGCTAGTTATAAGAAAGAATTAAATTGTGGGTCACATGAGAGTTTACTTAAAAATATTTTCAGAAGTAAGTTAGGACTCTCATCCTGGGAGTTAAAAAAAAATATGAAAATCTGGAATCTAATACTGCTCACAAATCACAAAGGATGTAGAGTGTTGAAATTTTAAGGAAGTAAAAGAATTGTCTAGGGATAGGTTTTAATCAACAGCTGCCTTGAGGTTTATACTTTGGTAAGGATGATGATTGATTTTTTAAATTTATTAGTGAAATAGTTACCAGTTTTAAATTTATTATTTTTCGGTACTGCCACATCCCAAGAATAATTACGGTAGGTCATGGTACAATGAGAACAAGACCAAAAAAACAGATAAAATTCGCTTTTTTATTCATTGCCAACTACGTTTTAAAATTATTATCGTGTAGACGATACGTAATGCTGTATACTTCTTCTTATTATTATTTTGGACATATGTATTTAAAAAGTAACTAAATTATTTGTTTTTTAGGTCAAACTGCCACAACATTTTCTAAAGACTCAATCTAGTCCTAGATTGCGTTCTAGGACTAGGAAAGTTTCAGGCTAGGCAACAAATAATCAGCCAATAGAAAGTTATAAAAAATGGAAAGATTTCAAAGAAATTTATATTTATTTAACTTTGTAGTCGTTTCAGACTTTAATAAGGAATTTTTCACTTATATACTGTTACAAATTTAAAAAAAATCAAGTAATTTTTGAAAGGCGAGAAGAAAATGGTAGAAAAAATAAGAAAAGTCCCAAAAGAAGGAAACTAAATCATCAGTCTACAAATTTTTTGCTAAAACGAAGCTCAGTGAAACACATAAAGTTTGATAGTAAACAAACTTTTACTTTTTAAAACAATAATTTTCATATTTATTTGTAACTTACAAATTGTAAGACTTAAAATAATAGTCAATTTAGCCTAAATGTCAAAGTGTATCAAAATATCACTAAGAGAGTCTAGATCTATTTTTTACCCAGATAGATTCTGCGCCGAATAGTTTTGAAACATGGGAAATAAGAACAAATTTGGAAACATTGTAAACAAGAGACAAGAACAAATGTTGTTCCCTTGAACAAATTTGCACCCCTAGATGTCTAAAAAAAGGTCTGATGATTAGACTCTGATTACCCAGTTTTCCGATCTTCGGAGGCGTTCTATTTTTTTTCTACAAACGCAGTTTACTGACCGCCTCATAGCACCGTCCTGACGCGTTCCTTCCTTGGTTCTTTTTTGTAAAATGCCATCCATTTCTTATTATTATTATTATTTTATTTGGTTGAAGGTTCTTTTTTTAAGATCCTTAATTATTTCAGAATGCTAATTCGTAAATGGCGTGTTTTTTTCAACGTTTTGGCTGGTTCTTTTTTATTTTTATTTTCACTTGTTCTCCGGTTCTCAGAAACACTTTCAATTTAATAATAGAACCCACAAAAAAAAACTGGTTTATTAAACATTAAAACAAACAACAGGTCTACCAATGTGACAAAATATACATAATAATACACTCTGCTGAGAAAAATAAAAAAAATGCAAATTTGGAAATAGTTGTTACAAATGGGCCAAGTTATGCAGAAAGCTACCAACCCACATTGTGTCATTGATACCAATATAAATACAATAAATTTCCCAAAACAGTCATATTGAAATTATTCAAAACTTAAGTACTTTTTAGGCAAAATAAAACTCACAAATAGATAAAATAGTATAAATAACTCTCCATTATCCATTTGGGGAGTTTTTCAATGGAGGAGTCATTGAAAAACTCCCCGGTTCGCGGCTCGTTTTCCAAACATGGACGCGTGCGCCAAACTAGTTTTCTTTAATATACTATTTTCTATTTTGCGTCTCTTATAAGCTCATAATCACACGCATTTTACGTGTTCTTATAGGTCCATAAGAGGTCTCTACTTTTTTTCTTTTGGGTTGGCAACAGACAAAAGTCTATCTCTTGACGTTTGCCGTACAATTGTAAACGTCGGTTTAAAGTTTAATTTTCTACAAAATTTTGTGTTTAGGTTATGTTTTACCGTGTTAAAATTGTGGCTTGGTTACTTGCAGTGGAAAAGAGAAGAAATGACTATAAAATATATCAAAATAATATTCGTTGTTAGAATTTTAAACATGGCGAAAACTGTAATGCCAATTCGAAACAAAAACCCCTAAATCAGTCATCAATTTAAATGTAAGTTTTTTAAAATTATAGACCAAAATAGAAAAAATTGTATAAAGCACTCGTTTCATAACACGTTTTTAGCGCACTAGCGCTAAAAACGTATGTTATGAAACTAGTACTTTAATATACTATTTCAACCGGAGTCGTCTTTTGTTTTACTTTTGGTACAGCCTATGTAATTGACACTTTTCCCTAAAAAATGAATACGAACGAATACCTATACTTTTTATATAATAATGGCCTTATCGTTTAAACAAAATTTACCTTATAATAAATTAATTACGTGGAAATAACTATTTTTGGATAAATTTTTATTATTGCATCAAGGTAACATTTTATTTAGGTAAATGCTAGCTGGTAATTAAATATTACAAAAAAAACTTGTTTTAAAAATAACAATAACAAAATAAAGACAAACATGACCATAACATAAATTAACATTAATGTATTCTTTTAATTGTCTTATTAATCATTCTTTATTCTAGACATATTTTTTGGAATTTCCAAAATTTACAGTTTATTATATTTTAAATTTCTAATAAATATTTATAAGCAGTAAAAAATAACTAAAGTTGATTATTAACGTTTATTTAGTTTTTTAAAAGAGATTCAAATATATTAAAAGTAAAAGAAAATTAATTTATTGAATTTTCTTAAGTTTTAATTTCTTAAAACCTTTCATATAATATATGACGATTTTTTTTTAATTTACATTAACATCATTATAAAAACATAATAAAACAAGCCGTGAAGATATGTAATGCTACGCATTCCATTATCTACTATTCACAGTAAATGGTATATTGCATTTTACCAAATACATTTTTCAAAAACTTTTTTTATTTTCTTTTCGCGAAAAACCAGAAACTAAAAAAGAAAATAAAGAAATAGCTTTTTATTATCCCCCCATAACTTTTTGTTTTTTGGGGGATTAATTTCAAAAACAATCGAGATCTTCCACTCATAGCACTTGATTGTTCCTAAAAATTTCGAGTCGATAGGATAATTCGTTCTTGAGTTATCGTGTACACAAAAATCGTGACATGAGATGGACAGACGGACGCGTCCGGATGGCCGGACGAAAGGACAAAAAGCTTTAAAATGATTTATCATATGACTACCTTTCCATTTAAAAAAATGTCTCCCCTTGTCCCCTGACTATACCCCCTAAATATATGCAAAAAAAAAATATTTTATTTATGTTATCTATTGTATTTTATTGTATTTAATTGTTATCTATTTGTATTTTCCAAATTTTAATTTGATATCTTAAGCCGTTCAAATATTAAAGGAGGGGAGGACGGGCTTTAGACATGCACTGTATAAGTTCACTTAACGAAATGCAAAAAACTTCAAAAAGTTTTCAAATACAGGCCGGCTTTATTTATCTGACACGGTGTAGGTAAGATAATAATTTCCAACATAAAAACAGACAAATATAAAATCAATTATACGTAATTTTATTGGTTTAAAGGCTTTCCATTAAAGCTCAGCTAAGTTTGCTCCTGTAAAATAACGAGAGTCAATCAATTATCTACCGGCTATCAATCAATCCCAGTGCCCAGATCTAGTCAGCCGAGAACCAGTGCAATAAGATCAAATCGTCTATGTACTAAGACCTACTACATCTAATCTAACTACTCCATGATTCGATAACAAGTAATTTAACTATGGTCTGTTTTTTCAAGCAAGATAGTAAATTAAAAATCGCACAGTAAATATTTTTACAACAGGTTTGAATAGTATATGTTTGTGTATAGAATATAGTTATGTTTTATAAAATAATAATAATAATAATATTTATTGCAGAATTTCACAGTTTACAAAAATCAGAAAGTACAAGCAATAATTATGCTAAAGGCACTAACTACGCAATATATTCGCACATTCGAATCTGTTTTGAAAATATTCACTATACAATTTTTAATTTACTATCTTGCTTGAAAAATCAGACCATAGAGAAATAGTATTTTTTGATCTACTGGGTTGGTACGAATCATTTGAAAATGTTATGAGTGGCAAAACTCCTTATTAAAATATAAATATTATTTTTGCATATTTGGGTTTAATACGTCTAGAAAATATAAAAAAAAAGTATATGTAAATTATAAAATATCGGTCTTTCTGTCCATCTGTACCTATTTACTTACACTTGTAACTTCCTAGAAAAAATCTGAAGAGCGCCAAAGTTTGTTAAGAAATTTCGCGAGGGAAGGACACCTCCTTGTTGTTAGTCCGAATTTTTTTTTAGTCCGGACGTTTTTTTAGTCGACTTTTTTATATATATATATTATAAGTTTTGATGGCGTTGTCTTGTATAACACAAGTTGTATTAACAAAATTGTTTATTTCTGCAAACACAATAAAAGGAGTTAGCAAAATGTTTACAGTTATAAACCATTAGGTAGCAATAATTGTGCTTGTACTCGTTCAAAGTTATTTATTTAATATTATTATGAAAATGCCCCCCGGCGTGGCTTAGTGGGTACCAACATTAAAAGCCCATCGAAATGCATGTAGGCAATATAGATCTACGACTGGAAGTTATAAGGAAATATAATAACATCCTGTATACAATTATGTTTTTAAGTTCTTTATTTTGATTTTGCTTAATGAAATAATTCATATGCATATTTATAACAAATAAAAATATCTCACTATAGTGACAAATTGGATTTTTTCCATTAAAATAATTCATTTAAATTTTTGCTTTTCAATTATAAGAATATTTATCAATTTATAAAAATAGTACCCAATTTATTATCATCAAAACTGGTTTGAGGCAGTTCTCCCTATCCAATTCTAGGCCTGATTACCTTTTTTCTAACTCAAGTCTCCAAAATAACTTTTTTATACTTTCCGACCATTATATAGGCTCATAATCACACGTATTTTGCGTGTTCTTAGAGCTACTTTTTTTTCTTTTGGGTTGGCAACAGGACAAATGAATCTAGCATGACTTTTTCCCTACAAATGTGAACGTTGCTTTATAGTTTAATTTTCTTTAACAATGTTTAAATTTTTATAAATAATAAAAACTGGCCCAGGTATTTACCATAGTTTTACAAGGCATAAATTACATCCAACTATATATTATTTTGAATATACATACAGGGTCATTTAGAAATATGTTACAAAATTTTAAGGAGCGATTTTAGGCCCAAAAATATGAAAAAAAAATCCTGTGTGTTACTGTAGGTTCATAGGGTTCCAGAAATATTAAATAAACACCTCTTTTTCAGATGTACCCTTAGGAGGGTAGTAGCTCCCTTAGGGCTCATTTGCGGACCAACCTTTATAGGAGCTTTTTTTTCATATTTTTGGACCTAGAATCGCCCCTTAAAATTTTGTAACTTATTTCTGAATCACCCTGTATAACTTAAAATTTTTAAGTTAAATTTACCGTGTTAAAACTGTGGCTTGGTTACTTGCCGTGAAAAATAGTAGATCTGACTAATAGTCAGTCTATAAAAGATGTAAAACAATCATTTGGACAAATTTTGTTCTTTGAATCAATTTAAATGTATGTATTTTTAAACTTTAGTAAATAGAAAAAAATGGTATAAAGCATACGTTTTTAGCGCACTATTACTTTAGAAAAGTCGCCGAAAACGGCTCGTTTTCTAAACATGCACTCGTGTTATTAAACTGGTACTTTAATATACTATAAGTCAGCTCTAATTTCTTAGTATACCTGCTATTTAATTTCATTTCCATAAGAGACGCTATTCTCCAGTTCTCTCAAATACGCTCTTATTTGTAACTCTATCTTACCATTTCCATTTTTTCTAGGGGCTGATCCAGAAGTCAGTTTTGTTGGGGGCATTAGTTATTTTTGAATATAAAATGCCTAATTTTACCTATTTCCTTTAAAAAATCGGCTATTTTCCTTAAAAACAGTCTCTTGGAAGAAGAAGCGACCTAAAATTCCTATTTTTTAGCGACTAGTTCAAATAAAAATAAAAATTTAAAATTTATTTTTTGATTTAATATTTTTTTCAATTTTTTTAATTAGATATTATATGACATTTATATTTTATATAACCATTAAAACCATCAGCTAAAAATGGAATTTATGGGCAACTATGTTTAATGCATAAGAAATTTGACCTAAATACCATATTTTTTATGGTTCTTGCAGTTTTTTTTTGCAAATATTTCCAAAACTATTTACTTTAAGTATACGAACCCAAAACTCATTTAAAAGAGAATTTAGTTTCTATTTATTCAAAATAAAAAATATATAGGGTGCCGTTTAAAAAGAGTGACTTAAGGTCATTTGAATTTCTTCAACTTTGTATTGCATTCTGAGACACCCTGTATATTTTTTTTGATATAACTTTATTTTTACCCAAATCTTTAAAATTCTAGCTCAAAACGTTAGGAGATGCGATTTTTTGGCCATTGCTTGATTACGGCAATTTTTTTATTAAAATCGAAATAACTTAAAAACGATTGGTAATAGATATAGGTTATTACATATTAAAAGCTCTGGAATTTGATGCAGAATTTAAAAATAATAATTATGCAGGGTATTCTATTAAAAAAAAATATGTTGTGCTAGTACCATTTTTCCGGCACACCCTATACTTTTGAAGATGCACTTGTTAACCCCTTATAAAAATACTCACTAAAAGTTTTTAAAAATAGCAACAAACAACTAATATCTTACTTTGACAGAAAGCTGAGACAGCCTGTATAACTCTAAGGTTAAACTGCTGAAAAAAAATTGTTTACCTGAATTTCTTCTAGGAGGTTATCTCTTAAGATTATCTTGATATGAAGGTTATACGAAAAATCTTGAAAGTTACCTAAAAAAAGGTGCCACGTTTTGTAAAGATGAGATTTCGTCGAATTTCCTTGAGAGATTACCTCCAAAATTTCCTCCAATTTGAACACCTGAATTCTTAGCAACTTACCCCTTGGTATAGCGTATTTAAAAGCCAAACCCAGTACATTTTAAATGGTAGTGTAGTTTGACGCACGGGTCTGTGGCTACGGGAAATATGTTTGGAATGTGTGTGCAAGTGGGAGGCCCGTTGTAGGCACGCACGCCTTGTAAAGCTCTTGACTGAAAGAAGAGCGAGCGAATGATTTCTCCCCCTTTCGTCGGAGACTTTCTTTCATGCGGAGAACTATATGATTATATTAAACTAAATTATTAATCTAATATTGCTTTATCCTTTTTTGTTAACCAGCCGAAACGATTATAATAAACAATATAAACTTTATTATAAAGCGTTTATTAATTGAACAAAACACATGTTATAACAACCATAATAATACATACCTAATACTTTATATTGTTTAGGTAGCATGAAAACATGAGCAGATAACTATAATTTATATTTAATAAATTAAACGAAACGTATAATAAAATACTAATTTAATTCTAGAAATTATTTGTTAATACAAAGAACAGATTGTATATATAAGAAAAAATCTGAAACTTTTACATTTTAGGCAAGCAGAATAGCAGAAATGGACTACACCGCAGTTTTTGTCACACTTCCTTCACCTTTACCCACCTTCAGTAACTCTTCATCTATTCTTACTAGGCTTGCCATATATATATTTTTTTGTTGAAAATACGGATAAATATTTTTTTGTATAGTTGAAAGTAAAATTTGATTAGTCGTCATGACCAAAGGGGTGACATAGGGCCGATTTGTAAAACTAAAGTTTTACAATCTTAAAAAAAAAGAATAGCGTCGCAGGAAAAAATACAAATTTAATGGCCTATTTGAATTTTAAAACAATTTTATTATTTAAAATCGAGTTTAAAATTTTACAAAAACTGTGGAAATAAAATATAAAGCATAGCATAGAAAATTATAAAATTATAAATGAAAAAAAAAAACAAAAATAATTATATTTAAAAATTGTGAAGTTTTTATGATATTAGTATAGACAATATTCCAAGGGGGAGCCGCCCCCATTGTTATGTCCTAGGGGGCATGGTCCCTGGCCCCACAAGTCGGCGTCTATGCTTTAAAGATTGCCCATTTAGCTTATTTTGCCGCCGCTTGCTTCACGTTCTGGTGGGGCGCTCCCTCCTTTATTTACGACCCTCTTTTCGTTTTTATGGTATTTTTTCAGGGGCGGTTCCAGATTCAATGCATAAGGTATTCAAAAAATTTCTACTGCACAAAATTTAAAAACTTTCAAGGCTATTTTTTTTTTCTTAATTTTACATATACATGCTTGAATTCTTAAATTTTACATTTTATTATGTCTAAAGTACGGACAAAATACGGATAAACGTTTGAATACGGACATAAATTTTAGTACGGACAGAGCATCAAAAATACGGAGTGTCCGTACTAAATACGGACTTATGGCAAGCCTAATTCTTACCCCACCGTAGGTACCCACCTTCTATCACACTTCTTCCAACTTAAAAAAATTCTGCTTGGCGTGAGCTCCCGGACTATATCAAACAATTCTGCGTATCGGTATACATATGTTACGGGTAAAGACGATAATGGGAGACAATGACGAGAATAATAATAAACTTACCAAATGCCCCTAAAAAACATAACTGGTTTTTACAAATAAAAAACTTTTTTATTGAAACTGATAATTTGCTTACTTTTGAAAACTATAATGCTTTTTTGCAAAAGAATATTTTAAGCGACTTTCTAGTTACTTACGAAAACTACCTTCATAACATAGACCTTGATCGTCTTTCGCGTTCTTCCTACCCCTTTTTCTACAACTTCCTACTGCCAAATAACTTTCTTACCTCACATTCTCCTCTTTATATTGTCAGAATTATTTGCCAAACAAGGACTTGTGGCACAGACATTTTAAGGTTTTATTATAACGGTATATCATATAAAATTGATGCTAAAACTATATGTTCCGTGTGCAATTTGCAAGAGAAAGAAACTATAATTCATCTTCTTTTAAAATGCCCCATATACAACAGTTTTAGACCAGTTTTTCTTAAAAACTTATCTGATTGGACAGATGTTATAAATCTTTTAAATGTTGGCACAGAAAGCATACTTAAAACAATTGCCCACTATATAATTAATATGCTTAAAATGCGTTCATTTGTATTAGATGATTAATTCTACAACTGTTTTTTTTTCTTTGTTTTTGATTTTCGTTTTTTTTTTTTTCTTTTTCAACATGTAAAAAAAAGTTAAACAGATTTTAGAGATTTTTTTTTTATTTTAGGGATTTTTTTTTATATACTTTTATATATATATATATATATATATATATATATATATTTTTTTTTTTTTTTAGTTTACTTTATCTGGTTTGCATATAATATTTTGTTTTCTATTAGAGTTTATACGTTTAGATATACTTTTTTTTTTCTTTTTCTCTTGTATATTGTTATAAGAATTGTAATTCTTTTAAAACAATAAATTTTCTATCTATCTATCTATCCAATGACGAGAATAACAAATTGGACATTATTGTGGTTTGGTTTGGTTTTGGGCTGGTTTATTTTACTGGTGGGTCGTTGGTTTACATTAACGTTGGTTTTTGCGCCTGTTTGGTTAGTTTTTTAAACTAACTTCAAATTTATTTTCGATAATGTCTATATTATTTTTATCATTGGCCGGCCATTGTCGACAATGGCCGAATTATCGTTTTTCCCGTAACACATACAATAAAATACAATGCAATATAGGTGGGGTTGTGAGGCATGGTACTGCCTTTCAAATCACTGCGACCAATGAGATCTATTGTGAATCCCCTTTGCAATTTAGTCCACATCAAACTTTAGGCTTTTAAAGAAGCCTAAGAGTTCTTTGGGGGCTACTTGGGATATATCTACAGGTCTTGGGTATACCTGTTCTAGATATTGTAGCCTTTTGCGAGCAATGGCTTCGCAGAAGCACATAATGTGTTCGGCCGTTTCTGGTGCTTCTGAGCATAGACGGCAAATGTCGATTTCAGATTTTCCCATTTTTTTAAGATGATATCTTAACGGTTAACAGCCCTGTATAGGTCTTTAGGTCCACCTTGCTGATATCTTTCTTGTTCGTTTAGGTTCATATTTTATGAATATTTTGGCCTGTCTTAAGTTTTGGTCTTTCCCATATCGAGTTTTGATTTTGGTTTCCCATCTCTTAATTGCCTCTACCTGATGGCTTTTGTTAAAGCCACAGAAAGGTTCAGGGCCAATAAATTGAGCGCATGCTCCCTCTCTCGCGAGAGAGTCCGCTGCCTCATTGTCCCGTAACACACATGATTGCCCAAAAACTACTGTGAATTCGTATCTTTTATTATTTATACAAATTAATAAATTAAATATGGTCAAGTATAGTAAAATTACTTAGTAATTTAAGGTATTTTTATATTATTTTTTATTCACTTTTTACCGTGTAGGAGTTTTTCAATGAAAATAAAGTCATCAAATTATTAAAATAGTATACTATGCTGGAAGATCCAAACAAACGCTTGCAATTATTCTAAATTTAATGTATACACATGTGCAGCAGCTAATGCATATAAATGCATTCGTTTGTATCAATGTGGTCTGTACTACTATATAAACTTAATTTGCTTCCAGTCCAGGCCCTGTAGTTTGTTCAGAATTTTATAAGGTATATTTTTGGCTCAGTGACTATTTTTTGTCAGATCTACGGTTTTGGAGAAAACAGGCCATCGTCCAGTGATGCCTTTTTGAGAAAAAAGGTGTTTTGCGCCCACCGCTCAGGAGAAGACGCCACGGGCGTTTGTTCTACTTCTTATAGAGTATAATACCAAAATATCAAAACTATATTATTTTTTTCCATTTTTACTGATTTGCCCGAATTTTAAGTTTTGTGTCCGAAATACTTATTTATGGTACTAGTGGGTAAAGTAAGATATTGCCCATGAGAAAATTAACCAGCCAAGCAGGTTAATTTTCGAGAGGGCAATATCGGTTTACCCATGAGTGCCATACAAGGTTTTATCCAATAAATAGCTTAGGAATTCATATTTTTATTAAATATTTTAATGACATTTACAAGAAAATAATTTGACAAGTGACAATTGAGTGGGTAAAATAAATTATTATCCACTCAATAAAGTAATAGCCACGCGGGGTTTATTATTGAGTTTATCTATTTAAAATAAAGCTAGTAATTCAGGCCTATTCACATGTACCATTGAAATCTATTCAATATTGACAAAAATTACAATCCCATGCAGTTTTAATACATGACCTTGCAATTTTCGTCAATATTGCCACAAATCTCAATATCAATGGTACGTGTGAATAGGCCTGATTGTCTTATTATCTGTATGTATTGAATAAACTATATTTTTCCAAAAATACATCCACAGAGTCTGGACTGCTTACTTTCAGACAGACGGCATTGACATTTGTTTGGCATTTAAACGCAGTCTGGCGAAGCCCAGTGCGTTGCAGTGTCAGGGATTACTGTAAACAATTGTGTGCTAGGTCTAGGTCGAGTTACATACTCTTTAATAGTTTTATGCTAATTAACTTTAATTGTTTAATTAGACAGCAAATTTTTACAAAAATGAGACATTGGTTAGTGACTATACTGCTAGTATATAACAAACTGATTTAGTCTATTTAAAATGCTAAAAATAATGAAAAATAGTAGAAAAATCCTTTTTTCAGAATAGTCCGCAAAACGAGTCTATTTTCGGAAAAGTCTCTTTTACTTTTTTTGGACTTTTTTGTCTATTTTTGTGTTTTATGACGTTTTATGTCGATATAAATCAATTTCAAGCAAAAAAAAATTGTCGGTCTGTCGGTAGATCGGTCGATCGGCCTATCCGGAAAATCTTGTAAGCACGATAACTTAAGAACGCTTTAAGCTAAAGACTTGAAATTTGGCATACAGGTATGTTACCAAAAGTTCTCGCTCGGGATTGTTTTTGGTGAACATTGGGGTGCGGCAAGGAGGGAAATGGGCAATGGGGAAAATAAATTTTTTTTACAAAAATTTTATAATTGGTATACAGGGGTTTTTAAGGTTTCTGAAATTGAATTTGATAATAAAAATTTTCCAACTCCACCCCCGCAGGGGTGAGGGGGTAAATATTTTGAAATATTTTCAATATTTTCGACAAAATTACTATCTAAGGGTTTTTGGAGTCGACGAATATGAATCTGATAATATTTTTTTTCTAATTTCACCCCCCGAGGGAACGTTCAAGTATTACGTAACGCTCCTGGGGGGGTGGGGGGTGGGGATCATTTTGGAGTGTTACGCCCTTGTTAATGGTATAGGAAAATAGAGTTACAGGGAGGGGGGTCCAAAATGATCAAAATTTGCGTTACGTAATATTTGAAAGTTCCCTGAGGGGTGGGGGGTAGTTCGTGAAAACTGGTATATTAGGGTTTTTGAGGTTGCTCAAAGTGAATCTGATTATAAAACAATTCTAACTCCACCCCCAAAGGGGCGGGGGGTAGTTTTTGTGAAAATTGGTATATTGGGGTTTTTAAGGTTGCTGAAAGGAAATCTGATAATGACAAAATTCTAACTCTACCCCCTCAGGGGCGGGGGTTAGTTTTCTTAAAAATTGGTGTTTTGGAGTTTTTGAGGTTGCTGAAAGTGAATCTGATAATAAAAAAATTCTAACTCGACCCCCTAAGAGGCGGGGGTAGTTTTTGTGAAAATTGGTATAATTTTAAGGTTGCTAAAAGTGAACCTGAAAATAAAAAATCCATTTTACGCGTGAAGGTGAAAAATGGGAAAGCTCTTTCACTGGGCAGTGTATTTATCTTTTTGTAATATTTTTAAAATTTTCTGCGTTAAATTCGTATATGCGGGGATTTGTAACAACAATTTCTATTTTAGCGACCATCAAAAATAACACAAAAAGTCTACAAAAAAAAATATGTCTTATGGTTCTTACCCAACATTCCCTATGTTTTTTGATGCGCTGAACCGATTTCACCATAAAAAAAGATTTTTCGCGCAGTTTTTTTACAAATCGTACATAAAATGTGAATTGTGAAAAAACTGCGAGATATTTTTTTTTTATGGAAAATCGGTTTCATCACATCAAAAAACATAGAAAATGAAGGGTTAGAACCATGGGACACAGATTTTTTTTTATTCCATGCTTAGGTGAATATGCATATTTTCACAAAAAAAAATATATCCCCTAAGGTTCTAACCCATCATTTCCTATGTTTTTTAATGCGCTGAAACCGATTCATCATAAAAAAAAATTATCGCTCAGTTTTTTCACAAATCCCCTAAGGTTCTAACCCATCGTATAAACATATATAAATTTCAATAATGATACACATTATATAAGATTTGTGGAAAAACTGCGCGGTGAATCTTTTTTATGGTGAAATCGGTTTCAACGTTGAATGTACCTACGTAAAAGCTCCCCACGTAAATTTTTATTTTGTAGTGTTAAGTTGGTAGTTAGTTTTAATGCATAATTATTATAATCATAATTATTACAATTAGAGTCATTAACACGTACTTATTTTTATTTGCTTAAAAACTAATTAAAATATCATACCTTTTACTAACATTTAACTCCATAAAGTTGTAGCTACCTGCATTGTAGGTACCGTTAAACGGGGTAAAGGGAATCACTGGGGGTAAAGTAAATCAAAGATTCATTTGCCAAAAGTTTCGCGCAGGCTTGAAGCTAATAACTGACTTCAATGGAAACATCAAACCTAATCAAAAGTCATCAAATGACAAGTTTTGCTAGCAAACTACTAAATGGCTATTTGTAACTTGTTTTACCTATGGTTTTACTTTTGAGTAAAATTGCGCGCTTTTATAAAATCAATCAAAACTAATCATCTAAATCGTTGATGAGGACAACTTTTGATTTATATTGCCGTTTTCATTAAGTACCAAGCTACAAGGTTACCTATTCTTTACTTTCGGGGAGTAGAACGACTGATAGAACAATGCTTAGAATATAACGCAGAGTTTGGAATCAATATTACAATAGAGTACCTACGATTACAACCTCAGGCTCGTTATATCAGTCGTTCTACTCAGACCACTCCCGATCGATCCGCAGTAATCCTGCGCGTGAAAATTTATGTGAACGAACCTTTAAATGAATTTAGCCCCGGTTGATGGTACCTATTATAAAATTAATTAAAATAAATTAAAACAAACTTAAATAAACTAAACAAAATTAAAATAAATTATAATAAACTGAAATAAATCAAAATAAATTAAAATAAATTAAAATAAATTAAAATAAATTAAAATAAATTAAAATAAATTAAAATAAATTAAAATAAATTAAAATAAATTAAAATAAATTAAAATAAATTAAAATATATTAAAAAAATTAAAATAAATTAAAATAAATTAAAATAAATTAAAATAAATTAAAATAAATTAAAATAAATTAAACTAAATTAAAATAAATTAAAATAAATTAAAACAAATTAAAATAAATTAAAATAAATAGTTTTAGAACAATAATTTTTGTCATATTTTGAGGAAAAAATAACCCTTAACTATAAAAGCGAGGATCAACAAGGGAGGGATCCTTTATTTTTACCAAAAATCTTGGTTAGTTTATGCAAATATTATCGAAGCTTACGAGAAATATAAGTAATTTTAGGTCTATTCTGCGCATGCTTGGTAATAATTAACGAATAAACTAGAAATATATTTAATTTTATGATTACTCTGCGCATGCTTAAGTATAATTACTGCACACAGTTAAAATAAATTAAAATAAATTAAAATAAATTAAAATAAATTAAAATAAATTAAAATAAATTAAAATAAATTAAAATAAATTAAAATAAGTTAAAATAAATTAAAATAAATTAAAATAAATTAAAATAAATTAAAATAAATTAAAATAAATTAAAATAAATTAAAATAAATTAAAATAAATTAAAATAAATTAAAATAAATTAAAATAAATTAAAATAAATTAAAATAAATTAAAACAAATTAAAATAAATTAAAATAAATAGTTTTAGAACAATAATTTTTGTCATATTTTGAGGAAAAAATAACCCTTAACTATAAAAGCGAGGATCAACAAGGGAGGGATCCTTTATTTTTAACAAAATTCTTGGTTGGTTTATGCAAATATTATCGAAGCTTACGAGAAATATAAGTAATTTTAGGTCTATTCTGCGCATGCTTGGTAATAATTAACCAATAAACTAGAAATATATTTAATTTTATGATTACTCTGCGCATGCTTAAGTATAATTACGGCACACAGTTAAAATAAATTAAAATAAATTAAAATAAATTAAAATAAATTAAAATAAATTAAAATAAATTAAAATAAATTAAAATAAATTAAAACAAATTAAAATAAATTAAAATAAATAGTTTTAGAACAATAATTTTTGTCATATTTTGAGCAAAAAATAACCCTTAAGTATAAAAGCGAGGGTTAACAAGGGAGGGATCCTTCACCTACCTCCATTTTTACCAAAAATCTTGGTTAATTTTTGAAAATATTATCGAAGCTTACGAGAAATATAAGTAGTTTTAGGTCTATACTGCGCATGCTTGGTAATAATTAACGAATAAACTAGAAATATATTTAATTTTATGATTACTCTGCGCATGCGTAAGTATAATTACGGCACATAGTTATACCTTCGCATGCGCAGTGTAGTCATGAAAGTAATTATATTTCTAGTTAGTTCGTTAATTAAACCCAAGCATGCCCAAAATAGATCTAAAATTACTTTTATTTATTGTTAGCTTTGTAAATCTTTGCATAAACTAACCTTGTCAGCCAAAAACTAGGATATAAATTTGTCTTAAGTCTTAATTTTCAAGCGTTTTCGAGTTATCATTGTCAAATATTTTAAGGACAGAGCCACTGACGGGCACTATTTTTTTAAATAAAACCAAGAGTTTTTTTCCTTTCATGTGAATTTTACATCTTTCACAGGACCAAAAAAAAAAAATTAAATATAAAATAAAATTTGAAAGGAGATAAAATTGCATAAAATTAAATAATTTAATCCATGGAATTTTTTCTCTCTTAATTTAGATAAAAGAATGTAATAAATAAAAATAATAGCAAACCAAAATGTTGAACTGACGTCATGTGTAATGTTTTTATATTTTTATTAATTGCACAACAATGGTAAAAACAAAAAATTAAAAAGTAACAAAAACTGGTTACCGTATGGTAGGTCAGTACGACCTTATCTAACTTTATTTATTGCAACCTTTAAAACAACAAAATTTATAAAAGAAAACAAGCTGTAAAGATTCGTAATGCGTTGCATTTCATAGTATATTCTTTACAGTTAATAATATATTGACTTTTCTCTTCATATACAGGGTGTCCCATAAGTCACTTTACCATTTAAAAACTGAATACCTTTTTTGTTTGTCAATTTATTTATTTATTTCTATAGAGTACAGGAAATGGTTTTTCTTTTAAATTATGTATGCAAAATCAAGTCTTTTAAATGAAATTCATTTTCCCTTTTTGAAAAAAATGTGTTTTTTAGATAATAACTCTGATATTTCACGCTAACATACTCGGTTTGCCCTCGATATCTCTGATTTTGACCAAACTTGGCATAGTGTACCACTATGGTACCACTCCATCCTAATTTTTTTCAAAACGGTCCATCCGTTCACGATACCGGGTGTCCCACCAACCAGGTTCTTGACAAGTTATATCTCCGTTATTTAAAAAGGTAAACTTTTGTAAAATATAGCGTTAAATGGAAGCCAAAAAAGATTTTATTGACTTATTCAACCCCCCCCCTCCATTACTTATTCACTCCTTTGTAACCACCCCACCCTCTGGTTTTCAAATAACACCTTCCACCCCCATTTTTATCTAAGAATATGAAATTAAATTTCATTTTGAATTAAACCATGTATTATAAATAGTATCTTATTCTTTTAAAGGGCTTCCAACAAAAATTATTACTTAGTTATAATAATGTCCCACCAGGTTTTAGACGGGCTATATCTCCGTTATTTAAAAATATAAAAAAGTAAAAAAAAATTAAATTAAATTGGAGTCAAAGTAGAATTTACTGACTACCCCTTATTAACCCTCCCTCTTGGAACCACCTCCAACTAGTTTTTTAAATAGCAGTTCCCTATTTTACTAAAGAATATAAAAGCACATTTTATTTTAAATTTAACCAGAAATTTTTCCAAAAACTTACGTTAAATTGTACCCAAAAGAAAATTGATTAATATATTCAAAACCCACTCATAACAACCCAGTCTCCTGGAACTACTCGCAATTTTGTTTTAAATACCACCCTTCTATAATAATTGTTATTTAGAGCCTCTTAAAATCTAAGATACCACTTATAATAAATGATAAAATTCAGAATAAAGTGCACTTTCATAGTCTTTAATAAGAACTAGGGGGTGCTCTTTGAAAAACAGAAGTTGGGGGTAGTTTCAAGGGAATGGGTAAGCAAGGGGCGGTTTTGAAGTTTTGAAGTCAGTAAAATCTTCTTTGGCTTTGATTTAATGCTATTGCAAATTTTAATACCTTGAAATATCAGAGATATTTTCTAAAAAACACATTTTTTTTCAAAAACGGCTCTAACGATTTTTAAAATTTTGGTCTTATTTTTTTAATTAGATCTCATATAACAAATTCCAAAAAGAAAAAAAAATGGTTTGGACTTTTGTCATGTCATTTAAAAGTTCTTCTAGAACACCGTGGCCCGTGAGTGCAAAGCAGAAAATAGATGTCATTTAAAAGACATGATGTTTCAAAAAAAATCCATTTCCTGTACTCTATACTGTAAAATAAAGAAATAAAAAAAATTGACAAACAAAAAACTTTTTCAATGTTTTAAAATGATAAAATGACTTATGGGCCATTAAGCTTG
The DNA here is from genome assembly GCA_958510825.1 of Brachypterus glaber. Taxonomy (NCBI): domain Eukaryota; kingdom Metazoa; phylum Arthropoda; class Insecta; order Coleoptera; family Kateretidae; genus Brachypterus; species Brachypterus glaber. The sequence continues at coordinate 69,216,049 of OY294045.1, read as the reverse complement.
TGTGTACACATTTTTTTATACTGTGGCTCCACTATAACTTTTTTGGTCATGGTTTATGTTTATCGGACTTTTCTTTTTACTTTTTTTTTAATTGCGCCGCTATAACTTTTTTTTATTTTTGAAGAGATTCATTTAAAAACTATCGTATAATAATCTTCTAGCACTTATCGCGGTGAGAAATATCAAAATCTGTTGGGTTTTTAAACTCAAAAAATAAACATGGTTAATATATTTAATCCAGGGTAAATTATGACTATTTAAAATTTAAAAACCATCGTATAGTATACGCCAGAGATATAGTAGAATGTTTACATTTAAAATAGATTATTTTAAGATAGGTGTGTAATTAAATTTTATTATATTAAGTACTTAGTGGACGTAGTAGAACGTGGTAGATCTACTACGTTCTGACTGGACTACTGGTGTCAAAACGTTTGCTTCTAAAAAAACTATCTTATATCTGTGACGCACCCTGTAATACCAAATCAATTAGTGTGGTGAGGACAAGATTCTAATACTAAGTGGTGACGATATGGTGGCAGCCTTGTTATTATGGGTCGACCGATACCGATATGATATCGGCAATATCGGCGATATCGTCAAAAATTCGCTATATCGGTTATCGACCGATATGAAAGTCCATATCGGCATATCGGCAAATGGTATCTACTTAACAACTAGTACATAATATGTAGGTATAATATAATTATATTAATATATTATACGTATAATAATATGTACATATTATGTACTACTATTTATGTATTATTATGTACTACTTGTGCGGTTCAAAAGTCACCCCCCTCTTAACTTTTGAACTACTTTTGATATCGTCTTCAAACTTGGAGCAATCAAAAATACAACTTAAACTTTCTTTTGGCATATTCGATATTTTTAGCTTTTAAAATGTGGTCAGGAGCGTATATAAGGATTTTTGTTAAATGGGAAGGGGGGTCGTGTAATACATCACATGATATATATATTTTTATCTTTTAAACATTTTTTTTAACATTAATTAATATGTTTAAGATGGGGTAGAAGGCTAAAACCGTTACGAAAAAAAAAACCCTTACGAAAAAGTGTTTCAAACTATGTAATGTTCGCATTGAGTTCTCGGCTGGGATAATTGAGTTCTCGGCTGGGATAAATTTTAAATATGTTCTACTGTACAAAGAAAGCATAACATTAATATGGGACGCTTCCGATATCAATTAAGTTCTCGGATGGGATCATTGTTATGTAACGCGAAAGTGTCCCAAAATTATGTGACGATCCCATCCGAGAACTTTAAATTTATGTGACGCTTACTATATTAAGAAATATGCAAGTAAAGAAAACCGCGTCTTCTTACTGGAGGCTTAAAACATATTAATGGTGGCATGGTTAGAACGTATTTAACATTGATCCCAGCCGAAAACTCAATGATCCCATTCGAGAACTCAATGATCCTATTTTTAATAATTTATACTACTAGCTGGAAGAAAAACTTTTATTCTTTTTTGCTTAAACATACAATTTTTTAACATTTTTTTTGTGAAATTTTATTTATATTATTTAAAATTGATTTCAAAGTATAATTACTTATTTGCATTGTTGCATGATCATGAAGTTAACCAATTTTCAAAAATTGATTGATTTTTTTAAAGAAATTTCCTATTTTAAATCCCCAAAAAAATCAAAAAATATGTTGTAAAAGAAAATTTTGTAAGCTTTAAAATGATTTACCACTCGATCCCTCTTTTAATTAAAAAAATGCTCCTTATGCTCCCATGCCCACATTTTAAAAGGTGAAATTACCAAATATATCCAAAAAGATAGTTTGAGTTGCCTTACTTGAATGCATTAAATTTGAAACAGATATCTTTACTTGTTTAAAAGTTAAGGTAGGTGACTTTTGGACCCCTCTGTATATTATATTGCCTGGTCTTAATAAATGTATTTTACTTTTTATTATACACCTTTTTTGAAAATTTACATTTACATGTAGTTACATGTAGTTATTACATTTTTTTAATCACTGTTTTATTCATATTTAATATGCCGATATATATCGGTATATCGGCAATGTCTATATCGGTATCGGCAAAAAAATCCATATCGGTCGATCCCTAATTGTCATCCGCGAGGTTTTAAATTTTTCACACTAGGTGGCGGATTTGGTAATTTATAGGGAAATTTATATTTAGAATGCTTTCTGGTAATACTGTTTAGTTTCTTCAGTTACTGGTCTTTGCTGCCAGGGAAATCCAAATATCATATGCTAAAGCAGTATATTGAGGTATTTTTTTCAAGTCCTCACTCACAGTTCCCCAGTGAAAAATCCTTAAAATATCCTCTGTACACGGAAAAAAAAATTATAGCTAGGAGCGCTATAACACACATACCAAGAAAATTATAATCGCTTATTATATAAATACAAGGCTTTCTCTTACAATTATGGCAGTCAGTGTAAAAATTTATATGAAATACTTTAATTGTTTAGTGAATAACAAAATATAACAAATAGTATGGCATTTATAGCTTAAATCGATTTAATTATTGTCCGTGCTAATAATTTTTATAATATAATAAAATTTCTGTAAATTTATAATAGTGCCTGTAATAAATATAATCGTGTCTGTAATATATATAATCGTTTCCAATTTATTTTTAACATTATTAGTTATTGTGTCCCTTATAATCTATAGCTTAAATCACTATAATTTGCCACTGTTACCAAATATCTTATAATGTATAGCGCAGAGCCCACTAATTTCTTTCCGTGTAGTACAGTTGGATCCGAAAAAAAACAAGATAGTAAATCTAGTTGTGTAAATTGAAGTACATAAAAGGATTTAATTAAATTAAGTAATCTTACTCGAGCTAGCTCAAGCTATTGGGTTATTAGAAGCAGGATGTGAGTAAGTAGACTTGGCAAAGTTTAATGATTCGGAGAGTTTTGTTAAGATTTAAGAAAAAATGGATACAGGAGGAAACAGTTAAAAGGCGTGCAGGCTCGGGAAGAAGGAAGTGAAAATTAACTTAATTATCAAAGGAACAACCTTTACGAGACGCGGTGCAGGCTATAAAAGATAAAATTTTTGCTAGGTCGAAAACCACCGTTCGCCGCCGCATCGATAATTCCGAGATGGGACTTTTTATGCAGCAAAAAAAACCTTTTTCAAGCGAAATTCATAATTTTCATAAATTATATATTTCATTACTAAGGAGTTCAAAGTTTTATTTGCCAAAAGATTTAATAAATATTGTGTTTAAATGTTTTATATAATTAAATATTCTAATGTTTTTTCAGTTTACCCGGAGGTAAACGATACCATGTCACCAAAACGTAATTTTTCAGGAGAGCAAGTTTTCGATTCTTTTTTAACATTAAATGCACGTTCTAGGGGCTCTCCATTAATTTTGTAAAAAAGAAAGAATATTAACAAAAAAATATCCATCTTGGGGAGACTTCTTGCTTCTGCAGATCAAAAACCTCTATATTTGCTAGTTTTCCATTTCTTCCAGCTTCATATAACAGCAGTTACTGTTTTTAACACTAATAAACTTAAAGAAAAACTGACAATATGTCAAATTATTCTAACCTCTTTCTTAAAATCTTAATTAAACTATAAAATAATTAATAAAATTGACATTTTGGCATATTTAAAACTTTTTTTGTGGATCCAACTGTACTCTGCATATATGAGGAATGAGTATAAAAATTTGTTTGGGTTTTTAACTTGACAGGTTTTGAAAATCATTTCTCAGTCTCGATTGATACTTGGTACCTATACATGTTGTCTTGTCATTTATTGTTAATAAATTACGATTGTTAATGATGGAGGCATCTATTTTTGTAACAAGGTACAAGTAGGTACCTACTATTTAATGTTATACTGCTGTAAACAAAACAATACTCTACATGTTGTTTGCAGTCTTTTGGCAATAATTAAAGGGGTCGATTCTACATTACAAAACATGAAAAACCAACAAAGCAACATATGTTAATGCTGCAAGGCGATTCTTCATTTAACATTTAGCGTTAATTTTTCACCAAAACACCCAAATTTAATATTAAAGCTCCCAGGAATACACGGAGAAAAAAATATAGCTAAGGCATATACCAAGCAAATTATAATCGCTTATTATATAAATATAAGGCTTCCTGTTACAATTATGGCATTCAGTGTAAAAATTATATGAAATACTTTAATGGTTTAGTGAATAATAAAATATAATAAATAGTATGATATTTATAGCTTAAATAGATTTAATTATTGTTGCTAATAATTTTTATAATAAAATAAATTTTCTGTCAATTTATAATAGTGCCTGTAATAAATATAATCGTGTCTGTAATAAATATAATCGTTTCCAATTTATTTTTAACATTATTAGTTATCGTGTCCCTTATACTACATAGCCTACATCACTATTATTTGCCATTGTTATCAAATATCTTATAATATATACTAGAGAACTTCGAAGATCTCGAGGTAGCTAGCTTCGAAGATCTGGAGCTAGCTAGCTTCGAATATCTCGAGCTAGCTAGCTAGTCCAAATTTCTTTTTTGTAGTTTTTCGAAATAATTTAAGGTCAGCGAGCTCTTTTCCTGTTAAATTCGTTTTCAGCGGCCAAAAAAGTTAGTCTGATTAAGAGTAATTGACGTGTTTTATTTATTGCAGACCTGTGTTATTGTTGAGCAGTATACATGATTTAATCGACATTCTGTTTTCTAATACAAACAGAAATACAATACATCAATAATAATCATTTATTCATTTGTATATTTTTTGTTTCAGCGATGTTCATTATTTATTTCGCAGAAATGTTGTACATGTATGCAACTCATAATTAAAAAATATTCCGAGAAATCAATTTCATGACCTAAGGCTTTATCAAATACTAAACCGTAGGGGAACGTTCAAGTATTACGTAACGCAAATTTTGATAAATTTGGACTACATCCCCCCTGTAACGCTATTTTCCTATACCATTAACATGGGCGTAACACTCCAAAATGACCCCCCCCCCCTTCAGGAGCGTTACGTAATACTTGAACGTTCCCTAGGGGCTGATCAACAATTTAAAAATTTCCCCAAATCCATATTTTTGTATTTTTTCGTAAAAACTTCATGAAAATAAAATAATAATATAAGATACTCCTTTCATTAAAGGCACTTGTCAATTAAAAACTCTCCGCATATGGCCAGCTTCTTAAACTTTGACGCGTGCGTCAAAAACGTCTATAATTAAACTAGTATTTTAATATACCATTTTAACTTTTTGAAATTGTATTTTTAATTTTTTCCAATTTTCAAATAAAGTCAGGAGGATCCTAATTTAATTTTTATGAGCTGAAATTTGGCACAGTGTTTTGTTGTAAACATGTAGTATTTTTCACAATATGACCGTGGGACTTTTTGACGTATTTAAGGTTCATGACGTATTTAAGGTTCAAAAGCGGACACCGCACAATTTTAAATTTAGGTTACAATGGATCTTGTCGAGGTTATTTTAGAGGTAATCGATTACTCACATTGACTGGTTTATATATCTATGAGCTTCTGATGTTTTCCTTTAAGAATAGGCATTTGATTCAACTACTAAGGCCCTCTAGCAGTAGAAACTTTAATTTTAATATACCACGGCATAGGTTAGCACAATTTGAAAAAGGTTGTCTATTCTCCTGTGTATCTGTGTTTAATAAACTACCAGACAATATAAAGTCAATTTTAAATTTAAGAGCCTTTAAAAGGCAGATTTTAGATTTTTTAATTAATATAGAGCCATATTCAATGGCAGAATATTTAAATTATGTTATCACAAACTAATGTGTATTCTTTTTATTCTTTTTATTTTGACTAATTTCGTTTTAATGTTGGTTGTACTATATTTATTGTATGATTGACATAATTTATGAAATAAAGATATTTATTATTTATTATATTATTAAAACGCATTTTTTAAAAAGTCCAATCTTGGTATAGATCCAGATTCTGGAGAGTCTATTTAGAATCATTATTTACATTTTCATTGGTTAAACAGAATATGTTGACTTTGCTAAAATTGATATTGCATATAAGTAGTCACAAAAAATAACGGATGCAACTCCTACAGAAATGTACACAATTGTGAACATTTTTAAATGCGCATAGGATATTTGTGGTGGGTCAACAATAACAGTTTCTAATTACTGAAATCATGAAAGACGGATCGTTTTAAAAATTTACTTTGCTCATATTACACGGTGAGGTAGATAGAAGATTTAGTTTGACTTTAAATCTGTGGCTTGGTTCTAAAAGCAGCGTTTTCAAAATATTACATCTGAGTTGACGTGAAAACGTTGATATTGACAAAGTGACATTGGCCCTTTTAGAACTAAGCCACAGAATTAAACCCAATTTTTTTTAATAAATTGGTTCTATAAGAACTGAGATAGTTTTTTTGTTGCAGTAATCGATAGAGCTTATTTTTCTGACCAACTTTTTGAAGTTTTTTTTTCTAAAGTCCAAACAGCTTTTTAGTTAATCGCGATCAAGGAATGCAAAACGGCCATCTTTGACTTCAAATAACTCAGAAACAAATGAAAATAGAAAATGAAACCATGGGAACAAAGTTGTTCAGAAAAATAACCTCTATCGACAATCAAATGCCCTGGAAATACATAGAAAAAATATTGTCTTGAATCACGAATGTGTGATTTGGGTATAAAGAATATATGACATTCTTCGTTAGGCAAAATTTTGCTTCAAATATTAAAGGATAAGATATTCATAAAAGAAGAACATATTCTCTTTGTTATATACAAATCACCATATTCTTGATTTAAGATAATATTTTTCTGTGTGTAGAAGTCTGGAATTTGACTAGCTATTTTCTCCCTCAAATTGCTCAATTTAAAAATAGTTTTATACAAGCTTGGCACATTCAGCCTTATACCTACACCTACACATATAAGGGATTTGATTCTACATCATAAAATATGAAAGACTAGCATAGGAACATAGGTCCGGGAACTAACCGTAATAAAGTTACGATATTAAGACTGTACTAAAAATAAAGTTTTTAATTAATAACTCTGCAACTCTTTGAGCTAGAGCGTCAATGTTTTGCATGTATACTAGTATTAATAAGGGCAATTAGTTTATATTAATTTATTTTTTATATCTATACAGAGGCGTGCCTAGACAGACAAAATTTGTGAGCCTTTGCCCCAAACTTTTTTATGTGTATTTTTTTTTGGATTGTTTGTAAAAAATATGACTTCCTTCAGTAAAAATAGATAAAAATTATCATATAGTATAACACTGTAGGAGCAACCGTTTAAAAAATTGCAAGTAAAGAGGAAGTAACATTTCGTGCCACCAAAAATTTTACTTTCTAAAAAGCTATTACTTTTTTGATATTAAATTTGATTTAAATGTTTCGGTGAAGAATACTTTTTTGTTTAGTTTTATATGAGGAATCACCCTGCAGCATTAAAATTTTTATGGTGCTTTTTTTGTTCCCAATGGGACTTATTTCCGTACATATGTTTCTTTGTTGGTTTTTCATGTTGGGTGATGTAGAATCGTCCTTATCTAAACACCGTGTAGAAATAATCTAGTCATCTATTCTAAAAAATTAAATTTAAGTTGAAGTTTATGAATTCACATTACGAAGAAATTACGAAAAGTTAATGAAGGGAGTATATATATACTCACATATATACACACAAATGCAAAACCTTCGAGTGTTCTAAATAGTCTAGGAGGCAGTGAATTTTTTTTGAACTTATTTTTTCAGTCAGCGAACATCGATAGGATTGATCAGTGAGTGATAGTAATCAACAATTCCTGAGTCTGACAAAAAAAATCCGTTGTGTTCTCTGGATTGAAAATTCAAATAAGTAAACTTATTTTTTCAGTGAGGAATCCTTTAGATTTACTAAAGTCGACTAAAGTAAATCATAAACCTTGCAGCAAAAGCAATATGGCTTATTTCCAGTTAAGGGAAGTAAGTCTGGCTGAAGTGTAAGTGTAAGTGTAAGTGTAAGTGTAAGTGTAAGTGTAAGTGTAAGTGTAAGTGTAAGTGTAAGTGTAAGTGTAAGTGTAAGTGTAAGTGTAAGTGTAAGTGTAAGTGTAAGTGTAAGTGTAAGTGTAAGTGTAAGTGTAAGTGTAAGTGTAAGTGTAAGTGTAAGTGTAAGTGTAAGTGTAAGTGTAAGTGTAAGTGTAAGTGTAAGTGTAAGTGTAAGTGTAAGTGTAAGTGTAAGTGTAAGTGTAAGTGTAAGTGTAAGTGTAAGTGTAAGTGTAAGTGTAAGTGTAAGTGTAAGTGTAAGTGTAAGTGTAAGTGTAAGTGTAAGTGTAAGTGTAAGTGTAAGTGTAAGTGTAAGTGTAGGACTTACACTTACATTCCAACAGACTTACTTACACTGTAAGTGTAAATCAGTTTTTCATGAGCCAGATATACCTGGTATACCTACAGATCAACCAGAATGTTTTTTTAGTTAAGTTAGCAGAACCATTTTCATCAGTATAAAAATATAAAAGTAAAAAAATAGACCTCATTTAAATCTTCTAAAGCATTTTCTGACTTAACCCATCGGAAAACCAGCCATACGGAAAATAATATTTCTTGCTTAGAATCACTCACTGATCAGTCCGATCGATGTTTGCTGACTAAGAAAATTGGTACCAAAACATATCACTAATTTGTCAGAAAAGCAACAAGTCGGTTGAAAATGTACCCAGCGAGTAGTTCGACGTGCGCTAGGCATAAGTTCACGTGCGTCGTTAAATATTCGAAAAGTCGTTAATATTTGTTGTAAAAACCTATTCGTGATCGTCAACTACTCTCGTTTCAAACCCATATTTTTCCTCACACACTGATAAAATAGTTTATTTGTGTCAACTAATAATTAATGACCAATTAAACTATTTGGTTGTGACAAATAAATTTTATTTCTGTCAAATAAACTATTTTGTTCTCATTAATAAACCATTTTGAAATTAAAATACTTGTTTACATGAACTAAATATTTATTTGACTCAAATAAAATTTGTTACTTACAGCCAAATGATTTAATTAGCCACATCCAAATAAATCCTTTTTATCAGTGCAAAACTCAACATCAAGAAGAAGCCACTTGTGCACAAGAATAACGATCAACATCAAAACCAAGGTTAGTGATATTCCTTTTTCCCTTCTACACCCTTATTACAACCCCTAAAGGAGTCCACTAGTTCTCGTTTCGTTTTAGTAATCTAAAAGTCGATATATGCCAAGTTAGAGAGTTATCGAAAGCATAGTTTTTTATCTAACTTCGACAAATGCTTGATTGTCTACTGGACTAAAACTTGCTATTGACTTTGAAAATACGGGTTGCAATAAGTTGAAGGCCTTCATATTCAGACTGACTCAGACCCACTCGTTTTTGTAGCCGTGCACTTGAAATTTTAACGACGCAACAACGAAGTTTGGGAAAGGTCGGAGACTAGTTTTATGTTAATACTAGTCGTTAACCCGTTATTTGTCCGGTGCACATTTAAATAGTAATATAATTTATTATTATTAATATTTATAATTTATGGACCCAACATAGGTAATATATTTTTTTCCAACTGGTATAAAGAACCATGTGGGGTATAAAAAAGAAGCAAACATACAAGGTTGATTTTTTTACCCAATAAAATAATATGGTCTCGCAAGTTTGGTTTGTTTTTTTTTACTTCAAAACTGTTTATTCATAAAACCGACTTAACAAAAGCACTAGAAAAAGTCCAAACGACGTGGCGCTGCCCCTGCTAAACGGCGTAAATTTGGGGGCGGGGCACTATATATTTAAACACCAGTAATCATCGGCTTAGTTGCCTGCTCACTGTGTTTGAATAATAATATGCCGGCGACGGCGCATGCGCACACTTTACCTCAGACCCCAGTTGTAAGTTGAAATATTTTTTTCATGACCACACAGTAAAAATAAATTACATTAAATTACATAGTCCGTAAATGGTAATATGTTGCCATAGACCGGAATGGTAAAAATTACATAGTCCGTAATGGTAATGGTTTTGCATAGACCGGAACAGTAAAAATTACTTAGTCCATAATGGTAATATTTTGCATAGACCGGAACGGTAAAAATTACATAGTCCAGAATGGTAATATTTTGCATAGACCGGAACGCTAAAAATTATATAGTCTAGAATGGTAATATTTTGCATAGACTTTTAATTATAAAAACAAACGTAAAAAAAAACGATCAGCTTGAACAATTTTTTTATATTTACCTACAATACTTATGGTGTGTTTAATAATTTTTTAAAAAATTAATATACAGTCATATTAAAAGTGCTTTTAAAACAACTTAAACACTACGATATTTCAAGAACGCTTTGACATAGAAACTTGAAATTTGAAAAAAAAATATTTACTACTTAGAAAATGTTTGTTCCAAATTACAAGTCTCTGTGTCAAAGCTTTTTTGAAATGTCGTAGCGTTAAGTTCATTTGGTTTATTAAACTAAACGATTTGCACCTTAATATGAGTATAACCTGCTTATATCTTTTTTTAAAGATCTATTGGTTAATAAAGATCGTAATTTATAATGAATGGAAATTTTAGGCCACAAATAAAGCATTTAAATATCGTACATAAATAATATTTACCCTTTTTTACACTTTTAACACTAACCTAGCAGCATGCGTCGCTATCTCTCTAAAAATAACAATATTAAACGGTCCGTCTCATGATGCGACGCCTTCTTGGTTACTGTCCGAAGCGCACGCGCATCTTAAAATATTGTAAAATCATGTAAAAATATGTAAATCAATGTAAATATATTTTTTTTACATTATTTTACATTATTTTACATTTTTTTACATAAATTCATGATTTATGCATAGTCCAGAATAGTAAATTTACTATTCCGTACTATGTAAATTCATGTATTTTTACATTATTTTACATGCATTTTTTACAGTGCACAGTTATTTTATGGGATAATTTTTGATTTTGTCCAGTTGTGTCCAATTTTGTCCTGTTTTGTCCAGTTTTGTACAATTTTGTGTACTTTTTGACAACAGCAGATTTGTTGAGTCAGACTCGAATGCAAGCAGGAATCAGAATTCTTCGAAGATTTCTTCGTCCACGTTAAGGCACTCCTTAGTTTTCTACACTTTTTAGTAATTTAAATTTGTTTGGAAAGTACTGATGTGCTACTCTTCTACATCTATGACCACGAAGAGTTCAATAACACACAATAATAATGCGATAATTAAATGAGATTGCAAACAGCGCATAACATCATCGAATTAAGATGCCAGAATGTGATTTATAGAAAATGAAAAAAAGATATAATTGTTCTAAGCTAATCAGGACTAGGTTGCTATTTTCCTTCATTTTCTTTCACATTAAGATATGAGTAATTATTTTTAATCAGTACAAGATATTATTCTTAATATACAGTGCGTATCTAAAGTTCGCCCCCTTAACTTTTGAATGTCTTAAGACATCAACTTGACATTTTGAATACATAAATACCATAATTCAAATTATTTTTTGCTGTATATTTAATGTTTTTAAGGGGAACAATAAAGGTGAAGGGGCAAGGCTTTTTAATGGAAAGGGAGTCGTGTAATACATCATCTCAAAGTTTTAAAATGATGTACCATACCCCCTTCCATTAAAAAAAAACTCTTGCCCCCTGCCTTCATTGTACCACATAAAAATATCAAAAGTCCAAACCAAAAAATTATTTGTTATGTACATTGTACAGTATACAAATCTGGTATTTATCAGCAGTGCCTACTATTAGTCTAGTCAAATAACGAAAAATTCCTGTGTTAAATTTTAATAAATGTGCACGGGCTTATATTTTAAAGGGTAGTAGTGGATAGTAACAGAACACTTCTGTCAGTTTTTTACCGGGTGATTTGCTACTTTGCTAGCCAAAACCGCAAAATTGCGACGAAAATTTTTTTTTGGTGACAGTAAATAATATGGACCTAAAAGTAGAAAAATTTTCTTGCATGTAAGAAATGGTCAATCCGAAAGTTGGTTTTGATGACAAAAAACAGGGCCGTGGCCACGCGTGGGGAGAAAATCTTGTCTAGTGAAAGAAATATTCTATATCTATTTTTTTGCTGACTCAGTTGCTGATTAAATTGGCCAATGAAATGTCAGTCATTTGTTTGTCATATTTTATTGGTTAAGTTCTTAGTTCGTCTAGTTTAGTTTTAATTATTGAAAAAACTAACTTTGTGCAAATAAAATTATCGTTATCAGTATAACTACTTTACTAAAGATAAAAATTTCCTGTTTGAAACAAGCTATTTCTAATTTGGTAGGATAGTTTTCATAATTTTCCTCTTCACAGCGATATGAGTAATTATATTTAATCATTTCCTTCAATAATATAACAAGTCGAGTTACGGTTATACATAGGCAAATCTGGTTGTTGGCAATTAGTAATACGAGTTTAATTTGTCCATAAAATAACTGTTCTGCGTGTTTCAGCCAATAGCATATAAATTTTCTATTTACATCCTGATCAGGACAGCGTCGTCCCACACTAAAAACTATCTCATCTAAATAAATTACTTATAGCTTCTAATTAAGCCAATTTATTGCGAGGAGGGAGTCAATTTCCAGATCTGACATTAATCTTCTTCTAAATTATATGCCCCTTTTTATATCAAGTAGGCGTTTTATTTATGCATGAATCTTAATTACAAAATTTCATATTCCACATAAAATTTAACGAATTTCATTAAGTGAAAAATTTAGTTCAATGTTAGGAATCTTTGATATTTTTGCACTAAAATTGGTTAATTTTTTACACTAAAAGCTATCTCATCTAAACAAATTACTTATAGCTTCTAATTAACCCAATTTATTGCGAGAAGGGAGTCAATTTCCAGATCTGACATTAATCTTCTTCTAAATTATATGCCCCTTTTTATATCAAGTGGGCGTTTTATTTATGCATGGATCTTAATTACAGAATTTTATATTCTACATAAAATATAACGAATTTCATTAAGTGAAAAATTTAGTTCAATGTTGGGAATCTTTGGTATTTTTGTACTAAAATTGGTTAATTTTTCATACTAAAAGCTATCTCATCTAAATAAATTACTTATAGCTTCTAATTAACCCAATTTATTGGGAGGAGGGAGTCAATTTCCAGATGTAACATTAATCTTCTTCTAAATTATATGCCCCTTTTTATATCAAGTGGGCGTTTTATTTATGCATGGATCTTAATTACAGAATTTCATATTCTACATAAAATATAAAGAATTTCATTAAGTGAAAAATTTAGTTCAATGTTAGGAATCTTCGGTAATTTTGCACAAAAATTGGTTAATTTTCCACACTAAAAGCTTTTGAATCTAAATAATTTACTTATAGCTTCAAACTAAGCCAATACCTATATTGCGAGGAGTCAGTCAATTTCAAGATCTGACATTATTCGTCTTTTAAATAGTATGCCCCTTGCTCATATCAAGTAGGTGTTTTATTTATTTGTAGATTTTTCTTCCAGCTAGAAGTTTTTTTGCTGGCGAATTTTGGTTTTAGAGGAATAAGTTGGCGAGTTAGGGGATTTTATAAAAAATCAGGTAAATAAATTGGGTAACTGGTGAATAATAGAGACTCGTTTATTATGACAGTTCTGCCCCTTCGCTTTGGCAGCTAAACTTGTATGATTTTTATTCTTGCATTGCAATACAACAATGCATTTATGGTAGTAAACTAAATCTTTTGATTCAAATATCAAAATTTTCTGTTCTCTATACTGTACCTTAGGTCTATATATAATAGCTCTATACTATACTATATTACTTAAGGACTTTATACTGTACCTAATGTCTATATACTGTACCTAAACTCTCTTACAGTAAAGACCTACATACGGGTTAATAAATAGGTATAAGAAGAGAAATAATTAAAAAAAAGTAGAGGAAGATGAAAAAGAAAAAGAAGAAGAAGAAGAAGAAGAAGAAAAATAAGAAGAAAAATAAGAAGAGGAAGAAGCAAAAGAAGGAGAAGAAAAAAAATTAACTCAATTTTAATATTATATGTTTGTGGTCATAAACAATTGTTATTTTGTTTATTGTTAGACCGTGTTAGACACTGCAAGAAAAATGTTTTATATCCTTTTGTTTATTTATGAATTGTAATATACTTATATGATTGCTATTTAAACAAACATTTATTTCACGCAATTAAAATGCAATGCAAATCTGTCATCGACCTTCGTTAATAAATTCATTTACATATTTTACTATTAATATAACGAAGTATTAAACTTATTAGATGCATTTTTTCGAATTATTTATATAAATAAATTACTTACACCGTTTATATGACAACTATTTTTATTACCAAACGGTACAGAAGCCGTAATACTGTTAATTATTAAGTTTATTATTTATTTTAAATATTACACGGATCTGCAGAGAAATAGTAATTTTAGTGCCAAGGCTCAAAAGAACTCGTTTGGACTTTTTTCTGAGTTGTTCCAGTATCATTTTTTATAGTCTAGTCGAGTTCCACCTTGGATAGTTATTGATTTGGAACTCTAACTTACAGATTTAACTTCTTAACTCATATTGTTTTCAAAAAATAATTATTCAAAGGTTAAAAACCATTAGTCTAAGAGCTGGTGACCATTTTTATTTCATTATTTGCTTCCAGACTTTTTTAAAGTACATTCCTGGATCGGGTTCCTTTGAATGCTAGAAGCCTCGAAAAGGTGGTGATATGGGGTCCGCGAAAAATATATTTTTATTACCGAGTCAAACAAATTACATTTTTTGATTTTATATACATGTATTTGTAATTATTTAATTTTTATAGAAAATTTTATAATCTATAAATTAAGTACTATAAAAATTTTATAGAAACGTGATAGTTTTGCCACAAATGAGCAATTAAGTAAACTGTGAACTTTAAGTTTAAGCTTTTTATTTTTTTCGCGTACTTACTGTAACAGTAGATCCTTCGCATATGGATTTTTGAATTACTCCTATTTTTTTTATATAGGTACCCTAAAATTTTTAAAGATTAAAAAAAAACTTCATTTGGTTTGGACTTAAAAATGTGAGGTGCTGGAATTTTTCTAAGGACAGATTCAGATTCTACGCCTTTCAATTAGTAAGAAAAATTTACATTCAGATCAGGGCAAAAAAAAGTTACGATTTGTTGCCTAGTGTTATTTATGATTTGGAAAGTCGCTTATTTCTATAAACGCATCTGATAGCAGCGTATCAGATTTTAATTTTTTTTATGTCACTTGATTTTGGATAGATCATAGGTGTAATTTCCAAACCCAGGTCCTGCTCTATACTATAATCCGCTAATACGTGATAGTGACTCATATTTGAAGTATGGACCGTGCGAGGAACGAAACGTAAAGAGGGTAGACCAAGTATAGGCATTGAGGTGAAGGAAGCGTTAAGCGGGAGGTTGCTTTAAGCATGAGTCACTATCACGTATAAACGAATTAGTCTATATAACGTTTGCACACTTGTGTCAAATATCCGAATATAAAAGATTACATAGGGTATATTAAAAACCCTCTGGAAAATATGAAAAAAATTTCAAAAAAAATCCATCTTCAATACTAATTAAAAAGGAAGTTATTTAATCTGACCAATCCTGTTGATGATGTTAAATTACCTACAAATTAGTTTTTCCCTACTTATTAGTAACTATGGTTGCATTTTAATTTTTGACGCGTGCATTGTTTGATACTTTCAACTTTAGAATCTTTTTAGGTTATTATATTTTGACAAAGGCAGAGGCTATCAAATATTCTATTTTTATAGACTCCATCCGGCCGCCGCGGCGGTGGTTTTTTGACATTAATGGCACATTAATCACCATGTCAGCCTACAGAATATGTACAGTTGGATCCGAAAAAAAAACAAGATTGAAAATTTAGTTGCGTAAATTCAATAATTACAATACAAACAAAGCCGTTGTCATGTTGACAATATTTGTCAAAATTACTTATAATAATTATAAAGTAATTAGAAATGCGTTAAGAAATGTTAAGAAATCTCAAACTATTAGTATATTGGAAGCAGGATGTACGGAAATGATTGTGGCTAGTGATCTCTATAGAGACCTTTAATTGTTGCAAGGTTATTTAGTGTTTCGGAGAGTTGTGTTAAGATCATAGAAAAAAGAATAATGGTTAAGATTGAAGAAAAAATAGATGGGGGAGGAGAGGGCGTGCTGACTCGGAAAGAAAGAAGATATCAAATGAAATACAGGATGAAAATTTACTTAATTATTTGAGAGAATACCATTTACAAGAAGCAGTACATGCTATAAACAATACAAATTTTCCTGGGTTAAAAACCATCGCCCGTCGCCGCATCGATAGTTCCAAGATTAAAAAAGCGAAAAAAAACCTCCGGAAAAACTTTTATTAAACGAAAATAATAATTTTCATAAATTATATGTTTGGTTAGTAGAGTTCAAATTTTTATTTTTTCATAAGATTTACTATTAAATATTCGAAATGTTTTTTCAGTTTATTATTTATTATTATTATTTTTTTAATATTCGACATTATTCGCATGCATTTTCTGTAATAAACTTTGAAAAAACTGACAACTAATTGTCAAATTAACCTAACCTATTTCTTAAAATCTTACTTAAACTATAAAATAATTAGTAAAATTGACATTTTAGCATATTTAAATCTTGCGTTTTTTGTGGGTCCAACTGTACCTGCAATAATTTAATTTGCTTCCATAGCTACAAATTTAACTTTTAGGGGTAATTAGGATTTTTTTGGCATTTTTTTCATATTTTCGAGAGAGTTTTTAATATACCCTCAAATTTCTGTATGCGAGTTCTGGAACAGGGGTATATGATATATCGTCCACTAAAGGCTCTAGTTGTCTAACTCCAAATTTTTCAAAAATGAGATTTTTATCAATTTTGCTTATTTATCTGATTACCAACATACTTAAAAAAAAAAGTTGCATTAAACCAATATCAGCCTCAAAAAATGCAAAAATGTAAATATTTTAAGTCGCTAAGTGTCCAACTCCATCATATGATTGTGAGAAAACAATTAAATGAGAACTGTCACTAATGTCAAACTATTTCTCGACAACAGGGGATCCCGTTTCAAATATTTGTTAATTTACTGTTTGATGATAATTATAATTATTGCCATTAATAATGTATATATATTATGCCTACCTAGTAGTAATATTATATATTAAATATTAAAATATAATTTTTTTGTAATAATATTACGCGATATAATACTATAGGTATCCTCTTTTATCTTCCCTTGGAGTTAGACCATTAGTGAATTTAGATTCTGTGGTTAAAATTTAATTTTCAAATAATTTTTATAAAATAGATAACAATGAAAAGTTTTAAATACATTAACACATTTCAAACATTTTTACCTGTGAACAAGCTAGTTTTAAAGTTCTAAATTGCTATAATTAAGTTTTAAATCGTTTTTTACGTCTCCTGAAAAATATGACGTTTTGGAGTTAGACCGTTAGAGCCTTTAGATGACGATATATATTTTTTTTCTCTTTATTAAAAAATCCAATTTAAGAAATATTATAGAAAATATTATTAAATTTTTATTCGAAAACAAAAAACTTATTTAATATGTTCATAAAAACAGCTGGAATCCAGACTTTATCAGCAGTGAAAACTAATACTGCGTACGACAGTTATGCATTTGTCAGATAAAGTCTAACGAATGACAATATACAGGGCTGTTTTTTTAAATGGTACAGCACCTCTTCTTTAACCCTTTCGACCCAGGTTACTTTACTTCTCTCTTTTTATATTCCTATTCATCCAAAATACTTTTATAAGATTTCTATGATGCAAATAATGATGTAAATTCATTTCAGTATCACTCTCCTGAATCTCTGAAGAAACAAAACTCGAGCAAAAACTAGAACAAAAATTGGTTTATTTTTTCTTTTTTTTTAACATAGCAAATATAAAAACACAGTTAAATCCATAATTTAACATTATTTTTATCTCGGGACCAAAAGGGTTATTTTACGAAATGTACGAGTACTTTTTTGTAATTCTTTAAGCAAAGTTTTATCTTAAAACAATTTAAAGGATTTTTAAATGTTTATACACTGAAAAAATAGATACTTTGAACCAAATAAATATGGCATTTACTCAAAGAAATTTACTGTAAAAATAAAGGGAACACATTTTTTTTTGTTTTTCAGTGATTTTGAAAGGCTGTATCTCAGTGGAAAATGGTTGTATGGAGATAAAAAAAAAGTATTTTAAAGTTTCTGGTTTTGAGATCTTTTGGAAATTTATTTTTTTTTTGAGGTATAAAAAAAGGAATAAGAAATAGAGCGAGACAAAAATTTTGCAAACTTTTTTTTGTCTACGGACTTGGGTCCTTATAGAGAGTTTATTCATGTTTTTAAAACCGCCCATTGATTTACTGTGCGTTCATTAGTTGCTGAGATATCAATGATCAAAAACAAAAGGAACCTTTTTCATTTGAAGTGGGATATCTCAGAGAAAAATCGACATAGAGAGAATAAAAAAAAGAAAATTAAAGCCAAATAAACAAGCTAACTGACTAATGTATTGGTTTGACTGAAAAAAATTTTCTCAAGTCCGTGGACCCAAAAAAAAATTGAAAATTTTTATCTCGCTATTTCTTATGATTTCACGATAACCGTACCTCAAAAAAAAAATTTGCCAAAAGGTCTCAAAACTTCAAAATTCTTTTTTTTTTTTCAGTAGTGTATGCCATATAAATGGGGAATATATCAGTTTTTTTGTGTTAAGTTTCATTTATGCTTTTATGTAAGAGAATTTGGCGCTTTGATCAAATACTGAGTAGGTTGTTTCAAATGTCACGCTTCTTGTAAAAAAATTCAATCAGCAAGAAAAGAATAAGGGACTTGTCGTTTTTCTCTGCGGAGTGCTAGAATTTTTACAAAAAGGAAATTCATTTACCCTAAGACTAAAATTGGCAAAGAAATCGAATGTTGTGACTCAAATAGGCAATTTTTTTTAGTGCAGTATTGTTAGAAAACATGTGAGCCTTGACAGGCTAACTGCCTCACTCCGACCGCAGTGCATGGGCTGCCTTCGCTGACGCCCACTCCGATCGGTGTGTTTTTAATAAGCGAGGAGATGTAATAATAACTTATTATTACAACTCCTTGCTTTAGAACTTTATCGCCGTTTGTTGTTAATTCTTTGTATTTGCGGCATCACAGAATACGGTTTATTCTAACATGTGCATTTGTTGGTTTGGTTTTTACTTCATATTTAGCAAAACGGAACATTTATTATTTAAAAAATAATTTCGGCGTCAGCAAACGACGTTAAAATTATAATGGGCAACCAAAAATGGGATTTATGAAAGGGGCTGAATAAACAGAAAACGAATCTTCATAGTTGGAGGTTTAGTTAACACTATGAAGGTCTGATAGATGGGAGGGGGTGGGACAGTGGCATGGTCGGGACAACTTAGGATTAACAAAAAGGGCCATACCTGACTAGCTGTTAGGCTTAAAGCCTTCCCACCATACTGCTACTACTACTACTATCGCCGGATAATAAGTTTCTTTTTAATACTATTTTCAAAAGATGCTTGTCTGTTACACTCTAAGAAAAACGTTTACACCTCTGACCATGTAGACCTGAATTCACATGTGAAAATGTGTAAATTGTACAAAAAAAATGTAAAAATTACACATTTTTAGAAGTTTTTAATTTATATCAATACTGACGAACGTGTAAACCACTGACAGTATACTTCAATTAAAAATGTTAAAGATCATGTGCCATTCAAAAAAATAACCCTGTATGCGATATGGTCCAAAGAATAATCTTGCTCTACAATAAATCTTTTTGCAGCGCACTAAAGCATTCAATAAGGTCTTAGCTTTTCTTATTCGTGTTAATTTTATTACAAAATATGAAATATACATATTATAAATTACAGAGCTTTCCAGATAACGTAACTAAAATAGCGATACGATCGGCTCTAAGTCTGTTTAGTGGAATGACACCAATCTCCAGATAAGACGTTTTGCTTCAAGAAAAAGGCTAACATTTCGCATGCATGGGGAGCTTCTAGATGTTTGGTCCAAGCTCCGTAGTTTATATTTTGAGACAATTGTGAATTAAAATTTCTTTTTCTTCAAGCGTACTAAAATGTTCATATTTTATAACTGAACACTAGTTAGAAGTGATCTATTTTTTTACAGTAAAAAAATGAGTTCATTGTTGTACGCCTTAAAAAAAAGTTAGTTAGCTAAACCACCACGGCAGCATTCTTTGACTTTGATGACAGCCATACTTCAAACTTGTTTCTGTATTATACAAACAGGTGGTTGACTCGAGATTTTGTGCAAAAACCTTGTGTGAAATTGATTAAAAATGATTGAAGAAGAAGATATGATTTATACACCTACAAATCTCTCCGAAATTGCAAATGCTACATTAGACAAGTTACCATCCACATCGCGAAAAGTGTACGATCTAGCCTACGAAAAAAATTAAACTGAGCTAAGGAAGGTTTAAGTTTATTTCGAAAGGGTTTTATTGACCTATTTTAGTAAAAAAAACATACTTTATTACTGAATAAATTAAATTCAAAAATTAATATTAAAAAAAATATATAGGATGCTTGAAGAAAAAGTAGTATGTTTCACTCAGAGGAAAATTGCTTTTTTACTCGTCTGTAGTTTCCGGACTCCGCTTCGCTTCGTCGGTAAATTTTACAGACTACACCTTTTCAAGTTGTAAATAGGAAAGTGTAAATTGATATTCAGAATTTTAAGTTAAATTTCAGAAAGTATAAATTGTAATTCAGATTTGCAAGTTATATTTCAGAAAGTGGAAATTGTAATTCAGATTTTCAACTTATATTTCAGAAAGTGTAAATTGTAATCCAGATTTGCTATTTATATTTCAGAAAGTATATATTAAATTTCAAAAAGTGTAAATTATATTTCAGAAAGCGTAAGTTGAAATTCAGAAAGTGTAAATTATATTTCAGAAATATTAATTTTGTTTAGTTTTATGTAAAAAATATAACTTTATATTATTATTACAGAGTAAATTGTATTTCAGAAAGTGTAAATTGTATTTCAGAAAGTGTAAATTAAATTTCAGAAATATTAATTTTGTTTAGTTTTTTGTAAAAAATACATTTTTTTTTTTAATTTTAATTTATTGCTGTTCAATATTTAATACCGAATATATGTATAATACATAACTGCTACTTTTTTTTAAATTTTGTTGAATAAAATAATACGTTCCGAAATAAAAATTATTATTTCTGATTTACAAATGACCGTTTCCTAAAATTAATTTACACTTTCTGAAATTTAATTTACAGATCCAAATTTAAATAAAATAACACATTCTAAAAATGAATTTCTACTTTCTGAATTATAATTTACACTTTCTGAATTTCAATTTACGCTTTCTGAAATATATATTACAAATCTGAATTTCAATTTATACTTTCTGAAATATAACTTGCAAATCTGAATTACAATTTACACTTTCTGAAATATAATTTAAAAATCTTAATTACAATTTATACTTTCTAAAATTTATTTTAAAAATCTGAATAACAAATTACACTGTCTGAAATTAATATCACACTTTCTGATTTACAACTTAAAAAGGTGTAGTAAAAAAAAGCTTCACTTTTCCTCTTAGTAAAACAATATACTATTTTCCTACGACTGGTTTAGAATGTAGGCAAACTTATAATTTTCAACCATATCAACAGGCCCGTCGAGAGAGGGACAAAAGTATAATACCACGAATATTACAAAGTAAATTGCACCAAACCAAAAAACTATTGGACTACAATAAATTTCAAACATTTTTAATAAAAAAAGGTTAATATTATACAGGGTGATCAGTAACTGCCATGCCAAAATTTAAGAGGTGATTCTACATCCAAAAATAAGAAAAAAGTTTATATAAAGGTTGTTTCGGAAATGAGCCGTAGCTCCCACGGCCCTGCGAAGATCACATATTGAATGTGGAACAAAAAAAAGCATCAATAAGATTTGAATGCTGCAGGGTGATTCTTCATTTAAAACTGAGCAAAAAAGTATGCTTCACCTAAACACCTAAATTTAATATTAAAGGAGTAATAGCGTTTTAAAAAGTAGCGTTTTTGGTGGCACCAAATGTTACTTCCTCTTAATTGCATTTTTGTTGAAAACGGTTGCTCCTACATTGTTACAATATATTACATTTTTTATGTATTTTTACTGAAGGAATCCATATTTTTTACAAAAAATCCAAAAAAGGACACATAAAAAAGTTTGGCGCAAAAATGTGTTAAGCGTAATACATTTTTCAGTCTAGGGACGCCTCTGGATAAAATCAAAAACTAAATTAACATAAACCCATTGCCCTTGTTAATAATAGTATTCAAGCAAAAGCTCGTCGCTCTAGCTAAAGGGTACCTGAGTTATTAAATAAAAACCTTATTTTTATTACAATTTTAAAGGGCCGTAGCTCCCGTAGGGCTCATTTGCAGAACAACCTTTATATGAACTTTTTTTGATATTTTTTGGATGCAGAATCAGTATAAAATATTATACTTTTATTCGACTATGAAAAATTGACATTTTTCTTTATAGTGACAAAATATTCTAAAGATATATTTTATAATAATATATTTTGTAAAAGTATAAAGTTTTTTATATCTCATTTTTCGGTAAGGTTACTTAATTCTTATACAGAGCGGTCCAAAAGTCACCCCCCCCTCTTAACTTTTGAACCAGTAGAGATATCGACTTCAAATTTGTAACTTTTAAATAAGACAACTTTAACTATCTTTTAGCATATATTTAATACTTTCAGCTCTTAAAATGTGGGCAGGGGGGCATAGGGGCACATTTTTTCAAATGGAAAGGGGGGTCGTGTAATACATCATTTTAAAGCTTATAAAATTCTTCATTTAACTCCATATATTTAAATTAAAAAAAAAGAAATTGAGTTTAAAATGGGGTTGAAAATGGGTATTAATGTCAAAATTCCTCTAAAAAAACAAATAATTTTTTAAAAATGCCTAATTTCATCATAAAAAAATGTTAATTATACTTTTAAACTAATTTTAGTTGGCATAAATAAAAAATTATAAAAAAAAAACTTAAAAAATCGAACGTTTTAGCACAAAAAATTGAAAAATCAAAACCTTAAAAAACATTTTTAAAAAATTTAAAAAGGTAAGTTTAAATAGAGAATTTTATAAGCTTTAAAATGATGTATCACACGACCCCAATTTTCATTTAAAAAAATGTCCCCCCATGCCCCACTGCCCACACTTTAAGAGCTGAAAATATCAAATATATGCTAAAAGATAGATTAAGTTGTCTTACTTAAGAGTTCTAAATTTGAAGTCGATATCTCAACGCGTTCAAAAGTAAAAAGGGGAGGTGACTTTTGGACCGCACTGTATATATAGGCGCGTTTACGCTCTAGAAGGCAATAAAACGGTAGTTTTGAATTTTTTAAAATCACCAAAAAAATAAGTAACTGAAAATGTTCGTCTAACTCTCTGTGTACACTATTATAGCCATAATAAGTCAAAAACGAACTATCCGATTGATTTTTAGGAAAAATAAAGTTCTAAGAGGGATCTCCCTATTGTTTTTGAAAATAATCCCCCAAAAACAAAAAAGTTATGGGAGTTAAACTCTTTAAAAAATCAGAAAAGCTAAAGGAAAAGTAAGATTAGCTTTTTTTTTCAGCAAAAATTAATTTTCTTATAATGTAATTAAGCAACATTATAATGGTGATTAAATACATTATATTACTTAAACACTTGTTTCTTATTGACCTGTTGTGAGCTATAGATCCCGGGTTCGATTTTCTATCCTTTTTTATTTTTCTTAAACATAATGCAGTTTAATTAAAATACTTTGTTCTATTTTCCAAATATATTAACCAAATTTTATTATCGTAACTATAACATACTAGTATGAAGAATAGCATACTACACACATTTTATTACCTAACTACAACAAACAATGACGTCACACTAACTATTTGTGGGAACCACGTACCCTAGGTGGTTTGCTCATATAGTAAGTATTTCTATCCTTTTCTATAATATTTCTGTTCACTCCAAATCATATTTTTTTGAACAAGAAGACGAAAAAATAGGTTTGGTATATTTTTTTTGGGTAAGCCTGACGTTAAAAATATTTGTAA
The DNA here is from genome assembly GCA_958510825.1 of Brachypterus glaber. NCBI lineage: Eukaryota > Metazoa > Arthropoda > Insecta > Coleoptera > Kateretidae > Brachypterus > Brachypterus glaber. The sequence continues at coordinate 69,191,847 of OY294045.1, read as the reverse complement.
GATTGTTTTGCCAGGCACTTTTTTGTGCAAGAACGGATTAAACTGAAATAATTTTAAATAATCGTCACATATCATTTATGTATAATGCGGTACCTATAATAAATGAGTAAAATAAAAGTAAGTAATTTATAAGCTTTATGCAAACATTTTCTTGCAAAGTTAGGACAAGCCTAATTTTTTCCTTGTAGACCTAATTTTTGGTTCTTAATTTCAAATATCTCAAAATAAACAACTCAATCAACATTTTAACCTCGAAAAAGATTTTGGTATAATAGTGTCCTACTTTACCAACTAACTATGACGTCATTTAAACAACACTCTTCAAGCCATACTAGATGTTATAGTTAAGATAATAAAATTTGGTTATTAATTTATTGACATCTTCCTTCTCTGACAATCGTTCGTAATATACATAATGACAGTTATTCTATGTTGCTATGATACAGGACAAATACCCAGTTATTGGTATAAAGATGTAGTCAAGCTATTTTTAATCTAACATATGTTTAACTTAATTTTAAAATGTGATTGATTTTTTTAAATTATTTTATTTTGAGGAAACGATTCTGATGTTTTAATTTCGTGCAGGTTATAAATATTCAGAGTATGTAAACGCATTTAAAGCGTAATATTTTATGCACGATTACCGGCCATAGACGAGACAAATTGATGCATAAAATATCTACGGAAATATTAATTCATAAACCGCCACTGGTCCAGTAGAACCGTATCCATCTTTCCCTATCCGCTCTTCTGCACCAGCGACCTTTTCTCCTAGATCACTTTATTTTATGTAAAATTAAGTGACAAAGCTTCAAGAAATGTTTATTAAGCCATTTTGTTAAGTAACGGTAACTGCTGCCATTACATGAAGCTAAAAGAAATAAAAAATTAATAAATATAAAAGTACCAGATAGTAAAGAAGTAAAATTATGTCTACAAAAATGTCAAACTTCCTGAAATCTTTATTTAGGCATTTTATTTAGTAACAAAGTATACAATAAGTCTTTCAAAAACAGACAGGGTTAAAAAAAAAACAAACTAAATTAAACTATTTTAACCAATACTTTATCCCATTTTTCTTTTATTTGGCACAGATTTTTAGATACTTTTTAATATTACTCTCAAGTAAAAATAATAGTATATTATTTACCAAGTGAGAGAAGTTTAACATTTTGGACCTGCGTCAAATTACGGGATGAGCGCGCTAGCGCGAAGCCCGCAAGACGGGGTCTAAAATGTTAAATCTTCACTCACCTGGAAAATATAGTATTTTTTTCACTACCAGTACAATTAATCGGCTATTTATTTATTTATTTTACTAAAATTTAATTGCAAAGCTACTTTCTTTAGTTATTTTTTCTTCATGTTCTTCCCTCTTCAATACAACTCTTCCTACTGATTTGAATGAAACGGAAAACCCCACAGTACCCCACATCTTTGATACAAATTCACCTCATATAGAAACTTTAACACATAATAATTTAACAGTAAAAAAGAGAAATAAATATACCAAACCTGCTCATATAAATATGCCTTGCCGAAATTGTACAATTAACTATAATTTTTATAAGTAGTTTACAAAATTACTAATTACTTATGATAAATGTTGTTAATAAATATGTCATTTTAAAAAATAAACAATTTTATTTTAAGGTTACATCAACAAAATTTAAAACTCTTTTACCAAAGACAGTATGGATTTCGAAAAAATATGTCTACAAACCATGCTATTATCAGGGGTAATATCATAAGTGATACTAGGTTAGGTATCGGTGGTTTTTTACATAAATTTTACAAATATTAATCCCAATTACGAAAATGCAACGACTGCTTTAGCAGGAGTTGCATTTTCCAAAAATTGGGATTAATATGAGTAAAATTTGAAAAAAAAAGCACCGGTACCTAACCTAGTATCACGAATTGATATTTAGGGAGAGAATATAATTTATATTTAATACACATACCTCTTAATTATAACGTATTAATCCACAAATAAATTATGTTTTATAAATTAAAAAGCAAATAATAAGCACGATTTTAGATTAGAGAAAAGAGGGGTAAAAAAACCATAGTAGGGGTAAAGTATTTTCACTTATCAGTACAGCATACTACATATATATAAATTGTATTCTCAGGGGTAATATCATAAGTGATACTAGGTTAGGTATCGGTGGTTTTTTACATAAATTTTACGAATATTAATCCCAATGACGAAAATGCAACGACTGCTTTAGCAGGAGTTGCATTTTCCAAAAATTGGGATTAATATGAGTAAAATTTGAAAAAAAAGCACCGGTACCTAACCTAGTATCACGAATTGATATTTAGGAAGAGAATATAATTTATACTTAATACACATACCACTTAATTATAACGTATTAATCCACAAATAAATTATATTTTTAAATTAAAAAGCAAACAATAAGCACGATTTTAGATTATAGAAAAGAGGGGTAAAAAAAACCATCGTAGGGGTAAGGTATTTTCACTTATCAGTACAGCATACTACATATATATAAATTGTATTCTCAATATAATTAATCATATTATTGACGGAATGGAGAGGGGTGAATATGTTGGGGTGACATTGTGTGACCTGCAAAAAGCGTTTAACTGTGTGTCCCATCCTCTTCTACTAAAAAAACTAAAAAACTTGAATTTTAAAGATAAAAGCGTCTCATTAATTAAGTCATTTCTCACAGATAGAAAGCAGTACATCTATAGTGATGTCAATATGGAGATATGTCAGGAGTGGCGTCCCTCAAGGATCAGTCCTTGTGCCGATACTATTCCTGATATACATAAATGACCTTCACTTATCTCTCCAAGATACTGAAACAACATTATTTGCAGATGACAGCACTTTTCTCAATACACATAATAGTTTAGTAGGAATTCAAAAGAGGATGGAATACACACTAGCGGAAGCGCAAGAATGGTTTAGATCAAATAACTTATTCTTAAATACAGACAAAACAGTCAAGGTTCTGTTCACCCACAAGTCCACGGCTGGATTTGAAAATCCGACAAAAGTAAAATTCCTTGGTGTTTATCTAGAACAAAAGTTAACTTGGAACCAGCACACGGATGAACTAGCAAAAAAATTGGCAAGAAATATTTTTCTTTTTCGACAGTTAACTGGTATTGTAAACCAGAACATTTTACTAACTGCCTACCATGCTCTATTTGGCTCTCAGATGTCTTATGGTCTGATAAATTGGGGTCATGCTTCGGGAATGAGTAGGATATTTGGTCTGCAAAGAAAAGTTGTTAGGATTATATCAAAGTTGGGCTACCAGGATGACGTGAAACATAAGTTTATAGAATTAAAAATACTCACACTTCCATCACTGTATGTATTCTTATGTCTAAGTTATATTCATGAAAATGTTAATGATTACAACACACAGGGTAATTTTCATGAATATTCAACTATTCAGAATGGTAAAATTAGAACTAATTTTTATAGACTTACGTCCAGTAGAAATGGAACCAATTACCACGGTATTAAATTCTATAACTTCTTGCCCACTCACATAAAAAGGTTATCTGTACGAAAATTCAAGAGTACAATAAAAGGATTCTTAGTTTCACAGGCATTGTATGACATAGGTGAGTTTCTGGAGATAGGAGCCCTTTTGCAATCTTTATCATTTTAATTTTAATGGCTGTATATTATTGTATTTTTTGTACGTGAATGTATCGTATTGTATTTTTATTGTATTGTATTATTTATTTAAATTACTTATTTTAATATGACATGACTTGTGTAAACGAAAGTATAAACACTAATAAAGTTCTATTCTATTCTATTCTAAAGACCAGATTATTTGTGCTGCGCAAATTGCGCAAGGCTTGGAGCAAGGCATATGCAACCTATAAAACATTGTCGTTTTACGAGTTGAATATCTAATATCTAATATGGGGGTTTTACCTCTAGTAATCAATGATCTTTACGGTAATATATGGGTTGTATAATCTATAGTTGAATATGATGGACCAGTGTTTTTTTTTTGTAAAACATATTTTATAGGTACTAATTTAGTTAATATTTTTTAATTTATTAATAAATTTTATGCCTAAAGACACTTGTAAATAGCAATGTGATTTAATCATTATGTGAAAAGTCAGATGCCAAAACAGCTGAATAAAAATTCATTATTAACCATGGTGCAATTTCATTATTTCTAGAACCTCTGACGTCATAGGTAGAGAAATAATATTTCTACCAATGAAAAGAACAGTAATAAAGATGTGCTTTTAGGCTGGTGGTGAAAAAAATAAAATTAATGATTGCTGTTAAATTATTTAAATTAATATTTAAATGTATGGATAAAACAATTCCGTGAAATAAATGCATCAAGGAAAACATACATCAAACATTTACATTCAAAGTAGAAGCCAACAAAGCTGCAGACAATCTAGCCTGGAGCTGAACACCACAATGCACTAGGTCTTATTCCGTAAATTTCCTGCACAATGACACATGGCACAGTTATCATAGCCAGAGCCGTAGTTTAGGTTATTTATTGGAGGGGATAAAAACGTCATGACCTAAAAAAGCTCATCAGTTAATTTTGTTTTTCTACTTCCAAGACTACAAACTCAACAAAATAAGGTCCACATTAATTAATATTCCCCAAATATTACTAACAACCAAACCTTATAATTCAAACTGGTTACTATGAATAAAATACCAACTTTTCGAAAAGCAACTTCATTTAAAATAAAAGTAAAAACAAAAGGTTTTTTTTTAATTTAGTTGCTTTTTAAATTTAGAGTGTTTTGAAAAATGTGTGACCTTGAAAATTCTTCTGAAAATTTGTAAAAGATGTTCTTCAATCCTTGAATGCGACATATAGTACAGCGCCTCAGGAAAAAATATAGAATTTATAAGGTCATCTTTTCCAAACCTCTCAGAAATTATAATTCTTCAAAAACAATACAGAATTTAAAAAGCTAGTTATGTAAGGTTTAAAATTTGATTACATTTAAGAAGTGGAGCCCTAAATACTGAACTAAGCTAGCTTCCATATTACCTACAGCTGCCAAGGCTTGTTTACCCTGACAACCAATAAAATCAGTGAACCTATTTGTAATTGATCGTTATTAAGCATTGTTTCTTGATGACGGTCAATAATAAAAACAAATTAAGACAACTACTATCTTTTTTCAACTGATTTGTCAAACTGACAGCTATGTAAAAATATTTTTTCGTACGACCTAGTGTACACGAAATAAAGAAAAATGCATGTTCACTATATATTCTCGTTACGATATATTTCTGTCGCACGAGTACATAGTGCATATTTGAATTAAATGACAACTATGTACACTCCAAACGATTACACATAGCATCTTGACAAAAGTCATTTGAAGTTATTATTATTATTATAAAATTTTGAAATGTCAAAATTAAACACAGGTAATTCTTTTAAATACACATTTTAAAGAGTAGACTGTAGATCGAAGGAAAAATGTTGTTCGCAACTCGTTTGCGACAAGCCCCTAGTGCACTCGAATGGTTTTTTGACTTCGCTTCGCTTCGTCAAAAAAAACTTCATTCTCGTGCACTAAGGACTAAAGTCGCTTACTCGTTACGAAAACAACTATTAAAGCCCTATTTTAAACTACTATTTGGAGTTACTAGCTCGACTCTGTCTTAGCAAAAAAGCTTTAGTCTTGATCACTAAAGACTTACTTCGTATACTAGGTGCATAATATACTGCATATTATTAAAGTATAAAAAGCGTTTAGATTTCCATGAGAAATCTTTTGTTTGATGTCGCTGGTTGGCGTATCCTGGCCTGCAGCGTCTATTAGTAATGGGGCGATGGGCAGCCTAGAGTACCCACCGGTCTTATTTACGTACTCGGCCGATCGAATTTAACTGCATACACGACATAACTGCGTTTTCACATCACGTCACATCTCTATCACACACCATTGGACATGCATCTATTTAATTCAGATACAGGACAAACCAGAAGGACCTATAAATCTGTTGCACCTATGTTTCCATCTGTACCACTCAATTTTCCCAGTTTGTAAATTGTATGACTTAAAAAAGCTACCCAACTTTATAGAGTCACGGCTCACGGCGCGCCGCGGCGGGTAATTTTTCAAATCTAGCAAGACAAAAATAGCAAAACCAACTTTTAAATAAACGGATTAAAGTATTATTACCTGAAAATAAACTGATTAAAGTTTAATAAAATAACTGGGAATGCCCTTGGATATTACATGTTTATACTTTTATAGAGCTTAAAGTTGGGTTATAATCAAGTAAAAAAATAATCTGTTTTTATTGCCTGCATTGAGTAGTATAGTATGAATGTTTAAAAGTGATAATAAGTTTTTTGTTTTATACACAGTGCCATATTGGGCAGCCCGAGGCTAGTGAGATTTGTAACCCGTTAGAGGCCCATAAGTTATTATTAACTATTTGCCCTCCCAAAAATGTTGATGACTAAAAATAAAACGTTCATCATTATCATCATAAGGTTTTTTACCCCTACCAGACATTTTTATGACTAAAAAAACCCTACCAGAAAAAGGTCCTTGCCTCCTCTTTTATTTAGCTCGATCTAAAATTTGATTCCTGTTGATTCCGGTAATAAATTTTTAACTCTCCGATATCTTATTCACAACTTTATAAAACCATTCTAAAATTGGGAGCATAAAGTTGCATAATATTTTTACATGCTTTTACCTACGAGCGTTGTCGAAAAAAAAAACGTATATTAACGTCAAAATGTAGATTTTAAAATAATGCTTTGTACCGTAATTAATACGTTCACTGCCAACGGCTAGTTTTGACAGCGGAGCAATGGGTATGGGCAAGGGAAAAATAGAAAGAATTGATTAATGTTGTTAGGGGCGCCAGTTACTTTAGCTTTTACTCCTTTAGGTAAGTAACAACCTAGTGTAAATACTTAAGCTTTTCAGTTTGAGAAAATATAACCCCTAAATAAAATAAGATAATTCATTTGAGAAATTTATTATAAATAAACTTAATGAAAGCACATCAAGTAATGTATTAATATATATAAAAAAATATGTGTAATTATATTAAGATATAATTAAAGAAATCTTAATAAAAATTACTAAATTCAGAAATCATTCGACTTAAATGTATAAAGAAAACATGAAGTTCAGCAAGCACCAAGAAATGTATGTAAACAACAATCATTTCTTGCAGTGTATAAAAGTCATGCTTAAATTAGAAATCATTTAATCAAAAGTATGATATTTAATAATTAATAAATGAGATTAAATGTTTTAAAAAAAATAAGTACCTAAAAATGAACAAAAGCCAGAAGGGCATATAGTATTAATCAATACTATATCAGATCTGATAAAGTTTACAGTTATAAAAATATTGAAATAAAAGAATTTAAAAATATGAAATATTGCTTTCAAAAGTTTTCAGAATGAGTACTTAGCTGGTTTCTGCAAAATCCATGAGGTATGAATTCCATCGTCTCCATCTGTGCAAGTCTCCCCTATGCTGATGAATTCATTTCTCAAATGAAAGAAAAAAAATATAGGCTGTCCCATCTACTTTGGAAAAATCATCTTCCAGGATAAAATGTACGATTGAAAATGTTGTCCGGGATTAAATATGCTTTTGAAAATTATGTCCAATATAAAATTGTCTGCTAGACGGTCATATAGAATTTATCTATGCCGAAAAATACAGAACCATGTTCCAACAGAACATCACTCCATGCGGAGAACTTGTATATCAAATATACCAAAATAAACTTCAACTTAAATTAATGTAATTCCATATTAATGGTATAGAAATGGTGAGTAATTAATGGTCTAGTGATTGTGCTTAATTAATGTAGTAATAATGGTGCTTTATGGTGCTTAATTAATGGTGCTAAAACAATAATTATATCTCAGAAATATTCTAAGAAACAGAAAAACTTAACTTACGTCTCATTCTAAGTCTTCGATGTCCATCGAAACGTTATAAATGCATAATTGTATAAAATAACAGTTATAATATCTTCAGCATTGTTTAAATATTCATTTTCACTAACTTTAAATAAAAATACATGAAGGATTACTTCGATGATTACAGAAAATAAACACTCGTCAAAATGAGACCACCATTGTACAGAGTTCATCAAGAAAGAGCGAAAATCGACCTTATCAACCGGTATGAACCCTTCAGGTAAATAAAATCCTATTTCTGAACTATTAGCGACATCTATGCAAGTCATTATCAACTACAGTTTTACCGTATAGGATTCCTAATAAAGGTAACTGAAACGACACCAAAAATAATAACTAATTAAAAGAATGTTTCCTAATAAATCTGTATTAGTGATATCTAACCTCAAAATATTACTCTAAGAAACAAATATAAACAATACTTATTGTTTATCAGCAAAACTAATAAAAATACGAACAGAATACTAAGTGTCCTGTGAACTAAGTATAAACAAAATACTGAATCTAAGTGAGCAGTTCCAGCAAACTATTTTCAACAAATTCTGGATTATCCCGAAGAAATAATCATACGAAACTTTCCAGGAGACAAGCTACAAATGAAAGCCAGTGAAATCCAACCCTCAATAGACTCTGAAACATATAAAAACCAGGTAAGTCCATAGACAAATGCACTATAGAGAAATAAGTCATATGATTCTTTATTATTAAAAATCATATTCTAATTATGTTTTCTTTATGTTATTTTCAGGTAGAACTATGGAATAGAGACTCATATGGTTAGAATTCAGTTCCTGCTACAAAATAGTCCCAGATACAAAATAGTTCTGTACGTACGTAACTATTTATATACAAAATAAACATAAATTATAACGTAAGTAAACGAATAGTTTAATTAACCCTTGCTATATTACAAAGTGACGATTTATGTCGTTACACATGCCCCCTCCAAAAATAATAAAAATATTTAATATACAAAAAATATTTTTATACCCATCTCTATAACTATTTAACTTAAATAGCTAAAATATATACTATAATTTATTTAATAAATCAACAAAAAAATACAATACTTTATGTAAATCATTTGAAATACTACTTGATAATTAACAATAGCTAAGCTTGATAACTACGTGTATCATCCGCCTACTCTTATGTAGAACATAATTTTAGGACTTTATCGGTGTGTGTCATAAACAGGTAATTGTCATAATCAGGTAATTGTCATAATCGGGTAATTGTCATAATTAATTTTGTTTTTCTTTTTAGCTAAGTTTTATCAAGATAAAAAAAATAGAAATAAGACTTGACTGTGTGCACCAGAATTCTCTTCTACAAAAAATATATTTATATATTTTTTTACTACTATATACAAAAGTTTTGGGTACCCTTTAAATATTTTCAATACATTGATATTTTTTAAATATCATTCTGAATGATACTAAGAATATATTCTTATTTAATCAAATCTAGCCAACTGAAATGTCACTATTCGATCCAAAATATTTCTTTAGATCTTTAACATGCCAGTCGCCTCTATGACCATCTGCATTTTCCAAAATATATACTAACTTTGACTTTTTCGCAACAACTTTGCAAAGTATGTACTTTGGAGCAAGTTTTGCAGCAAAACTTTTACTAGCATCTGAGAGTACTTTGTTTCGTCTCCAAACTTTTTCACCTATATCAAAATTTACTTCACGCTTGCGCAAATCATAAGTACGCTTATTACGTTCATAAGCTTCATGTAAATATTTCTTTACATCAACAAAAATCTCTTTAAGATTTCCCAAGTCTTGGCTATACGAGTCTCTGTCACAAGGTTCTAATTTAACACCATCAGTTGATGTCATTTTGCCATAATAAGTTCCTGTGATAGGTACATTCCTCCCAAAATTAAGAAATGCCGGCGTATACCCCGTAACTTCATTTACAGACGTTCGTAAAGCTAGACCTATTTTTGCTAAATTTTTACACCAATCTTTTTGATTATCTTTTACATATGATCTTATAGCAGTAGAAATTGTGCGATGTTGCCTTTCCGTCGGATTATTTTGACTATGGTAAAGTGCATTAAACCAAATTTTCTGTACATTATATTCATCTGCTAATTTTTTAAAAACTTTACCAGCAAATTGTTTTCCATTATCGACAATTAAAAATTGACAGACTCCGTAAACTAAAAAAACTTCATTCTCAATGAATTTACATATTGCATTTGCAGTAGCTTCCCTTAAAGGATGTAATAATGTATACTTTGTAAACCAGTCTGACACAACTAAAAGATAACAAAAACCTTTAGAACTTCTGGGAAATGGTCCCTGCAAATCACATGAAATAACTTGCCACGGATAATTTACTTCTTTTTCACGACCCATCAATCCAAAACGTGCAGAATTACTAACTTTTTGTGATTGACAAATATTACAACATCTTACATACTTTAAAATATCTTTACGCATTTTTGGCCAAAAATATGTTTCTGAAATTCTATGAAAAGTTTTAAAAAATCCCATATGAGAAGCTAATACATCGTCATGACATTCTTTTAGAACTTGTTTACGACATTTTTGAGGCACTAACAATTTCCACTCTATAATATTACTTTTTACTTTTGTCTTGGTCGGTATGAACTTATAAATATTATCATCAATAACTTTAAATTGCGGATATGAATCTGGACTTTTACCAATTTTTTCCCTCAACTGAATATAATATTTATCACTATTATAATCATTTACATTAAAATTAATTAAATTTACATCTGGAAAAATTGATTTTTCTGGTTCTATTCTATCAAAAGCTCTGGATAACCCATCAGCTACTACATTTAATTTACCTCTACGATATACAATATCCATATCATATTGCTGTAATTTTAATGACCATCTAGCCAAGCGACCAGAGGGATCTTTCATATTACTCAAATATTTTAATGAAGAATGATCTGTAATTACTGTGAATTTAACACCTTCAATATATGGTCTAAACCTATCTATAGCAAACAAAACAGCTAAACATTCCTTTTCACCTACAGAATATTTTATTTCACTACGTGTTAAAGCTCTACTAGCATAAGCTATTACTTTTTCTTGACCATCTTGCGTTTGTGTTAATATGGAACCGAGGCCAACTAAAGAAGCATCACATTGTATAACAAATGGTAAAGAAAAATTGGGACTTGCTAAAGCTGGAGCATTTATTAAAGATTCCTTCAACAATAAAAAAGCTTTTTCTGCATCAGTATTCCAACTAATGGCTTGTTTTTTACCTTTGCCCTTCAAAAGTGAATTTAATGGGCTAACAATTGTTGAAAAATTCCTAACAAATCTACGATACCACGAAGCTACACCTAAAAATCGTTTTATCTCTGTACTATTTGTTGGTCTAGGATAGTTTATTATTGCTTCTACTTTTTGCGGATCGATTCTTAAACCAAAATTATCAATTACAAAACCTAAATACTTAAGTGATTTTCTAAAAAAATTACTTTTTTCAAAATTTATTGTAAGATTAGCAGATTTTAATTTTTCATGTACTATTTGAAGTAATTTAATATGTTCCTCAAAAGTTTTTGATACTATTATAATGTCGTCAATATAAACAAATATATTTGGATAAAAGGAGAAAGGAAAAAGTTTATCCATTAATCTTTGCTGACTTTGTGTTCCATTTTTGAGTCCATAACACATTACATTAAATTCAAATAGTCCCCTACCAGGTACGGAAAATGCAGTTTTTTCTTTAGCAGTTTTTGTAAGTGGAATCTGCCAAAAAGCATTTTTTAAATCTATACTTGATATATATTTTGCATCGCCTAATAAACTTAAAATGGAGTCTATCCTTGGTAAAGGATGTGAATCACCTTTTGTAATAGAATTTAATTTACGTCCATCAAAACAAAAACGGTATGTACCATTAGCTTTTTTTACTAATAAAACTGGTGAATTAAAATCAGAATAAGATGGTGAAACTATATCATCTTTTAACATTTTATCTAACTCTTTATGTAAAATTTCTATTAAATAAGGTGACAAAGGATATTGACGCATTTTAAAAGGTTTATTATTTCCTGTATCTATATCATGTTCTATTAAATTTGTTCTACCTATTTTTTCGCTATATAATTCTTTAAATAAACTAACAAATTTATCTGCTATCTTTTTCTGTTCGTCTGTCAAGTCACATAAGCCTACTGAATTATCTTTATTTATATCCTGACTATCACTGTTATTACTGATCACATTCAATTTATTAATTTTATTATTCCTAGATTCATCAGAAAAATCCAGAGTCATAGAAAACAATTGTAAAAAATTCACACCAAAAATAAAATTTGTTTCCAAAGAAGGAACAACCAAGACTTGTAAAATCTTAACTTCATTATCTACTTTAATAGGTAAATAAACAACACCAGTTACTAACTGTTTAGATTTATCAGCTGTAGTAACATGCGGTATAAGACATTTATCAATTTTTAAATTAAACTTCTCTAAAATTTTAATCGCGTGACCACCAGCCACTGAACAATTTGCACCTGTATCAATCAAAGCTGTTATATTTTTATCAAAAATATTTACTTTAATATATGGACGGTTATCTCTAGGTAATTTAATAAAAGAACTTTTATTAATTACAGACAAACTATACGGTTTATAAAATTTTTTAACTTTATCCAACCAATCTTTCCATTCATTCAAATAAAAGCGTTTATTTGTTTCTGTTACACTTGATTTTTGTAAAGAATTGATATTATTTTTATTATAATAAATGTTTTTACAAAAAGTAGTTTTGTTATCCTTTTTTACCTGACTGTCATTATTATTTTTAGCCTTTTTATTAAGTGAATGCCGACTAAAATCATCCACTTTCCTATTTAGTTTTTTTGTACAGGAAGGGCAATTTTTAAAAACTACATCTTTATATCCACATTTATAACAAAACTTTGTTCTTTTAGCTAAACATTTGCTAAAAATATGATTTGGTTGGTTACAGTTATAACAAATTACTTGTCTACCTTTATTATTACTACTATTACTACTATTCTGTGTATTATTAAAGCTTTGATTGGTACTTTGACTAATTTGAGAAACTTGACTACTATTACATACTGAACTTTGACGAGTAGAGGAAGATGGGGTAAGTTTGGACACTGTGGTATTATGACTACAATTACATTTACTACTAAAATTTTGACTTATATCCGAACTTAGGACATTTACTTTATTAACTGCTTTATTTTTTGCCACACTTTTACCTGCTATGCTCTTTTGTTTTAATTGATAAGCTTCATCTATTCTTTTACAACTGTCCTTTAAATCTTCTAAATCATTTATTTCTATAAGTGATAATGGTGTAAAATAATGTGGTAATATTCTTTCTCTAATCGTCTTAAGTCTAGTATATAAACTTGCAGCATGAATTAAACGTTTAAACAAGGTTTCCATAGCACCTATAAAAATTGCGATAGATTCATCGGGATTTTGATATCTAGAACGGATATCATCCCATGTTCTATCATCTATGTTAGCTGGAAGAAAATCTTTTTTTAATGCTTGAATTATTTGAGACCATGAATTTAAATTATCTTTAATTGAGAGAAACCATGACAATGCTGGTTCTTTGAATAAGTCATATGCGGATTTAAATAACATTTCGTCTGTAACATTTCTACTTATTTTCATATATTCAACTTGCTCAATAAAATTTAAAACATTAGACTTTCCATCAAAATTAATATTCCATTTATAAACTGGTACTGATTTTAAATAATCATTATCTTTTTTACTAGAAACATTAGGACTAAACTGTGTACTATTATGTAATGAAATATTATTATTTACTTGAGTAAGTTCTGAATTTTTACCAGATTTTTCATAAAGATCTAAAATATCTGCTTCTATTTCTAAACAAGTTGCTTTTGTTATTTCTAAAAATTGAATACGTCTAACTTTATTTTCTTCTACTTCAGGAAAACGTTGCAGACGATTTGTTACATGTACTAAATAAGTTTTTAATTTTCTTAAATCAGCTAAACTATAATCACCATGATATTCTACAATTTCTGAAGATATACTATCTAAAATTCTATTAATATTTTCCACTTCACTGTTAAAATTAAAAGTCGGATCTACATATTTTACTTTAGGATCTTCCCTAGCTATGGCTCTACCTAAAACTTTAATTCTAGATGCTCTATTATTTTTTGCTGTTAAATGTCTTATACGAAGTTCATAATTTACCATTTCTGCAGTCAAAAATCTAATTTCCATTTTATCTAAATCGTCCATTTTGAATATTTATTTTCAAAATTTAAATTCAATTTACTCAAAATATTTATTTTATAATAAAATATTTATACTGTACCACAAATTATTTTTTTTTTGTGTACACTGCTCAACAAAGTTTTTGCATACTTTGGAAAATTTCCCAAATATGTCAAAAAAAATACTAAATTATTATTTATCTCAATTGGACAAATTAATAATTATAAATAGTCTCCAAAACTACAAAATTAGCTAATATTTATTCATATCCTTCGCATAAATAAATACCCTATTATCCATTTATTTCTATTGAATAAAAGATAATTTCTAGAAAAACTGAACCCACGCCAAAATTTCTCTATTCCATGTTATTCCATAAAATTCAGAAAAAACATAAAAAACACATATCTGATATATCTTATCAGATTAACTCTAATTTGACTTAATTTTCAACAAAAAATATTTTATTCAACAGTTATATGTAGTTTTTCTCAAAATGAACTTTAAGTTACACTGAAAAAAAAAATAAGCTTTAGATTTTTACAAAAAATACACTGAGAAAAATGGAGTAAAATTAAAAAAACAAGTGTTCTATCTATCCAAATACCACGTTCTTGGGCGCCAATATTAGTGTACCGTAATTAATACGTTCACTGCCAACGGCTAGTTTTGACAGCGGAGCAATGGGTATGGGCAAGGGAAAAATAGAAAGAATTGATTAATGTTGTTAGGGGCGCCAGTTACTTTAGCTTTTACTCCTTTAGGTAAGTAACAACCTAGTGTAAATACTTAAGCTTTTCAGTTTGAGAAAATATAACCCCTAAATAAAATAAGATAATTCATTTGAGAAATTTATTATAAATAAACTTAATGAAAGCACATCAAGTAATGTATTAATATATATAAAAAAATATGTGTAATTATATTAAGATATAATTAAAGAAATCTTAATAAAAATTACTAAATTCAGAAATCATTCGACTTAAATGTATAAAGAAAACATGAAGTTCAGCAAGCACCAAGAAATGTATGTAAACAACAATAATTTCTTGCAGTGTATAAAAGTCATGCTTAAATTAGAAATCATTTAATCAAAAGTATGATATTTAATAATTAATAAATGAGATTAAATGTTGTGGTGTGACGCAATCCATTTTAGTTAAAAACTGTTTATTTTCTATATGGATTGCTAAACATTATTTGTTTCCGAAAATGTAAGAATTAGTTGAAAGTGCCGAATTACAATTTTTATAACACCCTGTAGTAGCGGCATAGTTAAGTACTTCATAAATCACGTATGGCGGAATGATTATTGTGACACTACTGAGGAGAGCGCTTTTTAATTTACTGCGCTGACTAACCTAGATGCGGTGATCTCTTTGTGATTCATGCTTTTCAACATTAAATCAATGCCAAAGAAATGTCCAGTTTGGTTATTAATGTTGACGTGAATTATAACGAATTGCTCTCGATTTGTTTGTCGGTGTAGTTAAACTAAAAGGTTTTGGCAATTAAATTTATATTTATGCGAATATAGAGTATAAAAGCTCAAATTTTTAGTTGAAAAGGAACAGATATTTCGCGAGTACGGTCACGATAGTTTGCTCCGCTAACATTAATATATTTTAAATAATAAATTCAGTGAGTGAACCAATGTTTAAAAAATGTAAGTGTAATTATGGACATTTAATAACTTGCATTTTTAACGGAATAGAAATTTAATGGAACTTTAATATTCGAACTTAGACTTTTTATCGGGGTGATTTTAATTTAATGAACTTTTAATAAACTTTTAATAAATCTTAAATAAACTTTGTAATAATCATGGACTAAAATTAAATGGGAATAATGGAACTTTTATTGTGTCGCGAAGGGTTTTTTATACATTTGAAATAGTTGAAATTTCTATATTGGAGTCATGACGCTGGAAATCTATTGGTTATAATTAGGCTAAAATTATGTTAATTAGATTAGGAATTAGAAAGGAAAGCTGCAGGATCGAAGGATCGAAGGATCGATTGATCGAAATTATGGATTTTAATTATATTTTAATAAAACTTTATTAGCTTACAAAATCTTACTTTTACTTTGACTCTCGTTACCGAACAAAAGCTCCCTAAAAATTGGTTAATATGATTTTTATTTATTACCCGATGGTATATAGATCTAAACAGATTGTAGTTACCAGTCATTAGTGTCAAGTGGTTAAGGCCATAACACACTTGTCGAAGTGCTACCATTCAGGCGGCACCAGCTGGTAAATTAAGATTTGGCAGAGGAATAATATATTAAACAAAGGAATTAAATTATAAGAAAAGTCATATTACGACAATGCTGTCAGGTTACTAACGGGTTGGGAGGCAGAAAGTAGTAATTTATAGATTTTTATAGATTTTTTTTTCTCGATATATTTTATATATATTTTTTTTTTTTGAAAAAAAAAAAGAGGAAGATTTTTTTTTTTGGAAAGAGAAACAAGGATTGGTTTTATTGATTTTCTGTCTTCTAGTAACGAGTGGTACATCGGCTATTTTCCGATTATTCAAAGAAAAAGTAGCTAAATAAAAGTAAAAATGACGGAACAAAATCCTGCAGCTACAACCTCGACCAAACAAGTCATCAAGGTGGAGTGGCCCCCCAATTTTATTGAATCCCAAATGAATTTAGCTAACATTGCCGCGATTAAAGAGTTCGACGGGACGGGGAACGTGGATGATTTTTTGAATTTTATTGAAGAAATGGGTACACTTTGTAAGTGGTCAGAGTCAACCCAGATAGCAACCGCTAAATTAAAAATGATAGGTCAGGCAAAAAGATTTGTTAAATCTAGTGTTGAAATTAAAGGAGCGGATGTTTGGCAAAATTTTAAAAAATTATTACACGACCAGTATCGGACACATAGTTACTATTCGGAAGTTTTAAGTAGTTTTACAGCATGTAAGCAAAGAGTTGGGGAAAAATGTAAAGACTTTTTAGTAAGAGTAAAATTGGCAGCAAGTCAAACAATTACTACTCCTTTAGATGATTCTTTACAGAGAAAGTTAGACCAGGACACCTTGGCAATATTTATGGCCGGACTTTCTATGCCCATCAAGCAGCGCGTTCTTTCGGCTGCCCCAGAAAAATTATCCGACGCGGTAATTATTGCTACTCGCGAAGAGGTGATACACAACATGACTAATTCAAACAGAGAATGCCGTTCGGTAAATCAACGGTTAACAGTAAATGATCACAATAGCCAAGAACGTAGAGCACCCTTTAGAAATGATTTTCAAAATAATGGTTATAATAATCAGGAAAATTTTCAAAATAATCAGGAACGACGCGCGCCCTTTAGAAATGATTTTCAAAATAATGACTATAGTAATCAGGAACGCCGCACACCATATAAGAATAATGGGCAAACTAATGTACAGGGATGGCGCGCACCAAATAATAATAACTATCAAACGGATATGAAATGTTTCGCTTGTCAAAAAGTGGGACATTTTCAAAGGGATTGTCCAACAAAGAAAATAGTATGTTTCCGTTGTGGTAAACCAGGGCATTTCTCCCGAAACTGTAGGGACTATAGTTGTGACCTATGTGGAAGAGTAGGTCACAATAAAAGACAATGCAGGGTTGGAATGAGAAAAGATTTAAACGGTCAAGCAGTACCCTCCGAACCAAGGCGTACTGCCGAAACAAGGGCTTTCAGAAATTAAAAGGAAAGATTTATCACTGCCACGAGTATACGGGATTAGAGCCTCAATCGATAATAAAATTAAATATAAATGGGGAAATTTTACCCTGTTTAATTGACTCGGGCGCAGTGATATCCATTGTGAAGCCAGCGTTTGCAAAAAGGTTCACGATTAATAATAGTTTTATAGAATTAAAGGATGTTCAAGGAAACAATATTTCTTGCGAAGGCGTAATTTCGGCAGAAATTACCATAGGGAACAAAAAAGTTTCACACGAATTTTTTGTATCCGAAGTTAGTGGTTTAAAATCACCTATATTACTAGGTGTCGATTTTTTACAAAAGTTTAAAGTGACAATAGACTGGGGAACGAATAATCTTACAATAGGAAATAATATTTTTCAATTACACCCAGAAAAAGAAATGATATATGAAATTAATGGGATGGTGGATTTAAAAAAGGAAATAAGAGAATTGCAAGTAACAATTCAAGAATTAAAAGAACAAATGGTTAAAATTATTTCGGGAAAGTCTCTTGAAAATATTCAAGTTAACGAGAACACGAATGCGCATAGTGTTGTCGGCGTTAGTACTGAAAATAAATATCGATCAAATTCTGAAAATTCGAAATTTGTTACAAAGCAAGGAAAAAAGGCTAAAAATATTGGGAAAATTAAGCAGGAAGGAAAAAAAATGAAGAAAAATAACACGTGTAAAGAAAATATCAGTTCTAGCGAAGGAACTCAGACTAAAGATAATCAAACGGTAGGAAAATCCGGAATTTCTACCCAGATTGTCGATTTTTGTCAGGGAGTCCCTGTTAGGATAGCGAATACAATTAATATACCTGCTAGAACGGAAGTGGTTACGTACGCATTTGTCGACAATGTTCGTACGTTAAATACAAAAAGTTTAATTATTGAACAGTCTCAGGATTTTCAAGATTGTTTAAATGTAGGCAGAGTTTTATGTAAAAACTCGAAATATGTCCCAGTAAGAATTTTAAATGCAGCAGATAGTTCGTTTAAAATCAACAAACGTGACGTAATAGGTACAGCTTTCGAGGTAGATGAAGACAGGCCTAGCCTAAGATCACCCGTCGTGACGGTTAAATCTATTCTCAATGAAGACACTTGTTGCATTTTAAAATCATTGAAGTTGGACCATGTCGCCAGTGGCGGCGAAGAAAAATTACAGAAATTAATAAAAAAATACATAGATGTATTTAAGGCCCCATCTCAGAAGCTTTCTTCTGCTAATTTAGTTAAACATAGAATTATTACTGAAAATGTACACCCGATTTGTCAACGACCATACAGGGTACCGTTTAGTAAGAAGAAAATATTAGATGAACAAATTAAAGATCTGTTGGACAATGACATAATAACAGAATCTTCTTCTCCTTGGTCATCAAACTGCATATTGGTAGAAAAACGCACAGCCGCAGGAAGTAAGCCAGAATATAGATTATGCATTGATTATAGGAAGTTAAATGAGGTTACCAAAACTGATTATTTTCCACTACCAAATATACAAGAATCCTTGGAACAGCTAGCAGGGATGGAATTGTTTAGTACTATGGATCTCCAAAGTGGATACTACCAAATTGAACTGGATCCTAGAGATAGAGAAATAAGTGCTTTTTCAACCCCTGATAATCATTATGAGTTCAAGCGTCTACCGATGGGTTTGCGTAATTCTAGTTCTACCTTTTCCCGTGGATTGGCAGCAGTGTTCTCATCAATTAATAAAAAACAAATGCTAATTTATTTGGATGACATAGTTGTTTTTAGTAATTCTGATATTGATGAGCATTTGAATAGACTAGAAAACGTTTTTAAACTGGCCAGAGATGCAAATTTAAAATTCAAACCATCCAAATGTCATTTCATGCAAAAAGAAATCACTTATTTAGGGCATAAGATATCTGCAGCTGGGTGCATGGTTGATAATGAGAAAACAAAAGTTCTAAGAAACTATCCAACTCCGAAAACAGTGAAAGAGGTACGTTCATTCATCGGGTTCTGCTCCTTTTACCGGCGTTTTGTAGACAAGTTTGCGTTAATAGCACAACCCTTAATTCTACTTACCAAGAAAGATCAGCCTTTTATTTGGACAGATAAACAAGAAAAAGCGTTTCAGACGTTAAAAGAAGCATTAATATCTCCACCTATTTTAAAACATGCTGATATGTCAAAGCGTTTTATCCTTTTAACGGACAGTAGCGGGTTTTCTATAAGTGCAATCCTTGCTCAAGAACATGACGGCGTAGAGCATCCTGTAAGCTACGCTAGCAGGAACTTAAATAAAAGCGAAATCAATTATTCTACTATAGAAAGAGAACTCCTCGGACTGGTGTTTGGAATAAAAAAATATAGATTATGGTTGACAGGGAGGCAGTTCACCTGTGTCACTGATCATGCTCCATTAAAATATTTAATCTCATTCCGTGGTGAATATTCATCTCGTCTTGCACGATGGGCAATGTTTCTGCTGTCATTCGATATTGAAGTGGTCTATAGAAAAGGATCAAAAAATGTGGCAGATGCCTTATCCAGGTGCAAATGGCCGGAAGATATCGAAAACAAATCAGAAAATATTGAGGACAATAATTATGTAAGTTCGGAAGAAATCGAGACGCCACTGGATAGCCTAGTTGCAAAGATAAGCAAAGACACGCCAGAGTTTGAGATTTGTCCTATGATCGACGTAATATGGTCTAGGCAGACCCTTTTTAAAATGCAAAGTGAAGATAGTTTTATTGCAGCAATTAAAGATAATATAAATATTGAAACAGATTACTATTTGAGCTCCGATGGATTGTGTTATAAAACAAGAAACGATAATAATAAAACCGATGTATTAGTAGCACCGAAATGTATACAACACGATATCATGGTTATGTGTCACGCCTCAAAATTATTCTGTCATAATGGCATTACAAAAACGCAAGATATAGTTAAAAATGACTTTTATTGGCGTGGAATGGACAGCGATATCAAAGCATTTTGCGAAAGCTGCTATTCATGTGCAATATCAAAATCTTCAAAATTACCTAAAGCTCATTTGCAAAATGTAGCTATGCCTAATGCAATATTTGGGAGGGTAGCTATCGACATTACAGGTCCTTTAAATGTTACATTGACAGGACAGAGATATATTTTGACATGTATTGATTATGCAACCCGATATGCAGAAGCGATTCCGCTAAAAGACATAACTGCAGCTACTGTAGCTAGAGCCTTTGTTGAAAATGTTATTCTTAGGCACGGAACTCCAGCACAACTTCTCACAGACAATGGTACACAGTTTGTCTCAGCACTGTTTAAAAATGTTTGCGAACTGTTAAATATATCCAGACTTTATACCACCCCTTATCATGCCCAGGCTAACGGATTGGTAGAAAAATTGAATGGGACACTAAAACAAATGCTAAAACACTTTGTTAGCGAGAAAGACCGTGAATGGGATCTGATGTTACCGTACGTGATGTGTGCGTATAGAAATATACGGAGTGAATCTACAAAACAGACACCGTTTTACTTACTTTTTGGTAGAGATATGACTTTACCATATCACCTAACAATAAAACCGCAATCTATTAAATATGATGTAGATTCGAATTATGCATCAGAAATGGTCCTAAGATTACAAAAAGCGCATGCTCAAGCTAGAGAAAATTTGAGGAAAAGTGCGAGTAATCAAAAGAAGTATGCAGACCAAAAAGCAGTGACTAGAACATTTAAGTTAGGCGACAAGGTGTATTTGTACACTCCACAAATAAACAAAAATAAAATTGCAAGAAAGTTTTATAGAAAATGGTCCGGTCCTTACGAAGTTATAAAGGTTAAGGGCCCTGTCACTTATAAAATCAAACATATTAAAGATGGAAGAACCCAATTAACACATGTGGACCGGTTAAAACCAGCCACAATCCGCATTGAAAATGAATCAGATTGGGAGGACGATGACATTGTAATAGAAGAAAATCAAAACGATTTGTTGGATGAGCCAGTCCAAGTTTTACAAGAAAAACATAATGTTACACGGGTCAACCCAAGAATCTCATTAGAAAATCAAAATGATGCAAATTCTGAAAACAATAGTATTTTAGACAATTCAACAAACGTAACTGAAACCTCGGAGAGTGATGACGAAGATATGAATAATATCGAACAACTAGGGGAGGTTAGTGATTCAGACGTGTCCTTTTACGATGTTGAAGGAGATGTTGAAGTAGAAAACCAGGAACCAGCAGCTGATAGAGACCAACCAATCAGTGTGCAAGAAAGACCAATTGGACGTAGTCTAAGGTCAAGAGGATCAGTTCCAGAAGAACCATGGATTTTTAAAAAAACGAAATAATAATAAACATTAGTTTAGGACATAGCCGAAAAATAAAAATGACTAAAAGAAAATAAGTAAACAGAATTCAAATTATAAATAGATTTATATTATACCATATATACGCTATAGGTTATTTACATATAGGCGCCGAGTAACCAAAACAAATGGGATATTAGTCCGATAGTTTTAAGAAAATTAAATAAACATATATTAAGTAGGTGAACAAACCCTAAAATTGAGAAGAACGTAACGAGTTAAGATAACAGTTTAACAACACTTTCTAGTTATTATATATAAATAAATAAACCAATAAAAAGAGTCATGAGAATTTTTCACTAAATATATACAAAAATAAATAAAAATAAGCTGAGTGGAAACATAAATATAAATGAATAAAACTAACGAAAAATATTTTGAAGTAACTAAATAAATAAAAGTGTCTTTTAAATAAAGTGTTGTATTGAAAAACTAAAACGTATTACCGGTTAAGTTAATGAACAATAAAAAAGTTCGAAAAGACTAAAGAATATAAACATTTTAGCGGTCTTTGTTGTTCGCGCCGTGTAATTTTGTCGAACGAAATGGTTTTGACACAATATCGAACGAATATCGATATACTGTAATTCATGTAAATGGAGGTGTTGGCAGACGAAATGTCAGCTCAAGCTGTAAGACTAAAAGTCATCAGTCAACTGCGATAGGAGTCTTATCCAGAGACCTCTGTGACTTCCCGAATGCTGAGGTAGATGAAATAATATCCAGAACATAGACAGGGGGAGATTATGCAGTCTAAGAAGGGGACAACATCAAGGTACCACCTACGCACTGGAAGGGCGTGAGTAAAGCTTTCAGAATATAAGATAAAGATAAGATAAAGATAAAGTTAAAATCCCCCGTGGATCTAGAAAACTAAATATAGGGTCGTCAGAGTTGTATATACTTAAATACAAAAATTAATACACATAGTATTATATGTAGATAAACACAGACATTAAAAATATTAAAATAAATAAACATTTAAATTGAACTATACAGAATTAAAATTTTCATTGAAATACTCCTCAAGAGAGTAATAGGCTTTTTCTAAAAGAAATTCTTTTAGTTTAACTTTAAAAATAATGTCTGAGTTTATGTTCCTAATTGTTTTAGGTAGCTTATTAAATATTTTTACAGTCATGTAATAAGGACTTTTTTCAAAAAATGTGGTGGTGTGTTTCGGAAAAGAAAACATGTTGTGGTGTCTTGTTACTAAACCAGTGTTTAAATCAGAATTTTTTATAAAGAGATGACTGTTGATACGTCCAAAAACACAAATATTATATATATAGAGAGAATAGATAGTTAGAATTTTTAATTTTATGAAATATGGTTTACAATGGTCTCTATATTTAATACTGGATATGGTTCGAACTATCTTTTTTTGTAGAATAAATAACCTTTCAATAAAGGTGGATGCGCCCCATATATTAATATTATGTTCGAGTCTACTCCGTATATAAGCATTATAGTATAGTAATAACATGTTTTGGTTAACTAGACTTTTAAGATTCCAAATTAAGGCACACAGACTTTATACGATGCCGTCAAATTTCATTCAAGTGACGCGGTATAGAACTGCAAATGAAACTATGTACTTAAGTTTAGTGTGGTGTTAAGTTAGTTAAAAATTAGAGTAAGTTGATTTTGTTAGTTTTAGTTAGTTTCACTTGGTTCATGCATGTGCAACCTAACAGAAAAAATGTTTATCAACATTTTTTTTGAAGAAATCTTTGTTTTTACAAAAAAGGATTTCTTCTTTGTTCGGGGGGAGCTATGTGGTGTGACGCAATCCATTTTAGTTAAAAACTGTTTATTTTCTATATGGATTGCTAAACATTATTTGTTTCCGAAAATGTAAGAATTAGTTGAAAGTGCCGAATTACAATTTTTATAACACCCTGTAGTAGCGGCATAGTTAAGTACTTCATAAATCACGTATGGCGGAATGATTATTGTGACACTACTGAGGAGAGCGCTTTTTAATTTACTGCGCTGACTAACCTAGATGCGGTGATCTCTTTGTGATTCATGCTTTTCAACATTAAATCAATGCCAAAGAAATGTCCAGTTTGGTTATTAATGTTGACGTGAATTATAACGAATTGCTCTCGATTTGTTTGTCGGTGTAGTTAAACTAAAAGGTTTTGGCAATTAAATTTATATTTATGCGAATATAGAGTATAAAAGCTCAAATTTTTAGTTGAAAAGGAACAGATATTTCGCGAGTACGGTCACGATAGTTTGCTCCGCTAACATTAATATATTTTAAATAATAAATTCAGTGAGTGAACCAATGTTTAAAAAATGTAAGTGTAATTATGGACATTTAATAACTTGCATTTTTAACGGAATAGAAATTTAATGGAACTTTAATATTCGAACTTAGACTTTTTATCGGGGTGATTTTAATTTAATGAACTTTTAATAAACTTTTAATAAATCTTAAATAAACTTTGTAATAATCATGGACTAAAATTAAATGGGAATAATGGAACTTTTATTGTGTCGCGAAGGGTTTTTTATACATTTGAAATAGTTGAAATTTCTATATTGGAGTCATGACGCTGGAAATCTATTGGTTATAATTAGGCTAAAATTATGTTAATTAGATTAGGAATTAGAAAGGAAAGCTGCAGGATCGAAGGATCGAAGGATCGATTGATCGAAATTATGGATTTTAATTATATTTTAATAAAACTTTATTAGCTTACAAAATCTTACTTTTACTTTGACTCTCGTTACCGAACAAAAGCTCCCTAAAAATTGGTTAATATGATTTTTATTTATTACCCGATGGTATATAGATCTAAACAGATTGTAGTTACCAGTCATTAGTGTCAAGTGGTTAAGGCCATAACACACTTGTCGAAGTGCTACCATTCAGGCGGCACCAGCTGGTAAATTAAGATTTGGCAGAGGAATAATATATTAAACAAAGGAATTAAATTATAAGAAAAGTCATATTACGACAATGTTTTAAAAAAAATAAGTACCTAAAAATGAACAAAAGCCAGAAGGGCATATAGTATTAATCAATACTATATCAGATCTGATAAAGTTTACAGTTATAAAAATATTGAAATAAAAGAATTTAAAAATATGAAATATTGCTTTCAAAAGTTTTCAGAATGAGTACTTAGCTGGTTTCTGCAAAATCCATGAGGTATGAATTCCATCGTCTCCATCTGTGCAAGTCTCCCCTATGCTGATGAATTCATTTCTCAAATGAAAGAAAAAAAATATAGGCTGTCCCATCTACTTTGGAAAAATCATCTTCCAGGATAAAATGTACGATTGAAAATGTTGTCCGGGATTAAATATGCTTTTGAAAATTATGTCCAATATAAAATTGTCTGCTAGACGGTCATATAGAATTTATCTATGCCGAAAAATACAGAACCATGTTCCAACAGAACATCACTCCATGCGGAGAACTTGTATATCAAATATACCAAAATAAACTTCAACTTAAATTAATGTAATTCCATATTAATGGTATAGAAATGGTGAGTAATTAATGGTCTAGTGATTGTGCTTAATTAATGTAGTAATAATGGTGCTTTATGGTGCTTAATTAATGGTGCTAAAACAATAATTATATCTCAGAAATATTCTAAGAAACAGAAAAACTTAACTTACGTCTCATTCTAAGTCTTCGATGTCCATCGAAACGTTATAAATGCATAATTGTATAAAATAACAGTTATAATATCTTCAGCATTGTTTAAATATTCATTTTCACTAACTTTAAATAAAAATACATGAAGGATTACTTCGATGATTACAGAAAATAAACACTCGTCAAAATGAGACCACCATTGTACAGAGTTCATCAAGAAAGAGCGAAAATCGACCTTATCAACCGGTATGAACCCTTCAGGTAAATAAAATCCTATTTCTGAACTATTAGCGACATCTATGCAAGTCATTATCAACTACAGTTTTACCGTATAGGATTCCTAATAAAGGTAACTGAAACGACACCAAAAATAATAACTAATTAAAAGAATGTTTCCTAATAAATCTGTATTAGTGATATCTAACCTCAAAATATTACTCTAAGAAACAAATATAAACAATACTTATTGTTTATCAGCAAAACTAATAAAAATACGAACAGAATACTAAGTGTCCTGTGAACTAAGTATAAACAAAATACTGAATCTAAGTGAGCAGTTCCAGCAAACTATTTTCAACAAATTCTGGATTATCCCGAAGAAATAATCATACGAAACTTTCCAGGAGACAAGCTACAAATGAAAGCCAGTGAAATCCAACCCTCAATAGACTCTGAAACATATAAAAACCAGGTAAGTCCATAGACAAATGCACTATAGAGAAATAAGTCATATGATTCTTTATTATTAAAAATCATATTCTAATTATGTTTTCTTTATGTTATTTTCAGGTAGAACTATGGAATAGAGACTCATATGGTTAGAATTCAGTTCCTGCTACAAAATAGTCCCAGATACAAAATAGTTCTGTACGTACGTAACTATTTATATACAAAATAAACATAAATTATAACGTAAGTAAACGAATAGTTTAATTAACCCTTGCTATATTACAAAGTGACGATTTATGTCGTTACAGCTTTCACATCGGCCCAAAATTGGTATCGGGGGGTTTTCGGAAAGATTAATTTTTTTTTGTCATTAATGGCCTATTCGAACAAAAATCGGTATCTGAGGGCTTCCTGTGTCAAAGGTTAAAAAAATTTGGTCAAAATAAAAAATTTCAATATAGCGGACGACATGTGTCATTTACGTATCTGAGGATTTTCTGGGTCGTAGATTAGAAAATTTTTACTATAATTTAAAAAATTTAAAAATTTTAAAATTTTATTGAGATTTACAATATTTAACCCCCAAAAATTGATTTTATTTTTTTTAGAATTTTCGTTTCGAATTTACAAATTTTAACCCCTTAAGGTTTAGATTTTTTTTAACTATTTTTCTTGTTATCAACAGATTATTTTAAGTTAATAGTTATGTATATAGTTATGAGAATGTTTTCCTATCAGAAATTTAGTTTGCCTTACTGTGCCCCTATGGGAAAGTCCCTAAGACCATCAACTACATAATTTTCCTAACTGGAGGGTATATGTTTCAAATTCGAGAGTGGTTGCCAAATTTACAATAATGTAATTGATTTTATTTATTTTTTATTTATTTTTTTATTTATTTGTTCAATACCTATTAATAAATAAAAACTAGAAATTAGTTTTTTGTCATTGCTTTTTTTTCATTTTCAATTTTTTTTAACAAAAATATATTTTTTGTCATTTAGCCCGAAATTCCTTATTTAAACTTTATTCTTTTTTTTAGAAATATAAGGAATTGGTAAGGGAAATGGTGAAATAGTTTTCTCAAACCAGTTGACTGCAGTCTTGAGACTGATATCTTAATAATAATGATGATGGTGATGATAAATTTTAAATTAAATATTTTATCAATTTATTTTTCCAATCATCGTACAAAGCGATATTGTGATATTGGTAAACTGCGTCCTTTTCTGTCATCTCTGCATATTTGTGCCCCATCTATTTCTAGACGTAGACAACTACTCAAACTTCTCTAGTCTGGAGACTTTGAATGTTTTTTTTTTTAGTTTAAACTTTTATTTAGCAAAAATGTAAATTTATATAACAAGTCACGTTTAAAATAGTTAAATTTTATGTATTTTTTAACAATTGTTTAAATAAATTATACTTATTACAATTTTTTAGTTTACTTGGCAAATCATTAAATAACGTAAGACCCTTATAATATCGTCGGCTTACAAGTAAAGAGCACTAAGTCCAAAAACATGGTTTTGAGATATTGACAAATTTAACTTTCATTGTTGTTTTTTAATTTTTATAATAATTGTTTTTCGAAAAAAACTACCGCAAATTGCAATGACATGTTTGGACATAATGATATCTCATTTGCAGTTAAATAAAGAAAAATTGTAAATTGTAAAGTAGTTTAATTCAACTAAATTTGAAAAAAGACATGGACTTAGTGCCTTTTACTTGTAGGCCCACGACGTCGGCTTACAAGTAAAGAGCACTAAGTCAATAAAATAATATAAAAAACAAGATGTTTACATACCTTTTCAAAAACTAGATTTTTAAAAGAAGGGTTTGGACTTTTTGATTGTTAAAGAAAGTTTCCATTTTGGACTTTAATAAAATTAATTAATATTAATTATATGAAACTGCTTACTATGCCAGAACTAAGACAGTTTTCAGAGGCCATCGGCTGTGCCGGCAAAGAAGCATCTAAATCTAAAGTCAATAATTATAATGAATCAAGGGCTGTTTTCCGAACTTGCCACGAACTTTAGTTTTTTTCTTATATTCTTGTTATTTATGTAGTAACCAAGGATTTAAGAGCAAAATTAAAATAATCTATCAGTTAAAATTTGAATGCGTTTTTCAGTACAATAAATAACGCGATATTGTATCATATAAATGATTCAAGCAATCATAGTTTTATAAATTAACTCTTTTTAGAAAGTCGTTTAGTGCAGAAACATTTAAAATAATCTACAAGTAAAACGCACTAAGTGCACTAAGTGACTTGGTGCCTATTGCCAGATAAAATTTTAATCAAAATCAAATTGGTGCGTTTTGTATAGAGGGTAACTCCCTTGGCAGTCCACCTAGAAGTTAGTTCGGTTTACCTATACATAGATCATCAAAAATTAACTACAGTGCTATTAAAATCCCATTTTTGTAAAAAAGTGACTTAGTGCCTTTTACTTGTAAGCCGACGATATATACTATTGTAAGTTTTTGCACTTTTACAAATCTTAATAAAACAAGTCATTCCTAGTCCTAGTCATGAATGGTAGCAAGTTGAATATCTGACGAGGTCCAGAAGGCCGAATCTGCTCGGTCTACCATATCGATATGTATGCATTGATAGCATATTAATATTTTTATAATTTTGATTAAATTTAAAATGTCCATATAAATTTTATTTTTTTTGTTTTCACTTTATAATTAACTTCACTGTCGACAGTCGGCCCCGATTTTATGAATGTGTTAGCGACCTCTCAACTCAATGGCTGAAGCGTCGTAAGGCAGGATGCATGCAAGTTAGAGGGGCAATAACGCATAGTAAAAAATCGACCTATATCTTTCTGTATTTTGCTCATTTTTAGAAGCATTCCAAATTGGAACTGTGAACTTAAATTCGGTGACTATAAAAACCATTCAAAGTTTTCTCCAAAAATCACCCAAATAATCCATACGGCCTCCACCAAAAATCAAAAGATCAATTAGAATCTCTCAAATAAAAAACTACTTTTTTGTTGAATTAGTAGCACTGGTTCGACTTGTATAATCAGCAATAAAAGAACCTAATGTTCATTTACAATAGATTAGATTTATGTTTTATTTAGGTTCTAACAGGATAAGACTTTGTTTTAAATTAGCATAATGCTCTACATTCAACATGTATCTTGTCAAAGATCGTATAAAAAGGGACATTCCATCGCAATGCCGCAATGCCTAAGGTCGATTTTCAAGCTTTAAAGCTTGGAACTGCTTCTATAATAATGAAAACCATCAGTCAAGTTTTAGTTTTTTTTTTTAGAATGTTCAATAATTATAATAAACAGTAAACTATTTATTTATTTATTATTGTTAACATGTTATTCATGAATAACATGTTTGGCCATTATTTTATACACGACCTTTATTAATATAAAGATTAATGGTAAGAATAATTTGTTTTGCTAAATATGGGAGGCATAGGTATATTTAAAAATTACCAATTTGACTAATTAGGATAAATTAGATCTCAGTGTTCAATAAAAGAACTAATAAAAGAAGTAACTTTTTGTATATCGATATATTTAAGTAGCCAAGCGCTTTTGACACTAATGGGTCATCTACTGTTAAAAAAATTGATAGAGTCTAAAAGCTAAATAAATAATAAATTTTTAAACATAAGTGGGCTTTTTCTCTATATTATAAATTCGTCTTAAAATTTATAGTTATTCTAATTGTACACGGAAAGAAATTAGTGGGCTCTGCGCTATACATTATAAGATATTTGGTAACAGTGGCAAATTATAGTGATTTAAGCTATAGATTATAAGGGACACAATAACTAATAATGTTAAAAATAAATTGGAAACGATTATATATATTACAGACACGATTATATTTATTACAGGCACTATTATAAATTTACAGAAATTTTATTATATTATAAAAATTATTAGCACGGAAAATAATTAAATCTATTTAAGCTATAAATGCCATACTATTTGTTATATTTTATTATTCACTAAACAATTAAAGTATTTCATATAAATTTTTACACTGACTGCCATAATTGTAAGAGAAAGCCTTGTATTTATATAATAAGCGTTTATTATTTGCTTGGTATGTGTGTTATAGCGCTCCTAGCTATAATTTTTTTTCCGTGTATAAGAGCAAAAATTCGACAAATTTTTAAACAACTGCCTAGGCTCTCCTAATTAACGGATTTTAAGTTTTCAAAAAGCATTTGAAATTTTGAGCTCTCTTCTATATGTGATTATATTTTCAAGTTTCTAAGGGCTTTATTTTAAATTTTGCATAATTTGCACATTTTTTACCAAAATCTGGATTGCAAAATTATTCTGCAAAAGCTAAAAGACCGATTTTGATGAAATTTAGTGTGATGATTCAGAACACCATAAAGTTTTCTTGGGCCAATTTTGAAGGTCTTACGTATACTTTAAGTATCAGAAAAAAATTGCCAAAAAAACTTGATTTTTTACCCCTTTTTTGTGATTTTTACTATTTTTGCAATAATAAAAATATTTTTTTTGATTTGCAACCAATTTTATCATGTATTCAATTACAAAATCCAATTACAAAACTTTTTTCCTCTTCAACATCCAAATAAATAGAGATATATGAACAAAAAGGAGAAAAAAAAATGAATTTGTTCTCGATTTCGCAACATTTTGTTAAATAAAAAGTGAAGCCCACACTGAAAAAAAGGATCCTTTGCGGTAATTGCATATGAAATTAGGCCAAATGCTTCGCACTCTTGAATACGTCCAAAGGCGCCTCCTCTTAACATGAAAATATAATTCATTTGCCAAGATCTTTCTGATTCTTTAACTTAAAATTCTTTGAACTTGTGTGAAATGCAAGTGGCCTTGTCTCAAAAGAAAAAATCTTGGGCCAAAGTATTTAAAATTATTTAATTTTTAACAATCTTAAAACAAGACAAATAGTTTTTACCTCAAATGCGCCAGGTCCAAGAGAATTATAAAAATATTTCAAAAGCGACACTTTTCTTGGGACAAGATAAATACTTTTGTTTGACTGCCAAGAGTGTTGACTACTTTGAGCCAAGAACGTAATTTTTTTCAGTGCACGATTTATTTTATGCGCATAGTGAAATTATCATTTCTAGTGATATTCTGGATCCATTGATCCAAAAATATAGTACACTATTCGATTTACCCAAACATGGGTGTTTTGAAACAGATACCACCTGGTCTAAAAATTATTTTATATCTTATTCTTAAAGCATGGGTTTAAGTTGCAAAAATATTTAGGTTGCTTTAAAAACTGAATGTTGTAGTACATTCATTTTTTAAAAAATTTGAAAATAAATTATGTTTCAAAATTTTGCATTTTCAGTTAAAGTTATGTTTTAAATTTAAATAAGTATAGTTGCAACTCAAAACTAGAAAGCTACACTGAAAAAAAAAGTTATTTGCGTCAACTAAATATTTGGTTGGATATGGACAATAAATATTTGTTTGTGACAAATAAATTTTATTTCTGTCAAATTAATTTTATTTCTGTCAAATTAGTTTTATTTCTGTCAAATAAAACATTTTGTTCTCATTAATAAATTATTTTGAAATTAAAATTATTTGTTTACATGAACTAAATATTTATTTGACCCAAATAAAACTTATTTGATACAACCAAATATTTATTTGTCCATATCCAACCAAATATTTAGTTGACGCAAATAAACTTTTTTTTCAGTGTAGTATAAAATTAATTTTGGTAGCTTTATGAAAATGAAAAATCGAATGATTTATCTTAGTTGAATCAGGTTGTGTATAGATATATCTCATATTAAATTTCATTGCATGTTTCGTTTTCTCTGATGGATAGCAGAGGTAATACGTCGCAGTGGTAGATGGAATAAAGATTCAAAATTAAAGATTGCAAATGTTCCTTGATTTCTATCAAGAATAATTGTGCTTCTGATAATAATGAGGTTGTCATTTGTTTCATTTGTTACAGATTATAGAGCACAGGAGAATCACAAAACTAACTATAGTCTGACGCACAGTAAGAAACCTACGACGAAATGGGGAGGTATGAGCAAAAAATGCTACGATTAAAGCGAATTTAACGTGAACGTGTTTTTAGTTAGATTTTATATTCAAGTATATTTCTTTCTTATTTTTTGCCGCATTCTTTCGATAGCTTTAGAACCGTGTGTCAAACCATACCTATGCATAGGGATGGAGT
This sequence comes from Brachypterus glaber, assembly GCA_958510825.1. NCBI lineage: Eukaryota > Metazoa > Arthropoda > Insecta > Coleoptera > Kateretidae > Brachypterus > Brachypterus glaber. The sequence goes on along the minus strand of OY294045.1, from coordinate 69,159,053 downwards.
GGAAATAAAATTTCATATTTATTTTTTATTATAATTGGATTTTTTATTCTCTACTATAGATATAGCTTTAGAAGTCGTCGTTATTATCTTCCGAAAAATTAATTTATTTTACCTAGAATCGTATTTTTTTCTACAAGTCTTTTGCACGTGGAAAATTTGGAGACCCCAAGTTAGGGTCAATTCATCACTTGTTATCACAATATGATATCTTTGTATCTAGAAAAAGTCACATAACCTTAAATAATTATTATTGAATTATAACTGAAGGAGCTTTCTGATGCTCTCGTTGAGAAAGAAGCTGCTTTAAATTGAATCAAACTTAAAATGTTGACATAGCCTTGGGTATAATTACATTACATTACATGTTTGTTTAACCTCATTCTATTCTACTTAATTAAGCATCCCCTAAGTCCATGACTTGTGTGGGCTAGTAGTAGAGGGAACCACCGGCTTTAACTGACTTTTGAACCAGTTTTTAGGGAGTGTCTTTGTCACCTTCGCCAAATTTTAATTATCAATTAACTAAAAAAGGCAAATCGGCGCGAGTGAGAATCGACCTCACGCTATCCGGCGTGTCAAGTATTTGAATTAAATGCCCTAACCTGCTCAGCTATACTTATCTCCCATATCATTTGTTTTTTTTTCGCACTGGCAACATCGGCGCAAAAGATGTATAGGTATTATTAGTAGAGAGTAGAAGAATTAATTTTTTTCATTGTCTCTACGCTATTGCTTTATTAGATAAAATTAAAATGAAAACAGTTGATGCCTCGTCGTATCAGAACAACAAGGTTTCAACTAACATTTTTTCAGGTTTTTACTTTTTTGCATTTTTCAATGCAGCTTTTTACTACCTTTTTGCCTGTAATTAAAAAAATAAACATATTATGCACATAGCCCATTTTATGTATCTATCTCCATTTTTTGAGATTTTTTTAGTACAACTGATAATAAAGTTTAGTTTGAATTTCTTCTTAAAAATCAGGTACTCCTTTAATGAAAATTAACTTCACATCGATGTCACTAATGCATAAAAAGTTTGGCCTGTCATTTTTAACAAAATTATGGAGGTTGATGATGAGGAATACTTGTGCGAAACAACTATTAATTATCAATTTTAATAATGATAATTTATTCAAAATATTGCATTTAAGTACAAATTATTAAAACAAACAGCCAAAAAACATGTGAATTTAAAGCAAAACGGTTGGGACACTGTTGTACTACTACTTTTCATATCAGAGTTCCAACTGATTATTTATTTTAGCTAATATTTAAAATATCAACAAAATGTGTATTATATGTACTAATTTATCCTAATATAACCCCATCCCAGCATAATACACTATTCAATTATGAAATTTAAGGTAAGTTTCATGATTTTAAAGTTTTTTTTGATCAGAACTCAAATCTATAATTTATACAGTTGAAACCTTGTTGTTCTCATACGACGACCTATCACTCAAGATGTCACTGTTTTATCGTCCTTTTACTAATTAAACATAATTAGCTAAAAAATAAGATAGAAATTGTTAAATGATACATTTGCGAACATGCCATTAATCCAGTCTACTTGATTTTTATTAGTATTATTAAAAAATACTTCTAATAAAAGGTTTACTTGATTTGGACTTTTTGAAATAAAAATACATAAAAATAAACAGCGGTTATGAAAACTACTGTAGACTCTTACATATCACTGTGTTTTCATATTCTTCTGAGCATATTTAATATCCTGAGTTCAGAATATAAAAAACGCTCAGCTTCTTGACCTTCCCTATAAAAAATGTCGCATTGAAACGTATTAAAACACATTCAGATGATTCCAAATACGTATTAAAAATATACTTTTGAATAGCTATTTGGAATCGTCTTTATCTGTTTTAATACGTCTCAATATGACATTTTTTCTAGGGTTTTCATACAATAATAATATATTATAGTATTTATTCTTTGAAATGGTTATATGAGAACGAAACAAGAAAGAGTTGTTTTACTGTGTAAACATACCAAAGTTTTGCTGGATAAAGTAATAATTATTCATTGTTATCTTATCATTATGCTGACCAATAGAACTAGGAAGAATAGTAGCACGCGAAACAAATGAAAACAATGAGAGCTGTGGCGATGCATAAAGATCAATTCATTCGATTGGCAGATTAAACTGAAAGATTTTTTGCGTCCAAACGGCAATTAACAGTGACCTTAGAGTTCTTCTTTTTTTCAGAATGCTCAGTACCAAGATCTCCTAAAATAGAGGGGTAGAGTAAGATTTTTTCTTAATCTGGTCCTTTGAATTAAATTCAAAAACTATTATATGCATGTATATTTTTTTTATGTTTTTTTTTTGTACACTGATTTTAATTCAATAAATGTATTATTATTATTATTATTATTATTAATATCTGATAAATTTTAAACATCAAACGTTATTTTATTATAAGAAAATTTTGCACTGCTCTTCTACAAAATTTTTCATTATCAGTGAGAAAATTCCTACCAAAATGACATTTAGCTGCTATTTCATACTTATTTGCGATCTTCAGTGCCCATCAATCGTTGAAAAGTTTTAATTCTTATTAAATCAAAACATTTCTGTATTGAGAGCATCTAATGTTGCACAAAAGTAATAGGTTTTACAATTTTTTTTGTCTTAGTCAAATCGAACAAAAACTCTTACGGTATATAGCACATTCCGTAAGCGGATATCAATAAAATAATACACAATTTACTATAAAATATTAAATTATTAGATGAAATTAAATCCTTGGGTGTAAACTATTATTTTTTATTAAAACTTTTGGTTATTATATAATTTATATAAAAATATGAATCAACAAAACTTCAGTCGTAGAAAAAGTATAGTCTGCAATACGTTTAAAATGGCTTTTCCTCGTGGGCAGATTTCCTCAATAATACTCGGTTTGTCTTAGTTGTATTCTAGCCTGACATAAATACTTATATACAGTGCGGTCCAAAAGTCACCCCCCCCTCCTTTTAACTTTTGAACGAGTTGAGATATCGACTTTAAATTTAGAACTCTTAAATAAGACAACTTAAACTATCTTTTAGCATATATTTGATATTTTCAGCTCTTAAAATGTGGGCATGGGGGGACATTTTTTTAAATGGAAAGAGGGGTCGTGTGATACATCATTTTAAAGCTTATTAAATTCTCTATTTAAACTAACATTTTTAAATTTATTAAAAATGTTTTTTAAAGTTTTGATTTTTAAATTTTTTGTGCTAAAACATTCGATTTTTTAAGTTTGTTTTTATAAATTTTTATTTATGTCAACTAAAATTAGTTTAAAAGTATAATTAACATTTTTTATGATGACATTAGGCATTTTTAAAAAATTATTTGTTTTTTTTAGAGGAATTTTGACATTAATACCCATTTTCAACCCCATTTTAAACCCAAAGTTTTTTTTTTAATTTAAAAATATGGGGTTAAATGGAGAATTTTATAAGCTTTAAAATGATGTATTACACGACCCCCCTTTCCATTTAAAAAAATATGCCCCATGCCCCCCTGCCCACATTTTAAGAGCTGAAAGTATTAAATATATGCTTAAAGATAGTTTAAGTTGTCTTATTTAAAAGTTCCAAATTTAAAGTCGATATCTCAACTGGTTTAAAAGTTAAGAGGGGGGTGACTTTTGGACCGCTCTGTAAAAGAATATATTTTTAAGATAAACATCTAAACTTATGTCTGTTTTAAAGCCATTCGGCAAGCAAATGAAATGTATAGCCTTTATAAATTTTAGGTAATATTTTTATTTAAGAGTTCATTACTAAAAATATGTAAAAAATAGGTTGTTTTGTTTTAGTTCTCATTTGCGGTGTGAACTCACGAACACATCAAGATGATAAATAAAAGAACAGCCCATTTATTGCTGCCGGTGGAAAAGGACTTAGATAATGATATAATTTAGAACAGTTAGCGGGTGGCAAACGGTAACAAGTTCAGTAGTAAGAACGTTGTTTCCATATGTGACCAATTTCGTTATTTTTTACATGGAACTTGTTTGCTACCTATAAAAAATTAGAACTACCTCTATTGGTAAGTTACTTAATTAAAATCTCGATTAAAATAAAAATAAAGACCAAGGTCTTTATGTCCCCAATCAACTATTTAATTAATTATTAAAATTTACCTATATTCTCATTTGAATCATTATGATGCACATTGGATCTAAGATTTATTATCTAAAATACAGCTGAAAACCAATTAAAAATTGCTTTAGAACCTATAAAAAATAATATTTATTTTATCTTCCTTACATAAAATTATAAAATTGCATAATTAAGTAATTATTTTAATTCAAGTAATTCCGTTTTGTTTTTTTACTTCATGAATGCATAAGAGTGTGATATCATGTTTTAAACCTATTAATATTAGGTGGTATGCATATATGAAGAGTAAACGTTTCATAAGCGGTTTAACGCAACTTTTGGCGGTATGCGTTTTTTGCATGAAATCTGGGCTGAAGTTTCGCTTAGAGGAAATCTTCTATCCTTACAAACTCTTTTTTTTTTTAACTATACAAAATAATATTTATTTTTTGCGGAAATGCGTATTTTTTTTTCTATGACCTTGAACTTTTTGTTTTTTAACTGGCCCAATAAAGCTTGGGAAGTCTTTTATCCGTACAAATAAAAAACTAACTAACTATTTTTTTACTTCTGAGTACTATAGTACCGTTCATTTTGTGCGGAATTAAACCGTTTTGTTCCTATGACCTTTTTTTTTCAAAAATGCTTATGATACCACCAGGGAAATCTGTTATCAGTACCAACAAATTTTTGTTTGTATGATAATAATATTCATTTTGTGCGGATATGCACCGTTTTTTTGTAGTAAAATTAAGCTTGGGAAATCTGTTATTAATAAAAATAGTTTTTTTCTGACTAGTCCTGATTTCGTGAATAAAATGGTAATATTTTTTTTGTGCGGAAATGCACCATTTTTTTTTCCATGACCTTAAAAATATTTTTCTCACATATTGGTATGAAATGGGGCTTTGGTTTCCGTTGGTTTTGTGCTGGTTTGGTGTTTTTTTTTTAATGGGGGACATTGGTTTGGACATTTCGAATTTTAAAATTTTACAACGGATTTGTATTCAAAAAACCACATAGTGTAGTTTCTTAAAAAAAATCCAAATTCTTTTCCATGTGCCTAATTTACGCCTTTGTTGTCACTTTTTTCTTGAATTGTGCGTATACAATTAGAGTTACTCTATCTAACGGAGGTTTTAGCTGTAAGAGTATATAAAAATAACAGTTCAAAGCTACTTGCAAAATCCATAGATCGCATATCGCCTTGTAAATTGCGAAACATCACATCTAAAAAATGACCACTTGACCGGCATAACAAATTATCCTTTTTTAAAGAATTAATAAGGTATTTATTAAGAACTATATTAATTACATATAAACAAGAATAAGTTCTTATTCATATAAATTAGTCAATTATTAAATTACTACCCTACTAATTCCATAAGAAAAGAATAATTTCTAGTCTCTGGCAAGTTCCCATTTTTCAGACACAATGTTTCGGAATTTACAAGGCGATATGCTAGAATTTAAAAAAATTTGATAAATCTAAAAAATTGACATAATGTGTCAATTTTTCATCCATAATACTAAAAATTCATCAGTATACATTATAACTTTATGATTCTTCATTAGTTTATAATTAAAATTTTTATTATTTTCTGTATTAAATTATTCTAATATTGCCTTTTCTTAATTTTATAATTGTCAAAAATAACATTAGGCATGCTTTTTAGAGAACGTTCACGTTCTGACACTTTTATCAGCTCAACAGAAGCGTCAGAATATAATTGGTCTCTAGTTTTTCTTTCAAGCCTATGCGGTCTGTTGATTTTGTGCGTAGTTTTTAACTGATGTAGCTATACCCTACGACGGCTGACGCCGCTAGATAGAATGACTGTATATACAATACCTATATTGAATTTTAAATGTATTTGTTAAAATTTCGGTTTCTCAAAATATACAGCCTGTTCCAGAACTCGCGTACCGAAATTTGAGGGTATATTAAAAAGCCTCTGGAAAATATGAAAAAAATTAAAAAAAAAATCCATCTTCAATACTAATTAAAAAGGAAGCTATTTAATCTGACCAATCCTGTTGCTGATGTTAAATTACCTAAAAATTAGTTTTTCCCTACTTATTAGTAACTATGGTTGCATTTTAATGGTTGACTCGTGCATTGTTTAAGACCTTCAACTTTAGAATCTTTTTAGGTTATTATATTTTGACAAAACTGACAGAGGCTATCAAATATTCTATTTTTATAGGGTCACTCCATCCGGCGGTGGTTTTATGATACCCGTCTTAGACGGCAGCAACAAACTGCCGCTGTAACTCCATTCAGCGCGCTGAATGTAGTATTTTTTTTTTATTAGAAACTCAGATCTTTTAATTGATTTACTGGCTATAAATTCTTAATACAAATTAATAAAATAAAAATACAATAACTGAATTTTATTTATTTATTTCAAAGTAATGAACATAGGAAAATTTTTTATCGGTGTTCCGAAAAGAGAACATTCTAGCTAGAATGTAATTTTAAGATTGGTGCAGAGGGCAAGGAATTTTGGAAGTTTAAACGCAAACAGAAAAGTGGTTGGAGACACTTCGCGAAATGCAAAAACTGTTGATAATAAAGAAGCTGTCATTTAGACTTTTGAAGAATAATCTGGAACAAGCATTAGTATCGTGGCAAGAAATCTTGATATGTCTGTCCTGTGTTTAATGAACTCTAAAAGATAAAGAAACGCATTATTTTTAGCAAACTCGCGTTCAATGTATGAAGCATGCTAAAGAATATGTTCAAAATGACCTCCACCAACTTGAACACATAAAGCAGCTCTTTTTAACAGACTTCTCCTGGCATTAATAATCATATTTGGAGTTACTGACTCAAGCGCTTCATGTATTCGGTCTCCTAGTTCTTCTACAGTGTCTGGCATATTTCTATACACTAAATTTTTTACATGGCCCCATAAAAAGAAGTCCATTGGAGTGAGATCAGGGGATCTAGGAGGCCACCTTCTGGGACCCCCACGGCCTATCCAACTGTTTGGAAAACTGATGTTGAGTTGGCTTCTTGCCGTTTCTGAGAAATGCACTGGACAGCCATCATGTTAAAACCAGATGTTATCCACATTTGCCAACCTTTGAAGTGGGATGTCATCAATAAGATTTTCCACTTCATCCCTTAAGAAGTTAGTGTAGGTTTCGCCATTCAATCTGCCAGGAAACTCATGGGGTCCAACCTAAAAACAAATATTTTAAACATTTTATGGTGGTTTATTTCTCAAAATAACTTACTATAGCATCTCCCAATATTCCGGCCCAAATATTCAAGGAAAACCTTCGTTGGGGATTTCCTTGCCTGAAGGCATGGGGATTTTCCTGTCCCCAAACATGAGAATTCCTTGAATTAAAAAAAAACATCTCTTTGAAACCCAGACTCATCCGTAAAAAGAATGCTTTTTACAAAGTTTTCATTTTCTTGATGTTTCTGCAACAGCCATGTGCAAAATTCGACTCGTAAAGGATAGTCCTCCGGTGTCAAGCATTGTACTCGAGTGTAATGAAAGGGATGCATTTTTTCATCTTTTAGAATTCGTTGAACAGAGGTCTTACATATCAAGATTTCTAGCCACGATACTAAGGCTTGTTTCAGGTTCTTCTTCAAAAGCCTGAATGACAGCTTCTTCATTATCAACAGTTCTTGCAGTTCGCGGAGCGCCTCCAATCTCTTTTTTGTTTGGAGTTAAATTTCCAGAATTTCTTGCCCTTTGCACCAATCTTAAAATAACATTTCTGCTAGGATGTTCTCTATTGGGAAAACTAATAGAATATTCTACAGATGTAGCTGAAGCACTCCGGCCACACTCGCCATATAAAATTAGCATTTCGCAATACTCTTCTGAAGTAAACATCATGAAAGTTTTGATATTTTTTTATGACATTAATAAATATTTATGTCACATTAATCACCATGTCAACCTACAGAATATGTACCTGCAATAATTAAATTTGCTTCCATAGCTACAAATTCAACCTTTAATGGTAATTTATAATCAGCAACAGTATTGGTCCACTTAAAGCGTTCTTATTTTTGAATTGAAAGAAGATGGATTTTTTTTGAATTTTTTTTCATATTTTCCAGAGGGTTTTTAATATACCCTCAAATTTCGGTACGCGAGTTCTGGAACAGGCTGTATATATTTTCTTTTAATCCCTTATGAAAATTGTAGTCTTTATATTTATATTCATATTTAAAGGTTTATTTCTAGATTGCATGATAATCTATCAATTAACACGTTAAAAATATCTAGATCACATAAATAATACATTTTAATTGACAACTTAATATAATGAATTTTACTGTTTACGACAGATACTATTATACTAGATCAACAAATAAATACAGAAATATTTCTATAGTTTATTATATTTGAATATATTTACTGTTATTTTGGCTTGAAGGCCCATATTTACAGAATGAACTGAACTAAAAGATTTAAGTTTAATTAAATTTTTCTATTTATTTTTTTTTAATTCAAGGTGCTTAGGAAATGCGTGTCACTTAAAATTCTAAAAAATTTCGCCTGCGCCGCTAAACTGGCTAACAAAAACAATTTTATGCGAAAACTAAATATTTCTAAAAATCAGAAAATAAAACAAAATTTTAAGTCTTTGTAAACAAGTTAGGCTGCGGCGCTAAAGATAGTGTGTTATTTTTTTAGAAGTTTCCTCTGGCTATTTAAACTTTTATAAACATTTTTCTATTAAATTGTTGATGTTAGGAAAATAGGTGAACTTGGAAATTAAAAAAAAAAATCGCTTGCTGCGCTTAACTTGATTGCCAATAGTCTGATACCACAATATTAATTAATAAGTTTTATAAAATAATTGCATGATATATTATGAAATTCTGAAAAATACTTACTTAAAGATTTCTAAAAAATTGCCTGCTGCGCTAAATGTTGTATTGAGCATGGTGATGCCACTCAATCTGTTTCATATTAACCCCCCTCCCGTGAAAAAAGACTGTTATTTTTTTGAAATTTAACAAAAACTTTTTGTTGATATAGTTGAAAAGCCGAATATGCTTGTCTTTCCCTATCAAAAATCCTGAAGGCGCCCCTGGATCTGAATAATACGTTTTATGTTTATGTTTTATGTTTGTTTTTAACCTCGTACTATTCTACTTAATTAAGCATCCCCTAAGTCCAGGACTTGTGTGGGCTAGTAGTAGAGGGAACCACCGGCTTTAATTGACTTTCGAACCAATATATCTAGGGAGTACGCCTTCGCCAAATTTCAATTATTAATTAACTGAAAAAGGCAATCGGTGCCAGTGAGGTTTGAACTCACGATCATTAGATCAGTGTCAGGCTATATCGATGCCATTGACCGCTGAGCTAAATCTCCCAGTATTTGTTTTCATTAATTATTTCTCTGTGTATGGACCGAAAATTACCCCTTAAGAGTAATCTTTAGTAAAGTCATCGATAAAATCCATAAATTCCATATAATTATAATCAATCACCATATTTTTCAGCATCGGCCCACGGTGGAAGCATCAGTGGGCCGAATCTCAGCCTCCGCTGACCGCTGGGCCGAATCCCGCTGTCGCCCGCGCAAGATGCAAACGATAAGTCAGATTGCACTGCGGGAGGAATATATGCATGCGATCTGCTGATGTGACCTTCACCAGAGTACCCTCGACGGTTGGTCGGCCGGTGCTGCTGCAAGAAACCGGCAAATTGGCATAAGGGCTATTCCAAGTGGGCAATACGATTTAGACGAGTTTACCAGTACCATTCTTAAACTATAAAACTTACCATGAGTTCCAAACTGGTGACAACTTGACTATGACGTTTGCAAAATATTTAAAGTAATATAGTCCTTTAGGACTGTGAAAACTAAGTTAAAATATTTATTATAAAGGACCATTAATCTACTTTCTTTCTTTCCTTCAATATAATAGACTTATAAAGGATAGGGTAATTAAGGAATAAATCATACAAAATACGTCTCTGCTCTTATAATCCAAAAAAGGTACTTACTTTTTCCTATGGAATTGTCGTTTCTAGAGCCCTAGAGTTGAAAGGATGTTATCTTCGAATTATCCTTGAAGATATTTATTTAAATGTTGGATAAACATCACACATAAAATATTATTATTTACTAATCGCTACGATATATCTGAAGACACGTGGTTTGCTTATTAGCGGTACCCAAACATACCTGTAGGCTGGTCAAATCATACTGATTTTTTGATATCCTCTTCACGCCTGTCGTGTCTGTGGGTTCATTCCTTTATTAGGTGAGTTTTGTACCTTAATTGAGATAAGAACAAAGTGAGTATTTAGTGTATGCAGCCTTATTATATAATTTATATATCTATGCTTTATTTAACAACTGTAAAACCTGAAAACTTTGCTTAGGTAAATGTGGTTTATTGCTAAGAGACTCTTCAAGAGCCTATTTTTGACCAATTTTCGACCCCCCCTCCCCTTCGTCACCTTTCGTCACTTTTGCCTAGACCCTCCTATAAAATACAAAAAAAATACGTCACCTTTTGGCAGACCCCCCCACTGTGCCTATTTTTTTAGATATGGTCCCATAATAATAGGCTTACTATTTTCTTTTATTTAATAAAGCGTCTACGGACAAAAAAAATAGGATCTCATTTAGGCAATTATTTTTGTATATACTAGGAACTAAAGATTAAAGAACTATACTATTAAACCATTTTATTTAAAAAAAAATATATATACACGGAAAAAAAAATTATAGCTAGGAGCGCTATAACACACATACCAAGCAAATTATAATCGCTTATTATATAAATACAAGGCTTTCTCTTACAATTATGGCAGTCAGTGTAAAAATTTATATGAAATATATTAATTGTTTAGTGAATAATAAAATATAACAAATAGTATGGCATTTATAGCTTAAATAGATTTAATTATTGTCCGTGCTAATAATTTTTATAATATAATAAAATTTCTGTAAATTTATAATAGTGCCTGTAATAAATATAATCGTGTCTGTAATATATATAATCGTTTCCAATTTATTTTTAACATTATTAGTTATTGTGTCCCTTATAATCTATAGCTTAAATCACTATAATTTGCCACTGTTACCAAATATCTTATAATGTATAGCGCAGAGCCCACTAATTTCTTTCCGTGTATATATATATATATATATAAATTATAAAAAGTTTAATACAATTTTAATATATTTTAAAACCTTTAAACCTATAGGCGTACTCCCTAGATATATTGGTTCGAAAGTCAATTAAAGCCGGTGGTTCCCTCTACTACTAGCCCACACAAGTCCTGGACTTAGAGGATGCTTAATAAAAACAAACATATAACATAAACATAAACAACATATACTGCCCTACTACGCTAAAAAGCAGTAACTCCATTTGTCGCATAGCGACGTTTTCACGTCAACTCTGATGTAATATTTTGAAAACGTTGCTATGCGACAAATGGAGTTACTGCTTTTTAGCGTATAGGGCAGGTTATAACAATAAATCAACAAATAAAGCAAAATATGGGTACAACTTAGCTTTGAACAGGCCCTTTAGTCCCAGAGCTCCTGGTTGTTAAATCTTATTTTAAGGAATAGGGAAAAAATAATTATAATTTTTTGTAGAGCGACGCCTAAAGTAAAATTTACTGCAGTCTTTTATATCGTAGTTTTATTATAAAAATTCTACTAAGTACTTTCTCATAAAATTGTTTAAAAATATGTACAAAATTTCCCAACTAAATGGTAAGGGATTTCCCAACTTTTTTCAGGAATTTTCCAAGTATTTTGAAAAACAGGAATAACTCAAAAAAAAGCTCTTTTGAAAAATTTTACAAAACCGAACTTAATTACCCACCTAAAAAATTTTGATGATTAGAAAAAAAAGGTCCTCACCTCAAAAAAAAAAAAAAAAATAGCTGTTCTGAAAACCAACCTCAAAAATTTTGATGACTAAAAATAAAAAAAAGGTCTCGACCATCTAAATTTCCCAACTTTACCACTGAATTTTCCCAACTACTCCTCCAAATTTTCCAACTTTCTACAAATTTCTCAACTCTACCGGTAAATATTACCTACTCTACCACCAATTACCAAACTCTGCCACTCAATTTTACATACCTTGACAGTGAATTTTCCCAACTCGATAGTGGTTGAGGGAGGGGTGGCGCCCTCTATTTAAAAAAAAATAACCTACCATTTCAACCTAATTCTCATTATTTTTAGCTTTAAAATGATTTTCTGTTATAATAGTCGAAACAATTCTAGCTATATGTATGTTTAAAATAAAATAAATTCACTTTTGGAGAGATAACATTTTCCTTTTTGGATTATTAAAATCAACTCCAACTCCAACTCTAACTTCAACTCCAGAATTTCTTAATTTACTTTTATTATATCTAAAATATATGAGTGGCTCACATTGTATCACCTTATTCGCTTACATGAGAATTTAATATAAAAGAGTTCCCTGTATTGCACTTTTCTATTTTAGTGCCATTAAAGATTTTTTACTGTTTTAACCGTAAATTATTTTTTCTTTTTTTTTTATTTACACACATTTTCTTTTATTTAAAATTACTAATAAATTTTCTTTCGGCATTCCTGTTTTCCCCTTGCCTTAGTCCTCTTATACTTTCTTTATATGCTATTTTCCTACTATTAAGTTAGCATGAGACCATTGCTATATGTTTAAACACTATTAAGAATTTCTCATGAAAACTGCTTCCGATACATCAGAAATCTTATGAATTTTAATATAAAAATTCCAAAAATTTCCATATGAAAATTCCAAAAACGGCAAGAAAACTGGCAGACTAACATCACTACTCTAAATTTCTCTACTCCCTAACATCCCTACTCCATAACATCCCTACTCCACAACAACTCTACTCCGTAACATCTCTGCTCCATAACATCTCTACTCCGTAACAACTCTACTCCACACTATATTCACTTTATTAGCCACTTAATAATAAATGAGCAGTTCAAAGAACAAAGAATCTTCTTCTTCTAGATTATTTTATTTTTTTCCTAGAAAACGTTTATCTTTAAATGTAAATCTAGAACAATCATAAATGAATTATTCTAAAAGCAACAATTACCGCGTACTCTTAACATGCACTAATATGTAAGTAATTAATAAACTGAATTCATTTTTGACAGTGACTTAGCATGACAAATATTCTTTTGAGTTAAGACAAGTGGCTAATCGAGTGTCTATAGTGTGGAGTAGAGTTGTTACGGAGTAGAGATGTTATGGAGTAGAGATGTTACGGAGTAGAGTTGTTGTGGAGTAGGGATGTTATGGAGTAGGGATGTTAGGGAGTAGAGAAATTTAGAGTAGAGATGTTATTATGCCATAACCTACTAAGATTCAAGGAAAAACATTTTAGAAAAAATTGTTTACGTTACCAGAACTGCTTATGAAATCTACTGAATTTTAAAGTATACAATAAACGTAAAATGTAGTCAATTTTAATGGACGCTAGATCTCAGATGGATAATAGTATATTACAGTACTAGTTTCATAACATGCCTTTTAAGCGCACGAGTACAAGTTTAGAAAACGAGCCGCTTGCTGCGAGTTTTCTAGTACTAGTAAACGTGTTATGAAACGAGTGCTTTATAAATGTTTTTCTATTTTACTTTGCTATAAAATTTTTAAAAACTTACATTTAAATTGATGACTGACTGATTTAGAGATTTTTGTTTCGGGTTGGCTTTATAGTTTTCGCCATGTTTAAAATTCTAAGTACAAATTATATTTTGATATATTTTATAGTCATGTCTTCTCTTTTTCACTGCAAGTAACCAAGCCACAATTTAACATGGTAAAATATAACCTAACCCAGTAAAATATAACCTAACCCAGTAAAATATAACCTAAACACAAAATTTTGTAGAAAATTAAACTTAAAGCGTGGTTGACATTTGCACGGAAAACGTCAAACTATAGGCTTTTGTCTGTTGCCAACCCAAAAGAAAAAAAAGTACAGACCTCTTATGGGCCTATAAGAACACGCAAAATGCGTGTGATTATGAGCTTATAAGAGTCGCAAAATAGAAAAAATAATATAATCTTATGAAGTCCCTTAAATACAAATCCATCCTAATCAAATCTCATGTAATTTGAAGGAAACATCTGGATTTACAGATATACCATATAAAATCTGTTGAAACTTTATGAGATGATGATGAATTTTCATCGGACATTTTTTAATAGAGATTAATAATTATTATATATTATATATAATTATAATTATTTTAAATGAGAAATAAATTTTATTTTTATTCCATATACGCCTAAATACAATAATGCAACTATAGTTGTATAGGTGCACACATGGAATAACCCAATTTGGCAAAAGTGCACTTCTCTCTCCCATTCTTACTTCAACTACCTATACTCCCTACACGCACTATTAGTTCTAGAGATATTTTTCGTTGCTCTCTGTGCATTGTATGGAAATTTAAATGGGAGCACAGATAATAAATTCAAAAATGGGTTTGGTATTTCAATTAAAATTAAAATATTGGTTTAATTGACAAGTTTTATTTTTAATATTTTTATTCTTGCAGAAATCAGTGGCGAACGTATGTTTTTGCCCATTGTTTAAAAAAGGTAAAAAAAACCGAGGCAAGAAACTATAGGCCGGTTGCAACCCTATCAAGTTTTTTGAAAGAATTATGAATAATAGAATTAAAACATTTTTAAATGATAATATTTTTTTTAGCGATTCTCATCATGGGTTCTTAAAAGGTAAATCTACAGAATCAGCCATTTTTAGCTCATATTCTTCCTTGCTTAGTAGACTTGACAAGGGGCATACAACACTGGGAGTATACTTCGACCTTAGCAAGGCCTTTGACATGGTTTGTCACTCAATTATTTTGAGCTAGTTGGAAGGTGCGGGGATTCGTGGAGCAACACTTAGATGGATAAAAACATTTTTGGAAAATCGAAAACAGGCAGTTGAAATTGTAGGATAAAATGGTAACATTTTTAATTTTTAATTTAAATGAATGACAAAGGATATCCCATGTGGCACTCCACAAGGATCCATACTCTCCCCACTTTTATTTACTATATTCTCAAACGATTTAAAACAATTCTTATTTAAATCGCTTAATAATTTTGAGAAAAAAAAAACGTTAGAATAACTCAGTTTTCTGATGACACATCATATATTATTACTGGTAAATCCATATCAGAAGCAACTGAGCTCGCAAATAAGTTGGTGGAGGGTATGGTCCAGTGGTGAAGCCACAATGGACTACTTTTAAACCAATTTAAAACAGAATTGATTCACTTTCAACTGACCAATCACCATCCTTCCAGCTTACTTTTAAGAATGGGTGGCAAAAGCATTAGTCAGAGTAGTGATGTAAAATTCCTTGGAACTCACATCGCGGAGAATTGCTCATGGGGCATGCACATTTATGCTCTCTACCATCTTAGAGATATTGTAAGTTTTGAGTCTCTTCTACTCTTTTATTACGCTTATGTTCAGAGTAGACTGACAGATATTAAACTTCTGTTTGTCTTACAAAAAAAGGCGTAAGAACCATGTGTAATGAGAGATATGACGAACATTGTGCTCCGCTTTTCAAAAGGTGCGGAATAATGACAGTGTACTCTTTGTACTTATACAAACTATGCCTATTCGTAAAGCAGAATATTTCTTTTTTTACTAAAAATACTGAACTTAATCAAGGTATTTAAACTAGACATGCGAATGAATTGTCTATTCCTTGGCATCGAACATCCTCTTTTGAAAGGGGTACGTAAAAATAATCCTTTTTGTTCTTGTAATGTGTACCTGAATACCAATATTAATATTATGACTGAATTTTTACATTTTATATTTATATTTTTTTAATTGTAAATTGTGTATTTATATGTAATTTATTAATTGTAATTTTCTTTATATATTTCTTATTTTGACGTGTCTATAAATTTTTGTAACTTAGAGGAAAAATAAATAATAATTATTATTATTAATTATTATTATTATTATAACATATCGATGGCATTGATAGATTGACATTTTGAGCTTATACTAGTTTTACACTTGAAAACTTTTCACCCTTACTACTAATTCTAAAATTGCCTGAAAATTAATTATGATTTCCATAAAAGTCCATTCATTAAAATTTACTATGTAATACTTCATTAATAATCGAAAACGCGTTTTTTCTAAAACAAAACGAACTCAGGCAGGGCCGGATTTGCTCAGTTATGACTTAATGATCAAGACCGGTAAACCTGGTCTAACAAAGGGAGACAAATCATTGTTTGAGGTTTTTTTTTAAGTCAAAAATTTGCAAAGTTACATTGAAGGGGAATAATACCACAGTAATACATAATAATATGACTTGCACCAGGCCAAATACCCATTGTCCATCCTACCCTTCTGTGGACCACCGGCATATAGTTTATTCCAAACCACTGTTTTTGTCCAACAATTCCTCATTGTCCCTATTCTCACCTCAACTTATAGGTTTCCTTGTTTTATAAAAATTGAACTATTACACTGCGCAACACTCAAAAATTTGCCGACACCATTTTAGTTGCGTCTGGCTATATATGAAATCAGAGCTTTCGGAACCTTATTCCGTTTTTCTCGATCCGCTCGTTTTTTTTTGAGATATAGCGCACAGTTGTTTTTTACTATAGTTGTAAAAAAATAATTAAGGTCTAATTAATTCCTTTTTTGCGGTGGATTGATTCTCAATTAATAGGGCTCTAACAAAAAAAAAAGCGGATTTAAAATATCTTTATTCGTTTGTTTGTTTATAAGCTTTTAAATTCAAAAAATGAGATTTTTTCGTATTTTTTCGCATATTTTCATGAAAATTTTGTATAAATACTAAAGATATGGCTCTGATTTTTATAAGCAACACTAAAACACATGTGAGGTTTGTAAACATAAAAAAAAAGGTTTTAGATTTAATCCAGTAGCGAAGATTTTACGGAGAGTTATTGAAAATGGAATAACAATATTTTGAATTATTTAATGTTTATTTAATGTTATTTTAATATTTCAAATCAAGGATATATTTTTTTTATTTTTCGTTTTTTTTTTTTAATAATAAATTTAATTTATTGCGTTGATCTTCTAAAAAAAAGGTTCCGAAATTAGCGCATCAAATATAGCCAGACGCGAACAAAAAGGTTCCCGGCAAATAAAAAAAATCATTTTTTGTAGAGCTGTGTTATTTTTTCCCCCTAGCTCAATCTAAGGCAAGTATAATCCAATTTAACAATTAATGATAATACCGCAAAGATAGCAGCCTTACTGTATAATGGGCCATAAAAATCCGTGTCACAAATAGAGCAGCCATACTGTACATGTATTTGTCCACAAGCCTTGATTCCACATCGCATGAATGAAAAATTGTCTTCCACCGCGGGAAACCGAACCCACGCTTTAGCGGCTAATGTTTAGCCATATGAATTAAGTACTTAAGTACGCCTTTACCCCCGCAGCCAATTCGTGCACTGATTTTTTAGATTTATTTGGATATGGCTAATTATTTGGTTTTAAGTAATAAATTTAGTTAATATTAATAATAATATTTTAATTTTAAAATAATTCATTAATAGAAAAAAAATAGTTTGACATAAATAAAATTTATTATTTACAACCAAATAATTTAATTGGCCATATCCCACCAAATATTTTGTACCCACAAATAAACTGTTTATAAACTTTGTTTATTTTTTTATGTTTTTTTATTTGTATTTTTTTAGTTTTTTCTTAATTCATCGCCCAGACGCGGTCCCTAAAATTTTCCTTGCCTGAAAAATCCTGCCCTGAACTCACTAATGAATATCTAAATGTTGCATTTCATGTTGGCTACCTGAAATTATAAGAATTTCGTTTATTTGTGATTTTTTTTTTTGTTAAAATAAAACAACGAAAACAATAATGGAATTATAAATTATCGTAATTACACGGTATTATTAACATGATACTTTACGCCATATTTACATTAAAATAAACTATTTGGTGGAACTAAACTATTTATTTTTAAATTAATGTAAAAATTAAATAATTTAGCTGCATTCAAAAAGAAAGACGAACAAGAAGTAGAAAAAGCAGAAGAAGCAGAAGAAGTAGAAGAAAAGAAGAAGCAGAAAATGAATATAAAGGTGAAGGCGAAGGCGAAGGTGAAGGCGAATTAAAGGCAAAGGCGAAGTAAAGGCGGAGGCGGAGGCGGAGGCGAAGCTGAAGACGAAGACGAATATTTTTTCAAAAAAGAAAAGAGATATGGTAATTTTACTAATCCATGAATTTAAAATCTGCCGGTAAAATACTATAAAAATGATCTGGGCAATCTCAATAAGTATATATGGCTTTCTTGATAAGCATGTTTTTTATTATTTATTTGTTTAAATACAAATACAATATTATATACACACTGAGCTTATCTTATTAATTATAATGTAATATTTCCATGAAGACTACAGTAACATTATCTTCCAAGTCAAGATCTCTTAGACAGTTTAGCTGAGATTTAATTCCTAATGGCTCTATAAGGCTTTACTGGTCCTAACAAAAAATAATAAAAAAAAACATTTTCATTCAGTTTATTCTACAACATAAACCACTAGATACTTCGGTGTCTATGAAGAGGTAAAAAAGCCCTTGTAATGTTTTAAGCTCTTCAGTTAAATACCGAAAATGTAATAAAGATGAATATTAATAGTAATGATGTCTTCATTATTTTGAAGGGAATATTTAATGTGCTTGAATTTAGCCAAGCTTAAATAAAAAGAGTTAAATAGTTTTTGTTTTTTATTTCATTATGATTTTTTTTTAATTAATTATAGTTATACTATTCACAGCACCTAAGCGCTAGAATAGTATAATATGGTAGTTTCAAATTTCCCAAATACGCCCAAACACGTCCTAAACAAAAAGTTCTTGAATACGCTTTTTGTAAGCACGATAACTCAAGAACCAATTATCCGATCGACTCGAAATTTTCGGGAAATATCAAGTTCTGTGAGAGGAAGATTCCTAATACTTTTATTTTAGTAAACCTAAGAAAATAAAAAAAAACATTCGCACAACTTTTTTAAACATTTTTTGTTTTTCGAAAAAAAAAATTACCATTTTACCATACCATTTTTTCCTAAAGTACAGAAAAGCCTCTTTACGCATGCGTTAGGAACAATATTTTTCCTACGAGCGGAGTTAAAATAAAATATACTTTATATATTTTATTAAATAAATCTTATTTTTATATTTTTTCAATAAGAAAAACAATTAACAGTTAAGAAATTTTAACATTTTTATAATATTATGAAAACAACAAGAATAACATTACGCAATTACGAAATTAAACAATATTTATGCGTGCGCAAAGAGATATCTTTCCGCATACACGTAGGAAAAAGGTTTTTTTCTACGACTGCTTTAGAATGTAAGCAAATACACACACTTTTCAAACACAGAATGAATCCATTCTAGCTCTAGATACGGTATGAATATTCCGTATCAAGTGTTAGAATGAACAATGTATTGCCACCTCTTGTTTATAAAAGTAAAAAACTGTAGCAAAATTAGCAAAAATATATATTTTAACATAAAGTATTGAATAATTTAATGCAATTTAATGTTTTTCGTTAAAATTCCATAAAGTTTATTAGTCTTTCATAATCTTTGACCAGTTTTTTATCAATTTAGTTCAAAAAATTAAAACTGCTCCATCTATTGTTAAATATTTAAACCTGATATCTTTCACAAGAATTTGACATAACCTTCAATTTTTGCATTATAATTTGCGAATATATGCTAAAATTAAATAGAAATCTTTTCTAGGTACTGATTTGATAATATTATTAAATAAAATTAATTACTTTATTTAAAAATATGTTTTTTGTTGCATTTACAATGTCGAGTCAAAAAAAAATGGTTTTTAACCTTCTTTGCATTTTAAAGCCATACAGTGTTTCATATTTGCAGTCGAAGAAAAAGTATAGTCTACAACACGTATGGAATAGTCATTCCGCGCTAGCCAGACCGTCATACTCTCCTGTCGGCTCGTATGACAAACATTCCGCTCCCGCGGAATATTGTCTATTCTGTATTTTCCCTAAACCCTTCATTTAAAGACTTTACCTTATATCTTCATTATTTCGAAGGTAAATTGAATTAAAATTTTGATTAATAATTCAAGAATTATTTTCCGATATTTTTTGGTCTGTCAAAATTTAAATGAATTATAGTTTAGCATTAATACAGACATAAAAACAAAATGTCGCATTATATCTCAATTATAGATGAATATTTAATATAAATTTCCATTTTGCTTTTGTGTTTTTTGGTGCATAATTATTCTAACAAAGAAAAGCAGTGATAAAATTATTTTTATTTTTCGAATAAGTACCTACCTTTTCTTTTTATAATTAAACAAAGAATACAAATTATAATGTAGGTACATTTTTTTTAAGCAAAATATTCATTATATTAGGGCATTTTCCCCCTCATTTCTTAAAAAAATATTTTTTTATAAGGCACGATTCTTTTAATCAAATATATATTGTGGACTAAATCCATAAATATAAATCTTTGACAAATGTCAACTTGAAAACATGAAATTTAGCATCTACCTACTTCATTTGAAAATAAAAAAAAATATTTTATTTATTTTTTTTCAGTTTTTAAACGAAGTAAGCTAAAACTTGGCACCGAATCTTGTTTTCAATTAAAACAAGTTACACCAGTTTTTAATTTTATTTTTAATTTTCAAATAAAATAGGTGTATACCAAATTTCGTTTGTTTGAGTTGAAATTTGGCACAGATTAATTAAAAAATCTTGTTTTATAAAAAAAGTATAATTTTTTTTTTCAATTTTAAATCCAGACCCTAATATATATTTTTTTGAGCTGAAATTTGGCCAAGAATTTTGCTATAGTATTTTTCACGAC
Source organism: Brachypterus glaber (assembly GCA_958510825.1). Taxonomy (NCBI): domain Eukaryota; kingdom Metazoa; phylum Arthropoda; class Insecta; order Coleoptera; family Kateretidae; genus Brachypterus; species Brachypterus glaber. The sequence continues at coordinate 69,138,009 of OY294045.1, read as the reverse complement.
ATAAGGGGACACGGCACGATTTTTTAGATAGATAACAGAAATGGCCCAACGCAAAACTAGCCTTAAACGATGCCTTATATGTCTAGATTTTATTGTATACCAAATTTAAAAAAATTAATGGAAGAAAAAAAAATATATTCTAAGTTTAATTTTTTTCAGTATAGTTTTTGAACCAAATTTATTTAACTTTTTAGATATTTTTACTATTTTTAACTAATTTTGGGTCTCTGATATTAAAAATAATATCAGTTTTGCGTAAAAGTTTTTGTTACAAAAAATAAACCATGGCAATATATGCATGACGTATCCCCCCACGCTCCCAGAAAAAAATCCGTAAATTGGCCTCTGATACGGTATGAATATTCCGAATAGGCCCATTTGGGGAATAAATACCAAACACACTTCTAGAACAGCTACAAACTGAAATTTGGTATAGCATAGAGTATCTCGCCACAAAAATTTGACCTCCTAAATCAAAACCCGTTCTTCGCACGGATTATTTAAAGATTAATTTTATTAGTGCTCTCTTTACATGATATTTTATAATATATCATGTAAAAAGAGCACTAATAAAATAATTCTTTAAATAATCCGTGCGAATAATATATTATAACATACCATGTAAAAAGAGCACTAATAAAATTAATTTTTAAATAATCCGTGCGAAGAACGGGTACGACTGCTTGTAACATATATGATAACCAGTAATCGGAATAAACTCAGTTATGACTCATCAACGTTGAAAATAAACACAGAAACATAGGCTTACGGAATAATTTCGCCGAATTATGAGGGAAATTTTTATAAAGGTCACTAAATCAAAACATTTGACGACTAATCCTATTTTTATCTTTTAAGAATACGAAAGTTTTTAATTTTTATTTATCGATAACTTTTTTCCCACCTAACTCGTTTAAATGGAATCATTAAAAAAAATCAAGATAAAAAGAAATAAAAATGTAAATATTTAAAACCTCGCGTCAACGCTAGAATCGACGCGGCGCCTATGCGAGCACTGGAAATTCGCCGATGACTGATGATAAACTACAGATTTCGTTGAAGTATTTATATTATGCACTTTATAAATATTTTTAAAATCAGCGACCCAAATTAAAAAAACAAAAAACAGTTAAAATACCCGGGCTCTATAACCAAAAGTTTTATATTATTGACCAATTAAATAAAGACCAAAAAAATAAAAAGTTGAATACATTTTTTTTTGTCGATGGATTATTTTAAATTTAGTTTGAATTAAAAGCCAGACTAATAAAAAATCGTAGTTTCGCGTTGAACCACTTTTTTTTGTAATCGGCCCAAAAATCGCGCCGTGGGGCCCCCGGGGGAGGACTGTATTTTTTGAAATACCCTAATTTATACATGTTTGTTTTATTACATGTATTTTTATGTATTTTTTTAGATAAAGACTTGGTATTTAGTTTTATAGTTTTCAGTAAATATCTAAAGTATATGCACTTAATAAATCTTGGTTTATATCTAGGTTAAATTTACAGTTAACTAAAAGAAAAAAAAAGCTTTAGATAAGCTTAATATATAAATAATGAATAAAATATGCAAAAAAGTTGTAAATCACGCTATTTAGCCACGCTAGGAGGTTTTACTAAATAGCAATAGACGTATTGCATTTGCCCATAGCGTCATCTACTTTTGTAAATAAAAATAAAGATAACGTGCTAACTAATTTATTAGAAAAAAATAGATGGCCAGGGGTGCTCCAAAAGGGGTAGGGGGGTCCGTTTTTTCTCTTTTATGCAACATAATTATCAGCCAGGCTTTTTTTTTTGTTTTAACTAAATAAATCAAGATTTTCCGGCAGCACAAAGCTTTTAGTTGCGAAATTTCTTAATATTTAGTTGGGAAATATTTCTCCTGCTAGTGCAAAGTGCTTTTTCCTTAGAATATTTTTGTTAAAAACTTAGTTTAACAACTGGACTGTGTTTTGTAATAACCGTCTAACCCACATTAAGAGATGACAGTAAATTGTTGAACTTTTTCACTAATAACTTTTAAAGACTAAAACACAATTAAGCATTTGTTTCACTTGTTTATGTATTATAACATGTACAAAATACGTTTACGTACGTAAGGTTACAACCTTCAATTCCTTTAAAAGATATTGGGTAAAATGTTCTGTAACCTACTATCATTGCACAATATGGGTTAGACGGTTATTGCAAAACACAGTCCAGTTACGAGTTCCAATTCATTATAGATAGTCATATATCATCATATGAAGAGTGCAACTAGCCTAACACTAAGGGCCTAACACTCATTTTATTGAAAATACGGTTTTTGCTTGAAACGGGTACTACTTAACGTCCTTTATCGCTCTATTTAATAAAAATTCCTAATATGTTACTAGAAGTGGCAAAAAAATGCATTGGAAAGTAAGGCTGGGGCTGCAAATTTTAATAATTTGTTTTTTTGGCCCACCCAAATATTTACCGTTAACTATTCTTAATTAAAAAAATTTTATGAACCTATTTATAACTAGAAAAGACAAGATTTTATAAAAAAAACACACTTTTATAATAAGCGTCTGGGAAGGTTTTTTTAATACTTTGCTTTTTTTTGCCCCACCCAAATATTTACTGTTAACTATTCTTAACCCTTCGTTAGGCGCGGTCTACGATCGTAGACCATGCTTTTTTTTAGCTGGGTAACTTTTTACACGGAGTGTTTACGCTTGCGCCCCTTCGAGTAGCTGTGCATTATGCATCAATCTATTAGATTAGTAATAATTCACACTTTGAATGGGTATAATATTGTTTTTATTCATATTGAAACCTGCCTGGTCTACAATTGTAGACCGCCCGACTAACCACGTTACCTTTTTTATTTTTGCAATTTTTTCTTTTGTGTAAGTTTTTATGGTTTCTTTTTGTGAATATTGTTTTTCAAAGTTAGTTTATTAGTTTAAAGATAAATTAAAGATACAATATGTCTTTACCACCAAAAAAATAGCGGTTTATAGGAAGACACTGGCACGAGTCTTTTTGGGCATGAAAGAGCTCATACGTAATGTTTTTGATAAATAAGGTAATTTTCTGTTCTATAAAACTAAAAATTACTTTGGACACTAAATGTGCCTAAGAAGGGAAAATAAATCGAAAAAAAAAATGCTCAAAATATCATAACTACGATTGCAAAGAGCACATGTACAAGGCGCATGAGTACTAAAATATTGCATGATTTCGAGTCAAATTTTATAATATTTTTTTATTTAATTTAGGTGTTTTTTATTTTTTTATAATCGTACATGTTAGAAAAAAAACAAATGTTTTAGTTTCAGAAAGTTTTTTAAGTTATTTTTATTTTTTTTACAAATTATCGTACAGATGTAAAATATATGTTAGAATTGTATATCATTTTTCTTTTACCCTTAACACTTACTAAAACAATAATAATTTGAAAAAAATATGTAAATAACTTTTAAATACAACCAAATAAATAACATAAGATATTTGGTTTTTAAAAACATAAATGTGTTTTTTTTTTAAACAAAAAATAAAATGGTCTACAAGTGTAGACCACGCGACTAATCTCGTAACTAAAACAAGCGCGCCTAACGAAGGGTTAATTAAAAAAGGCTTATGAACCTATTTAAGACTAGCAAAGAGAAGATTTTATGCAAAAACAACCTTATAAGAAATGTGTGGGTTAGGCCCTTTTGATAATTAAGGTTATTGCGAGGGTTATTGTATAGGCCCCTATTTTAAGTTTTTTTTTGTTGAAATCTACATAAAACGATGTAAACAATAAAACACTATTAAAATATAATTAATATTTAGTGTAAATATAACTGTAAAAAAAAATAAACACATTTTTGCTTCTCCTCTAAAATAATATTTTTGTGGGTTAGGCCCTTATGTTAGTTGCACTCTTCATATGTCACCATCTACTGCTATTTCATATAAAATAATCGAAATTAAAATAAACACTGTTTATCCAACACCTTCACAGAAACACTTGTTTTGAGCACTATTTTAAATGTCAAAAGTGAGTTTTTTTCCACTCTCTTTTACGTACAGCTTTTGATCTCATCCAAAATTAGTTACATACCCTATTAATTAAGTATTATAACTATTCTATAAATAGAAGCACGTTAACTAAACCATAAAAATTAAAGAAAACCCCAAATTATTCTTTAGTTTTTTAATAAAAAACTGTTTTTATTAAAAATTCTGTCATCACCGCGTCCATTTTGACGTTTGTAAGAAATGTAAAACTAGCAATTGTTTATTTTTAATAGGCATACTTAGGCCATGGCTACCTATTATTTTAGTATTAAGAAAACTTAATCTTAATGTTTTTAACATAATTTTTCGCAAAATTATAGATTTTTATTTAAAAATAAAAGGTGTTGGATAAAATTAAATTCTCAACTCGTGTATTAAGTGATTTTATCCACTTAATACACTAGTTAAGAAAATAACTATTTGTATATTATGCTTTCCCAACTAATATATTTTAAGGTTTTCAAGTTGACATAAGTAGTGAAAATGCAAAAACGATAAAAAATCAGCGAGCAAGATTGAACGCAATGAAGAGTGATGTCTGTCCAAAGATGCGGCCTTCGGCGGCAGTTGATTAGGCACCCCCGCTGCATCTCTCCTGCCCTCTTGTGCATTCATCTGCATTAACACCTGCAGCTAGGCACCGCATTTTTTCTACTTGACCCGCCTCGGGGCTCCGAATCAGGATTTGTTGCCTCTCCACCGAACCTTCAAGTTTAATTCGCCAATACGAGAACCAGATGAATAGGGGTGTCCATGCACATATGCATATTTGGCTAAATTTACTTTTAGTCTAAGAGCTGGTGACCATTTTTATTTAATTATTTTCTCCCAGCTGTATTTTACATATGTTTTAAACATAGAGAAGGAAAGAGAACCATTAGTCCAGCCTGCGCAAGATTATTTTGTGACAGAACGGGGCAGCGAAATGACGTAACGCAATATATCTGACCTTGCGCAGTAGGCATCTCTATCAGCTGTGAAATGCTGTCGGTCGTAAAACAATTCATCACCCCAGTATTCATTTGTCTTATCTCCAAAAATCCCCCAGTAAAAATCTTAAAATGTCCAAAAATAGAGATATGGCAAACCAATACTGGGGTGACGAATTATTAGTAGTTTGTTTATACTGTCAGTACTGTCAGATCGTCGTTTGTTTCTGTTCATTTTTCGACTTCTACTGTGTTTTAATTGTTTTTTTGCTGCATTTTTTTATAACTTTAAACCTAACCTGTATTGTTGCTTTATGAAGAGCAAAGGGTCAATCCCTGGTCTACTCAAAGTAGGTGTACAAAATCCCGAAACTCAAACACACCTCGAAAAATTCTTATAAAATAATTTTAAAAAACTATTTCGACGTTTCTTCGTAGATATTTATTGTTTTTTGTTGAATTTTTTACAATTTTTATTTGACACATAAAACTAAGGTTAAAAATACTCAACAAAAACAACAATAGTTGTGCGCATGTGCAAGTTTATCTCAGATGCGCTAGGCACATTTATCACAGTATTCCGCAACGGCTTTGGAGGTCTTTCCTTGTCTATGGTTTTAAAGTACATTCAAATTAAGGTATTAGTCAATCACCAGGTCCTAGATTGGTTACCTTTAGGTGTTAGAAGCTCCAAAAAGGTGGTGTAATGGGGTATACGAAAAATATATCTTTAACTTACCGAGTCAAATATATTTATTAGATTTAGATTATTCTATTTTCACAGTTCTACACAATTATTCAGCGGGCCAAGGGATAAAATAGACGTTTAAAAGTTCATTTGACATATGTCAGTACTATGAAGTCGACACAATTTTCATTTAATCAAAATGTAATTTTATAAATTCTCATTTCTTTAAAAAATTGAGTATCACATATGTCAAATACACTTTTTAAAGACTGTTTTTACCCCTTGGTCCCAAAATTATTGTGTAAAACTATGAAAATAGCTTAATCTGAATGTAATAAATGTAATATAGGTATATATGTATGACTAGGAAAGTTAAAAATAGTTTTATTGGTGACTCATTCAGGCCTATTCACATGTACCATTGAAATCTATTCAATATTGACAAAAATTACAATACCATGCAATTTTAATACAGTTGACGTAAATGACCTTGCAATTTTCGTCAATATTGCCACACATTTCAATCTCAATGGTACATGTGAATAGGCCTGATTGCCACATTTTTTGCAGCTTCTAGCACCCAAAGGAACCGGAGCCTAGCAATTTGGAAATAGCCTAATTTGAATGTACTTTAAGACATATAAAATACAGCAGGAAAATAATGAAATAAAAATGATCAGCAGCTCTCCGACTACTTCATCTACAAGGTGATCAATTACTGATATGCCAAAATTTAAGAGGGTAATAAGTTTATGTTAATTTATTTTTTTGAATTTGTCCAGAGGCGTGCCTAGACGGAAAAATATGTGAGGCTTAACTCATTTTTGCCCCAAACTTTTTTGTGAGTATTTTTTGGATTTTTTGTAAAAAATATAGATTCCTTGAATAAAAATACATAAAAAAATTTTAATGATGCTTTTTTTTTGTTCCTGATTCAATATGTCATCTGCGAAGGACCGTAGTTCCCCTAGGGCTCATTTCTGGACCAACCTATATAGAAACTTTTTTTCACATTTTTGGGTGTAGAATCACCTCTTAAGCATCGGCATGCCAAATACTGATCACTCTGTATACTGTAAAATTTTATTTCATTCTAATTTATGCAAAAACTAACGAAGCTAACGAGCAATATAAGTAGATCTTTACTGCGGATGCTTGGTGATAATAACCGAACTAACTGGAAATAAAATTCATTTCTTTCACAACTAGCTATTGAACATAACATTATTTATTAAGTTTTTAACACGTTCACTGTCCATATGGATCATGCCATAGGTTTTCTCTAAGTCCTGTGAGGCATATGTCGTTCAAGTTTAATGTAAACTTGAATCACATATGCCTCACAGGACTTACAGAAATTAGTTCTCTGCATCTAGAAATAATTATTTTTTCTCTCCTAGTAGGAGTTAATTTCATAAACAATTGATAACTGTCACTTGATTTTCCTGAAATTGCAACAATATGACATTGCCTAATAATTTCTGTTGGGCAAAATTCAACAATATTTTGCTACTGGATAAGAAATGAGCATGAAAAATATTATAAATAAATTAATTATAATGGAAAATAACACATTATTTACAAATAAACAACTTACCCATACGTTGTCACATATTTTAAAAAATATACAACGCTACCTACTAGAACTGTCAACTTTTAGTGAATAAATTTATTCATTTGTTTTCAAAAATGCGATTTCAAAAGCCACTTGTTTTTTTTTTTCGGTTAATTAAGATCCAGCAAACATTTTACTTTATTATTAATATAAAAATAGTTAAATAATAAGAATAACTAAGCTAGCAGTGGAAAAAATAATATGTAAACCACGGTAGAGAAGAGTATTATAGCCTCGCACTCTTATATCCCTTGATGTTACGTATCTCGGGATATAATACCCTTGCTATAAAAAATGTCTTCTCTACCTTGGTATTACTATTATGACTACACTACGCATGCGTAAGTATAACTGGGTTCCGTAACTATACTTAGGCATGAGTAGTGTAGTCATAAAATCAATTGACAATATTCGCTGGGTGCTACGATGTTACCAATTAAAGAAAAAATTTATATAAGAAGTATTTTTTGATGTCCGCAATATAATTTATAGAAAGAAAAAAATATTAGTGGCCTGGCCGGAAACCGTGGGGAATCTGGTTGGAATCCAGACTGAGACTGCTTTTTTTAATCTCGCGCTATTATACATTAGTTACAATATAATAATACTTAACAGTACTGTGTTTTTAAGAGTGAAATGTAACAAAAAGCAGTAGCACCAATTCATTTAAATAAAATTCACTAGTTTTTACCTTTAGGGTATATATTTTTTCTATGATTGGTAACATAGTAGTACTCAGCGAATATTGTCAATTAAATTTCTAGTTCGTTAATAATCACCAAGCATGCTCAGTATAGACCTAAAATTTGGAAAAATGCAATACCATTTACTGTGAATATTATATAATGGAGTGCGTAGCATTACATATCTTCACTGATTGTTTAATACAAGTGGGCTTTGGTTAGCCCTGATTTGGATTCGCCAACACAAAAGAACCAGATGAAGAAGTTCTTAGTAAACTCTGTTCGTTTTTTAACCAAGCCACTCTCACTTACACTACTTTTGCTTTCAATGGACGTTTTTTTCTAAATTATATAACATTTAAACGTTTCATAATATGAGGATGATTCTCTTTTAATTCCATTGAACAAAATCGTATTGATTTGTTTTTATTTAATTTTTAAAGAAGGGATATTTTATTTCATGAAAATTCAAAATTTTGCAGCGGGTAACTTTAAGTCTTTTACTAAAACACCGTTAGTGTTTTTGCAGATTTAAGTACAATGTAGTAAAGTTTTTATTGGAAAACAGATTTTTTAACTAATGTATCTAGGGTAAAACAATTATTGGCACTTTAAGAAATTTTCCACATATATATCATTATAACTTATTAAATATTTCATGTTATCAAGAATAAAATATTTTACATCATTTAGTAGTTATTCTATTTTATATATTATATAAAATTTAAACTGAGTACCTACTTTTTGTTGAATAATAAACATTTTAGTATCAAAATAAATATTTAAATTGGAATATTGCAGTTAATACATATTAGCTAAAGTCTGTAAACAAAAACTCAAATTTATTTTAGAATTACAGTATTTTAAATATCTCTATATTAAAGTTAAAATATTAGTTACCTTATAGTTACCTAAAACTAATTTGTATCCATAAAATAATACCTAGTTACCTAGGTACACTTATCTAAAATAATTATTAGGTTTTTAGACTAATTTTGATGAGCAAGTTTTGCATATAATAAACCTGTGCCAATAATAGGACTTTAATATAATTTGGACACCTATTATGGGCAACCGTGATAAAAAATTAAATTCTAAAGAAAAATTAAGTTTATAGACAAAATTAAGTGTAAAATTTATATACGTACATATGCATTGAGGAATAACTGCAAGTTTTTCATTAAACGCTGTTTAGAACTTATTTATTTGAAATAGGTTTTTAGCAACAACTGTATCTTTTGTATAATAGCCCACTCGCTTTAAAATATGGATTTGGTTTTGTCTTATATCAGATGTGGCAATACATATGTATATTTAACCGTAACAGTAATAAATCTATTCAATTTTATTTTAATTATTCTATTAATTTAGCATTTTAACTGGTTGACAATAATTGGAATAGGATTTTTACTAAAGAGGCTAATTATTGGCACCTGTGCCAATAATTAGAATTTAGTTTAATTTTGTATACCAATTGTTGGCACCGTAGAAATTAAATAAAAATATAAAGAAAAATAAAGTTTTTAAGGCTAATTAATAAGTAGAATGCATATACTTATTCAAAAAGTCCATCAATAAACATATTTTATTAACCTTCTACTTAAAGCACTTTCTTAGCATAAACCTTAAAAATTCACACTTACGTAGTTTACACGGAACTACGGAGATTCTACTGCTCAGGGCGGGAAAAATATGTTTATCGCATTTAAAGTATAATATTTAGCAATATGGCCACTTCGTAAAAAATATAGTTAGATTAAGGTACCAGTGGAGATTTTTTTTATATAAACGAAAATATCACTCCAGTGGCAATAATTACCGGAGTGCCAACGATTGGGGGTTTTACCCTAGTTTAATTGACAGTTATTTAATAAATCGCATTAATAGTTAAAAACGCCTATACTAAGAATTTGTTACTGTATACGTTGGTATACTAAATAAAAAACAATTTTATTCACAATCATTTAGAAATAACCTAATTACATACATACGTAAAAGTTAAAAAATCAATTAGTGTTAACTTCTACTATAGTCCTACTTACCTAAAAAGTTTGGACCTTGGTCGGGAACTGTCTTGTGACTAACTTCACTTCACTTCAGATATTTCAAAAACTTAAATGTATTAAAAAGTTATGGAAAAAATAGTTTTAAGTACTTATTTTTTTAAATAACGTCAGATACAGATTTAAATTGCAATATTTTGGTATTTCTAAAATATATTAAATTTACAACCAATTTAACTGTCATTTCTGAAAGATCACTGATAAGTGCTGCCACCGCCGGTAATTTAACGAAGTAAATACATAACGTTATTTTTATACTTTTTTAGACAAATATTCATAAATATTAATTATATTTATATGTTTTAACATTGTTGATATAAAATAAAAGTTATTTTTTATTTTATTTTAGTGGAAATCGCTATCTATACATGCAATGATAAAGCAAAAATGTGTAACTAACTTCACCAGTGTTTATAATTTTAAAGATGGTGTCAGTTTTGTCGTGGAACATAAAATATACAATTGTTAATAAAATAGGTAAAAATTGTGAATAAAATAGTATACTTACCTCGGTGCAAATTTTCATTTTTCCTTCGGGAATTAGCTAAAGCCCCTTAGTCAGCTAACTTTCCCTCAGCAGATGAAACATTTTCCACCTCAGTATGTAATATACTATTTTATATTTTGTATAAATTGTTACAATAACAGAACAACGATACCGTATTAAATATTAATTACAGTATTTAATAACTGAAGCTGATTTTACATATCTGCTTTCAGAATATTAGTAAACATCAAACACATAACCTCAAATTTACAAACCAATTTTGAGATAACTTTTGCTTTTTTTATGTTTAGATGTTAGGTTGTAGGAAATAAAGTACACTCAGAGAAAAATCGTTGTAAAATCAAACAAAAGTCATATGATTTAAAAGAAAACCAATATGTTTTTGCTCCGACAGTGTTTTCTATTAACTCAAAAAGATATTTTTTAATTTTATAAGCCATTGTAAAAATAAAAATATTCATTGTAATTTGAAAAATGTTTTCTTTTAAATCATTTGTAAACTAGATGTGATTTGAATACAAAAACTGGTTATTTTAAAAAGAATTCTTTTAATATATTGATATTTTTCAACAATATAAAGGGAAATATTATAATTTTATTAAGAAAACATTAAACTAAGAAAGTAAGGGACAATACTTTTACTTTAAAGTAAAAAACGTTTTGTTGTAAAAATTATTTTTTTAAATTAATATTATTCATAACTAAAACGTAAAGTTTTTACTTTTAATATTTTAAAAGGCCATTTTTTTAAATTAAAATAATTTCTGATTGATTTTACAAGATGAGATTTTTCTGAGTGTATAGACACCTCAAATCAAACCATTTCAGTACACATCGAGTGCTTTTTTTACGAGGCGCAGCCGTGCCCTAAAAACCAGATTCGCGTTCTCGATGCGTAATATTCTATTTCCTACTACCTAGTTAGTAGTTAGTGCTTATTTTCCACCCGTCGCCATGAGAGCGGTCGAAAAGTGACAGTCAGCTGATTTTACATATCTGCTGTCAGAAAACAAGTAAAGGTCAAACACAAAACGTCAAATTAATAAAATAAATTTAAGACAATTTTTGCGTTTTTTTTTTATGTTTAGGTCGTAGGAAAAAATAGTATACACACCTCAACGCAAACCTATTTCAGTGCACTTCGAGTGCGTTTTTGTACTCGGCTCCGCCTTGTAAAAAATAAGCCCTGAAAACTAGGTTCGCTCTCAATATAGCTCAATGATTTCACAAAAAAATAATTTATTGTATTTATTGTATTTATTATAGTGATACAGGGACTTTTGAGTTATGCAATAACTTGTTAACCCACATTGTAAGATGATAGTAACTTACTGAACTTTTTCCTGTATATATTTTAAACAATCATAAAATTTACAAAAATTTTAATCTTTTATTCAAATAGTTTGGACTTTTATGCAAAATATTTAACTACAGTCATTTTATAATATGTGTTCACATGTTATTTATTATAAAATACAGTTCATATACATTTTTTGTATGGCTGTAACTTGTTTCTTTATTGGCGCCCAAAACTTAGATAAAATCAGGCATTTACTCATGTAGATCATAAAAAGTCTCAAGTAATAAAAAATATTGTCTTTTAATTACCCGCTTCATTTTAAATTATTTAAATAATCCCAGAATATGTTATTTTTATTTAATTAACACATTAACACTGATACATCATTAAGGGCAGCTACGTACGTTTATACCTTACTAGATACTTGCCTGTCAATTTTTGGATTTTTAGGTTATAGTTTCTGAGATAAACGCTGTGACAGGCGGATAAAATGGCGGATATCCAATCGAATTTATAAGAATTTGGCTTTCGTTTATGAGGTTTAAAAACCTGAGGAAACCTGAAAATTTTGGACAGTGAGTTACACTCACTTATTAAGGTTCCATAGGACGCACGATTTGTAAGAATATAATGAAATTAAGAAGCTTTACAATAAATTGCTGATAGATTATAGAAAAAATATATACTCCAATCAAATTAACACCTCTAACAATAAAAGTAAAGCCGTATGGAACGTAATTAAAGATGTCAGGGGGGGTAAACAAAAGGAGACAATACAAGTCCCAGGAAATGCAAAAGAACTAGCCATAGACTTAAACAACCATTTTGCTAACGCTGCTAAGAACTTACTAAAAGACTTAGAGCAAGTGGATTTTAACTGCAATATAGATAACAACCCAAAATCCATCTTTATTAAACCTGTAACTTACTTAGAAATAAATGATATTGTAAGAAATCTAAAAAATAAACTAAGTAGTGGCACTGATGAAATACCGGTTTCTATAATAAAATTTTGCATTCCTGAGATTTGTAATCCTTTAACCTATATCGTAAATAACTCCTGCATACACGGTGTCTTTCCAGAGAATCTTAAGACAGCCCTCATTAAACCCATATATAAAAAAGGTGATCCCACATCTATACAGACCAATAAGTCTCCCCTCTTCTTTTTCGAAGATCTTTGAAACCGCCATGGGCAATAGAATTATAGAGTTCTTTAATATAAACAAACTCTTTAACGATTGTCAACACGGTTACCTTAAGAACAAATCTATAAACACGGCAGTCCATAGCTTTACCCAAGAAATTCTCTCGGGGTTTGAGGATTTAGAACTCATTATAGGCCTATTTTTAGACTTATCGAAAGCTTACGATACTATAGATCATGAGATTTTGTTTACAAAACTCGAAAAGTATGCCATCAGGGGTAAAGCATTAGAATGGATTAAATCTTATGTTAGAAAAAGGTGTCAAAGAGTTGCAGTCGTTAAAGATGGCCAGGAGGAGATTTCTGATCCATTGGAAGTCGATGTGGGAATCGCACAAGGTAGCGTCATCGGCCCACTCTTGTTTATTATCTATGTAAACGATCTAATTAAATGCGTAAAATTTGGTAGCCTAATTAACTTTGCCGATAACACTAACCTTATAATAAGATCAAAAAACCACAAAGACCTCATGAGAATGCTTGAAGCTTGCATTAGGGACCTACTGCATTGGTTTGTGAAAAATAAATTAGTCTTGAATAGGGATAAGACCAACATAATGATTTTTAAAACAGCAAGATCCGCCTTCATAACGCCTCAGCAAATAACTGTAGACAGCTTAGTAATAAATACCACCAACCAAACTAAGTTTTTAGGACTTATCTTGGATGAAAACTAAAGTGGCATCTTCAGGTGGAGCAACTGAGCAAAAGCTAAACAAAGTTGTTTACACGTTAAGGGTATTAAAATCATATGTTGGTCTTAAAACTTTAAAGACTGTTTATTTCTTCAAATTTCAGTCTCTTTTGCGGTTTGGAGTTGTCTTTTGGGGTCAAGGCGCAGATATCCAGGAGCTATTTACGATACAGAAACGAGCTCTACGTATCTTATTGGGTATGCAATCTCATCAGTCTTGCAGGGGACCGTATTCTTACCCTTACTGGGCTATATATTTACGAACAGATTATTGTTTTTAAAAATGAAAATTAGGTTTCAAAATATGTTGAGTTCAAGTAGAAGACATACAAATTACATTTTTCCTCATCACAGGCTCACACAATTTGAAAAAGGCTGCATGTACTCTAGCATGTCAGTCTTTAACAAACTGCCCAACAACATTAAGTCCACCAGAAACTTCAACACCTATAAGAAACTTATTTACTCATTTCTCGTAGACTTAGAACCATACTCAATGGCTGATTATCTATAAAGATAACATTATGTATTTTGTGCGTGACTTCTTATTGTTATTTATTTGTTTATTATGTTATTATTTATTTTTTTTTTGTATGATTATGATTTATTTAGTTAGGTATTTATTTTTTAGTTATTCATAAATTATTTATTATTATTATTGACAACATTCATATTCAAAATTGTAAATCCTAGTGTTTCTACAATTTTAATTAATGAATAAAGGATATTCTATTCTATTCTATTCTATTCTATTCTATTCATACCTAGACAAAATTCTTTTAAAGGCATGCTAAATTTCGGATTTTTACTTGCATGCTAAATTTCATTTGGTTTGGATGCTAATTTTCATTTTAGGTTACAGTTCTTAAGATAAATGGCTGTGACGGACGGAAAGAAAGATGGTCAACTAAGCTATCTTGTAAGGCTTCTATTTCTCAATCACGATGTACGGAACCCTGAAGATTTCAAACAGGAAAGCAAAATGTCGCTTGGAAAACTACTATAATAATTATAATTTTACTGTGAAATTTCTACAGAAAATCAACTAAGGCTTAGTGTTTCATGCTGTTTATTAACTAAGAAAGAAAAAAGGTAATACTAGTTATTAAACGAATCTTCCGCAATTAATTTAAAGGCAATAAATTCGAAAATAAAACCAAAACGGATACGCATTCAAGGTCGTAGCGCGTTCAAGCTTTGCAATCAGGTAATTTAAAAAAAATAAAAGCCGTTGAGATAAATATTATAATGCTTTGCATGTCATTGTATGCTCTTGCTAGGTGAATGTGAAGTTTTCAAGAAAAAAATATTCCAGAGACATTAAAAAAGTATATCTAGGGAAATCGCAAACGCGCAAAAATGTTTTTAGCCTTTTCAGGATATGCTAAGTTTCTGTACTAATTATAAATTTGTCAAAATATATTTTTAAGATTAATATATTTTTACAGTGCTGTATGCAAAAATTCTTCGCATATTTTTTAATCTTTTATTATTCTCCACTTGAGATTGATTATATTCTTCCCCCTCGGGGGTAATCTGTTTTTCGTTCATGCGCGTAGCATCGATTTAACACTGACTAGAAGCCACCACTGTGCACCGCAAGACGGCTGCCCCACTCTAGAACAAAGCAAGGCCAGTGTATCTATGATAAAAGCTAAAAAAACATGACAAAATATGACTAATAACTCGCAATTGCCCGGTCTTTGGTCATTACCAAATTAAGTTTTAAACATAGTTAGAAACTAACAATTAAGAGTTTTTTCCAGATTTTTTCGTCTCCGCTCATTTTCTTGACATAGAACGTCACATTCAGGCACTCTTGCCATGTTTATGTGCTTTTCCTTAAAGACTGCAAATGCTTGACAGACAATCAAAAGCACGAATAGCAACTAAGTATACGGAGATTCCAGAAACATTTTAAACAACCATGCTTATCTGTTTCTTAGAGTTGGGAGTAAACTTAGAATTAGAGATTTTTTTTATATGATGTAAGCTTATAAGACTTATATGCCTTCTTTAAAATTAAAAAAGTTTTATTAATAATAGTTTTTATACTCCGTTTTATGAGAGAATACGAATCTGACGTCACAGTACGTAGGTAAACTAAATAGCATTATGTAGGGATATTGGCATTTATTTTTTAATACTTGATAGGTCATTTTTTTAGATATACATTTTCTATATAAATAACGTATTAAGTTAAAAGAAACAGATGCCACACGGTAAAAATAAATTACATTAAATTACATAGTCCGTAAATGGTAATATGTTGCCATAGACCGGAATGGTAAAAATTACATAGTCCGTAATGGTAATATTTTGCATAGACCGGAACAGTAAAAATTACATAGTCCAAAATGGTAATATTTTGCATAGACCGGAACGGTAAAAATTACATAGTCCAGAATGGTAATATTTTGCATAGACCGGAACGCTAAAAATTACATAGTCCAGAATGGTTTGGACTTTTTTTACATAGATGCTTGAAATTTGAAAAAAAATATTTACTACTTAGAAAATTTTTATTCCAAATTACAAGTCTCAAAGCTTTTTTGAAATATCGGAGCGTAAAGTTCATTTGGTTTAATAAACCAAACGATTTGCACCCTTAATACGAGTATAAACTGCTTACATCTTTCTTTAAAGATCTATTGGTTGATAAAGATCGTAATTTATAATGAATGTAAATTTTAGGCCACAAATAAAGCATTTAAATATCGTACATAAATAATATTTACCTTTTTTTACACTTTTAACACTTTAACCTAGCAGCATGCGTCGCTATCTCTCTAACAATAACAATATTAAACTGCCCGTCTTATAATGCGACGCCTTCTTGGTTATTGTCCAAAGCGCACGCGCGTCTTAAAATAACATGGCCCGACATTGTAAAATCATGTAAAAATATGTAAATTAATGTAAATATATTTGTTTACATTATTTTACATTATTTTACATTATTTTACATTATTTTACATTATTTTACATTCTTTTACATTCTTTTACATTCTTTTACATTCTTTTATATTCTTTTACATTATTTTACAATATTTTACATTATTTTACATTATTTTCCATTATTTTACATTCTTTTACATAAATTCATGAATTATGCATAGTCCAGAATGGTAAATACTATTCCGTACTATGTAAATTCATGTATTTTTACATTATTTTACATGCAGTATTTACAGTGCAGTTACCCTACAGAGTGCTATTTAGTTTACCCACTGTGACGTCAGATTCGTATTATCTCATAAAATATTTTTAAAATTAACTGACGAACTTCTTAGCGGACACAATCAAAAGCACAAAATAAATCAAGAAGAACAGCAAAAAGTATCCAATAAAAAAATTCACTAAGCTTAGTTACACTTTCTTATAAGACTTTTATGAAATAAATGTAAAATTAACTGGCGAACGAATAAATCTATTGGAGTTATTTGCATTTCAAAATTTGTATTTTTTAGGCGGGCAAATATTTTTGAGCACAAGTGTAGATACAGTTTTCTTACTGATGCTTTGGTTATAAATATACGAAGAGCTAATAAAACTCACATCTGCTTGCATACGCTTTTATATGTCTACTTTTAACATAGTTGCTACTTCGTTAATCTCAATCAATTCGCCATAACTATGTTTTTGAGACCACGTTTTATCGACAATAACATAAACCTGAATGAAAACTTAATTAACCATATTAATAAAACTATTTAAATCAAATCAAACTCATTGAACGGAGACGTTTCTGTATCTCTTCAAGTAGTTTTATTGACTCATTAATTCTTGTTTCAAGTTTAAAGTGATTTATATTTTACTGGACGTAATTTGTTATTATACTGTTCTCAGCGCAAGCGTTAGAATAGTATTTTACGGTAGTTTCGAATTAACGAATTTCGCGAATTTCCCTAAAATCGCCAAAAAAGGTCTAGACAAATAAAAATTGGATTCAAATGTGTTTCATAAAAAGATAAGAAACTTTTTTTATGAAAATGTTCGTCTGTCTGTCTGTCCGTCGGATGTCACGTTTTTTGTGGACACGATAACTCAAGAACTCATAATCCGACTTGATTTTCAGAAAAAATAAAGTTCTATGAAGGGAAGATCCTTAAGTTAAAGTTTAAAAAAAATAAAAAATCTATTAAATGATAAATAAATTATATTTTAATTTTTTAGTGTGTAGAAATAATGGTGTTATCAGGAGAGACTCTTTCCGTTGTTATATCTTAAAAAATAGCTTTTATAAAAATAAAAAAGTACAACAGTCTCCCCTGCCGTTTCGAGATATCTACCTTTTAAATTTTTTAAAAACGGATACAAAAATACCAGCAAAAAAGAAATATTTGTAATAAATTATATACTTTTGGAAGCTCGTTAATGTTTTTTATAATAAAAGGACCATTCCGACAATGTTTTGCAAAAAAAGGGGATCTGAGACAAAATTTTCAAAAACAATTAAATATTTTATAAACAAAACTTTTTGAAAACTTTACAATTTTTAACAGACTTCCAAAAAGATGGAGGTTATCAATTCGACGTGTGACTTTGTTTTTTTATTTATGTTCCCACATAACTTTGGAACGAATTAACGAAAATTAATGAAACTTTTTGCAACTTAAAGAGGGCATTCATGAGGTGGTCCTGTTTTAATGTGACGCTCAGATAATGCCGGGTAAGCCGGATAATTGAGATAAATCTATCATTTTAACGCAATTTCACTTAAAAACGGCTTGATTTGGTTCTACTACCAGCCAAATTTTTAGAGAAATTACGGATAACTCGGATAAGACGGATAACTTGATTAAGGGGTCACTTAAATATTACGGCACACTGAAAATCTTTTAAATGCCTCTAAACTTGATTCTCTGGACCTGTAATATTAAAATACCAAGAGAAAATGATAAATTTTGTGATTTTACCAAAAGGCGTTATTTGATTATTACTCAAAGCTTAAAGTTTAACAAGATGTTCTTTAGTATTTCGTTTAAAATAAGATTGGTTGGACTCTTGGGCGCTGAAATAAAAATATTACTTTTATTTTTTAGAAATTTATCTTTAAGATAATGACGTCACAACGCACTAACAGTGCAATGTGACTTCAGCAGCTTGCCGAGATGGAAGGACAACTATAATTTAGCTTAGATGACGTTAGAAATCTACAAGTTCTGTGTCTCTAAAAAGTAAAAAATAAAAACTTTTCGCAAAAAAAATGAACATAATTCTATGTCTCTAAAAAGTAAAAAATAAAATAAGTCGGTGACAATTTCACAGCAAACGATAATAAAATAATTGTTAGTAATTAATTTAGGGAATGGTGAAATTGGCACCGACTTAAGTATTTTTTATTTTTTACTTTTTAGAGACATAGAAGTCGGTTCACTTTTTTTTTGCGAAAAGTTTTTTTAATCACAGCAATCATACAGTACCTATACTGTATCAGTATTTTTCAGTTGGCTAACGAAGGGATTAGCAGCAAGAACCATTACCATGCATACCTTTTAATTATCAATTAGTTAAAAATAAATTAAAAACATTGTTTCGATATAATCGCATGTGGTAAAAAAGGTAACTTTACGACCGACTTATAAAGAGCGAAGTAAACTAATCTGATACAATTAGTGGCCCATCCGGTCGGATTGCAATTAGAAAATCTACTCATTTTTAACCTATTAAAGCGGTATAAGATTAACAGTCCACAGTAGAATTATATCTCCAAGTCAAGTTACAGCGTGGCCTTTGAAAGGGACGGGTGTAGCCTTCTTGGCACATTCCAGTGCAGCGAATTCGCCATCTTTTATGATGTGCCTTGTGTATTTTTGTTTTGCCATCTTCTATGATGTGCCTCGAGTATTTTTATATTAATGTATTTTGTACAGGTTAACACGTTCGCTGCGGAGCCACCTACGTAAAACTTTGTGGAGGACGGTACGACACATATTTAACTCATATAATATTTTCCATTTGAACGGTACGAGTCTGATTTGACTCGTACACCATGCTTAATTTTTTTGTTTATAAAAATGTGAAAAAATTCAAAAGCGCAAAAATAATTAAAGAAATTTGTTTAATAAATATGTGCAATCCTTCGACAATAACAGGACTTTTTAACAGGACCCGGTTTCCATAATTTATCACGATTTATTAACGACTAAAGAAAAAACAAACATTATTGACAAAATGCCAACAACGTAATATAAGAAGAAATCTGTCTCGAGGCATTGTCTTAGAAATAAACTCATTGCGGTACAATGGGTCTTTTGACCAATACAAGTTAATTTTTGGCACTTTAGTAATACCCATTGCTATAATTATTGAGAAAAATTTTTTCATTTCATCAGGATTAGTTGGTTGCCAGTTTTTGATACGTTTGTTCGTGTTTAGAGCATTTAGTTGATTTGCATATAGATTTGTCTCCTCAACAATTACGTCAATTAAATCGTCTGTTACGAAAAGTTGAAAAAAATCATAGGGGCTAACAGCAGAAAAGGGAGGAGAAAGCACATCATCTTCGGTACACAAGGTTTCAAATAACTGTTCATCTGATTCTTTTATTCTTCCCCATACCTCTTCTATGACGTTTGTTGGTGGCACAACAGAAAGCTCTGGTGTAGCATTGTCGTCTTCATTTTCTTTGTCCTCTTCGTCATCTTCGAAATCTTCATCAGATGACTCAGAAGGCAAATAATCTATATCGTTAACGGAATCGTCCGAATCCTCTTCGAATTCCTCTTCCGAACAGTCACTTAAGGCTGAGGCCCTTGCTAAAGCCACAAGTTTCTTACTTCGGTTAGACATTACTCACACGTGAACTCAACGCAAGAAAATTATAAACTGAGCTAAATAGTCTTATATTTTCTTTTTATTTATAATAGTCCAGACTTGTCGAATCTTGTCAAAACTTCCTAACGTCTGTGGTAAAAAATATATTTTATAAGCGGTACGAGACTTATATGACTCGGACTCGTAACGTCTTTAGTAAAAAATATATTTTATAAGCGGTACGAGATATATATAACTCCTACTCGTATCGGCTGTCGCTAGAATTGTGTACAATTAAACGTTACGAGTTATATTTGTCTCGTGCAGTTTTTTAAGTAAAATACTCGCAGAAAAACAATACAAACCAATAGCTACAAATAAAACTAATATATCCCAAAAAATATAAAAAATACACAATTCGTTCGATACGAAAGTTTTACAATTTTATCTTCCGTCCCATAGGAACGTGTTAAAGTGAACCATATATTTATGGTTTAATCGTGTAAACTGTTGAATTTTAAGTTAATAATAATGGACGTTTGAAGATATTTTTTTTTGTGTATTTTTAATGATAACTTTTTATATTAGCGTAGAAATTACTACAGTAGTAATTTATCAGTGATAGTGCGCAAGTCAGGATACATATCCGATTAGTACTTGCGCACTGGAAACCTCATGATTATATAGAGAAACCCTGGTTAATTATTAGAAAAAGACCAAATAAATAGAGAGATAGATATCTCCAAGTCCTTTTAGGGACACTAGATTT
The DNA here is from genome assembly GCA_958510825.1 of Brachypterus glaber. Lineage (NCBI taxonomy): Eukaryota > Metazoa > Arthropoda > Insecta > Coleoptera > Kateretidae > Brachypterus > Brachypterus glaber. The sequence continues at coordinate 69,116,757 of OY294045.1, read as the reverse complement.
GAATTTAACGGTTGAGCGCTATTGTCGCAATGCACAAGTTTCTGATAAAGAAAGAACCTACCATCTAAATGTAAAAAATCAAATTGAACCATACCCATAAGGGAGACCATAAATGTAACTTTTATTTAGTTTTAAATTTCTTACTCTCCCCCCTTTAAAAAAAAATAGAGGTGGCGTGAAAAAAATATTTTTATCCAATACATACAGATAATGAGACAATTACCAGCTTTATTTTAAATAGATAAACTCAATAATAACCCCCGCGTGGCTTTTACTTTATCGAGTGGATAATTATTTATTTTACCCACTCAACTGTCACTTGTCAAATTATTTTCTTGTAAATGTCATTAAATTTTTTAATAAAAATATGATTTCCTAAGCTATCTATTGGATAAAACCTTGTATGGCACTCATGGGTAAACCGATATTGCCCTCTCGAAAATTTTCTCATGGACAATATCTTACTTTACCCACTAGTACCATAAATAACTATTTCCTGATTTCACTATTTTTAGAGCCTATTAGAAATAAATAAAAGTGAAGTTTGCACAGGACAGTAATCTAGGATAAAAAGACAACATTACATAAAAAACTGGGCTGGGAACATTGAGTTCTCGGATGGGATCATTGAGTTCTCGGATGGGATCGTTCTAAGATACGTTTTACTGTACAAGTAAAGCAAAACCGTGATACCATTAATATGTTTTAAGCCTCCAGTTACGAGACGAGGTTTACTTTACTTACATATTCATTAATATCGTAAGCGTCAGATAAATTTAAAGTTTTCGGCTGGTATCGTCACATAATTTTGAGACACTTTTGCGTCACATAACAACAATGATCCCAGCCAAGAACTCAATGATCCCACATATTAAGGTTATCACGGTTTTGCTTTATTTGTACAGTATAACGTATTTAACAATGATCCCAGCAGAGAACTCAATGATCCCAGCCGAGAACTTTAAATTTCTGTGAAGCTTAAGATATCAACAATGATCCCAGCCGGGAACTCAATGCGAGCGTCACATATTTTGGGACACTTTTTCCAAACGGTTTTTTTCATAAAGGCCTTATTGTGACCTTAAAATTTTTGATGATATCCCAACTTTAGGGTGCCATAAATAGCACTTTCAATTTTCTCAACCGGGTCAATTTTTTTGGTAACACGTATCCTGACTTAAAAAACAGATAGATATATGATTATTTATAACGGGTGTTAGAAAAAAAAATGATTTTTAAAAAAATTACACGATTTTTCTACATTTTTTTACACTTTTTATTTCTTTAGGACCTACGACTAATAAAAAAACATATTTTTTATGCAGAAAGGGTTTTAGGGTAGTAAAGAAATAACATAGACATAGACAAAAATTGTATATGTACCTACCAAACAGTGGCTCGAAAGTCACTATAAGCCGGTGGCCCACAGAAGGTAAAATACACAATGGGTACTTGGCCTGAGTGAAAGTAATATTATCATGAATTACTGTGTTATTATCATCAACATCATCAATTAAACTTTTTTTACTTTGATGTCTTTCTTAAAAATATTTAAAAAGTTCCACAGTAGCAATAGGCAGTGACTTTTTGCGATAAAAGGACAGGGAGATATAATAGGACTTTAATACTTAAGATTAACAGTCTATATTTATTTAATATGTTGCACATATTAATTATCTTTTACTATATATATACTAAACAAAAAATTTAAATTATAATTCTACTTGATAGCTCGAAAGTTGCTTCATGGGCTTTGAATCATTAAACCTATGGGCAACTAATAATTAACAATGCTAATTTAAAATAGATAATAATAAAATTGATAAATAGTAAAATATTAAATAATTTTTAGAGAATATCAAAAAAGGACATATTAGTCAAAAAAAGAAATCGGACAACAAAAAAGTTATCGACAAAATAGGTATTTGCACGACAGAATAGGTACTTGCACGACAGTATAGGTATATATAGGGCCAAAAGGGTAAAAGGGTGTTTGCACGGCAAGGAAGGGAAATGAACGACAAAATAAGAAAACCTCACCAAATATCAAAATGTGCTAAGAGTGCCAAAAATACCATAACTTTTAATATAAATAAGTTTTCTTTTGTGGACCATTGGCTATTAGCAATTAGCAGTTATTAGGTTACCCTCATTCCAAATTTGACGTGATAAACTTTATTTGTTAAAAAGTTATTACCAGTAGTCGGCGAATTTCCAATACTCCCATAGGCGCCGCGTCGACTCTAGCGTTGTGGCGAGGTTTTAAATATTTAAATTTTTATTTATTTTTATCTTATATTAGCTAATTGTTTGAAAAAGCAAGTTTTTTTATATTAAATTATTTACAAGTTATGTAGTTTTTTGCACTCTTAGTACATTTAAGAAGCGACGATTTGTCTCATAGAGATCTACGGAACCCAAAAAACGAAGTGCTGAAGTTTTGATAAGTTATGCATATAAATGTTTATCTAGTTTAAGAGGCATCTCTTTGTCTGTCCTTGAAACGTTGCCAAAGAAAGTACATCAGTTTATTTTAGACGGCGTTACGCTAAATAAATTATTTTTAAGAGAAACATTTTGCTTTTAATACCCCGTTTTAAAGACATTTCGTTTTGAAAATGATATTTAAAATTGCACTTTCGAATAATTTCTAGTAGAAAATTTCTCGCCTACAAACTAGGTCCAATACAACATACCAACAAGAGATATTAAATAAAAACCTAAACCTGCCAATCAATTTTCCAACTATTCTACCAATTTCCCAACTCTGCCACATAATATCGTCGGCTTACAAGTAAAGAGCACTAAGTCCAAAAACATGGTTTTGAGATATTGACAAATTTAACTTTCATTGTTGTTTTTCAATTTTTGTAATAATTGTTTTTGGAAAAAAACTACCGCATATTGCAATGACATGTTTAGACATAATAATGTCCCATTTACAGTTAAATAAAGAAAAATTGAAGTAGTTTAACTAAATTTGAGAAAAGACATGGACTTAGTGCCTTTTACTTGTAGTCCCACGACGTCGGCTTACAAGTAAAGAGCACTAAGTCAATAAAATAATATAAAAAACAACTATTTAAAATTAAAACCCTTCTATTAATTAAACGTAATGTATAACTATAAAGTAGAAAACAAGATGTTTGCATAAATTTTCCAACACTAGATTTTTAAAAGAAGGGTTTGGACTTTTTTTTGATTGTTTAAAGAACGTTTCCAAAATTAATAATAATAATTAATTATTATTAATTATATGAAACTGCTTACTATGCCAGAACTAAGACAGTTTTCAGAGGCCATCGGCTGTTCCGGCAAAGAAGCATCTCCTAAAGTCAATAATTATAATGAATCATTATTAATGATAAAACACGTCACGGTGCAATTCTAAGGGCTGTTTTCCGAACTTGCCGCGAACTTTAGTTTTTTTTATTGTCTTGTTATTTATGTAGTAAGCAAGGATAATTATCTGATAATAAAAAAACCAATGCAAATGATAATTAAATTATTACCTACACATCGAAAGTACACGTAAAAAGCATTGTCATTTTACAGGTAAAGTTCTGTTTCCCTGTTCTGTCTATATTCCATCAATTTTAACATAGCAAAATTTGTATGCGTTTGTCAGTACAATAAATAACGCGATATTGTATCATATAAATGATTCAAGCAATCATATTTTTATAAATTAACTATTTTTAGAAAGTCGCTTAGTGCAGAAACATTTAAAATAATCTACAAGTAAAACGCACTAAGTGCACTAAGTGACTTAGTGCCTATTGCCAGATAAAATTTTAATCAATCAAATTGGTGCATTTTGTATAGTGGGTAACCCCTTGGCAGTCCACCTAGAAGTTAGTTCGGTTTACCTATGCATAGATCATCAAAAATTAATTACAGTGCCATTAAAATCCCATTTTTGCAAAAAAGTGACTTAGTGCCTTTTACTTGTAAGCCGACGATATTACCAACTAATAATTTTACTGACCGAAAAATCAACAAAAAGTGAATTTTCTCAACTCGAGCTCGGTTAGGGGGTGCACCCCTACCCCCTCCATGGAAACCCGAAAAACACACCCATAGGAGAAACGTAGCTCTCTAGTATAAAATGAAATGAAAAAATGAAAAGTATAGAGCTTATTTTTAGATCAAAGTTTGCAGGAACTTCTTTTTTTATATTTTTTTTTGATATTGTACCCTGCCTATTTTTTGTAATGTTTAAGAAACCCCACTGTATATTATAAATAGAAGTTAACAATATTGATAAATTCTATTTTTTTCTTTTTTGTTAAAACTGTTGTTGTTTTTTGTTGTGAGAACACAAGATATATCTAGGTATTTAATTAACAATATTCTGCTTTTCATGGTGAAATTACATTCTGCATTACTTCTGAGTTCGTAGTAGAGAATGTAAAAACGGAGTCAAATTATAAAGCTTTAAAATTAATACTGTTTAATATTAGTAAAACAAATATTAGTTTACCTACCACGTACAAATCGAGGGGCTGACCGCGAGGAAATCTTTTGTACAAGCCAAAGGAACTCAGGAGGAACTCTGGAGGAACTCAGGAGGAACTCCGAGGAACTCTGGAGGAACTCCGAGGAACTCTTTGTAAAAAGGAGGAACTCTGGAGGAACTCTTTGCAAAATGGAGGAACTCTTTGCAAAAAGGAACTCCTTTGTAAAATTTCAGACGCGATCAGAAACAATTATTATTTATTACCCATGTGGATTAACGTTCTTATGTGAGCCGTTACAAACACTTTACAAAACATCCTACCTTTGGGCGCCAATTTTTTTCTGAAGGGGCGCCAAGTTTGGTAGAAACCGTCAGGGACAAAGCTTCTTTTCCTGAAGGTAGTAATCTTGGGGCGCCAATCTTTGTCTTGAAGAGGCGCCAAGTTTGGTAGAAACCACCAGCGACAAAGCTTTTTTTCCTGAAGGTAATCTTGGGGTGCCAATTTTTGTGTTGAAGAGGCGCCAAGTTTGGTAGAAACTGTCAGGGACAAAGCTTTTTTTTCGTGAAGGTAAATCGGGAGCGCCATTTTTTATTTGAAGGGGCGGTAAGTTTGGTAGGAGGAACTCCGGAGGAACTCCGGAGGAACTCCGAGGAACTGTTTGCAAAAAGGAACTCTTTTGTACAAATTTCAGACGCGGTCAGGCCCTCGGTACAAATCCTCAAAATCTTCCTGTAGGCAAAATAATTTTATTTTGGACATCTTACAAACAGGATCTTCGAAATCGAACATTCTTAATGGCATTGCAGAGTTATAAATGACATTTCAACTTATAATATACGAGTTCAACCGAGGCCATATTTAAAAGTTTTTAAAGAGATGATGTATTCTCGGGCTCGAGAGAACGCATTCCCGGGAGAAAGGTGTTGTGGGTTGCATATTAGTTCTCTCTAAATGCAAAACTACTTATTCTTGAACTTCACTTCGCACGAAAATCGAGGAACTTTACTTCTACTACTCGGGAGCGTGAGAAGCGAGCGTCCACGGAAATTTTGACATATAGGTTAGTCGCGCGCATTCGAACATATCCCTATTTTCGCTTTGGATTTGTGTTGTTAATTTTAATACCGTTTTATTTTATAATAGTTAATAAAAGAAGCTTTTTTGTATTTAGAAATTATTATACATATTATAATAATAATGGACTTTTGGACTTTTTTGCTTGAAAATACAGACGTTAGTATCTGGAAGAAAAAAATAAGTTAAACTTACCTTAGGACTCCTAAGTATTACCGGGGTAAAAACATAAATTGATTGGGCTACTATGGTCTGTTTCATCATGCAAGATAGTAAGTTAAAAATCATACAGTGAATATTTTCAAAACAGATTGGAATATTGGATGTGCGAATATACTGCGTAGTTTATTTTATAAAACATAACTATATTCTATAGAAACATATACTATTCAAACATGTTGTACAAATATTTACTGTGCGATTTTTAATTTACTGTCTTATCTCTTTACTACTATGTATACGGAAAATTTTTTTTTTCTTCAAAACCTATAAATAAATCAATTTTTTAATAACCTGTTGTTTTAAATTTCGCTTAAAAGTAAAAAGTAACTAGTGTAATTAAAACTCTTAAAAGCCCTCATGTAGAATTTAATTATCACATGTCTCATTCTGATCCACATCAAATTAAATTTTATATATACATATATACCTATATGTATATCAAACATTTTCTTTGCGAGACTGCAATTATTTTAATCAAGGATGACACTAACATAGTAATTTTATGCTTATCTCTAGGTAATTATTAGCTAAAAGTTATTTGTATCGCGATAAGAACGAAAAATAAAAAAACGCTTGAAGTTAATACTTTACTGTAACCAGAGCCGTAGCCAACGGGTGATTCCTTCCCAATTACCTGAAAAAAATTGGTCAATTAAAAAAAGAAAAAGAAAAAATTGATAATTTTGCCGATAGTAGACTACTTGGTCTTTACTGGTAATGGATATCTACCCATTCATAAAAATGGCCAAGACGTTAACTGGAAAACCATTTTAAATATCTAGGCATGAACCTTGCTTGGAATCCAGGGTCGGCCTTTGCATTGTGGCGCCATAAAGCAAACGTTGGACTTGGCACAGAAAAAATATAACAAAATAAAAAAAAATAATAATAAAAAAGGTACTCACCTCTGAAAAAGATTTACCCACCCGTAATAATTTTGACGACTAAAAAAAAAGATCCTCACCTCAAGATTTACCCGTAATAATCCGTAATAATTTTGACGACTACAAAAAAAAGGTCTTCACCTCTCAAAAAGATTTCATTTCTGAAAAAAAGAAGCTTTTATTTATTTTCAAAAAACCCCCCTCTACATTTATTTAAAAAAAAAAGTTCCTCTCCTCTGAAAAAGATTTAATTTCTGAAAAAAAGAAGCTTTTATTTATATTCAAAAAAACGCCCCTCGGCGGCGCCCCTCTAAGCTTGCGCCCTGAGTACGCATAAATATAAAGAAATAGCATAAATAGCTTATTTGGGGCTCTCCATGGCTCTGTATCTTGAACACCAAATAAATAAATAAATATAAGGATTTGTTTTTTCAGAATATTATACATTTTTTTTAAATAATCGCCCATGTTCCTAAAATTTCTATAACGCTATTATAAGTAGTAAGTACTTCATTATCTCTCCAAAAAATATTTTCACTAAGTAACCCACCATTTGAAAAAGGTACATTTAGAGTTTCTTTTTGAAAAGAAGCTAAACTTCAAACCAACATTCAGTTATCCTAGTTACACACTCAGGCGCAAAATAAACAGGCCTAAGTATAATCATGACTTCTGGACTAACCTATGTACAGTAAAAGAAACTTGAAGTTTTTTGGCTTTAAAATAAAAAAGAATGATATGAATATATTTGTTAATTTCAGAGTATTTAAGTTTGAACTTCACCAATTTTTTAAGTGGGCCATTTATTTTGCGTGTATTTCCCAAAATAAACTTTTTTTGGATATTTTAATAAAATTGTTGAAACACTCACAAATAATTTCTTAAAAGCCAATTACTTTATTATCATTAAAAGAAATAATACAAAATGTTTATTGATATTGCACGCATATTAAAATTAAACAAGTAGTTAACATCACATAAACATAAAACTTCTCAATTAACTTAACAAATAATAATCAAGTTTCTCTTGTACTGCAAAAAGAAGAGTTAAAAATAATGAAATAATTAACTCCGAGGATGTTTAGCATAGTTTTATGCGTGGACAATAGACTGGGCCGATTTTAGCTATTTTAACCTTTTGCAGGAACATGCTTTTATTGTAAGTACCGCACGTATAGTCCAGTCAAATAATTAATGTAAATTGCAATAATTGTACTGATATTTTAAAGGGTAGTACTGGATGGTTACAGAACACTCCTGTTAGTTTTTCACCGGATGAACAAAAAAGTTATAAGGGCCTCAAAAAAATTAACCACTGTAAAAAAGTATACTATGGAATGAAAACTATTACAGATATTTACCGGTTATTAATAATTATTAATAATTATTAATAATAATTATGATTATAAACTAAAAAACGTTGTTTGAGAAAAACGCGTTTAAAGTTTTTTTTTTTAATGAAAAATTATGAAAAAGTACATATACTTTTGAGAAAAACGTGTTTTAAGTTTTTTTAATAAAAAATTATGAAAAAGTCTACATATACTTTCGAAAAATGTAAAAGAAAACCATCGTTTATTTGAAAATTATAAACCAAAATGAGAGGGAAAAAACCTAATTTATTTTTTTTTTGGATTTTTGTATCTAACTACCAGTAATCCAGGGTTAATAGACAACAATTACCTGCTATTGTAAATTTTTTATCCAAAAGCGTTTTAAATTGACGCAATTTCAAAATTTGCTTATTTATAATGTGATTTTCAAAGTAGAGAGTTCCAGATTTTAAAGTTGTGCTTTCGTGGGGGTTTTCAAATATTTAAATAACTTTACCACAAAGATTTATTATGGAGCCCGTAGCTGAAGGTATATACTTCATATTTATATGAATATTATTTAGAAAAATACATATATATATATATATATATATATATATATATATATATATATATATATATATATATATTGTGTCCAAAAAAAAATATTTAAATAAGAAGTATTTTAAATTTTAAAATTACATATATTTTATTATCTGATGGACAAAATATTACCCACGGAGCACCATGAAGCAATAAAATTATATATTTATTAATCCTATAGTGTCCTCTAAATGGCTGTATTTTTTTTTGCTAAAGTTTGCTAATTTGAGTATAAAGTAAAATTTAAGAGGCACATGTCATATATAATATTCTTTACTACGGGCCCTAGTCTAGGGCCCACCACTCATACAGATGCACATGCATATTCTTTGGCCACAACCACACACAACAAAGGAGACTAAATTACAATTTCAGGAACATACTAATCCTAATGGCAAAAATAGGCTTCAAACACTATCACATCTGACGGGAAATAAGTGAACTACCAAGGAAAGTACTGCAGAGTTCTGTAGAGCTGGTAAAAAGCCGGGCGCGTTTTAAGAAAACATAACCTATGTTTTAAAAGTTTGTTGACAGAATTTTTCGTAGTTTTTCCAGAATATTTGTTATACTTTTTTATTATTGTTTTAGTAGTAGTGGATTTTGATAAAAAATGAAAAATACGAACAATTGTAACTGCACTTTTTTAAATTGCATGAGCAGAAGAAAGTCAAATCTCAGTATGTTTAAGGTAAGAATTATATATATGTTTAAGGCAGAATATATCTACAATATAGATATATTCTGGTTTAAGGTAAGAATTATATATTTTTTTTGGTAAGAATCATTTTTGTTACAATCCATGTCTCCACTTATGTAGGAAAATTAAAAACCTTGTAAAAAAACTATATAATTATAATAATAGTATATTATGCACCTAGTTTGCATGAATTACTTTATTTGTGGAAAAAAATGTTAATCAATGTGTACCATGCCGCAGCGGTCCATAGGTTACCCCCCCCCTCAACTTTTGATCGACTTAAAATTTGGAACTTACGCATAAAACAAAATTTTTTTGCATATATTTGTTTTTTTTAGCAACTAAAATGTGGACAGGGTGGTATGGGGGACATTTTTTTGGAAAGGGGAGTCGTGTGATACATTGTTTTAAAGCTTGAACTTGAAATAATTCATTTTTCAAAAATTGTTTGATTTTTTAAAATACATTTTGACGAATTCTCAACCCTATTTTAAACCCAAAAAAAAATGCCTAAAAAATATGTGTTCGAATAGATAATTTTAAAACTTTTAAAATGATGGATCGCATGACCCCCTTTCCATTAAAAAAAATACCCCTACGCTCACCTGCCCACATTTTTAGCTGAAAATATGAAATATATGCAAAAAGATAGTTTAGGTAGTCTTACTTGCGAGATCCAAATTTTAAGTCGATATCTCAAGTCGTTCAAAAGTTAAGAGGAAGGTGAGTTTTGGACCGTCTTGAAAGAGTATATATACATTCTCATAAAAAAAATTAATCGTTGATTATTGATTAAAAATGCTTGTAATTTTATTTTCTATCTCGTTATAGGCTAAAATTATATATTTTTTTCTGTATTTTTAACCTTTATAAAGGTGCTTTTTATACTTTTATTTTTATAGTAGGTACTCTATTGTGAATAATAAAATTATGTCCAGTAAAATTTGTTTTTATTTTGGGGGACAGAGGTGGCGCCATATAAAAATGGTGATAATATTTTTTTTGTAATTTTTATTTACCTTTTAGCTGGTTTTTAAATTTTTGTCATAAAGTGAATAAGAAAAAAAGCCAAAACAAATATTTTTTCAGTCTTTTACACTTTCCCCCATAACCGATCTTGCTCAAATACGAACTTGTTCAAGATAATGTAAAAATACATCTGCTTACCAAATTTCAAGTCTCTAGCTTGAAGTGTTCTGAAGTTATCGTGGATACAGACAGACAGACGATTTTTTTTGCTTATTTTGATTTTTCTCGACGTTTCCGGAAAAAATAAGATGATTTGGGCAAAAACCAAATTTTGAAAAAGTAGTATTCAAAAAAAAAACTCAAAACGCATTTTTTAGCAAAATGAAAAATCAACATGTTTAAAAAAATGTAAAAAATATAATAGTATAACCTCTTTCCATTAAAACAAATCACCTGCTGCCCTGACCACTTAAAAGCTGTAGCTGTAGTTTTTTTTTTAATACTGATAAAGAGAATAAACGATTAATCAAAAAAATCTATTACCTTGTTTTAATTTCTCACTTGAAAGGGAATTATTAGTTACAGCGGCAACGCCTTTTACCGCGTCAATTTGACAACGTCGATTCGAGAAGCCTATTCCGTAGACATTCAACGTTTTCGGTTTTAAGTCCGGGTACTGTTGTTAAATATATTCTGATTTTAATAAAGTAGATCATAACGTTTGCTAAATTAAAAAAAAAATAAAAATAAAAATAAAAAATGTTTCCAGTTTTTTTTTTTTGTATAAATCATACTGTGTAATATGTTCACATGAAAGTATTTTTCTATTTTGCGACTCTTATAAACTCAGAATCACACGCATTTTGCGTGTTCTTATAGGTCCATAAGAGGTCGGTACTTTTTGTTATTTTGGGTTGGCAACAGACCTGGCCTATCGCTTGACGTTTTCCTTGCAAATGTCAATGTCGCTTTAAAGTTGAATTTTATACAAAATTTTGTGTTTAGGTTATTTTTACCATGATAAAATTGTGGCTTGGTTAATTGCAGTAAAAAAGAGAAGAGATGACTATAAATTATATCAAAATATCATTTGTTCTTAGAATTTTAAACATGGTGTAAACTGTAATGCCAATCCAAAACAAAAATCCCTAAATCAGTCATCAATTTAAATGTAAGTTTTGTTAAATTTTAGAGCAAAATAGAAAAAATTGTATAAAGCACTCGTTTCATAACACGTTTTTATCGCACGAGAACAAGTTTAGAAAACGAGCCGCTTGCAGCGAGTTTTCTAAAGTACTAGTATGTTATGAAACTAGTACTTTAATATAATATAAATCAAAAAAAAAATCCAAATAAATTAATTATAATTTTTTTCCGCAAATCTCTAAAATTTTACCTGTGTCATTAATCATACTTGTTTAACAAATATATATATATAGCAAAATATTAGTCTCCTGGCCTTTGGGGTTGCTATAAAACATTTAAAAAAAGTAAATTACGGCCAGGCTGATGTTTAAAAAATATATACGACCATAAAGGAAAAATTGTAGTATCATCTATTTTATGAAACTTGCGAATGGGATATTTAGGATACGTTTCACATGTAATAAAACTTATTAAGATCAAAGAAGACCGCAGGCTTGAGGAGTTGTGAACAAAATAATACCATTTACCTATTAAGGAGAAACATAAAAATACTGCTGACAACAAAATAATACTTCTTTTCTTACATTAAAACTAAAAAAAAAAAATTATTTAAAAAGAAAAAATATTAAAAAATAAAAATAATAAAAAATATTAAATTTTTCCAAAAAGTTTTTTTTCGAAAATGGAAAAAAAATAAAGAAAGCTGTTGTTTTAATAGTTTTTACTCGATTTTACCCCCTTACCGCACCACACTGAAAAAAACGTTGGTATTTTTACAAAAAAAATACTAACATTATTGCAGCGATTTTATATTTTTATATTGTAAAATCAAAATTTAATAATAATATCTTTATTTACGGATGTACCAATTTAACAAAAAAAATTACAATATATACCAAGTATACAAAAAATACCTAATATCTAAAAAAATAAAAAATATATATATTTATACATATAATTTAAAATATTAACGTTAAATAAATAAAATAAATAAATAAATAAAAAAGTCAGTCTTTGCAGGCCAAGTTTAACCTGAGTTTTATACATTTGTAGAGATAATGAAAAATCTAAATTAAGTTTGTTTGCTAAAGAGCATAATCTATTGATAGGTGCATTTGAAACATAGTTAGTTCTGCACAGGTTTGTATAAAAAATATTATTAGTGTGTAAAGTTCTAGTAACTTGATTTGGTATTAAAAAATTAAGTAGTGAAAGTGCTTCAGGACAATCAACCAGGCCATTTACTAATTTATATAAAAACATCAAGTCAAGGTAAACTCTCCTTTTCTCAAGAGAACTTATATCAAAAAAAATACGAACAGCTTCCAAATTGGGAAGTTGAAGACCTGATTTAAAATTCAAGAATCTTAAAAATCTGTTTTGAACATTTTCAATTTTTTGTTTTTGCTCATTATAAAAAGGAGACCAAACTACAGAAGAATACTCTAGTTGAGATCTTATAATAGAGAAATATAGCTGTTTTATGCAGTTAATATTTTTAAAATCTTTCATATTTCTTTTCAAAAATCCTAGTAATTTAAATGATTTATTAATTTGTAATTCAATATGTTTATTAAAATTCATTGTTTTATCATATGTAACCCCCAAATCTTTTATTGTATGAACATTTTCAAGATCAATCCCATTAATGTTATATGTAAAATGTATTGGATTAAGACTCCTAGAGAATTGCATCGCTTTACATTTTTCAATACTCAAATGCATACCATTAAGTACACACCACTCATACAACCTATTTAAACCCTCTTGAAGTCTAACACAATCTAAAATACTTTTAATAATAAAATATAATTTTAAGTCATCAGCAAACAGTAAGAAGAATAGATAACCAATAAATTTATTAATGTCATTTATAAATAGGTTAAATAGGATTGTAGAGAGATGTCCCCCCTGTGGTACACCAGATGTAACCTCAAAGGCATAAGATAGAATATTATAAATCTTTACGACTTGATATCTATTTTGTAAGAAGTCAGACAGCCATTCCAACATTTTTCCATTTACACCCCAACAATACATTTTGTCTATCAGAACGTTATGTGGAACTATGTTAAATGCCTTCATAAAGTCAGTATAAATTACATGCATTTGTAGTCCATCATTAAAGGCACCTAACACATCATTCTCAAAACATATTAGGTTGGTAGTTGTAGATCTTCCCTTGCGAAAACCATGTTGTTGGTTAATGAGAATACTCTGAAAGTTATAATCAAGATATTTACTTACTAACTTTTCAAAAACTTTAGGTATATGAGAAATTTTTGAAATGGGCCTATAATTTTTAATATTATTTCTGTCACCAGATTTATAGACCGGAGTAACGTACGATTTCTTCCAAACTTCAGGAAATTTTCCCTCAGTAAGAGATTGATTATAAAGTAAAAAAAGTGGATTTGTTAAGGAAAATCTACAACTAAAAAGGAAAAGTGCTGGAATTCCGTCAGGACCACAACTAGATTTACAATTGACTTTTGAAAGACAATCTAGAATTTCAGTTTTAGATAGACTACAAGTCGAAAAATTTATACTTGTAAAATAGGGCATATCATAAGAAGAAGTGCGAATTTTTGAATATACCGAAGAAAAATTATCTGCAAAAAAATCAGCTATTCTCTTTGGATCACTGGTTGTGTTGTTATTTAAAGACATACAAGATGGTAGTCCATTAGTACCCTTTTTATAATTTACATATTTCCAGAAATGACTTGAGTCATTCTAAAAATCTGTTTCTAACGATGAAATATATTCTTAGTAACATAAATCATGAGCTAACTTACATTTATTTCTAAGGTCTTGAAAAATTAAATAGTCATTTACTGAATTAGTGTTTTTAAAATTTTTATGAGCTATTTTTTTTTAATTATGATTTCCTTTAAATTTGGACTATACCACTTTGGAAAACTAGATTTTTTAACTAATTTTTTAGGAACATATAAATTTATAAAATGGTTTAGAATATCATAAAATGTATTAACATTGTTCTCTACAAAGTTAGAAATTAATATCCCGGACCAGTCTAAAGAATTCAAAACATTATTTAATAAAGTATAATTAACTTTACTAAAATCATACTCAAAATAATTAAAATTAAGCAAATCAATATTCGTTTTTAGCTTGAATTCAAAAATTAAGGGTGGATGATGTGCATCAATTTTTGATAAGGGATCTAGGGCTAGAAAAACATTTAAATTGATTAGGCTAGTAAAAATTAGATCCAAGATAACACCATTTACATTTAAAAACTTGTTACATTGAAATAAATTCAAAAAACCAAGACAATCACATAGTTCATGAACCTTATCACTGTAGGAATCAACCAGATTTACGCCATACTCGTCATTGCTCCATTTTACCTCTGGTAAATTGTAGTCACCACTTATGACCAATTCTGCGTCCGGATACCTCTCAGATATATCAAGAACACATTGAGTGTGTTTTAAGTAGAGCTCTTCTGTTGACTTAGGAGGAATGTATACAACACCAAATATGTACAATAAATCCTTAGCTGTTACACAGACAAACAGTTGCTCTACTGTATCACAGCCAATGGGAACCATAGATGATGGTAGACAGGATTTTACGAGGATTAATGAGCAACCCCCTCGCTCATGTTTACTAGTATTTTTATTCCTATCACATCGATAAACATTATAACCACTAACATTTAGTTCTGCATCAAGAATACCTTCACAAAGTCCAGACTCTGTAAGAAGAATAACATCATAGTCGGAACTAAGAACTGCTGCAGAAAACTCCTTTAATTTAGTTCGTAGACCTCTAATATTCTGATAATAACACTTTAAGTTGTATTTTCTAAAAAAATTCCATTGTTAGGTGCTTTATTTTGCAATGGTTTCTCTAAGTTCTGCTCCTGTGATTTAGAGCGTTTTTTATTATTAATAAATTCGCTTACAGCAACATCTTCAGGCCAACGATCTTGATCTAATACTGTAGATAGTTCAGAGTTCCGTACCCCAATTTTAAATGAAGAGTAACTCTTAAATTCAGCTATTTTAAAACATTTTATATTGCTTATGTTAAAATACTTGGACACATATTTGGACATTTTTTCCACAGTACATCCAGGCTCAACATAACAAACGTGAATCCACCTGGTTTTCTCAGCCGCACTAAATAAAACATCTGAATCGTCAGAACCATCCTTTAGAAACTTTTTTTGGCCTATGATTGATTTTCTATTAGATTGCCGTTTTTGTTTTCGCGTTTTTAAAGGTATAAAGTCGTCATTGCAAAGGGAACTAAGCGTATTGGTTACTGCTTGTGCTACAGCTTCATTTACCTTTTCAATTTTAAAAGAATTT
This sequence comes from Brachypterus glaber, assembly GCA_958510825.1. Classification (NCBI taxonomy): domain Eukaryota; kingdom Metazoa; phylum Arthropoda; class Insecta; order Coleoptera; family Kateretidae; genus Brachypterus; species Brachypterus glaber. The sequence goes on along the minus strand of OY294045.1, from coordinate 69,101,043 downwards.
TGTGCTTTATTTACTTCAGAACTTTTGTTTATGTTTTGATTTGAATTCAGGTTAGAAATACTAGCCGGGCCAACATCTGCATCGGTGACTTGCGCGGAACCTTTGTGAACACCAGTAGAACATGGAATATTCAACGTTGCCGGTTCGTTTCTCTTTACTGGACAGCGATTTAAATTAAAATTCCAAGGAATATTCGGCGATGAATTTGCACTTTTAGGTCGTTGACCTTGTCCTCTGGCAACAACTAAGTCATTTGTAAGATTGGAAATTTCTTTATTTTTCCGAATTTCCAATTCAAGAAATCCAATTTTCTCTAATAAAAGTTTGTTATTTGTCTGCATTTCAGAAGCAATTATTTTAAAAAGACTAAAATTATCTTTATTAAAATCAAATGCATCAAAACATGGCGAATCATTAGCGTCATTTGATTCTGCTAATATATCTAAGCCACAACACTTTTTTAAATGGGTACCACAACTGGGATGAAATGAAGAGTTGCACACTGAACACATTGGGCCAGTAACGACTTTTTTTCTGCACTTTTTACAAGTTTTTTCACTTGAAATATCGGACCTTTTATGCGATTCGCCCGTATCGCCGGCCATCTTGACTTTAGTTTAATAAAAACTCAATATTATTGTGGATTTACTAAATTTTGCGAAAATACTTAAACATTTTACAAAAAAAATACAAATGTTTTAGCTTTTTACAAAAAAAAAAACATTTAAAAGTACAAAGACGTGTTGTAATATTGTACAAATGCGAAATAATTTCACAAATTATTATCTAATATCACAGGTAAATGTTGTAAAATTTAAAAAAAATAATTGTTATGAATTTACAAATTACAACTCAGTTTAGTTAAATTACAAAGTTGATATGTAATATTACTAGCAAAATCGGTGGCATTAAATTACCAACGATATTGTTAGTAAAATAAAAACAATTTTTAGAATGCACGATTTTTACCAAAAACAAGCCCAGCCTAGAACTTTGTGTAATCAACCTATGGTTCAAAAAGGTCTTTAGCTAAAAGCGTTCTTGAATAATCGTGGTCACAATTTTTCCGAACAGACAGACCGACCGGCAGATTTTTTTTTACGGAAATCATCTGTTTTTGGATATATGTCGTAAAACGTAGAGAATCGTAATAAAAACAATAAAAATTTATCAAAACTATTTTACTAACGCGAGACTTTCCTGGGGGAAGATAAAACAAGTTGTGAAGATATGTAATGCTTGCATTCCATAGTGGATAGCATATTGCGTTTTCTCTCGATGTGCTTCCCAAGATATAATGCTTTCATCTCGTGTACATAAGTAATTTATTTTTTACACCGTATTAAAAACTATAATCTTGTAAAAATTTTCAGGGGGCAGGGGGTAGTTTTCTTGAAAATTTATATATTGGGGTTTTTGAGATTGCTGAAAGTGAATCTGACAATAAAAAATTCTAAATCCACCCCCTGAGAGGCCGGGGGTAGTTTTTGTGAAAGCTGGTATATTGGGGTTTTTGAGGTTGCTAAAAGTGAATCTGATAATAAAAAATTAATTTTACCCGCGGATGTGAAAAATGGGAACCTCTTTTACTGGGCAGTGTATTTATGATAATTTTAGAATTGATTTAAATTGAGACCAAGCTACTCAATAATATGTAAAATGACTAGCTAGCTATGATTCATTCTGCGATACCATCTTAAAGAATATTAAGTTGGTTCAATATTATATAGCTTAAATTCTTTATTTAATGCATCCATATATTATATTTAAACGTTTAATTAATATAATTATTAATATATGAAAGACCATGAATTCTAATTCCTTACGAGACAAGTCAAAAGAAAATTATCCACAGCTATTAATTTGAGGAATAAATTGAAAGAATTTATGTTTGATGTTAAACTAAAAATTTTCATTTTTTTAACTGGTCATTAACGAGTACCCCTCAAAATAAAATACAGCAGTTGGGTACACTTGTTTAAAACAAAATACACAAAACAAAAGCAATGTCATAAAGGATATTTGAATTTATACATTTTTAATAAACTTTATCTAGCCGTACAGCAGATTTTCTATACCAGATTTTACCAAAATACATGTATCTATATTAATTTTTCTAGCAGTATTTAGTACTATACAGGGTGTTCTACAAGCTTTATGACAAACTTTGGATGATTATAGCTGGGTTAGTTCTAAACATTTTTTCTTAAATGAACATGGGTCCGATTCGTGTTTGTTTAGAAGTTACAAGCATTTTAAAATAGTAAATAGTATTACGCACCAGGTAGGCGAACTTAGTTTTCAGTGCACGAGACACTGTTTTTTGCGAATTTTAACTTTTTGTTTCCGACCCCTGATTTTTGTTTTCATTAATTGTTTAAACACACCATAATAAGTAATTTAGGCAAATGTAAAAAAAATCGTTTTCATCGATCGTTTTTTTTTTGTACGTTCATCTAATTTATTATAATATGTACATATTGCGTACTCGAACTTCAATATATATTTTAGATATAATAATAAAGATATTATTTATGATCACTATATTACAAAAATGCTTATCTCCAACTCCAAAGGGCGCGTATTTTTTTCTAAAGCTTTGTTTTACGGGCAAAGTCGATCGAAAAATCAAAAAAAAAAAAGTTTGCATATTCGGACTTGAAATGCCATGAAACGTTGAGAAAATGTAAAAAAAGTGGGTGTTAAAAAAATATCGGTCTGTCTACCATCTGACTATAAACCTTGTAACTTTTAAACGAAAGGTCCGATTTTAAAAATTCTTTCAACTTTCAATTGAGGTCCTTCGTAGTTTTTGTGATGTCAAATATGGTTTACATTAGGATAACGTTGGAAGGACAAAAGGAGCAAAAAAAATCTAGCGCAGATAAAAAGTATTTTTTTTTATTTTCTACTAAAATTATAATTAATTTTGTTGTAGGATAAGAATTGTTATCTTTCGATCAATAATAAGCTAGTTATCCCCAAAAAATTGGTTTTTGACCCCTTTCCCCTCCTTGCTGCTCTCCAATGTTAACCATGTTTGACGTCAATTAAACTACAAAGGTCTTAAATTGTACATAAAGGAATTTTTTAAATCGGACCTTTCGTTTAAAAATTACAAGGTTTGTAGTCAGAGGACAGAGACCTATACTTTTTTAACACCCACTTTTTTCACATTTTCTCGGCGTTTTATGGCAGTTTAAGTCCGAATATGCAAACAAAAATTTTCGGTCGACTTCGTCCATAAAACAATAAAGCGCTAAAAAAAAATACACGCCCTTTGGCGTTGGAGATAAACATTTTTGTAATGTAGTGATCATAAATATTAACTTTATTATTATATTTAAAATATATATTGAAGTTCGAGTAGGCAGTATGTACAAATTATAATAAATTAGAAAAAACGTAAAAAAAATGATCGATCCGAACGATTTTTTTATATATGCCTAAATTACTTCTTATGGTGTGTTTAAACAATTTATGAAAAAAAACCGGGGGTCGGAAACAAAAAGTTAAAATTTGCAAAAAAAAACACCGTGCGAGAGTGATCTTTTTTTTACAATGCGGAGCTAAGTAAAAAAAGCACTCGAAGTGCACAAAAATAGGCTTGCGTCAAGGTGCGTATACTAATAAAATAATAAAAAATAAAATAAAAAATAAAAAAGTAGTAAACAGTAAGAGAAATACAACATACAAATAATCAAAATATAAGTAACACGTTTTCCACATCGAATCTGCAATAACAGTCGAGATAATAGTCCATTATAATGAAGTGCAAATAACAGCAAAACAATAAAGAAATATCCGAGCAAAAACTAAACTTACAAATTAATCTAGCTGTATATGTCCGTTCGGGAGCAAAAAAAAGCTTCGAGGTACAGTTAGTATGAGCGATTACTTTCTAATGAAGTTACATCGGCACTTACTACTACTAAGAGTGCCGATGTATTGAAATCATCGCCGAAAAGTCAAAATTTTGACCATGTTTTTTTCACATTTCTCGACGTTTTTGACCTTCCTGAGTCGAAAAATTTGTGTCCGTTTGTTTGTCTGTCTGTTAATGATAACTCTACACACAGAAAAAAATTGTCTTAAATCAAGAATATAGTGATTTGTATATAACGAAGAGTGTATATTCTTCTTTTATGCATATATGCATATACCATATTCTAATCCTTTCATATTTAAAGCACAATTTTGGTTGAAAGGAGAATATATTCTCTTCGTTATATGCAAATCACACATTCTTGATTTAAGACAATATTTTTTTCTGTGTATTTATAGAAAAGATATCGACAAGTGGTTTTTTGCTTATTGTTTCTTATCTCAAAGAGCTGTTTAGATTTTGGGGGTAAACGATGAGGTATAACTCCTATTTTAGCGTTTTTTGGTTATAACTAAATTAATTTCAAAAAATTTTGAAACGGCTATGGCGAACCGAATTGTAGATTTCTTTATAAAAAACAAACTTTTTAATGACTGCCAACATGGCTATATGCAAACAAGTTAATAAACACAGCAGTGCATGCTCTTTCTCATGAAATTGTCTCGGGCTTTGAAAATTTGGACTACATTTTGGTTACCTTCTTGGACCTTTCCAAAGCATATGAAACAATTAACCCTAATATCCTCATTGAAAAGCTAGAGAGATATGGAGTGAGGGGAGCAGCATTGGAGTGGATAAAGTCTTTTATAAAGAAAATAATACAAAAAGTAGTAGTCACTAAGGATGGTCAAGAATTCACCTCGGATTTAGTAGAATTACCTATAGGTATTGCCCGGGTAAGCGTAATAGGCCCAATTCTTTTCGCAATATACGTGAATGACATTGTATCTGTAATAAACACTGGATTACTGGTCAATTTTGCACATGACACGAATTCCGGCATAAAAGCAAGTAGTCTTCATGTTTTACTGAACAAACACAATCAATCAATGAACTGTTTCAGTGGTTTTTAAAAACAAGCTTGTGCTTAATAAGGACAAAAGAAACTTGATACTCTTTGGAACATCAAGATCAAACTTTGCCAATCCTGGATAGGTTTGAGGATACAATGATCAATATAACAGATAACACCAAATTTTTAGGCCTTCATGTAGACGAAATCTTTCCTGGGGTTTACATTTAGAAGAACTTGGTAAAAAAATAAGCAGGGCTATGTTTTCTATAAGGGTCCTAAAACCTTATATAATTTTAGACACACTAATATTTCATTTTAATTTATGAATAAAGTTTATTATTATTATTATTATTATTATTATTATTATTATTATTATTATTATTATTATTATTATTATTATTATTGGATGGTATTAATTTTGGGCTTTTTTAAGCGCTATAAAAAATATCAGAAGCAATTTTTTTTCTAAAATGCATTGTTTTCATTTAAAGAGGATTTAAAGTAAAGAAAATGACCTGTATATTAATTTTTTCTACAGCAGATTTCGGCTAATCTAAAGTGCCTAATTTGGCAACAGCGCATTTTTGCAAGGAAATCAAGGTGGCAAATTTCTTATTGGAAGTAAAGGAAATCATTTGTATAATATTTTTTTCTATAGCTGATTTCGGCTAATCCAAAGTCCACGGTTTGGCAACATCGCATTTTTTCTAATAAAAATTAAATGCTTTTAGTTAAATTATATTCTAAAAATTGTTATAATACGTAAATTTTACTACCAAACTGTAAAATAGTACTATAAAATTACCAAAAATGTAATTAATTAAAAAAAAGTAATTTTTGACATCAGGTAGGTCAAAGGAAGACCTAAAAATATATTTTTTTTTAATGTAGCAGTTTCAGCTAAACGAAAGTTTACACGAAATATCTTCTTTAATTTTATTTATCGACCAAAGCTTTCCAAAGGTCCAAACAATATCCAGTAAAGACTCATGAATGATTTTTTTTATATTTAACAAATAAAACATTAACTGCCTAAGAGTCTTGCATTTTTTTTAATAGCTTTTTATATTTTAAGAGCATTAAAGCATAAGCATAAAGTATAGTTATAGTTTATTTATTTCTTGTAAATATTACATAGGCATGGAGAGCCCCAAATGAGCTTTTGGATTGTGCTAGGGGCTCTTCATTAATTTGAAAAAACAGTTCCAGTTTTGAGAGATTTTTAGATTTTTACATAAAATTTATAAATTCCTTGTCATGTTCCCGGACATAAGAAGGGCTGAAATTTTCGGAAAGTATTTATTTTTAACATCCAATAGTGCCGATGTTTTGACAAGGTGCTTGTAATGTTTCATCTAGTTTAAATCTGCATCTGAAAATTGACCGCCTCGAAGTTACTGTATAATCCTTATGCATCAGATGCACGTAGTAAGAAGCGTTTATTGCTTTTAAATGACGCCCGCTTTTAAGTCAAATGGAGAGTGTAGGAGAAAAAGTAAGCACAAAAACAAGTTAGTTTTTATTCATTTTAACCATAAAATCATTTTGGACACCTATTTTTCCAACGCCTACTGTATATAGACCAGGCGGTATTAGGGACACTAGATCTAGGTCTTAAGTTAGCAAGGCGGCAGACTGTCGCCTTGCTAAGTTAAGACCTAGATCTAGTGTCCCTAGGCGGTATCTGTTTCAAAACACCCAAGTTTGGATAAATCGAATAGTGTGCTATATTTTTGGATCAATGGGTCCAGAATGTCACTAGAAATGATAATCTCACTATGCGCATAAAATAAACCGTGGGCTTCAACTTTATTTAACAAAATTCAAAATCGAGAAGAAATTATTTTTTTTTTCTCCTTTTCGTTCATATATCTCTGGAACCATTCATTTCAGACAAATATTGAAGAGGAAAAAAAGTTTTGTAATTAAATTTTATACATGATAAAATTAGTTGCAAATTGAAAAAATAATTATTATGATTGCAAAAATAGTAAAAATCACAAAATAGGGTTAAAATTCTAAATTTTAAAATTATGCAAAATTTAAAATAAAGCGCTTAGAAACTTGAAAATTTAATCACATATAGAAGAGAGCTCAAACTTTCAAATGCACTTTGAAAAATTTAAATGGGTTAATTAGGAGAGCCTAGGCAGTTTTTTTTTTGCGCTTATAAACAATTAGAATAACTTTATGAATTTTCGATGAATTTTTTTTTTTTAATACCTAAATATAATAGTAGTTTTCGTAACGAGTAAGCGACTTTAGTCCTTAGTGAACGAGAAAGTTTTTTTGACGACGCGAAGCGAAGTCAAAAACTCATTCGAGTGCACTAAGGACTTGTCTCAAATGAGTTGCGAACAACATTTTTCGTTCGATCTACAGTCTAGTCTCTTTAAAAATGTATATTTTAAAGAATTACCTGTGTTTAATTTTGACATTTCAAAATTTTATAAACGTCAAACGACTTTTGTCAAAATGAAAGCTATGTGCTCATTTGGATAAATAAGTGTGCATAGTAGGTCGTACGAAAATATAAATTAAAGTACTCGGAAAGACGCTTCCTTTGAAAAAAAATTATAATGATTCGTTCAAGGAAGTTATGATCCTATATAATTTTACTGGGACATGAAATGTATTTTTAATAAAAATTAAAGTACATTTGGATAGGATAGTATCCTTTTAGGATACAGTGTGTTTTTATTTATTCCATCTCTTTCTTCAGTTTGATTTTGTCTACTCCTGCAAAATGTATCTTTAATTCTTCCATTAGCACTTAAAGGTAAAGTATTTAATTATTTATTGCATAGTTATGTTAAGAAAACAAATGAAATTAATGCATTACTTAGTAATTTAGTTTTTAATTTAATTTTTATATGTTCTTTAGTTAGTTTCAAAAAATTAAACTACTAGATGTTATTACTTTGCCTATTATCATTAACACTAAATAGACTATTAAAATTATTTATGCTTACCATTTAGTATACTCTTCATAGCTTTAGCTAGAAAAGTATATTATATAACGTGTAATATTGCCCCTTTTGAAATAAATCCCCTATTGAAAATGGCTGTTCTGCACCATTTATACTCGCGCAGACCCGTCATTTTCAATAGGGTACACTACTTTTCCTACGTCCCCAACAAAAATAAATTTATTTAAAATAACTTTTAAATGAAACGTCTGGGAGCATTGGTTCTTGGAAGCCCCCACGCCTAGGGGTACCTTAAAATTTTAAATTTCCGATCCGCCTACCGCGGTCCCAAATCCCTGGGTTTTATATTAAAAGAGGTAAATGTATTCAAAATTCAAAATTTGTCCAAATATTGTGTTAGAAATTTTGGTCTATCAGAAAACACCCGGAGATATGTGAGAATTGTCAGCCTATTTCCTCAGATTTTATCTAGCAATACCCTGACTTTCAAATAGGTAGTACTACCCCAAAATTTCGAGTTTTGCGGTGATTTTTGAACAAAATCTCTTCCTTGAATGTGCGTTCTAAAATTTTCCGGAACAAATCCCTTTTACTCCCGGCAAGTGTGAAAAACCAACGGGAATACACGTACTGATATCTGAGATTAGGCTCTAGGCGGGATTTAGGACCAGAAAATGAATTTAAGCAACCGTATCAAAAGATTGATGTATCACAAGTCCAGGTTCGATAAATAATAAGGGTCTAAGCGATATAAGCATTATTATGTCTCATCTCTTTTTAAACAGCTATGAAAGGATGCAGAATTTGATGTTTTCATTAATAACTTTCTGAAAACAAAATTTTTCCGGCCCAAACCTTTACCAATTTATTTTTGATACTCCAACGATTCCATTTTATTCCCGAAACCCCACTCTAGTAACATTGAACTTGGAAAAGTTTCTTGACCGGAGTACTTCAAAAAGTTATTTGTAAAGAATTGGACAATTCTTGAGCAAGAGAATTAATCAAGATTCTGTATCCAGACTTGGGCTTTAGCAAGATTCTGGAAGCAGAGCGTCTAGCAATACTTTGTGAAGTCTATTCGTCAAATCTGTAGCAAGCAATTTGGCAAGACTCTAGGTCAATAATCTTGCTTGGTACGATTTGACAAGTACGATTTGTCAAGTACGATTTGATCATGATAGAGATCGCTTTTAGATTTCTTTTCAATTTTCCTTGCTACATTCTTGCTCAAGACTTGTCCGAGAATTTTGACGAAGTATCTGTGTCAATTGTTTGACAATCCTTGAGCAAGAATCTGTCGACAGTATCTTGCGCCAGAATTATCAAAATCTGGATGCAGTTACTTGATCAAGAATCTTGAGCAAGACTTTGGGTCTAGGGCAGTTCTGAACTAAAATTAAGGTTCTGGGGGTGTCAAAAGCCTGGGATTCTGAGCTTCTCAACTTATGAGCGTAGATAAAATATTGTACAATACACGTGACTTAACCCCATTAATATACTTGTGTGGTTACAAAACTAGTGCTACGTACTAGTTGTGCAACTTCTACACTCGTATCTTAATGATACTGTTAACACACTTGTATCGTAAATATCTACTATAGACTGTCAATTCTTAACGCATTTAAAATTGTTTTACCTATTTTCATTGTTTTTGAACGCAATAAATTATCCTCGTAGTTATCTTATCTTATTATGCTTTTTATTATACAAAACCACAAATTAACACAAATTCTGGTGAAAAATTATACAAATTATGTAAAATAAGAAGTAATTATTAGTTTGGTTCATACAAACCAATTTTAGTTCACTCAAAAAAACGTTGGTATTTTTACAACAACAAAAAATACTAACATTATTGCAGTTATTTTATATTTTTATATTGTAAAATCAAAAGTTAGTTTAATAAAAACGCAATATTATTGCGAAAATTCTTAAACATTTTACAAAAAAATACAAATGTTTTAGCTTTTCACAAAAAAAAAAAAACATTTAAAATTACAAAGACGTGTTGTAATATTGTACAAATGCGAAATAATTTCACAAATTATTATGTAATATCACAGGTAAATGTTGTGAAAAAACAAAAAAATAATTGTTATGAATTTAGAAGATTACAACGCAGTTTAGTTAAATTACAAAGTTGATATGTTATATTACTAGCAAAATCGGTTAAATAACCAACAATATTGTTAGTAATTTAAAAAAAAAATTTTTAGAATGTTCATGATATATCAACTAATGTTATAACTAAAACAATAAATAGCTGCGTTCAATGGAAACAGCAAACTAATCAAAATTCATCAAATGATTAGTTTTGCTAGAAAACTGCTGATCGCTAATATCTGTCACTTGTCACAACCATCATTTGAGGTTAGAAAAAGTACATTCCCGCGCTTTTATAAAATCAATCAAAACTAATCATTTCAAAATGATTCAGCGACATCTGTCAATCGAAACTATTCATAGCGTTCAGTAGTGATTTGACAGCTGTTGATGAGTTTTGCTGATTCTATTGAACGCAGCCAACGAATTGAATTGAAATGATATTTAGCGCCAAATTAAAAAAATATACCTTAGTATCACACGTCGAAACATACTCAATAAAGGCTAGATAAGTTTTCATTATTGACAATGATGAACTATTATTATAAAGCGTGTATAAAATATGCTCAAAACTTTTAAGTGGTACCTATTATAGTTATTAATACATATAAGTACAAAAATTAAATCAAGTGTCAATCAGGCCTATTCACATGTACCATTGAAATTTATTCAATATTGACAAAACTTACAATACGATGCAGTTTTAATACAGTTGACGTAAATGACCTTGCAATTTTCGTCAATATTGCCACAAATTTCAATCTCAATGGTACATGTGAATAGGCCTGAATAGGTCTTGATTCTTGATCAAGAGTCCGACTCTCGAAAATGTGACTCTGTCTTGCCTTGACTTTTTAAATAAAACTCTTGTCTTTATTTTTTTTAAATTATATAACTTTTTCAAAGAACAATAATAGTATATTATTTACCAAGTGAGAGAAGTTTAACATTTTTGACCTGCGTCAAATTGCGGGATGAGCGCGCTAGTGCGAAGCCTGCAAGACGCGGTCTAAAATGTTAAATCTTCACTCACGTGGAAAATATAGTATTTTTTTCACTACCAGTACAATTAATTAGCTATTTATTTATTTATTTTACTAAAATTTAATGAAAATTCTTATAAATTTAAAATATCACGCTGGCGGTTCGCGGTCATTAAGAAAACAAATGAATAACTTGACATTTCTGGTAGAAATTATCTGGTGATCTGCTAAAATTATTAAGTTAAAAAGTGTTTCCGTGTTAAATGTGATAAAATATATAAAAATGGAAAGTGAAATGCAAAGTGATGATTCTGGTACTCCCCCAGAAATAAGGGGACAGGCGAAAACTGCGAGGGAGAATCTATTGCCTCAAAAATCAATATATGGGGGTTGTACCTCTAGTAATATATGATCCTTACGGTAATACATGGGTAGTATAATCTATGGTTAAATATGATGGACCAATGATTTTCACTTTTCGAAGTGTTTTATAGGTACTAATTTAGTTAATATTTTTTAATTTATTATGCAATAAATAAATTTGGTGCCTAAAGACACTTGTAAATAGCAATGTGATTTAATAATTAAGTGAAACGTCAGATGCCAAAACAGCTGAATAAAAATTCATTATTAACCATTGTGCAATTTCATTATTTTTAGAACCTCTGACGTCACAGGTAGAGAAATAATATTTCTACCAATGAAAAGAACAGTAATAAATATGTGGTTTGGACTAGTAGTAAATAGTTATTTATATACCAAGGGACTAAACTGGCTGTTTTGTACCGCTGCATGAGTGTTTCCTGAGTGAGCGTAGCGAGCGAGGGAAACAAAAATGCAAGGTACTAAAACAGCCACGTTTAGCCCTGAGGTATATACACTATTTTTTGCACGACCAAACATAATTTAGGTAGGTAGATAAAATTAAAATTAAAAACCATGCGTCTAAAATCGGATGTTTTATTTTCATAATTTAATCAAGATGCCTGTAAATTGTGAAAAGTCAGTTTCACGGCTATCGCGATTTAATTTTTTTTTTAATATTATTGACACAAACTTCAGTTCAAAAAAAAAAAAATGGACGAAGACGATAGATTTTAAGTAATTTAAACAATAATATTTTTTCCCGAAATCAAGACGAACAATCTCGATTTCTCGATTCTCATGAAACCCTGAAGAGTATTGTAATGAATGCGAAGCATTATCTATCTTCATGACTTATCGTAAACTTTATGATTATTTAAGCACTATTATTTTATTCAACAACTTTTTACACAATAAGAATAATAGAATATACAAGATTTTTAATAAACCAGAAAAAAAAATCGTTATTATCCTTAAACAAAGTAACAAATATATTTATACTTAACTTTTATTCATTTTATAATGTACACATTACGAAAGAAATATATGCAGACCTCCCATGCAAAGTTCTTCTTCTTCAAAGAATCGTGGCCTTTTCCTTTGGAATTTGGCCAGCTCGATACAAATATGTATTTGTACCCCATTTTTTCTTCCTGTAATCTAGGAATTCGGGTCACAACGAAGTGGTCTGGGAATTCCCATCCCCGAAGTCCAAATTTCTGAGTTATATTGTTTGTTTTTCTATCTCACTGTGTAATGATATTTGTGCAAACGCTAACTTGTTATCTTTAAACTTAAAAAAAAAACATCTTCCACGTTGTACGTTTCAAATTAAATTCATTAACATTTTTTTTGCGATATTACTCAGTGTTTATGTTACCAATTTAGGGTTTTTTTACTCTATGCTTTTGTGTGCATATTATACTATGTTCATTTCTTCAAATTAAATTTAATTAGCATTATGTACCAATATTACGCAATACTCTGTGATAAAAATGTGAAAGCCCTGTGATAGCAATGTGATAGTAGGCAACACTCACTTAAAAACTAAATTAATTAGCATTATGTACCAATATTACGCAATACTCTGTGATAAAAATGTGAAAGCCCTGTGATAGCAATGTGATAGTAGGCAACACTCACTTAAAAACTAAATTAACGTTAACCTGCCGTCTTCATTGGATGAAGACGGCGAACCCCCATGTAAATTTGAAATAAATGTTTAACTGTTAACCTTCCGTTTTTCTGGTGGGGTCAAATTGACCCCAATGCAGCTTAAAAGTAAAATAAAAGTTTTAATTTCGTGATCTACGGAACTCAGTACCTTCCTATCGCTTAGAGGCGAATGCCCATCTAGCATAAATCAATTTACCATTATTTTCGGAGGTAGTGGGAAATTGGTTTATAATATAAAAATTTAGAGGTTGTTCCTAGTAGGCCGGTAAAAATTCAAAAAGCATGTTTTGTCGTATAAATAAAATATTTTTATGGTTCTAAGGTAATTTGAGTGAGCTGATTCCGAATCCGGCAGATGGCATCTCGTATCTGTTGAGGAATTTGAGATAATTGAGGTCAAAGCCAAATATGACTAAAATACATAATTTTTATTTCAATACAAATTATTTTAGTGGTTTTTAAATATTTTGGGTGCGATGAATCCGAATCCGGTAGATTTAACCTCGTAAGGAAATACTTATAAATGAAAATATTATAATAATAATATTTTTGGTGTAATTTTTTTCACCTTTTTGGTGGTTTTTAATTTTTTCTCCTATTGTGAATAACTGAACTCAGAGGAACTTCGAGGAACTCTTTGCAAAAAGGAACTCTTTTGTACAAATTTCAGACCCGGTCAGAAATAATTATTATTTATTACCCATGCGGGTTAACGTTTTTATTTTCAAACTAGATTATCAAAACAACCTACCTTTCGGCGCCAACTTTTTTTTTTGAAGGGGCGCCAAGTTAGGTAGAAACCGTCAGGGACAAAGCTTTTTTTCCTGAAGGTTATTTTTTGGGCGCCAACTTCTTTTTTTGTGGGCGCCAAGTTTGGTTGAAACCGCCAAGGACAACAGGGACAAAGCTTTTATTCTTGAAGGTAATTTTAAGGCGCCAATTTTTGTTTCAAAAGGAGCCAAGTTTGGTAGAAACCGTCAGGGACAAAGCTTTTTTTCCTGAAGGTTATTTTTTGGGCGCCAACTTCTTTTTTTGTGTGCGCCAAGTTTGGTTGAAACCGCCAAGGACAACAGGGACAAAGCTTTAATTCTTGAAGGTAATTTTAAGGCGCCAATTTTTGTTTCAAAAGGAGCCAAGTTTGGTAGAAACCGTCAGGGACAAAGCTTTTTTTCCTGAAGGTTATTTTTTGGGCGCCAACTTCTTTTTTTTGTGGGCGCCAAGTTTGGTTGAAACCGCCAAAGACAACAGGGTTTTAAGGCGCCAATTTTTGTTTCAAAAGGAGCCAAGTTTGGTAGAAACCGTCAGGGACAAAGCTTTTAGCTTTTTTTTCTTAAAGGTAAATTTGGGTCGCCAATTTTTACAAGAAGGGGCGCCAAGTCTGGTAGTAACCGTCAGGGACAAAGCTTTTTTTCATGAAGGTATTTTTTGGGCGCCAACTTCTTTTTTTGTGGGGGCGCCAAGTTTGGTTGAAACCGCCAGGGACAAAGCTTTTTTTTTGAGGGTGCCTTATTGGCAGTAATGCTTGCATAGCGCGGTAATTTCTAATTTCTACGGCTTATTTGCCAAAAATTACCCCTTCTAGAGTCTCTTAAGAGTTCCTCTCTGAGAGGAACTTCCAAGGAACTCTGGAGGAACTCCGGAAGAACTCCGAGGAACTCCGAAGGAACTCTGAGGAACTCCGAAGAAACTCTGAGGAACTCTTTGCAAAAAGGAACTCTTTTGTAAAAATTTCAGACGCGGTCAGCCCCTCGTAAAAAAGTTAAGGCCAAAACAAAAATTTAACCTTCTTTTACGCAGCTTAACCTTAATCGATTTTGCTCAAATACGAACCAATTCAAGATAATATAGAAGTACATTTGCGTACCAAATTTCAAGTATCTAGCTCAAAGCGTTATTTTTTATAGTGGACACAGCGAGACAGATAGACAGACATACATCATTTTCTTATTGCTTACTTTGATTTTTCTCCACATTTCAGGAAAAAATAAGATAATTTAAGCTAAAAAAAAGTTCGTTTTTTTTCTGACAATACATTATAAGAACGTAAAAATCGGTCAAACGAGAGTGGTTTTTCTTTTTTTCTTCTTTTTGGTGCCCATGTAGCTCAAAAATGTATATGACATTTTTTGTAGAGAATTATTTAAGATGGACAAACAGACGGACTGACGGAGGGTTTGGATTTTTGGCTTAAGGGAACAAACCCCTTAGAACTAAACCTGCCTACGACACTGTCCGACAAAATTCAACTAGATAAAAAATTCAATACTATAGTATAGCTATCAATAACGTGCATCAGTAAATTTAATTGTATTTTTTAATAAAGAGTAATATATTGTATTATATTCGAGGCAGCTCGATTTTTAATTTGTAATCCAGCCCTGATATGTCGATATGCGAACACTGCAGCACTGCAAACTTATCCAGTCTGGCCCGGGCACAGAGAGCTCAGTCTGCTGGATTCGCAAAAACATAAACAATACCTTCTTCAAAAACAAATAACAAAGAACATTTTTAAACCTTTTCCTTACTTTTCTGAAAAAGGAATAAAATTTTAACAGACAAAAAATAAAATTAAATAAAAAATCTAAAAAGATTTCGCCTTTGGTTACGTAACTTATGTTATTTGACATTTTTGTTTTATTTTTAATGGCGATTTCTCCCGTTAGATTAGACAGGGACAAAAGTTCTACCCAAAAAGGATAGAAGACATACATACACTCCCACTTCCACCCAACCAAACAAATTCTGTATTTGTTCTTTGTTGAACAAATACAATATTTACTTGGCCGGGCAAAAAGTGTAACTATTATTTTTATTAAAGAAATTACTGGCGCCATCTAAATTTTAGTAGAATTATCTTATTCTAAAGATTCACATTAGCTATGTTCGCTCAGTGCTACACTTTCCGGCCAACCAAATAAATACTGTATTTGTTGTATGAAAAACAAATACAGTATTTATTTGGTTGGCTGGAAAGTGTAGCACAAATGAGATAGAGATAGGGTAGACGTCTTTTGTTTCATTTCTAGTTGTAGAGAGCTCCATTTACCGTGACCACAAAATTTCCTGGTCACCTCGACCAAGAAACAAAAATTTTCTTTCACGGAAGTCACTTTTTTTTATTTTTAGAAACGTATAAGAGTATTATTTTTATTTCGTTTTATCCGTTACATTTGGAAAATGGAATAATATTGCTTAAATTTCGAGTTAAAATTAGAATTTTAGTTAAATTCCGACCTAAAGTTAGAATTTTACTTAAATTCCGACTTAAAGTTAAAATTTATCTTAAATTACGATTTAAAGTTAGAATTTTACTTAAATCCCGACTTAAATTTTAAATTTATCTTAAATTCCGATCTAAAGTTAGAATTTTAGTTGAATTCTGACCTAAAGTTAGAATTTCACTTAAATTACGACTTAAAGTTAGAATTTCACTTAAATTCCGACTTAAAGTCAAAAATTATCTTAAATTTCTATTTAAAGTTAGAATTTTACTTAAATTCCGACTTGAAGTTTAAACTTATCTTACATTCCGATCTAAAGTTAGAATTTTAGTTAAATTCTGACCTAAAGTTAGTATTTTACTTAAATTCCGACCTAAAGTATAATTTACTTAAGTTCCCTATAAAGTTAAAATTTTATCTTAAATTTCGGCTTAACACTATAAAAGCTGGCTTCAACTCAGTGTGTGTCATTATATTTATGTAAAATATTGTATTTATATATGAATAAATAAATAAATTAACTAAAAAAAAGTTAAAATTTCACTTAAATTCCGACTTAAAGTTGTAATTTTACCTTAATTCCGATTTTAAGTTACTAAAATTTTGACTTAAAGTTAAAATGTAAGTGCTTAATATTTTTTTGCGGAACTCCTTTTGGTCAATTTTTTCCAAATTTCACCCCATCGTGCAGCGTGCTGATGCCGGTGCATCGAATTGAGCGGGGGCGCGGAAATTCCCGCCGCCCCTTCGCCTCCCTCCCATTCTGGCGCCGCGACGTTAAACAGCCCGCCGAACATCGCTCTCATTCAGTTTTTTGTTTTTTTTTATTCTCGCCCCAAAAAATTTGATCGCCAGATATGACATGTATACAAAGTTTTAACAGGAGCTTTGAAAAGCTCTACACTAATAAGTAAAAAAGCTGATTTCTGTAAAAATACCTTTCTTATACGGCCGAACCAAAGTTTTATTTTGCGTGTTCATATTTCTAGCGCAAAGTATAATTTCCGTCTCTACTACTCAACGGAAATTATGTACTTTGCGCTCTTGTTGCAAAAATAACTATTTCCTACGATAGTCTATGAAAATGACATTTAGCACACTCTTTTGTTCTTTAGAAAACGCCTCATATCGCACCAGTTTGATATTTTTATATCATACTCGTGTGATATTTATGTATGGAGGTTTGCCTAATTTTATTTAGATATTTACCTTGTAGATTCTACGAATTTTATTCACCTTGTTTTATAAACCATTTTCCACCTTTCACCATAGCCTTTTATATCTTTTAAGTGTTTTAATCCAAATATTTCTATTTTTCATGTCAAAAATAAAAACTATAGTTATAACGTTACTATTTTGACCATTATTGTCTAGTATAGACAATCTAGATCTTATAAAAATTACTTAATTTTTTATTTAGTTACCTTACATTACATAAAAAAAATCAAAATACACAGTATTTTTCTTATGAAATGTAAAACAGTACAATTTTAGTGTCTTATATGGCAGCATAACCACAGAAATTTAATTTAATAAGTAAACTCAAGTTTCCATTTATTTAGGATTAGGCAACCCAATAAACAGCTCTGTATTGTATGAAATATAAAACCAAGAATTATTTGGTGGTTTGCTTTACTTAAACATTAAAAAAAATAGAAAATTTTAAAATAAGAAACTTCATATTTTTTCGGGATCGTAGGAAAAATAGTGTACATAACTCGTTGGAAAGTGTGTTTCATACACTCTTGGGGTTTCCTCACTCGCCACCTTCCCACTCGCGTGAAATATCTCACTTTCCACACTAGTTATGTAATATACTATTTCCTAATACCTAATTAAATGCTAGTTTATATACAGTCTACCGTTATTAAGGCTTGTTTACCTTAACAACCAATAAAATCAGTGAACTCATTTATTATTGACTTTTATTGTTTGCTTATTGTTTATTGACGATGGTCAATAATGAAAAAAATTTAAGACAACTACTAACTTTTTTCAACTTATTTATCAAACTGACAGCTATGTCGAAATCATTTTTAATCTATATTTTACTGATATTTGGAGTCAATAGCTTTAGGAAGTAGAAAAATATATATATATATACAAGAGATATGCAAACTGTATCAAGTGTACTCAACCGACTTTTTGCCTCGACTCCGTCTCAGCCACAAAAAAACTTAATTCTCAAATACAAAAGGCTTAGTTCTCATACTAGGTACATATGCTATTTTTCGACTTTTTTTATAATATTCAAGAACGATTTTTTTAACGTATTTTTTTTATTTTTTATTTATGTTTTTTATTTTCGTTTATTTTTTCCCTTAATTTATTAAAATATTTGTCGTATTTTTTTTCTATTTTTTTTATTGGAATTTCTTATTTATTTTTTTATTCTTAGGATTGTACCTAGTAGGTAAAAAATTGTTGGCGGCAGTAGTTTTTTTAAAGCGTTCCAAAAAACTGGATGAAAATTTTAACTGGACTTTGACTCTTTAGCTGGCTAGCCTTTGTGTTCCTGTTTTTACTTTATATTCTATAACTTCAAAGTTATTACACCGATCGCAGAGCGAATGTGTGAAAGCCTAAGCATGCTTTGATACTGCTGGATTTGACACCCAACAGCATAGTAGATCACGCTGTTCCTGAAGATTATTTAGGTTTAAAAAATTTGCCTATAGAACATGATTTACCTAAGACAAATAACTTGATTTGTTACGTTACTATTAAAGCTATTAAATTTGATTTTTTACCAGTCAATATAAACCAAATTTTATTATCGTAACTATAACTGACGAGTATGAAGAATAGCATACTACACACATTTTATTACTTAACTACAACAAACAATGAAGTCACACTAACTATTCGTAGTAACCACGTACCCTAGGTGGTTTGCTCGCATAGTAAGTATTTATATCCTTTTCTATTTCTGTCTACACCAAATCATATTTTTTCGAACAAGAAGAGGAAAAAATAGGTTAGATATAATTTTTTTGGGTAAGCCAGACTTTAAAAATATTTGTAAGATTGTTTTGCCAGGCAATTTTTTGTGCAAGAACGGATTAAACTAAAATAATTTTAAATCGTCACATATCATTCGTGGATAATGTAGGTACCTAATAGGTTAAATAAAAGTAATTTATAAAATTTATGTAAAAATGTTCTTGCAAAGTTAGGACAAGCCTAATTTTTTCCTTGTAGACCTCATTTTTGGTTCTCAATTAAAATATAGCAAAATAAACAACTCAATCAACTTTTTAACCTCCAAACAGATTTTGGTATAATAGTGTCCTACTTTACCGACTAACTATGACCTCATTTAAACAACACTCTTCAAGCCACACTAGTATGTTATAGTTACGATAATAAAATTTGGTTATAGACCCAACAAGCTACAAGTGTGCTCATACAAAACTTTTCTACTAGCTTTTGTTTTTGAGATGCAATTATACGTAGAGAAAAAGGAGGTAATAAGAAACACTCGGGGTTTTAAGATATTAGAACTAAGACTTTACATAAATTATGTAAAGTAATAGCAGAAGCATTTTTTTTCTGTATTATGTATTGATATGTAGTGTTAAATTTCTTGTATAAAATACATTTAATACTAATATGTTAAGTGATAAAAAAATATTTTGATATATTTTTGAGTCAGATCTTCTCTTTTTCACCGCAAGTAACCAAGCCATAATTTAACAGGTAAAATTAACTTAAAACACAATTTCGTAGAAAACTAAACTTGTCATTTTTAAACCGCTAATCAAAGCTGCCCTCATCCAATTTTTCATTAAGATTTTGCGCCGGTTTTACATTATAGATACATATTAAATAAATTTTATAATAATGGCGTATCGAAGCATCATATCAAGTAATGTCTCAATCGAATGAGCACTAGTATTTAAAATAAATTGTGTTAATTAAGACGTTTAAAAGGCCGGTACAACACAAATGAGAAAATAACGCGGCGTGCGACCGAAGAATAATGTGCAAACGACAAACGCAAAAAGTAGTAAAAGAAGAACAAGAAGAAACTACCTACTCGTGTGGATTTATGTTAATTTGAATCTGGAAATTATCGTTTTGTATCAATATGCATTTGCGTATACACGAAGAAAAATGTTTTAGACTAGAACCAAAAAGTTTTAACAATCATAACCTACATTTTTTGTATGTATCATTATTAACATCCTCATTCAAAGTCTTCAAATTAGGAGAAGTATGAGTAGTTGTCTACGTTCAGAATTAGATGGCGCACAAATATACAATGTATATCGAGGGCTTCATCACATAGGGCTTCACAACATAGGGGCATAAAAATCCATTTTTTTACATAGTTTTAGGTTTGTTTTAATAAATCAAACATAAAACCATCAAAATCTCAAAAACAACAAAAAAATGGCGTATACGCCCCTATGTTGTGAAGCCCTTGATATTATACCTACATCAATATAATGACTTTACATCCATTCCAAGATGACGGACTCTACCATTCGTACAATGTTTTATCAACAGAGTTGATACTTTCATTATAATAACAGCGTCGGACAACAGACATATAATCTTATTCGGCATAGGTATGTATTAAACAAACTCCAAAAATTAGAAATAATTTAAAATTCCTGTTGTCCGACCCTGTTATTGTAATGAAAGTATCAACTCTGTTTATCAAATATTTAAAGAAAAGTCCCAAAAACTAAAACTGATATTAAAGGTGGTATGAAAAGTAGAAAGTGGAGATAAGCTAAAATAAAATAATAAGTACAACAATTATCTGGCATTTAGGGTTTACAAGATTTTATTTTTTTAAACTTTAATGACGGACGCTACAAAAAATGATATTAATAGTTTCCCATTTTTTTCATAAAACCCATTACATTGTTTCCTAGAATTTTTTGTCTACAACGTTTTTTGGCAATTTTAGGAAATTTTGGGAAAACTACCGTAATATAGAGGAGACTGGGGTCAATTGAAACGGGGGTCGTTTGAAACAAGTCGAATATATCCGAAACTATTGTGTTTTTTAAAGGTTCCTTTAGAATATAGTGACTTCTAATGTTCAAGCTTGAAGGGATGTGGTTATTATTCACTCATGAGATATATTTTTTTTGCTGCATAATGAAATGTATCGAAACATGGGCTAGGGACGATTGAATCAATTTCGCTGGGGTCGGTTGAAACCCGTTTTAACCAATTATTTTTTGACATTATCCAACAGTTTGTAAAAATTCAAATGGAAATAATCTTATTTTAAAAATACAACTTTTTCGAATCCACTACTGCTAAAATTACAACTTTTTTTCCTACTTAGAAAAAGTTGATGACTAAAAAAAAAAGTTTCAACTACTGCTAAAATTACAATTTTTATATTTTTAACCCACGCGATTTACAATTTTTTCGAATCTCTGTCTGCGATAAAAAAGAATAAAACCAGTTGTAAAAAAAATATCTGCCTTTATTTAATATATGTTCTAACTAACCCCAGGTACTGTTTCAATTGACCCAGGTTTGGACTTTTGACACATTAAACATATTGTTATAAAAATGCTTTCATTTATTTTAATGGTTTATATGGGACTAAAACAACATTGCAATCTTATACACAGATAATTAGGCTGTAATTAAAGCGCATTGCCAAATGGATCAGAGTTAAAATCTAGTTACAGTAAGCAATGTTCTCAAAAATGTTTCAATTGACCCCAGTGTCCCTACTTACGCGTTGTGTGAGTGGTATAATAAGCCACAATGAGAACCTCCTTATTTTGGAAAGTCGGTTAATAAAAAGAAAAAATATGTTAATAGAATCCACAAAGTAAGCCATTTCGTCCGAACAGTCCACAATAAACAAACTTTATGAAAAGAAAAACTTTTCTTGCAAAAGTGCACTTTTATTTTTATTTTACGAGGACGCTTTTCCTTTTCAACGAAATATCGACGTGCCGAGAAGTTACTACAACTACCTACAACTGGTTAAATAAAAATTGATTTTTCAATTTTACAATGTTATTAAGATAACCGTTATTTTTGTAGAAACTTTCTAGTAAAGTTTACGACAAAGTTCATAAAAAAACTTTAGTTCAAACAACAATGGTTTGTTGAAAATATAAAATAAAGAGTTTTTGACTCAAGAAGAACTTGTGGTTTTAGTGTAAATTGCCTTTAGTGTAACAGTATCTAGATGTATTTGGTTTTTCCAGTCGTAACATATAAAAAATAGAAAAGTCTTTCGCTACTTGTACGAAATAATTAACCGCGGTAACTCGAAAAAGCTTTGAGATAAAGACACGCTGGTTGTAAAAACTATTACTTTGTATAATATGTAGCTTATTGTTCATCATATATTCATAATTTACACTGATAAAAAAGATAATTTTGATTTATTTGGATATGGCCAATTAAATTATTTGGTTGCGAGTAACAAATTTTATTTGGGTGAAATAAATATTTAGTTCATGCAAATAAATATTTTAATCTCAAAATCATTTATTAATGGGAACAAAATGGTTTATTTGACAGAAATAAAATTTATTTGTCACAACCAGATAATTCAATTGGCCATATCCAACCAAATATTTTGTACACACAAATAAACTGTTTTATCAGTGTACGAGCCGAGGAATTTAAAAACTGCTGGTAGGAAAAATATTGTTTTTAAAGCATACGTAAAGGGGTTTTCCGCACTCGATTGCTTGCCTGAACTCGGTTGTTCAGGCAAATGCAATTTAGTGCGGAAAAGATCCTCTTTTCAAATTTGTTAGGAAAATATCTATTTCAGTAGGTACAAAGACTTCTATTGATTTACTTTTGGTAAAGGCTTATGAAATTGTAAAAACTCAACATATTTTTTGATTTTTACTTTCTCATAAAAGAAAGAATTGTAATGGAAAAAATTTTATTTTTTTTTTGTTGCTTCAGGGCTATTCCAGCGTTTCGGGTGTTTCACTAGTCCACATTAAAATTAATTTTATTAATACTTATTGCACCAACAGATTGCTGCCTTCCTAAGCTGAAAGGTCCTATCTGTGTATGTTAAACCTATGTAGATAGGATCTTTCAGCTTAGGCAGATTGGTACACGTGTAAGACTATGTTCAACGTTGATGAGTCATAACTGAGTTTACACCGACTACTGATGATAATAATAATAATAATAATAATAATAATAATAAAGGTCTTTATTAAAAATATGTAAATAGTAGTAAATTACAAAAATAAATTTTATGGGCGAGATTTAGTACGTAAAACTACAAGTAGGTTAGGACCTGCAATCATACGTCTATTCTTACATCTAACCCGGATGAATATAATATGTAAAAAACATGTTCAGAGAAAATAACCTAAAACAATATCATGACCTATCTAACCGTGTTTAGAATTGTTTAGCAACCAACTATGCATAAAAAAAATACTAATAAAAAACATTACAAATTTAGCAGTAAGAAAGCATTAAGAAAGCATTAATAGAGACATCCAATCACAAAAACACCTACAGCTACAAACTGAAAACAGTACACCAACCTAAGTGTTATATATTTCGTCCTGCAGCAAGATTTTTAACAGTTTTGCTTTTTCATTCAAGTTTTTGACCAACAAAAATAAAATTTAAATTATTCATGACGCTAGTAATTTGATAAGAATATGATCGTTTAAACATTTCAGTAGCATGTTTGGGAAGTGTCAGAGTATTTTAGATAATTCTTCTCTCTGTATAAAATGCAAAAAATATTGATTTCTCTTTTCAAATTATTCCAAGTGCAGACGAAAAAGTGTCTCTGTATCAACTTCGTTAAAAAAAATCGAATTAAAAGTAACTAAATAAACATTCTTCAGTGTTTCAAAACTTTTGCTTATAGGTCAAATAGTTTGCAGGAGAGTTTGCATCATTTCGCGTTGAAGCCGCGGCAGTAAATTTCCGATAAACAAAGTTAGCGGAAAGCAAAACTGAAAAGCTCGGAGAGACACAAGTCTTCTTTTTATTTAGTGCTACAGAGTTCATTTTTACCGAGTTTTTAAAAAGCAAAGTACAGCCAGACGATCAGGCGCGTAGATAAGATTTTTTCTTGGGGGGGGTAGAATTTTTATTAAATTTTAAATTCGGTGCCCCTACCGAAAAAAAAGCTTTGTCTTTCTAAAAAATTTGGCGCCCCTACCCAACCAAAGGAAACACCCACTGTTATTTTTATTTTTTATTTAAAATAACAAAAAATATAACAAATATAGATTCTTGGGGGTATATACCCCCTCTACCCCCACCACATAACTACACGCCTGCAGGTGATCATAGCAATGCCTATTAGATTTTTTTATGAAACCAATTTAGAAGGTAAAACTTTTGACGCGGTCAATTGTCCCCCGCAGAGTAGAAGAAGAAATCAACCTCTTGCTCATATGGGAACTGTCCGCCATCTTGGATCTTGTGTTTTTGTCGATTTGCACGCTTATTTTGCATTTATCGATAAAAAAGGTAAATAAAAAATATGTAGATAATTTAATTCTCTACAATCTTTATAGTCACTATTGTTAAAAAAATATTATTTATTGCTAATAACAGCAACCAAAAAAAAGTCATATGCCAGGGTCTAGACCAAGGCATTTTTATATTTTCGGGGCCGCTGAAACCTAATCTGATCTCAATATTGTTCCATCAGGTCACAATTTATCTACCCTTAAAAAACATTGAATTTAAGATAGTACTAATCAAAATTTTGGTATTATTTACCGATTGTTAACTTTTCTGAATACTGTAACATACTTTAAACTAGATCAGTAATACAACTTAACAACTCAAAGTATATCATACTATAAGTGTGATATGCTTTACCAAATGTAGTAATTTTTACTATAACATGCTAGTATTAATAAACACATGTTGAGTGGGGATTCAAATGTACCAGCACTGCATGTTAGTATGACAATATTTTGTATACAACACACACATTGCAGTATTTAATATCACAAGTAAAGTATTAAATACCAATGGTGACGATATAAATATAAAATATGTATTAACATATAACATTCAGTATTAAAAATCCAATGAAATTTTTATTAAATTTTAAATTTGGCGCCCCTACCGAAAAAAAAGCTTTGTCCTTGAAAGTTTCTAAAAAAATTGGCCATGGCTTCCCTACCAAAACAAAATATCACCTTCCGAAAAAAAAGCTTTGTACCTGGAGCGTTTCTACAAAATTTGGCGCCCCTTACCAAAACAGAAAAACACCCTGAGCGTTTCTAAAAAATTTAACGCCCCTACCAAAACAAACAAAAAGCCCTCCAAAAAAAAAAGCTTTGTCCCTGAACGTTTCTACAAAATTGGGCGCACCTACCAAAACAAACAAAAACACCCTAAAATACATTATTTTTATTACAATGTTATAATTTATCAATTTTTACTTGGTATACTTTATAAGGCATTTTACTGAATGCGCAAAGAAATAAACATTATTTATGAAATAAAATAAAAAATATTATTAATAGGGAACACAACAAAAACATAAAATTCTCAAAAAACATATAATCTAAAATTTTCATAACGCTGTTATTTTTACTTTCTGATTTTGAATAATAACATAAAAAATCTCTATAGAACTTACCCACGTCTGCGTTCGGATTTAGTGTTTAAACTAAATATGTGAAAGGTACTGAGAAATCACAATGTCTATACTACTCAAGCGTAAAATATACCCCGTGTCTGTAACTAAGGGTTAAAAATACAAATTTTGGAACAAAATCATTACTTTGGAATGTTTACGGGAATAGGCAGTCCCCAGTCAAATTTACTAAAAATTTTATGCAAATGTTTTTCTGGTTTGCAGCTACATAGGAAGAAGATTTTGATTTGGGTTTTATATTAAAAAGTACATATTAATTAGTAATATGTCAGTCTAGTCAAATATATTTTGCTTTTTAAAGACTCGCTAAAAATGATCTGTGGCTACGTTTTTGTTTTATTTTAAGATTTTCTTTTCAATGCTATTTAGGTCTGGAAACAGCAAAAATACTTGTTTGTGACACCAATAATACAGGATTGATCAAAAACATTTTTACAGGAAAGAAAAATTAAGCTACGAGATAAGTTTTTCTTATTTAGTGCTACAGTTGAATCCGAAAAAAAAAACAAGATTGAAAATTTAGTTTGAGTAAATTCAATAATTACAATACAAACAAAGCCGTTGTCATGTTGACAATATTTGTCAAAATTACTTATAATAATTATAAAGTAATCAGAAATGCGTTAAGAAATGTTAAGAAATCTCAAACTATTAGTGTATTGGAAGCAGGATGTAAGGAAGTGATTGTGGCTAGTGATCTCTATAGAGACCTTTAATTGAGGCAAGGTTATTTAGTGTTTCGGAGAGTTGTGTTAAGATCATAGAAAAAAGAATAATGGTTAAGATTGAAGTAAAAATAGATGGGGGAGGAAACGGCATGCAGACTCGGAAAGAAAGAAGATATCAAATGAAATACAGGATGAAAATTTACTTGATTATTTAAGAGAATACCATTTACAAGAAGCGGTGCATGCTATAAACAATACAAAAACCATCGCCCGTCGCCGCATCGATAGTTCCAAGATTAAAAAAGCGAAAAAAAAACCTCCGGAAAAACATTTTTTTTTAATGAAAATCATAATTTTCATAAATTATATGTTTGGTTAGTAGAGTTCAAATTTTTATTTTTTCATAAGATTTACTAAATATTGTGTTTTGATTTTTGATTTGATTAAATATTCTAAATGTTTTTTCAGTTTATTATTTATTATTATTATTATTATTATTATTATTATTATTATTATTATTATTATTATTTTAATATTCGACATTATTCGCATGCATTTTCTGTAATAAACTTTGAAAAAACTGACAATTAATTGTCAAATTAATCTAACCTATTTCTTAAAATCTTACTTAAACTATAAAATAATTAGTAAAATTGACATTTTAGTATATTTAAATCTTGCGTTTTTTGTGGGTCCAACTGTACATCTTTGTTTTATTTTAGGATTTTATTTTCTACGTTGTAAGGTGTAAAAACATACACTCTATAAATGTGTAAATTTTACACCTTTATATAAATGTACATCAACATTGATGTGACACTACACGTGAGCTGATTTTGACCTAGAGTGTGTATTTTTACATCCATACCTTCTGCAACAATACACTCGGAGCTCAAAAAAGTGTATTTTTATAAACATACCTTTAGCAACAATACACCCGAAGTGTAAAAATCACACTTCTGATGTACAAGCCAGCCAATCGCGGGCGTTAAGCTAGTCACCTGACTCGAGAAGCCAGAATCCTACTTCATCGAGTCTGGTGGCTGTCGACCATTATAATTTTTTACGTTTGTAAGAGCGTACGTATAATTTTGTGTGTGCTAAATTTTACAAAGAAATAATTGGTAAGTGTTGATTAAAAGTAAATATTTAAAAAGTGTGATTAATACAATATCCTTAAAACATACATTTTATAATATTTTACTTATTTAGGCGGTAACACTGGCCTGCAAATTTTGAGTTGTTAAGACAATATGTTTTATTTTTCTGTTGCGTAGTTTTTCCATACAACACTATTCATAAATAGAAAAATAACAAAATGGTTATTCTATTTTTTTTTATAAATTGAAGGGTTTTAGGTAAAAAGTATATTTACGCGTTGGTGTAAACTTTACACACTGGATGTAAAAATATAATGCACACCACATTTATATTAACGCTTCGAGTGTAAATTCACATCAGCAGCAGCTGCAAGTAAATTACCCATGCAAAAAGTCTATACAGGAACTGTGGAATGAGGTATATTCTGAACGAAAGTTTGTCACACAAGCCGAAGAGGATTGCGACGGAATACTTGCGTAAAAATATATTTGCCCAAACTTTTTTTTGTATAATACAGGTCCTTAATAGTTATTTATGTACCAAGGGTATTGAGTAGATGTTTATGCCCTGAGGGCGACGAGCTTACAAACCCGAAAATTCAATTTGATTTTAAAACTATCGTTTCTAGGGAAATCCTATAGATAGTAGTAGTAGTAGTAGTATTAATAAGTTAATCAATTTTCAAACATTGACTTCAAAATTATAAGCGTAACACTTTTTATATAAAATGGAAGAATGGAGAAGGAAAATATGTAATTTACCTAGAATAAAGTGAAGAAAAGCAATTAAAGATGCTCTGCAAATGAAGGCGAGCTTGTCCAAATGGAATTTTATATACTCGGCGTATTATCTATCTGAGTAACAAATTGGATCAAGGAAGCTATGATTAGTAGTTTAAAAATGACTTTTAGTAATATTTTTGTAGCCCATTGTGCTTTTGATAATTTTTAACATTTAGGTTAAATTGACTGTCATTTTACGTCTTACAAATAATAACAAAATCTGTTTAAAAAGTAAAACTTTGTTCAAAATTATAATAAAAGTAAGTTTTTATTCATAAAGTGCTATTATAAACTTAAATTTAACATTACCTGAATAAAATTACGGACCAGTATTATTTTAACCAAAAAATTATCTGTTATAGTGTTTACTTCAAAAATTTATAGAGCACTGCATTATATTACTTCATTTAAACAAAATGTTTATAGATAGATGCTTTCTTTTTATGCACTTTTCTTGTTATTTCTTCTTGCTAAAGCAAATTATTTGGTTTTTTTTTATAAATGTCTAAATAATGTCTTGATTGACAATAAATTTTAAACAAGATGAAAACCTTACATAAGGAACTAAATATATTCTGCCAACCAAATAAAAAGAAACAAATGACCATCAACTCAGATAGATAATGCGCGGAGTTTAAAAATATGTTTTAAAAAAATGTTGGAAAACGAAAATGTCAAATTAGTATCAAAAGTCAAAATCAAAATTTTCTGCGAAAATGGAAGTAGATGCTCTCAACCTTCCATTTAAGAACACAATATTCACATCGGTTCTACCGCTTAATATTAAATAATTAATAAATTATAATAAATAATAATAAATAATAATAAATAATAATAAATAATAATAAATAATAATAAATAATAATAAATAATAATAAATAATAATAAATAATAATAATAAAACTGTTTTTGTATCTTTATGTAGTTGGTAGCAAAGCAATAAAAACACAATAATGAACTACGATGACATAAAATATTTAAATGAATGAAATTGAATTCAAAATATTCTCTTAGTCATGCCATGGATAATCCTTTTTTTTTAGGTGGTCATTTTTTAAGTTTGTAATTTTTCCTCCGGATTTTCTCTCGACGGCCCTGCAAATACAAGAATTTTTACCCAAAAATGCATAAATGCAGCAGCCGCCTCTGTCTGGGTCCTCGTAAAAATCGATGACACTCCAGTGTCCCATCAGAATGAAAAATTGCCCGTGACGGAGGAAAAAACCACTGTCACAACACGACAAAACCATATATATCGACATTGGTGCCAGCCAGACAGGATAACGCCACTCGCTGGATCCCGTGTCATTCGACTGGAAAACCTATGCAATTATTTATCATTTAGGAGAAATAATTTGTCCAGAAACTTTCAAATTTCTAGCCTGTAGGGTAGACTAACGGGATAAAATGTTTTTCCTCATAGAAATTTGCCTCTTATTCAGGCCCCCCGTAAAATTTTAACTCTAGCAGCCTTTACCTCACCCACTTCTTTAACTTGAAAGACCCTTACCTAAGTTTTCTCTCAAATCCAAATTTCATTAATAAAATAAAATACTGAATCTTTTTTAAGCATATCCACATTCTTTTACTTATGTATGTATGTCTTTTCCTTTAATGCATCTATTAAACACAGCCATTTTTTCCTTTACACCCTAAGTTAAGAAAATTTGATATTATCCAAAGCCAAATTGTGAGTAAATATCTGCATTAATAGAAACAACATAAAAAAGAATCGATATTTTTTTGGACTTTTCTTTATGTAAAATATTACCCTGAAATAATTTAACGTACAGTGGTGGCATTAATTTATATAAATGATCTACATAAGTCAGTAAATGATGATACCATCACAACTCTTTTCGCAGATGATACCACATTCATTAACAAAAGTTCTGCATTGAATGATTGTTTAATAAGAATGGAGGAAACGCAGTCGAACGCCAAGAGTTGGTTTAAAGCCAACAATTTAACTCTAAACTCTAATAAAACTATTAATATGTTGTTCACACACAGATCAACGGATGTTTTTGACAATCCTGAAAAAGCAAAGTTCCTGGGACTATATTTAGATCCTAAACTTAACTGGAACCAACATACTGAAGCTTTAGCTAAAAAATTGTCACGAAGCATTTATGCAATGAGACAGCTTGCCAACTCCCTAAACCAACATATACTTATTACAGCTTACTATGCTTTGTTTTCTTCGCAAATGGCATATGGCTTGATTAGCTGGGGCCACGCTACTAGTGTATCACGGATATTTGGATTACAGAGAAAAGTAGTGCGTATAATATCAGGGTTGGGTTTTAGAGCCGAGATAAAAAGTAAATTTATAGAGTTGGGTATTTTAACATTACCCTCCTTATACGTATATTTGTGCTTACTACATGTTCATGAAAATTTAGATGAGTATGCAACAAATAGTGATTTTCACAATTATAACACTAGTTCTCAAAAAAAATTTAGGGTGAAATTCCTTCGGCTTGCCTCTAGTAGAAATAGCACCAACTACCATGGTATACTATTTTATAATCATTTACCCTCTTCTCTAAAAGAACTCCCTTTAAAGCAGTTTAAAAAGGAGGTTAAAGAATTTTTGGTATCTAAAGCTTATCATAGCACAGATGAGTTTTTGGGGAAGGTCTGTTCATCAGTAAAGTTTTAATTTCTGTTTTTTATTTGTATAAATATGTACAATTTATTTATTTTTTTAATATTTAAATTTTTTAAAATTGTGCTCGTGCATTATAATTATTTATATTTTTCCTTTTATTTGACTTTACTATTGTGATATCACCAAATAAATCTTATCTTATCTTATTAAATATCGGGACAAACAATTTTTCATAGATTACAGTGGGTCTTGTGTCATCTTTTAGAAAACGTCAAAATATGTCAGATGTTTGTTTATTTTTTACTGTTATACGAGTGGTTTGTAAAAAAAGTGTTTTTTATCTTTATTTTAATTTAAAATAAGTTTGCTTATCGTGGAAATTAAAGAGAAAAAATGCTCAGTCGTATTAGGAGATATGGATGAGGTTCAATTTTACTGAAAACAGTTCAAGAAATAGATTTTTGTCTTAAGAAATGTTTTATTGAGAAAAATTAGGTTCTTATATCAAACCGAAAAACGATCCTCGCAAGCAATTTTGAATTATATAAGAAGAACCGAGAAAAACAAGGTGCAGTTACCGTATACTAAGAATTTTTTTTCGCTTGCCTCAGTGAGGCTCTTCAGTAATGAACTCTTAAACTCAAATCCATTTTCAGTAGAAAATTTATAAAACCTTGTGAGTTTTTAGCTGTACTGAAGAGAAAAATGAATATTAAACACATATTCTTTACCCGTATAGTACAATTTTAATCCAAAGAATATCAATTTTATTATAATTTAAATAATTGCAACATTTGTGTAAAATTTAATGACAATAAATATTAATTTATTAATTTAATATTTTTTGACAGTTAACTTCAACTAAATAATTCAGTTACCGTATACTAAGAATTTTTTTTCGCTTGCCTCAGTGAGGCTCTTCAGTAATGAACTCTTAAACTCAAATCCATTTTCAGTAGAAAATTTATAAAACCTTGTGAGTTTTTAGCTGTACTGAAGAGAAAAATGAATATTAAACACATATTCTTTACCCCTATAGTACAATTTTAATCCAAAGAATATCAATTTTATTATAATTTAAATAATTGCAACATTTGTGTAAAATTTAATGACAATAAATATTAATTTATTAATTTAATATTTTTTGACAGTTAACTTCAACTAAATAATTCAGTTATGTCAAAACGAAGTAACCTAGTTTTTAATTTTTAAAATAATCCCATGTTAATGCATGAAAAAAATATAAAAATGACACGAATTTTTTTGAGGTTGTCCCGATATTAAATGCCACAACTGTAATATAGTGAAATCTTTGATACGTATAAAAAATAATACTTTAGGTAGTGTACTAATTGTCCTTTGACTTTGCAAGGTAAAATTAAAGAGGTATATGGCAAACTACAGCTCCCAGATAAAGTATCTTGGAAAGTAGGTGACATGAAGGATAACTATAGCATTTTTAATTTACTAATTACGTAGTTTTATAAAACTACAAACCTTCTTTAGATGAAAAAAAGAATTTTTTTCTGCTGTAGATGCTGATTAAAAAACCTACAATGTCATTATTTTTACATCCACTACCTTTCTGCATTCGTTTGTTAATGTTGAGATTATTTTATGCAGAAAATTTGAAGTTACTAATTATTCCTAAGGGGTTTTGACTCATTTTACTAATGGCTCTCATCCAAGCAAGATACTGTAACCCTTCTCCAGAGGTGTGGAAAACAAGACATTTATCTGTAGTTGAAATAATGCTTATTATTATTAAAACTTTTTTTAACATTTTATTTTTCACACGTTATAAGAATCCTTTTCTGGAAATAAGAAGGTAGGATTAAAAAAACACTGCTTTTATAAAAATTTAGCAGTACACTACTAAACTATAGTTACCTTACTATATTTTAGGTTTTAAACAAAAAATAAACAAAAAATAACAATGCTCTCAGTTCCATGTTTCATTTTTCTACTAAATTCGAAGCCTCGGAATCTAGTACTACTTAGCTATTTTTAAATAGCATAATAATCTCTGTCTTAAGTACCTAATATTTACCCGAAAGTTAGGTCTCCGTTAATTTTACCGACAGAATGAATTCCGAATGCTACTTTGCCATTGGTGATTGCTATACGACTAAGCTAGACTACCTAGCAGATAAATTTACTTGACTGCGAGCATAAGGGGTCGTCCATAAAATACGGCACAATTTTTTAGGTGATTTTAAACCCCCCATTTCACACATTTTCACAAAGTTTCAACTCCCTTCCCCCCACCCCATATAAAATTTTGTATGTTTATTTATATTCAAAAAATACAATAACTGATTTTTAAAGTGCCATTTCTTGGCCTTTCTTGTTTTTGGAAAACCATAAAAAACGGTTGTTGCCATGGTTCGGGCCGTTTGGATCGACTGAAAAAAAAAACGGTAAAATAATCAGTATTAGCCCTAACTAAATTTTTTTTGGCCAAAAAATAACAAAGTAGAGGACGTTTCTCAAAAAAATTTATTTTTTATATTTTTTTTATTATTTTGTTATTCTTTAGCCAAAAGATTTTCTTCTATACTCCGTCCAGTTATGCAAGATAGTAATGGACCCGGCCGGTTTTACACCACAGAGCGCATAAATAGCATAATTATGAATAAATCGCAGTGTATCAAAAATTTAACAGATGTCGGTACTGTTTTCCTGGAAAGGGCCTATCCAAAGACTCGCATAACAAGCATAGTACATAAAAATGGGATGCCAGGATTGGTTTGATTTTACCTTTTCCTTGTGTTCAATATAATTTACGTTTGTACAATATGTAGAATATGCTAATTTAGTATGAAGAATAGTAGTATGAAGAATAAACCAAAAAAATACCCTTTTCAATATCATAAAAAATAACATTACAGACAAAAAATGTCACAATATTTTATATGTTAAAAGGTACGAGTTTTTAACCAATGATGTAGCTTAAAAATCGCGGGAATTTTAAACTACTGTTTTGCATAATTGGACGGACTAGCTAATGCGACTTTAATAATGAATAATGTCCCGTTTTTTTTTTCAGTCGATCCAAACGACCGGAATCAGTGGTCAAGGTGTCGTGTATATGAGTATGTTAATATCTTAAGGTGCTATAATTGTGGCGGTTTTATCATTGCTCGCTCAAAAAAATGTTTGGTGAAGTCTGTGCGATCTCTTAAATGATCTGAAGTAGGTCATAAAAAAGAAGACTACCCTAACGTAAGTGATATTAAAGGCATATCCACAGGCTCGCATAAGAACGTAATACATAACAATGTGATGCCGTGATTGGCTTGATGTGCCGCCATGTATCTTGTAAGCCAATCACGGCACCGAATTCTTATGTTTTTGTTCTAATGCAAGCTTCTGGAATGTATGAACTATATTGATTTTAATGAAAAATCTAAAATATCTTTGGATATTAATTATTCATGTTTCGACTTAACCTGCTCAGTGCTACAAAATAAAATTGAAAATCATAAAGATAAATTTCTTATAATTCCTCAAAATAGCAAAAACACTCTGGTAATAAAGTTAACTCTAAATTAATTTTTCTCCATTTAAATGTCCAGTGCTTAACAAATAAAATGAATAAAATTGAAATTTGTTTTAATGAAAATAGTATCACTGAGCATTGGTTAGTTGGCCATGAAATACCTTCTTATCATATTTATTGGTATTCTTTATGTCAGTTTATAGTGAAAAACAATAAAAAATGGTGGTGTTGCTATATTTGTTTGGACTCAAAAGGAATCGCTGCGCAAAGTGCTAGAGGCCTAGGCAATTATGGTTTAAAATATACTGAGAGTATTTTTAATCTAAACAAGTAACATGAAGTTACTGTCATTTCACTATGTAATTAAGCTCCAAACATAAGCTACTTACAAATATATGTAACCTGCATACCTACATATCGTCGCTTCCCTTGCAAAGTGGCTTATCTCATTTTTTGTGATTTTTCAGGAGAGACAAAAGCAGCTTTTACAAATATTTTAGATACAACTACAGGCAAAAGAAAGGCAATTGTAGAATTTGTAGACTTCGAGATTACCTATATTTCAGATACGCCTTTAAAAGGGTAGATGCAGGGTACTGTTTTGATGTCACCCAAGGGCCCGACTCAATTTAGAAATTTTTTAAGATAATCCCCTTTGTAAAGAAGGTGACGATATGAATAGATAAAAGTTTTACCATATCGTCTACTAAAGGCTCTAGTTGTCTAACTCCAAATTTTTCAAAAATGAGATTTTTATCAAATTTGCTTCATTATCTGATTACCAACATACTTCAAAAAAAAAAGTTGCATTAAACCAATATCAGCCTCAAAAAATGCAAAAATGTAAATATTTTAAGTCGCTAAGTGTCTAACTCCATCATATGATTGTGAGAAAACAATTAAATGAGAACTGTCACTAATGTCAAACTATTTCTCGACAACAGGGGATCCCGTTTCAAATATTTGTTAGTTTACTGTTTGATGATAATTATAATTATTGCCATTAATAATCTATATATATTATGCCTACCTAGTAGTAATATTATATATTAAATATAAAAATATAAATTTTTTGTAATAATATTACGCGATATAATACGATAGGTATCCTCTTTTATCTTCCCTTGGAGTTAGACCATTAGTGAATTTAGATTCTGTGGTTAAAATTTAATTTTCAAATAATTTATATAAAATAGATAACAATGAAAAGTTTTAAATACATTAACAAATTTCAAACATTTTTACCTGTGAACAAGTTAGTTTTAAAGTTCTAAATTGCTATAATTAAGTTTTAAATCGTTTTTTACGTCTCCTGAAAAATATGACGTTTTGGAGTTAGACCGTTAGAGCCTTTAGATGACGATATATATATATATATATATGTATAGTAAAGAAGTTCTAATTTACCAAAGCTTTTTTTACAAAGTATTACAATGCAACTTTGACCTTTCTAATTAATGTTTTCTTTTTATTTCAAGAATCCTTAGAAATATCAATGAACGATAGAAGAAAAAAAAAGCGTCTGATGACGTCGATGCATGTCCACTGATACGGTCATCGACTTCGCGAGACGCCTGAGGCGCTTAGTATGTGAGGGCAGCATTTGCTTAGAACTCCGAAACGCTTCATTTGCGATTTAGAACTAACTGCTATCTGTAAAGAACGCAAAGAACCTATAAGTTTACTCCTTATCAGTGCTGCTGGTCCATTTAAAAATGAAGTATCTGTTTTTCTGTCAATCCCGAGCAAATTAAAAAAAAAATCCTTATAGCTAAACATTAAGGTCAGTTTATTCAATTGTTAACACTAAACTAATTTAATTTAAGCAATGAATTGAAATGCGCCAATTAATTCTGACATTTTATGTGTCAAATTCTTAGTGAATTCAATGTTAATGAGTCATTAAGAATGACTATTCTGCCCTCCTAAAGAGGAACGTGGCATGTACACGTGTACATGCCACGTTCCTCAGTTGTACACCTGACACATAAGTACACCGAAGCATAGATTTTTATTTTTTTAATAAACGAAATAATATCTATAAACTAAATATATTTATGCTTTTTGGTATTTAAAAAATCTTTTAATTTCTGGTGAGTATCTAAATTTAAAATAATTTAATTGAACATATAATTCTTTTGTCCTTAAAAAGTCCTAGCAAGTGAATTTTTTAAATAAATTATAACAATAATATTTTTTATGATTTTCGTAACAATATAAATTTTTGATACCTTATAATATAACAAGCCGTGAATATATGTTGTGCTACGCATTCCATTATATACTATTCACAGTAAATGGTATACTGCATTTTCCCAAATACTTAATAAATAATAAAATAAAATATTTTCAAAAAAAAAAATAAAAAAATTATTATTATTTTAAAAGATCTTTTTTTGAAAAGCTAATTTTTCTTAATTTTTTCAATTTTTTTCAATTTTTTTCATTTTTTTTTCTTTCGTTTTTGATTTTAATAAACCTAGGCCTATAGGGGAAAGTATTATTTTGTTGGCAGCAGTTTTTATATTATATTATTATTTATATTATTATTTAATTATATTTAAATAGATATATCTACTAGATACTAGTAGTATACTGTTCTATGCCATTTTTATCTATTCTTCAGGGTTCCCACCAGCCAGGGAAACCAGGGAAGTCAGGAAAAAGTCATGGAAATTGAAGTTAAAACCTGGAAGTCAGGGAATTTGGACACTTATTCGAAAAATTTAGGGAAAATAGCAAAGTTATGACGTTTTTACTAAGGAGGGTAGAATAGTTATATATATTTTTTTATTTCTTTTTTTTTATTTATTGCTTGATCAATATTTTATAATAAAATTAATTTTGTCTTCTTATAAGAAATGTATAGGTATTTATTTGGAAACAATAAATGTATCTATCTATCAATTTTGTCTGACTGCCCTTAAATACCTATAATTTTGCTTTCTTTTATATTTGCTTTATCCTGTTTCTCTTTTCAAAAAAAAAATTACATAGAAAGAACGCGGCAAGTAACAACTTCGATGCACCTACCGCAGATTTCCTTAGGATTGGTACATACCGCTATCCTCCGTAGTTAAATAATGCTAAGCTCGAAAACCGTATGTGTCAGGGGTACATGCCGCGTTCCTCTTTAGGAGGGCAGTATTATAATACGGTGTTTTTTATTCCATTCGAACCATAAATATCGGTGCTTCAATCATATTTAAAGCAACCATTATTATATTATTGACAGCGTCTGCGCTAGAATAATATACGGTAGTTTCGAATTTCCCAAAATCGTCAAAAAACGTCATAGACAAAAAATTCTTGGATACAAATGTGTTTCATGAAAAAATAAGAAACTTTGAAAATTTCGGTCTATCCGTCTGTCCGTCCGTCCGATGCAACGATTTTTGTAGACACGATAACTCCAGAACGAATTATCCGATCAACTTGAAATTTTCAGGAAAAATCAAGTTCTATGAGGGGAAGTTATGAAGGGTTAACTTTTTTAAAAAATAAATATAATTTTCAAAAGAAAAAAAAAATCGTTATGCGCAAAAAGAAAAATAAAAGAAAAATGAAAATTTGTCTCGATTGTCATTGTCTCGATAATAAACATTGAACTTAATATTTTTTGTTGGGCCTGGGCGCCTTAAAATCAAAACTAAATGCATGTTAATGATAATATTAGTTGGAGTTCGCATATAGGTACATCATTTATTAGCAAAGTTTAAGAAAGTAATATAAGAGTTAACTATTTCTTAAAGTCTTTGGCCTTTTAAGTAAATGTATGAAATAATATTCTGGGAAATGTTTTTACATACCGACTACAAAATCAACCAAAAAATAATGTACCTAAGTAGAGCTTAAAATATAGTAAAAACTCTTTTAAAAATTGTTAGTATAGTCGTATTAAAGTTGCAAGCGACTTGCAAAACAACTTTACACTAAGATATTTCAAGAACGCTTTAACACAGAGACTTAAATTTTTTAATAAAGATTTTTTAAGTAGTAATAAAAATTGTTTCTAATTTCAAGTTTCTATGTTACATTACATTACATGTTTGTTTAACCTCGTACTATTCTACTTAATTAAGCATCCCCTAAGTCCAGGACTTGTGTGGGCTAGTAGTAGAGGGAACCACCGGCTTATACTGACTTTCGAACCAGTTTCTAGGGAGTGTCCGTTTCACTTATCGCCTTCGACAAATTTCAATTATTAATTAACTGAAAAAGGCAAATCGGCGCCAGTGAGAATCGAACTCACGATAGTAGACTGGCTGTGGATACGCGCTAGCCACTACGCTATGCCTCCCATATGTCAAAGCGTTCTTAAAATATCATAGTGTAAAGTTGTTTTGCAAAAAGCTTGCGACTTTATTCCGACTATATCTATGTTTTACTGTGTCGCAGCCGAGTGCAGTAGCAGTTACTTTAAAGATTTAATGGGATCTATGATTATTACTATGGAATGAAAATGGGCTCAAATAATAGCTTCTTGTAAAATTCTAATTTAAATAGCCTTCTAGTCTAGGTGAAAATACTCTCATTTGAGTTTTTAATAAAAATATTAGAATTCTTTATATTATATAATTAAAGATTTGTAAAGGTTGTCTTAATATAAGTCTTTTCAAAGCTGAAAGGTGTCAGTTATTAAGCTAGAATTAATACTTTTATAAGCAAACGCAAGTTTTATTTTAGCCATGTATTAGATGGAAACACACTCCAGCAAAAAAAGTGATATTTTCTGCTTTGTTCCGCAATTTATTTATT
Organism: Brachypterus glaber; assembly: GCA_958510825.1. Taxonomy (NCBI): domain Eukaryota; kingdom Metazoa; phylum Arthropoda; class Insecta; order Coleoptera; family Kateretidae; genus Brachypterus; species Brachypterus glaber. The sequence goes on along the minus strand of OY294045.1, from coordinate 69,061,827 downwards.
TATTAGTTACTTATTAATAGAGAGTCTCAAATAAATTGGACCATTTTTTCTTTCTTGCGAAGTTTTGTTTGAAAATTAAAATATTTACAAATCGAAAATTCTTCTGCTATAGAAACTAGTCGTAAGTAAAATATATTTTTTTATTTTTTTATTTATGTCTCGAAAACGTTACGCCGCGTTACAGAGGGGGGGGTGGGTGTCAGTAAAAATGTTACGTAACGCTTAAAAAATTATAAACATATAAAATATTTATTGGATCACGTTTTTAACAATGATCTAGGCCTAAGATACGGTTTCGTTGCAAATTTTATTGCACACGGCGTTCACTAAATCCTCTAAACAAAAAAAATAGAGATGGAAAACCATAGACAATAATCGGTTTTCGGTTAACCGGTTGCGGAAATTACCTCAGACCGGTTTTTGGTTAAAACGCGGAATCAATAACCGGTTTCTAACCGGTTTAAACCTTAAAGCAAAATTTCCTTTCAATTTCTTTAATCTTTGTAAAAAAAAAGAAATGTTACGTAACAAATGGGGGGGTGGGGGGTCCTGAAAATGTTACGCCGCGTTACATGGGGGGGTGGGGGTAAAAATGGCCAAATTTTGCGTTACGTAATATTTGAACGTTCCCTATCCAAAATGTATTAACTATATTTTTGTACATGTACATACAACAAGGATATAAGATTAAACTATAGTTTATATATGTACTTACATAATTCTATTTAATAATATACATATAATATATTATAATATACCGGATGTTTTTCAAACGTGGCTTGCCCCTAAAAAAGTACTCCAAATTAAGTTAAGTGTACATTGACAAAAGTGTCTGTAGGCAAAATTTTCTCAATTAATGTTTATTTAAATTCTCTTGGTCCTATAAAATGATAAAAAATTTGGATTTTTTTTAAAAAATCCTACATGTAAAGGAGTTTAAATTTACATTATTAGTAATGTAAAATTTTACATTTATAATGAAAATTATTACATTATAAATACTTAATTTTTACACTATTTTAAACGTTTTCTATGATACATGACTACTATGGTAATATTACACAGAAAAAAAGGTTATCTTGGCAGAAGATAATAAATTATCTTGGATTTATATTATCTTAAATCGAGGTAATAATCTTCTTTTAAGATCATGTATCCTCAGTTTAATATTATCTGTGACTTTGGTTTCCTTTTATTATTCTCTTGGTAGAAAAATCCTTGTTCCTTAAATGCATGACATTTAAAATAGTAACACAGAATCAAGAGTTATTATCTTGACTCAAAGCCCCTGTTGTCTTACGGTAAAGAGTTTTCCGGCCTTTAGATATTTAGATATACAGTAGACTCGCCCGTTGTTATTGTTGGCTGGCAGAAAATATGCGCAATAGTTCAAGATGTGCGCGAGAGAGAAGTTAGGTTTGTTTTTTTTTTGCCGTCAGTTGTCTTTAAAGGTGTATCATTGTTTTTATCTGCTTTAAAATGGACGAATTTGTATCTGTTACCCTCAAACGATGGAGATTTTCAAATTTACTTAAAAAATTCATGGGTAAGTAGCTTTAAATAATTTATACATACAACGGCCATTTTGCAATGACGTTGCAACAAGTTTTTCTTTAAAACAAGTGCTTTTTCCTACGACAACCTATGAAACCAAATTTCACACGATTAACAGAGTAAGAAAGTATCATATTTCATAGGCGTGCGAAATAATATTATACTTGGTTTCGGATAATATGATCTTAAATAAATGGTTTAAGTGGCTTTGATTTAAGGAAATGTCCTTAAATCTAGGACCTCAAATGCCAAGATCACGGCGGACTTCATCCAAGACAGTCATGGCGTTGAACATATAGAAAGCCATGGCGGCTTGGTTGGTTCAAGATCGTTTTGCTTTGATTCAAGATATCCTTTTTTTACTGTGTACCTTAAAATTGAAGCCAAATTTTACACTATTTTTTTCAGTGTACATTCAAATTAAGCTTATTCCAAATTGCTAGGTTCAGGATCCGGTTCCTTTTGGGTTCTAAGCTAAAATTTTTTTTTTAAACTTTCCTAGTCATATACATTACATTTATTACATTCAAATTTAGCTATATTCATAGTTATATGCAATAATTTTGGACCATGAGGGGCCTGAGGAGCATGAGGCCTCAGGTGTAGAAATATGCACTGTGAAAAATCTCATACAGCGTTTGACTTTGTATGGATACAGACTTAACTAATGATTTTAGACTCAATCACGAAATAAATGCACTTTGGTTTGATTTGGTTTACCAAATGACACCAGGATCTGGTGACCAGGTTATCTGTAGTTCTTTCACTCCGATCTGGAGTCTGTTTTTATACAGCACAGCAGTATTTTTACTTTATACAAAATCAACATTTATAGTATAAAATAAAGCAACAGGAAAATAGGGACATTCATTAAATGTATAGTCACACATTATCAAGGTTAACCCGGACGTGTATTTCAAGCACGCCTTCTGCGACTACTTTCTTAATATCTAGTCTTGAGTCCAATCCTGACATTAACATGTTACATTACAGCTAATAGATAGATGGAAATTATTTATTATACACGCAAATTTGCAACCAATTTATTTTTTACATACTTTGGTATTATGAAGATTTCATGGAAGATATACTGTGCGTGTAAACAAACCGCCCCTCCCCTTTAAGTTATAAACAGCTTGAAATGTTAACTTGAAATTCGAACCTCGAATCTAACCACTTACATAACATAACCTAACCCAAATAATGTATACATATATATACATATTTTTTTTTAGGTAACAAAATGGAGGCAGGAAGGCAAAGGGGGATTTTTTAATGGAAAAGGGGTCGTGTGGTCATTTTAAAGCTTGTCAAGTTCTTTACTTGACCACATATTTTTTTTAATATTTTTTGAGGCGCTTAAAAAAGTGTTGAAATGGGAATTTTCGTCAAAATGAATTAAATCTTTTTTTGGTTTATGATTTATTTTATGATCGAGTTTATGATACAAAAACGCCCCCATTATTTGAATACTTCTATAGAGATTTTTATAAAAAAAATACTTACTACACTGAGAGCTCGTTACCGTAGTAAATACTAAACGTTTTTGCTTATATGGAACCCCACGAAAGTTTAGGTAATATTACTGGTTGTTAAAATTATCAGAACTATAACAACGTTAAGTATTACTGTAACAATAAGTGAATGTGAGTGTGTTTTTAGCAAATACCATAGTAATATTTTTTTATGGAAAATTAAGTAAAATATTTTCTAAAAAATACACATTAAGTAACATTTTTAATAAAAAAAAAACTCTATAAATCATTCTTATAAAAGGATATAAAGGTGTTATTTAATTTAACTTATTTATACTCCAGTATAATAAATAAAATAATAAACCATTGTGCACTGTATAGTGCTAACCTAACTTTTGGACTTTATTAAGTAATACAATTTAACTTTTTCGTTTTTGGGATCTGACCTAAATTGTTATCTAATTTAGCAGTGACGTTTCGACGATGGATTTTCGTTGTTTTCGAACAGACAATTAAAGCCAAAGATTGGTCATTGTCACTAATAGTTAACACTCACATAAACAAAACATTCGTTAAACAAATAAATAACAGCTAAAAACTAAAATTAAGACTGTACTTTCCTATACGCAGCAACCATAACAATTTTAGTCAGATCCAAAGCCCCATTCCCTAAAAGTTAAAAAGTTAAATTATACAAATCGGGCAGAAACTTTCAATATAACAATTTAAAACACGTGTAATAACCCAAATCATTTTTTTGTATTTACTTGATATGTCTAGGCACTGTGCAAGAGAGAAGTGTGATACACAGGGCCAGACAGCCCGGGCCCTCGGGAAACTTTTTGTTTGCGCTCCCCATTTTTACAAATAAAAATTGTCACGCGAATGCGTAGCTAAGGCACTTGTACAGTGAGCGCTGAAGTGGCGTCCCCATTAACTAGGTTAGCACCGCAGGCTATTTTTTTTGTGAATTATGTTAATTTCTGACTATTTTTAATTTCATATTTTAAACTTAACTTTAACTTTGTTTTAAAATTTTAAATGAAAAAAAAATAAATAATAAGAATTTACAACTTTGGTAGTCCATTTTAATTTTAACACGTGTTAACAGTGTTTCAAATTTCATAAAAATACAGGCTCCGGAGCCGCAGGCAATTTTTTTACAAATTTTACTCCTAAATTTTACAACCTCAAATTAAAAAAAAAATTAAAAAAGCCCTAGCGCTACAAATTTGATACCTGGTCTATTCTAATTTTAAAACAGTGCACTGTTCTAAAATTAAAATAGACTAGGTATCAAATCTGTAACACTGCAGTGTTACAATTTCAAGTTTCATAATTATGCAAGTGCACTACAATATAAAGTTTTGCAAAAATACAAGAAGGCTTAAGCGCCACCGGCGAAAAATTTGACAATGTTTACGTTTACGTTTAAGTTTTAAATTAAAAAAAAAAAAACAGTGAAACCCCTAGCGCTGCAGGTGAAATTTTTTACGAATTTAAGGGAAAATTATCTGCGTATTTGCTCGTTTTGACGCCCTCATCATTCTGGTGAAGTATAAATAAATAAACTTTTTATTTTAAACTTAAAGAAACTGCAGACGCCGGGCCCCCCTCGAGCCCGGGCACCGAGAAATCTTCCCGCCCTTCCCCCACCTGAATCCGGCCCTGATGATACATCATTTTAAAGCTTATTAAATTCCCTCTTTGACTATATAATTTTTAAAAAAATCTTAAGGGGAAATTAATACATACATACATACAAAAATTATTATTATTATTTTATTTTATTTTATTTTGGCCCCGTGCCACCATTCTGCATCCTATCAAATAAATACTAAAAAAAATATTTCGGGCTATGTTATTTATGTGTTTTAAATTTGAAGATAATATCTTAAACCATTCAAAAGTTGAAGGGAGGGGCGTACTTTTGACACGAGTACCTATATCAAAAACTATTTTTGATGGAGAAAATCGAAAAACAAATTCGAAATCAGCAGGTCCAAATAAGTTAAAAAAAGCTATTATCTCCCCCTACAACTTAAAACAATCTTTGCCCCAGTACAGTTGCGTTATTAATATAAATTGTCATTATTTTTCATGATCAGTTATTAAAAAGTTTTTCAATTAATGCTGCATCAAGATTAAAACATATATTGTTCTTTAATAGAGTGTTAATACGCTGTTATAATAAAGATAAGTAACTATAGATCGATCATAAAATTGAAATTGGCCATTACATAAAATGAAGGTTCTGTTTTCATTGCTAAAAAAAGGACGGAGCTTTTAATGCAAAGTGACGACAATTTCAGTTTCAGATTTGTTTTAGTGTTATTTAAGTTGAATCTATAATTTATTTGAGTCTATATATATTTACAGTATTATTAATTTGAGCCATCCATGATTATTTATATCGATAAAAAATCTAAAACAGAAAATAAAATTAAAATTTTTTTATCAGATGCACCTATTTCTAGATGCCCTGGTCTGGTATTGCGTTTAAAATAATATCCGATTCTTTATCTATCTTTTACAATAACAGTTTTTTCGTAAAGGTAACCGTGTTCATGAAATCCCTAGAAAACTAAATTTAGGCCCATTTAAAACCAATTTCCTCGAAAAGGACTGGGGGATGATTTTTAATGTTTTTGAACGGTTTTTATATCTCCAGATAACCCTCTGTTAATCTGTTAAAAGAGTTTTTGGTGTCAGAAAAAAAAACTTCTTTTTGGTTCAAGACACCTGTGTAATTTTGTTTTAGTTAAATCATTTTAACTTTTGTAAAATAGGTAATTGGGAAATTAAAATATACTATCTACTGTAAATAGTATTAGATTGCAGAGGGTCTTAGGGGCTGTCCATATATGACGTAACGGGCCAAGGGAGGGGGGTCAGAGAAATTGTTACAGTTTGTAACAGGGGGGAGGGGGGATCTAGGTAAACGTTATGTAACGGAATTTAATAAATTTAGTGTTTATTTCCTAAGCTTGGCAGATGTATTTTTATTTCAACTTAAATTACTATTTGGTGGCCCATAATTCCCTTTTTCAATTGACGAAACTATGAATATTAAAATAATATTGCAATCAGTAAAAAAACTGTTTACATTGATATTAAAAAAAAATCTTACGGCCCTGTTCTTGCGTGATCTTGCCGATGAATCATCGGCGATGATACATTTTCGCGCGAAATGTGTACTCACAGAACACCAATGTGTGAACTATTTTGTGTACCTGTGCATAAAGAATATACGTGTTATATGTGACACTCAGTGTAAAAAAAAGTAGCTAGTATTTTTTCCCTGTGTGATATTGATTATAAATATTTTTTTAAAGTTTGATTTATGTTATACTATATTTTAGGTTCATGTTTGTTTTGTCGAGAAAAACGAATCAAATGTGACAGTTTGTTACACAGGGGGGACGGGGTCAATTTTTTTGAAAAATTGCGTTACGTAATATATGGACAGCCCCTTAGATACACTGCAACAATGGTGTGAATATAACTGTCTCAATTTGAGTGTATCTAAATGCAAAATCATCTCCTTCACGCCTAAAAAAAAACAATACTTTATAATTACTCAATAAGTTCTTCCTCCCTGGAGAGAGTATATTCTATTTGAGATTTGGGTGTCACATTTTCTAGAGATTTTTTATTCAGAGAACATTTAGATAATATTGTATCAGCCTCATTAAAAATGTATGGTTTTATAATGAAAAATTGTAGAAAATTTACCAGTGTCCTTGCTTTAAAAACCCTTTACAACTCTTTTGTTCGCTCTAGACAGGAATATTATTGTACCATTTGGAATCCGTTTTATGAAGTTCACAGACAACAGGTAGAGAAAGTGCAAAAAAAGTTTTTTAAGTGTTTGTATTTTAAAGTATTTGGTATATATCCAGCCAGAGGTTATGATTATGACGTCCTACTGTCTCAGTTTGAGTATAAATTCCTAGAACTTCGCAGAACAATAACCAGTGTTAAAATGCTATGCTACGTATTGAATGGTAGAATGGACTCACCATTTATTTTATCCAAGCTAAATTTTTGCGTTCCAGTTAATTGTACAATTGTACTTCTACCCCTTTTTATTATCAAATTGCCATTTGCCAATTTTCAATATGATGTTTTTTATAATAAATATTGTAAGAGTTGTGATGTCCACTTTGATTCAGTGAGTAGAATAATTAATTGTATAGTTATAGAGTATTGGCCAAAATTTTGATTTTAATTTCTACCATTTCAGTAGTATATATTCTATTTGTATTTGTTATATTTGTTATATTATTAGATATTTTATTACATTTATTTATTAAACTTTAATTTTGTAAACTTTAATTTTGTAAATTTTCAAATAATATTGTCCTGTAATTGGTTTTTCTGTTGGACAATAAAGATATTATTATTATTATGATGAAATGCAAAGCATTTTATATCTTCATGACCTGTTATACTCTTTACAAAGCGTAAGTGGTAGAAGAGTTACTCTTCAAGAGTATAATAGGGTAAATTCGAGTTCAAGTCCAAAATCGCCAAAAAAAGTCCTAGACAAAAAATACTTGGATAAAAATGTGTTTAATGAAAAAATAAGTAACTTTGAAAGTGTCCGTCTGTCCAACTGTTCGTCTGACCGTCTATTTTTTCAAAAAAATTTTTTGTTTCAAAAATGGAAAGCTTCGCGGATAGAGAACTTTCATTTCCCCATTCTCGTGTAACCCTACATGCATGTTATTGTCACAAATGTACGTTTAACTTCCGTAGAAAAAATAGTGTACATTACTTAAGAGGAACTTGTTATTGTTTTGTTTTTCTTTCGAAAATCCATCACTTTGTTTTGCAGGTGCTTCACAAAACCAATTTTATTTTGCTAATTAGAAATAAAGAAGTAAAACGTTAAAAGCAACGTATAGGACACATTGACACATAAACATATTATAAACAGTCATTATACGATTTTGAACAAACACTGGTCTACATGAAGATAAACGAGGAAGTTCAAACATAAAACGTACGATTCTTTTTTGTAAAATTAATATTTGTATTAATTTTTTGCTAGTACCCCAACATAAAAGGCCGTACGATATTATTGAATTTACCGCGCCATAATAAAAGTTTAATAATGTACTAATGCTAATATTTTGTCTTAATTGGAGAACACAAAAACTTTTTGAAGACAAATGTTTGGCCAGGTTATATATGTGAGTTTCCCAACACAGATTTACCTTCAGATTTAACTAAAATACTAAAATCCGGTTTAGCTTTTATTTGTTATAATATTAGATATTTTATTATCATGGAATGGGAAGCATTTTATATCTTCTCGACCTGTTATACTCTTTACAACTCGTAAGTGGTAGAAGAGTTACTCTTCAAGAGTATAATAATAATAATAAGAGTAAATTCGAGTTCAAGTCCAAAATCGCCAAAAAAGGTCCTAGACAAAAAATCCTTGGATAAAAATGTTTCATGAAAAATAAGTAGAGGAAATGCGCCTAATTTCGGATGGTTTCCAAATTTCGGATAGTAGTGTATTTAAGATACTGTCTGCAAAGGTAAACAGAAACCTACTTCTATGTGAAGCCAAAAGTCAAACTAAATCCGTCCTGTAATATGATAACAGTAGAGCTTCTCCCCTTTAAATGGCAGCACAAATCGTTTATATTGCAAATGGCAGTTTTGTGCTCAGTTGCATTATTATGCTTGTTTATTTTATAAATAATCGTTATAAAAGTTCGTGATTCTGTCTTGGGTAAGTTATGATGTTAGTTAAGTTGATCCACTATTCATAATTAAGCAATTTGAAAACGTAAACATTCTACAAATTTCTAATCTAAAAAGCAGAAAGTTGCCTAATTTCGGATAGACCATTTTTGTGCATTTGATTCCCAATTTCGGATATCCGCAAGGTAATTATTATTCAGGATAACCAACCATTAATTATTATTTTTATAATGATACAACAAACTAAGATAAACAATTTTGAAAAAACGAAAATTACCTAAGATACTAAGATATTCGAAATTGGGAATCTAAAATTATAGTTCCTATAGTATTTCGTAGAAAATCGCTTAATGATTAAATTACGTCTTAAATGTGAAGGAATAACAAGAAACATAATCAATGGGATCCAGATCTACTCTTAAAAAAATTTTTTCGGATATGTCCGAAATTAGGAGCCCTTTTTCAAATGCACAAAAATGCGCTGATTTTTTTTAACCGTGTTTTTTGGAAAAAATAAACTGTAATAAAATTGCTTTTATAATAAATGCTGGTTCGCTATAATAAGTTGTATCTGGTTATATCAAAAAAATATCAAAAAGTAATACCGAGTATTAAATAATGAATACATTGTAAATGGTATCCGAAATTAGGCGACTTTCCTCTAACTTTGAAAGTGTCCGTCTGTCCAACTGTTCGTCTCACCGTCTATTTTTTGTTTCGAAAATGGAGAGCTTCGCGGATCGAGAACTTTCATTTGCCCATTCTCGTGTAACCCTACATGTGCATGTTATTGTCACAAATGTACATTTTACTTCCGTAGAAAAAATAGTGTATATTACTCAAGAGGAACGTGTTTTTTACGATCGTCTGAATATTTTGCATAGACTAAAAATGGAAATGAATCAATCTTATCGTTTTGTTTTTCTTTCGAAAATCCATCACTTTGTTTTGAAGGTGCTTCGCAAAACCTATTTTATTTTGCTAATTAGAAATAAAGAAGTAAAACGTTAAAAGCAATGAAAAATCTTGTAAACTAGAGATAATTAGAAAAGTGAAAGAGTTTAGTACCTGCTTACTTTTCACTTGCTCCGTAATTAATACTTACCTTTCAAAATCATAAAAACTATTATCGTTTTTATTAAACATTTAATTAGATTATAAATCAAATAAAATAACTAAATTAATCTCGCACACACAGAAAAAATATTGTTTTAAATCAATAATGTGTGATTTAAAAAATATATATATATATGTATATACAGGGTGTCTCAACGAAGCCGACTCGGTCGATATATAGTAAAGTACCACTTTAGAGGAAAACTTTAAAGAGAAAAGTTGTATGGTTTTAAAAAAGGCATATTCTAAAAATATTTTGAAATATACAGGATGGTCCTTCTAGGGTGGGTAACATCTGACTTAATTTTTTTAAATAGAATGGTATATTTTTTGTTATGTCATCTTACTTTTCATAAAAATGCCTTTATTTTAATATCATATTATATGGGTCTATTGTTTATAATTCTTGAGATATAATTTTTTTTAATAAAATACATTTTTAGTGATGAGATAAAACCTACTTCAATTTCTTTACTTTTTGTCAAAAATTAATAAAATTTTGCAAGCTTATCTTAAACGGGTGTATCTAATTACTTTATGTGCAAAAAATTAAATATTTTATACAGGGCGTTCGAAATAAATATTCAAACTTTTGGACTTTCAAACATAAAAAAAACTTAAATGGAATGCTATATTTTTTATTTGCACATTAAATGTAGAATAAAATGTCCCCTCATACCCCTCTGCTCTCATTTTAAGAGCTGAAAGTATGAAATATATGCTAAAAGATTGTTTAAGTTATCTTATTTAAGAGTTATAAATTTGAAGTCGATATCTCAACTCGTTCAAAAGTTAAGAGGGTTGGGGGGTGACTTTTGGACTGCTCTGTATACAAATCACCGTATTCTTCATTCAATACAATACTTTTCTGTGTGCAGGTGAGCAGCTGGAAAATTGTCTGGGTTCTGTCAAAGGATTCTGCAATGAGAAAATAATCAGATCCTATGTTTTACTTTTCTCTTTATTATAACTAATTAAAATTTTGGTATCATTTACCGATTGTTATTTTACTGAATACTGTAACATACTTGAACTAGATCAATAATACAACTTAAAATATACCTTAATATAACTGTAATATACTTTACCAAATGTTACTGTATGTTTACTACAACATGCTAGTAATAATAAAACACATGTGAACTTTCTTAAACACAGCACTCCTAAAGCCCGAATAGGTTTAAAAAAATGTAGCGTAATTCTGACCATGGATCATGGTAGAGGATGGTCGTGACATTAGATAACCATTGACAGTGAAATCCTAAAAACTTGTTCTTGGTAAATAATGTTAAATATTCTTCTGCAGAGTTTATGGCAAGGACATTAATTTGCAAATACTGTTTAATGATTTTTATAGTATTTTTCATGTTGATTCTAAATATGTTTAAAGCAAAGCTTAATTCTTAGTATATTTCAAGAAAAACGGTTTTAAATATTGTACAATGATTTATATTATATTTGTTAATTCATCATTCTATACCTTTTTATGTAATTATTAAATTTATAATCATTCTTAACAAAGCTGTTAAACAATTACGTCTATTAGAATCATTTTGTCCCAAGTTTTACAGTTTTTAAAATAATCTTGATTTTCAAGAAGAAAAATAAACCTTGTGTATCCGGTAAGGGTTTAGTTTCTGTCTATTTTTCGCGTGTTCTTTTTGAATGGTAAAGGAAATTCTTTTAATCAATTTGATTTTACTAAAATATAATTCAAAAATCTGATTTAATTGTTCCGTAGTGACGACTGACCGCGGCCGTCTAAATAATTATTTACACTACGGAACAATTAAATCAGATTTTTGAATTATATTTTAGTAAAATCAAAAACATCTAAACATAGAAGCACCTGGATTTTTTACAAATTATAATTTTTAACAAACCCAGGTGCTTCTATGTTTAGATATTTAAGTCTAGAATAACTAACATAATACATAACATACGATGTTGTGTGATGTATCTTGTAAGCCAATACATTCTTATGTATTATGTTCTTATGCAAGCTTCTGAATAGGCCCTTACTCAAAGGCAGAGACATACTAGGTCTAAAGAGCTGACAATTACTATCAAAAATCAAGGATCTAATAACACTGTATAACAAAGGAAAATGTAATTTAGTTTAAACGTCTTTCTTATAAAGTAAGAAAGTATCCTACTTTAATTTAAGCCTAAATAAAGACTAATGTTTTCTAATAATTTTTCTATACGCATTTAAAAAAGACGAAAAAAAAATATTGTATAATATTTAAAGGAAAACTACTAAGAATTAAGCTTTGCTTTAAACATATTTAGAATCATCATGAAAAATACTATAAAAATCATTAAACAGAATTTGCAAATTAATGATGTCCTTGCCATGATCTCTGCAGAAGAATATTTAACATTATTTACCTAGAACAAGTTTTTAGGATTTCACTATCAATAGTTCCTTAATATCAAGACCATCCTTTACCATTATCCATAGTCAGAATTACGGCAGACTAACATCTCTACTCTCAATTTCTCTACTCCCTAACATCCCTACTCCATAACATCCCTACTCCACAACAACTCTACTCCGTAACATCTCTACTCCATAACATCTCTACTCCGTAACAACTCTACTCCACACTATATGCACTGTATTAGCCACTTAATAATAAATGAGCAGTTCAAAGAACAAATAATCTTCTTCTTCTAGATTATTTTATTTTTTTCCTAAAAAACGTTTATCTTTAAATGTAAATCTAGAACAATCATAAATGAATTATTCTTAAAGCAACAATGACCGAGTACTCTTAACATGCACTAATATGTAAGTAATTAATAAACTGAATTCATTTTTGACAGTGACTTAGCATGACAAATATTCTTGAGTTAAGACAAGTGGCTAATCGAGTGTCTATAGTGTGGAGTAGAGTTGTTACGGAGTAGAGATGTTATGGAGTAGAGTTGTTGTGGAGTAGGGATGTTAGGGAGTAGATAAATTTAGAGTAGAGATGTTAGATGTTAGATGCCAGAATTACGCTACATTTTTGTCAAACCTATTTAGGCTTTAAGAGTGCCGTCTATTTAAGATTAGCGTGTAGACTATCCAAACCGGTTATTATGTTGATATTTTTGAGCGTATGTCGACCTCGACGCTCAGCGTCGTGTTTAAAGCCCGTCAGCCTAAATACAACGACGTCGCGTGCGCCGTACACTTCATCAGATGCATTTTATAATATCCACAGGGTTCAGGGTCGGCCTAGGTTAAATAAAACGAATGGGATTCGAAATAATTTTAGACTTGCATGCCAAGATTGAATAATTATAATTCTTTGTTTTTCAGTTACATGTATCCATGGAAGAAAGAAATGTTTTACAGGGCGTTTGCAGTCTTTTGTCGGAAAATAAGGGAGATGATTCTATATCACAAATCATCAAAAACCAGCATAGGAACATAGCACTGTGGACTGAGAAAAAAAAAGATGGACGAAAATCTAAATTTTTGCATACGAGTATTTTTGGTACCGCTAATTTCAAATATGATAGTGAAAAAGCTGAAAAAAAAAACCGCTCCACTAGGGTGGTTCATTATTTTAATTTTGTTTCGATGTTGTTCAAAGGACATGGCACATACCTTATGGGAAATGGCCCTCGGTTAAATTGCTTCAAATTTTAGTATATTATAGAGCATGACCTCCTGAAAAAAAATCTCCATGGGCACAAAAAAATGTATGGTGTCGTTTGGCCGCTATGGTCATTTAAAGACCATACAATCTAGATGATTATATAGGTACTTAAATCGTTGTTTATCGGTGTGTATGTGTGTTTTTATAATTTTAAATGAGTGGTTAATAGTTTATATAATATTTAAACGCAAGTTAGTGTATGTGGGTATTTTTTATTTACTAGTTCTGGGTGTATATGGGCAGTGTCGGTGCACCCAGGTGTATGTATGTGGATTTGTGAAGGTTTTAATGGATGTGTGTAGTATTTATTTTCTATGTGTTAATAGTTAAGTGCATTTTTATTAATTTTTGTGGGTCTGTATGGGTTGTTTTGGGTATTTATGGGAATTTATTTGTTTTTATTAGTTTTAATGGATTTATTTAATATTTATCGATGCAAATGGGTAGCTATGGTTATAGGTGAGTATGTATGGGTATATATGTATTATTTATGGATTTTTTTTACCGGGTTTTATAGGTTTTTATAGTATATATGGATGTGCAAAGGTAGTGTGAGTGTGTGTGGTTATTTATGGGTTTTTATAAGTTTTAATGTATTTTTTAGTATTTATGGATGTGCATAGGTTTACCTAAACTTTAGTTACGGGTGTGGTCCAAACCCGAAACCACCCATACAAACCCACATAAAATTAATAGAAATGCACATAACTATTAAGACATACAAAATAAATACTACCCAAATCCATTAAAAAACCCTCGCAAATCCACCTACCTAAACCTGGTTGCACCGATACTGCCCATATACAGCCTAAAATAGTAAATAAAAGATACCCACATACACTAACTTGCCTTTAAATATTATATAAACTATTAACCACTCATTTAAAATTATAAAAACACACATACACACCGATAAACAACGATTTAAGTACCTATATAATCATCTAGATTGTATGGTCTTTAAATGACCATAGCGGCTAAACGGCACCATAAATTTTTTTGTGCCTATGGAGATTTTTTTTAGGAGGTCATACTCTATAACATACTAAAATTTGAAGCAATTTAACCGAGGGCCATTTCCCATAAGGTATGTGCCATGTCCTATGCTAAATTTTGTTTAAATTTGTCGATAATGAAAAAATAGAACTGCCATTTTTAATTCACTATTTTGAATTAAAAAAAAAATAAGTATTTACTTAATCTTGCCTTATCTTAATGTGGGATTCTTAAAAAATGTGTTTATACAAAATTTTAGCAAAATCGGACATTAAAAAAAATGGACTACCCTAATGTCGAGGATATGTTTTTAATATAATATTTAAAATCAGCAGTATTTGTTGTGTTCCTTTTAAATATTATTTAAAAGAAACACAAAAAGTTAAACTTTTAATATTATTAATAAAAGTTGATATATTGTTGATTTTTTCTTACTTACCCGTGTTTGCTTTCATTATATCTGCCATTTTTAAAACCACATAAGGCGTTTTAGTTTCAGGAAATCGACCAGAATGGTTATTAAAAAAAAAAAAATAGGTATTGGATAGAGCTTTGATGAAAAACTCGAGCAAACAGATATTACCCACCTAAATGACTTCTACTTTTTAATTAAAGCTTTTAAAAAATACCTACATATATATTTTTATAAACTTTTCTTTGTGTTTGATAGAACGGCAGAAATTTTAGCTTATTACTATTTTATAAATCATCGCATATTACAAAAAAGTAATCCAAAATATCGGAAAAGGGATATAACATGTCATTACTTAATTTTATCAGCAAAGGGGCGCTGTTTCCAACTAAGTTTTTTTAGATATTTCGCACACTGTTAAAAATAAACTGAAATTTATCAGTTATCCTGCACATTTGTACCATTTTGACCCTTTAAGCTAAATTGAATAAAAAACTATTTTAGTTATAAACAGACTGGCACGTTTTTTATGGAAAATGGCTTTCGGTAAAAAAATCTGAATTTTTAGTATAATGTAGATTTCATATTTTTAATCATAAGCTACCATTAACCTAACTTTATCTGACGGCTGGTTTTTGAGTTATAGGTCAAAAAGTCGAAAACAGTATAAATTTTAAAGAGTTTGAAAAAATTGTAAAAAATTGTATTCAATTTCTTAAAACAATATTTTCTCAAAAAATGCATCATTATAGTTTTTTTATTTTTTATTTTTTCATGAGGGAAATATGGGGAACAAGTTTTTGAGCCAGAAGCCAGCTAAAATTTCAGGCTTTCTTCAGTTTCCAAGTCTTAATTCACTTAAGATGTATAAGCAACCAAATCTCTGTACGTAAATAAAAAACTTAAAAAAAATCATATTTGCATAGCTGAATTTAAATTGCCCTAGATTAAAAATTATTACACATATATTAATCTTTTTTTCACGAAAACATAGCTTAAAACATCTAGAATGAACATGAAGTATAACATTTAGTAATTATTTACAGGAAGAGGTTAAATTGTCAGCTTAAAAGTAAGGTATTTTCTGGTAGCCGATAAAATCAAGTTTTCCTTTAAAAAAGTAAAAGCTTAAGGTACTATCAAAAATTAATTATGCCTTTAGGGAGACTAGAAATATGATTTTTACATGCATTGAAAAGTTATATAAACGATCTACTATTGTTTTCTTTGATTGCCTTAATTTTGTTTTCCCCTACTTCAACCATCAATCTGGGAAATTCCACCACCGTGGGCTCTCGCCAGACGCGATAGGAAAAAATCGCTAAGACGAGATCTACCTATTTCTTGTCTCGAAAATCGACACTCAACAATCAAGACGAGATGTTTCGCTTCTCTACTCTTGTGAGACGGGTTATAGAAAATTAGGTTATGATATTTTTTCAGTGTATGAAAACTGCCACTCCGTTTCTGGAAACCCTGGAACAATGGAGTTTGCCCAGGATTTCGTTTTAACTTAATTGAAATGCACTCCTATTGACACTTTCGACATGTACAGGGTGATCCAATCTTTCCTACGACCCCAACAAAAAAAAGTATTTAAAATAAATATTATTTTCTGTAAATACAGTTAAATAAGATTATCATTTAAAACTATTAGATTAATTAAAATTAAGTAACTAAAAAACACCAGCACTTCATAAAAAATAAATAATTTAGGTGCACTTTTGCTAAAGTTCCCGAATTTGTATGCGTCAACCTTGAGAAATGAATTTAAGTTTACCTTGGTCTCTTTCGTTTGTTTTCTTAGATTGGACTATGACAGTTAAAATAGTTGGGTTTTCTTCATTTAAATTGTTGTTATCTCATCAAAATTAAAACGATTTTTAATTCAAAATTATCGTTTTGTTGGTTTTATAAATGGTCATAGGAAACATTCATTCCAAGTTTAATTTGTCAAGTTATATAGCTCACCATGTATACAGTAGTATAGGACTTTTTTTTCATCAAAAAATTAATTAATAATAGTGAATGAGCCTGGTTTATAAGTGGCTATAGAAATTTGTCCCCGATAAAAATAAAATAAAAACAATCTTATCGCCACAATAGACTACATGCGATCGCGTTTTATAAATGTCGTTCATCTAATTTCATAATAAAATTTCGCCAAAATGGAAGTTTTATTACCGGTTTTATTGGCTGATCAATTTTAAAGACTAGACTCAATGCTTTTATTACACGATTATGATTCTCTTTTACTTTTCTCAAGTCCTGCTTTGGTAAAAAAATACTGTGGCTAAAAATAGAATACAAAAAAAAAATTAAAAACCATTCTTTTTTTCAAAAAAGGTAAAATTAAAAAAAATATATTTTGAAATAACTTTTTTTTTCAAAAATGTTTAAAAGAATTTTTTTTTTAATAACTTTTTATCCCCATGGTTTTAGAGAAAACGATCTCATCCGGGGCTTATAGAATAAGAAACCTATGGTTTAAGGTATTTAGCTCACAGCATTCTTAAGTTAGTAGTAACATTTTTTTCCGAACAGACCGACAAACAAATACACAGATCGACCCACCGAAAATCAGCTTTTTACATAATATGTATATATATTTAAAAAATATGTATATATATTTAAATAATAGGTATTATATTATATGCATGTTATAAAACTTCAAGAAACGTTAAAAAATAAAATGTTTTACCGACGCTAGAGTTTTCTTTTGTTGTTTTATTTTTAAATTTATGAAATGTTTTTTTTTGTAGGCAACGATGTTTTTGAACTCCCTTTCACTGCTATTATTAAAATTAATTTAATTTGTACAAAATGGTTGAATTAGAAGAAATCAAAAGAAAAAAAAAATCCAAAGGACCGCTCGATTAAACAATAGTTGTTCCGCTTAATGTAACATTCTCACAGAAATCAAATAAATTTGTCTACTTGCACCAATGTTCGATTATAGTCCAATCATTTTAGACAAAAATACTACTAAAGGGAATGTTAAAAAAAGAACAAAGAAATCTACATACATTTTTTCCTTAATCAATCCCAGCTGAAAGTTTATGGTAAAGATTTTAATTCTTTTTCTCAAAGTGTTTTAAAACAGGGAATTTCAAAAAACATTACTCCCCCACATATGAAAAATGCCATAACAAAATTATATGCCAAACAGCTCAAAAAAATAAATTATGGTCCGCCACACGATATTTTTAATCAAATTTATCTTGTATAACATCGTGCAAAGACAAACATTGAAATATGTGGCAAATGTCAGCTCAAAAAAATGAAATTTTGCATGCACCTAGTTCAAATTAAAAATATAAATTAAAAAAAGAACTATTAATTTTTTTTATTGAAATCAAGATTCTGGGACAAATCAAAACAATAAAAGCCATTTTTATTTTAGTTATATTTATGCATTTTGCAGATATATCATATATTTGATTAAAAAAATCGTGCCTTATACACCTCATACAATAATATTTTTTTTCAATTATAATTATTAGATAAAGTGGAGCGGACCCTAATTTCATTTTTTTGAGCCTAAATTCAGCACATAATTTTTGTATGCTAATTTCCATGAAATGATGGACGGACTTGAAATGAAAAAAAAAATCATGTCATTGAAATACCCTATTATACAATTATTGTAGTCACTAATTTTCTGCAGAGCGATTTTTTCTTATCGGTTATGACCTTAAACTAGGGTCGCCGAATAAAGTGACATTAAACTTCACATTTCTGCCAAGTTTAATGCCATTTAATTTAGGATCCCTACTAATTTTTAAATTGCATTTTTAAACTTACCTGTTGAAATTTCCTATGATTTCCACAATAGGAAATTTCCTTCAGAAAGCCACATATTATAGGAAATTAAATACAATTTTATATTTAGTACACTACTATTACTATTAGTAAATACATGAATACAAAATCATTATTACAGCGAAGAAAAACTAATAAAAGTCCCAAAAAATCCCAATAATTTTGAAAAATTAAAAAAATTATGTAACAATATTTCGCGAGATTCTTCTTAAAAACGTTAAAGAATGAATGGGGAATTTGCTACCGATTGCTTTTGAGAATGTATGAGATTTGGTAGGAAATTTTCTTACGGATTCCCATTTAAACGAATGTTTTTATAAATAATTTTCTATTGAAAACATGAAAAAATATATTAAATTCCTATAAATCTTCGGGTTAATGAATACATGAATACAAAATCATTAATACATGGATACAAAATCATTAATACAGCTAAGAAAAACTAATAAAAGTCCCAAAAATTCCCAATATTAAATAATTTTGAAAAATTAAAATAATTGTGTGACAATATTCCGCGCGATTCTTCTTAAAAACGTTAAAGAATGAGTGGGAAATTTTCTACCGATTGCTTTTGAGAATATGTCAGATTTGGTAGGAAATTTTCTTACAGATTCCCATTTATACTAATGTTTTTATAGCTAATTTTCTATAGAAAACATGAAAAAATATATTAAATTCCTATAAATCTTCGGGTTAATGAATACATGAATACAAAATCATTAATACATGGATACAAAATCATTAATACAGCTAAGAAAAACTAATAAAAGTCCCAAAAAATCCCAATGTTAAATAATTTTGAAAAATTAAAATAATTGTGTGACAATATTCCGCGCCATTCTTCTTAAAAACGTTAAAGAATGAGTGGGGAATTTTCTACCGATTGCTTTTGAGAATATGTCAGATTTGGTAGGAAATTTTCTTACAGATTCCCATTTAAACTAATGTTTTTATAGGTAATTTTCTATAGAATACATGAAAAAATATATTAAAATCCTATAAATCTTCGGGTTAATGAATACATTAATACAAAATCATTAATACATACATAAAAAATCATTAATACATGAATACAAAATCATTAATACATGAATACAAAATCATTAACACAGCGAAGAAAAACTAATGAAATTCCCAAAAAATCCCAAAATTAAATAATTTTGAAATATTAAAAAAAATTGTGTGACAATTTTCCGCGAGATTCTTCTTAAAAACGTTAAAGAATGAGTGCAGAATTTTCTACCGATTGCTTTTAAGAATGTATGAGATTTGGTAGGAAATTTTCTTGCGCTTCCATTTATACGAATGTTTTTATAGGTAATTTCTTATAGGAAACATGAAAAAATATATTAAAATCCTATAAATCTTCGGGTTAATGAATACATTAATACAAAATCATTAATACATACATAAAAAATTATTAATACATGAATACAAAATCATTAATACATGAATACAAAATCATTAACACAGCGAAGAAAAACTAATGAAATTCCCAAAAAATCCCAAAATTAAATAATTTTGAAATATTAAAAAAAATTGTGTGACAATTTTCCGCGAGATTCTTCTTAAAAACGTTAAAGAATGAGTGCAGAATTTTCTACCGATTGCTTTTAAGAATGTATGAGATTTGGTAGGAAATTTTCTTACGCTTCCATTTATACGAATGTTTTTATAGGTAATTTCTTATAGGAAACATGAAAAAATATATTAAAATCCTATAAATCTTCGGGTTAATGAGTAAGTTTCTATACTAGTCCTTGTACCTAATTCCCACATACTTAGGAAAATTTCCGCAAGTGAAATCGCGCGGTAGTCGGCCACAAAAATAGCTTGAAACCACACATACCTGACATACATGACACTAATGACTTTTTTCTCTCTAATAAAGGAAATCTAATATGACTGGACCATCATCGGAGTGGTCACATTTCTGTTGTTTCCGCAGCAAGGATCGCGAATTCGTGTGTCCTGTACGCTTCACCAATAACAGATATTGTGAGATAGATTTCTAGAAAATAAAAAAATGTTACCGCAAAATATATAAAAAGTATAAATTAATGAAAATTAGTGAAATGTGAAATCGTATAATTGGCCAAAAATAATCTTTATTAACTACTGTGACACTGCCGTACCAAAGACAGTGACTAATTTTACACGATAAACAACTCTTCTACATTCCAATATAAAGTAACCCACATGTGGCCATATTTGGACTTGGCTCTTTTTCGCAGAATTTTTCGCAAATGTACATGTAACCTTAAACTAGGGTCCCCGAATAAAGTAACATTAAACTTCACATTTCTGCGAACTTTAATGCCATTTAATTTAGGATCCCTACTTATTTTTAAATTGCATTTTTAAACTTACCTGTTGAAATTTCCTATGATTTGCACAGTAGAAATTTTCCTTCAGAAAGCCACATATTATAGGAAATTAAATACAATTTTATATTTAGTACACTACTATTACTATTAGTAAATACATGAATACAAAATCATTATTGGCGAAGAAAAACTAATAAAAGTCCCAAAAAATCCCAATAATTTTGAAAAAATTAAAACAATTGTGTAACAATATTTCGCGCGATTCTTCTTAAAAACGTTAAAGAATGAGTGGGGAATTTTCTACCGATTGCTTTTGAGAATGTATCAGATTTGGTAGGAAATTTTCTTACGGATTCCCATTTATACGAATGTTTTTATAGGTTATTTTCTATAGAAAACATGAAAAAATATATTAAAATCCTACAAATCTTCGGGTTAATGAATACAAAATCATTAATACATGAATACAAAATCATTAATACAGCGAAGAAAAACTAATAAAAGTCCCAAAAAATCCCAATGTTAAATAATTTTGAAAAATTAAAATAATTGTGTGACAATATTCCGCGCCATTCTTCTTAAAAACGTTAAAGAATGAGTGGGGAATTTTCTACCGATTGCTTTTGAGAATATGTCAGATTTGGTAGGAAATTTTCTTACAGATTCCCATTTATACTAATGTTTTTATAGGTAATTTTCTATAGAATACATGAAAAAATATATTAAAATCCTATAAATCTTCGGGTTAATGAATACATTAATACAAAATCATTAATACATACATACAAAATCATTAATACATGAATACAAAATCATTAATACATGAATACAAAATCATTAACACAGCGAAGAAAAACTAATGAAATTCCCAAAAAATCCCAAAATTAAATAATTTTGAAATATTAAAAAAAATTGTGTGACAATTTTCCGCGAGATTCTTCTTAAAAACGTTAAAGAATGAGTGCAGAATTTTCTACCGATTGCTTTTAAGAATGTATGAGATTTGGTAGGAAATTTTCTTACGTTTCCATTTATACGAATGTTTTTATAGGTAATTTCTTATAGGAAACATGAAAAAATATATTAAAATCCTATAAATCTTCGGGTTAATGAGTAAGTTTCTATACTATTCCTTGTACCTAATTCCCACATTCTTAGGAAAATTTCCACAAGTGAAATCAAGCGGAATTCGGTCACAAAAATAGCTTGAAACCACACATACCTAATGACACTAATGACTTTTTTCTCTCTAATAAAGGAAGTCTAATATGACTGGACCATCATCGGAGTGGTCACATTTCTGTTGTTTCCGCAGCAAGGATCGCGAATACGTGTGTCCTGTACGCTTCACCAATAACAGATATTGTTAGATAGATTTCTAGAAAATAAAAAAATGTTACCGCAAAATATATAAAAAGTATAAATTAATAAAAATTAGTGAAATGTGAAATCGTATTGTTGGCCAAAAATAATCTTTTTCTTCAAGCGTACTAAAATGTTCATATTTTATAACTGAATACACTAGTTAGAAGTGATCTATTTTTTTACTGTAAAAAAATTAGTTCATTGTTGTACGCCGTAAAAAAAAGTAAGTTAGCAAAATCACCACTGGCGGCAGCACTCTTTGACTTTGATGACAGACATACTTCAAACTTGTTTGTTTATTATGTAAATAGGTGGTTGACTCGAGATTCTGTGCAGAAACCTTGTGTGAAATTGATTAAAAATGATTGAAGAAGAATATATGGTTTATACACCTACAAATCTCTCCAAAACTGCAAATGCTACATTAGACAAGTTACCATCGAAAAGTGTACGATTTAGCCTACGAAAAAAAATTAAAATTAGCTAAGGAAGGTTTAAGTTTATTTCGAAAGGGGTTTATTGCTCTATTTTAATAAAAAAAACATACTTTATTACTGAATAAATTAAATTCAAAAATTAATATTTAAAAAATATATACAGGATGCTTGACGAAAAAATAGTATGTTTCACTCAGAGGAAAAGTGCTTTTTTTACTCGTCTGTAGTTTCCGGACTCCGCTTCGCGTCGTCCGTAAATTCTACAGACTAGTAAAAAAAGCTTCACTTTTCCTCTTAGTAAAATAATATACTATTTTTAACGCTACTTTGACACTGACGTACCAAAGACTAATTTTACACGATAAACTCTTCTGCCACATTCCAATACAAAGTAACCCACATATATTTGGACTTGGCTCTTTTTCGCAGCATTTTTCCCAAATATACATGGAAATGCTGGAAAACCGATCTACGTCCAAATGTGGGAAACTTTGTTTGGATTGTGACAGGCAAACACCCTAGTTAAAACTAGCTGAACAGTTGCAAGCACTTCAGGGCCGTAACCAGAAAAAAATCTTGGGGGGGCTCAGCCCCCAGAGTGGTACAGAATAAGCGCCTTCGCCATTTTTTTTAATTTTCAATGTTTTGTAAATTTTAACCATAAAATGGTATGGTTAGAACTTTCGTTTTTGGGTCCATTTCTTTGGTCTATTTTTTTTTCAAATATTTTTAATTACAAATTAAAATTTTTTATAATTAGATATATATATATATATATATATATATATATATATATATATATATATATATATATATATATATATATATATATTCTATTTTCTTCAAGCTTTTATGCGGTCTAAATATCATTTATTTAGCGCCGCAGGCTTAGCCCCCCTCGACCCTCGACCCCCCTATTTATGGCCCTAAAGCACCTTGTCAAAACATCGGCACTAGGCACAAATTTGAAACGTTATGTAGGAAGTTGATTCACACCTGCGTGTTATAATTAATTAAAATTTTAAAGTCTGTAGCTCCAAAACATTATATTCTAGCAAAAACTGCATATAACATTTTTTGTAGGACTTAAAAAGAGCTTTCATTTGAAATTTATTTTTTTGAAATCGGTTTATAAATGAGTTATGCTAAAAAAATATTTTACGGCGTTAAACGCTAATATCCCGAAAAAAATGTATTTTAGGGAAAAATTGTTTACATTTTTTGAGCAATTAAAAAAAATCTTTCATATAAGTACTAAATTAATAAAATACAATACTAATTAACCTAATTATAACCAAAAACGCTAAAAAAGGCGTTTTAACCCATTCTTGCCCCTTACCCCCAATCGTTTACCCTCAAAATATAATCAGCTTTTCGAAATATGATAAGAAACAATATTAAAAAATCCGCTTGTCGATATCTTTTTAGAAATGGAGTTAGCGAGTTTACACCCAGACAGACAGATAGATATACGCAATTTTTTTTACCCATTTCGACTCAGGAGGTCTAAAACGTCGAGAAATGTGAAAAAAAACATGGTCAAAGATTTTGACTTTTCGGCAAAGATTTCGATGTAGTAGTACTAAGTGCCGCTGTAACATAGCATTCTTTAATATCAATTTAATTCAGAATTTGTATATTAGTTACGGTTAGCCTAGCGATTTCAATTGTTTTTTAATATTGTTGACACAAACGTCAGTTCGAAAAAATGGACGATGGCGATAAATTTTAAGTAATTTAAACAATGTTATTTTTTTATTTTCTTTGTTAAAATCAAATAAATTCGTTTGAATCCCTAATTTATTACAAAAAATCACCAATAATAATTTTTGTGCCATTAAAGCATATAGTATGTATAATATTTTAATACTATCAAGATTGCCGTGATTTTTTTCCCTTGGAAGAAAAACGGCAAGTTTAGACCCGAAAATGAAAGCTTAAAATTAAGATTTAGTCTTGGTCGTGCAAAAAATACTTATCCCATAAAGAATGTCATCAACTCGAGCATAAATGGCCTACTAATAATGATAATAATAAGGATAACTTCTAGAGTTACAGTCAAAATAAAATATTACAAATATACTCAAACGAAATTTAATTGTTTTTATCAATGCAATTATTAATTAATTGTGGAGCAAACATGCAAAAACCGATAAATCCATGGTATCCAATTTTAAGATATTAGCAGAAATCTTACACAGCGTAATCCCAAAAAAAAATTAATAAATCCTAAAACTGGCGAAAACTGTTCATGGGTCATATAATTATCGGTTTTTGCTTGTATATTTGTTTGTTTTTTTTAACCTCGTACTATTTTACTTAATTAAGTCCAGGACTTGTGTGGGCTATTAGTACAGGGAACCACCGGCTTATACTGACTTTCGAACCAGTTTCTAGGGAGTATCCGTTTCACTTATCGCCTTCGCCAAATTTCAATTAAAAATTAACTGAAAAAGGCTAATCGGAGCCAGTGAGAATTGAACTCACACTAGTAGGCTTGCTATAAATACCCGCTAGCCACTACTCTATGCCTCCCATTATGATGCGCTATATCAAGAAAGCGCTACAAAATTAGTAAGAATCGATATGCAAAAAGTGCATTTATCGGTTTTTGCATGTTTGCTCTACAATTATTAAATGCAAATATTTTTATTATTATACTGTTCACAGCGCACAAGCGCGAAAAGAGTATAATACGGTGGTTTCGACTTTTCCAAAATCACCAAAAAAAAAACCTTTTAACCCTTTGAGACCCAAGTTTTATTTCTTTTTGTAGACTGGTCATTGGCGATCACAAATTGTTTTTTTTTTGTTGTATGAAACAAATATTATACATATAAAAAAAAAGAAAAAGTGGAACATATATGACCCAGTAGACATCTTAGTCGGATTATATATGTCACACTGTGAATAATATAACATAATTGTTATTTTAAAATGAAATTTGTATTAGGACAAAAAATACAAAAGTAGCTTTGCCACTGTTAATAAAATTTGGTAGAAATACGCTTCAAGTAACTAAAAAAAACATTAAATACTTTTATAATGTAAAATGGGACATGCAGTGTACAAGAGGTTACTTGAAACAGGGTAAGACATATATGTCCCATTCAGTCTCAAAGCGTTAAACAAAAAAATCTCGAATACCTGCAAACCTGTTCCATGAAAAAACAAGCGGTAAATATTTCTATCAACTAAATCCTGAAAATTTTGAGTTTATAAAACTAGTTCTTTTTTTAATAATTTTTAAATAGTTGCGCCTCTTGTATCAATAAATCAGGGGGTAAACCGCAGAGGAATTAAGCTGTAGAAATTGGAGGTAATCTGGAGAAAAGCTTTGAAGGTTACGAGGTAATCTGAAGGAAATCTTTAAAGATTTCCTCCTTTTCGGAGGAAATCGTAGAAACTCGAGGTAATCTTTGGAGGTAATCTGGAAATCTGACTTTGTTTTTTTTTATGTTTGTTCCCGCATAACTTTGGAACGGATGAACGGAATTTGATGAAACCTTTTGCTACTTAAAGAGGACATTCCTGACGTGGTCCCGTTTTAATTTGACGCTCGGATAATGCCGGGTAAGCCGGATAATCAAGACAAATCTAATCGTTTTAATGCAATTTCACTTAAAACCGACTTAATTTGGTTCTAATACCAACCAAATGAATCGGACAACTCGGATAAGTCGGATAACTTGATTAAGGGGTCACTCAAATATTACGGCAGGCCAAAAATCTTTTAAATGCCGCTAAACTTAATTCTGTGGACCTGCAATATTAAAATATCAAGAGAAAGTTAAAAATTTTGTGATTATACCATAAGGCTTTATTTGATTGATTATTACTTAACGGTTAAAGTTTAACAAAGATTTTCTTTAGTATTTCGTTTAAAATAAGGTTGGTGGAACTCTTGGGCGCTAAAATAAAAATAGTACTAAATTTATTTTTTAGAAATTTATCTTTAAGATAATGACGTCACCACGCACTAACAGTGCGTTGTGACGTCAGCAGCTTGCCGAGATGGAAGGACAACTATAATTTAGCTTAGATGACGTTACAAATCTACAAGTTCTGTGTCTCTAAAAAGTAAAAAATAAAAACTTTTCGCAAAAAAAAATTAACTTCTGTCTCTAAAAAGTTAAAAATAAAAAATAAGTCGGTGCCAATTTCACAGAAAACAATTTAACAACAACAAAAAATGTTAGTATTTAATTTAGGGAGTGGTGAAATTAGCACCGGCTTATTTTTTATTTTTTACTTTTTAGAGACATAAGTCGTTTCATTTTTTTTTTGCGAAAAGTTTTTATAATATATTTTTGAAATATGGCTCCCTTATAAGTGGCTTGTTTAAAGTACGCTCATGAGAGAGGGCAATTATCTGGTCAATTATATTTTGGGAAATATATCGAGAGAAAACGCAATATACCAAGCACTGTGAAGAGTATAATATAGAATGCGAAGCATTACATATCTTCAAGGCTTGTTTATTTATATATATTTTTTATTTTGTAATCTTATATATTTCTTTGTTTTTTGCTAAAAAAAAATAATTCAAATTATTGTTTTCCCTATAAATAAATATACACATAAAAAAATGATTCCTTGAACCAAAAACACGTGTTTTTCGATATGTTCAAAGCCATATTTTATTATCTTGTTTCAAGGCTTGCATTTCTTTCAACCAAAATTAATGTCCTTGAATGCTCTTCATTCATTTATTCAAGGACATTCACTTTAGTTCAAGAAACAAAAAAATATGGACATATCGAGAGACACGTGTCCTTGGTTCAAGGAATCCTTTTTTTCTGTTTAAACAAAAAAATAAGAAAAAGGTTTTATAAAAAAAAATACTTGACAATTATAACTGAGACTTCAAATAGATTTTTAAAAATAGGTATAAAATCAAATTAAATTTGACAAATTTTAATATTATACCTTTTTAAATTATCAAACCTCTTTGCTTCTTTATTTATAAATTTATCACATCTAAGCACTATACAGTTGCACAGATCACTCAGTTCAAAAATAATTATTAATCATACATTTGACAGTCTAAAGATGCTCGGGTGTCTAGATGTGTGCATCACATGCGAGAAAATGCAGTCGTTAATATAAAAGTCGCTTTCAATTATTTTTCCACTGTAACGCCTTTCTTGATTTAAAATCTCACCAAGATAATGAAAAAATGTTTTTTAAATATAAAGAATTCGAAAACAATAACGCATATTGCGGAGAGACACACAAAAAAATAAAATCTTAATCCAAGTAAAAAAAAAGAAAAAGTGGAACATATATGACCCAGTTGACATCTTAGTCGGATTATATATGTCACACTATGTATAATTTAACATAATTGTTATTTTAAAATGAAATTTGTATTAGGACAAAAAATACAAAAGTAGCTTTGCCACTGTTAATAAAATTTGGTAGAAATACGCTTCAAGTAACTAAAAAAAACATTAAATACTTTTACAATGTAAAATGGGACATGCAGTGTACAAGAGGTTACTTGAAACAGGGTAAGACATATATGTCCCATTGGGTCTCAAAGCGTTAAACAAAAAATTCTTGGATACCTGCAAACCTGTTCCATGAAAAAACAAGCGGTAAATATTTCTAGCAACTAAAGTGATGTTTCCTGAAAATTTTGAGTTTATATTTTTAAAAATTTTAAAATTTTTTAAAAAAGTTGCGCTCCTTGTACCAATAAATCGAGGAGCAAACCGCAGAGAAATTAAGGTATAGAAATTGGAGGTAATCTGGAGAAAATCTTTGAGGGTTGCGAGGTAATCTGAAGGAAATATTTAAATATTTCCTCCTTTTCGGAGGAACTCGTAGAAACTCGAGGTAATCTGGAGGAAATCTTTGAAGATTTCCTCCTAAAAGGAATTCAGGTGTACAAAATTTTGTCAGCGGTTTACCCCTCGCAATATATGCCATGTAATATTTTCTAAAAATTTTGAGTTTATAGGATTTTTCCTTCCATTTTTAATATTTTTTGAAAATGTGTCTCCCTGGCTTGTTTAAAGTACGCTCATGAGTTCGAGGCAATTATCGTGGCAATTATATTTTGGGAAATATATCGAGAGAAAACGCAATATACCAACCACTGTGAAGGGTATAATATAAAATGCGAAGCATTGCATATCTTCAAGGCTTGTTTATTTATATATATTTTTTATTTTATAATCTTATATATTTCTTTGTTTTTTGCTAAAAAAAAATAATTCAAATTATTGTTTTCCCTATAAATAAATATACACATAAAAAAATGATTCCTTGAACCAAAAACACGTGTTTTTCGATATGTTCAAAGCCATATTTTATTATCTTGTTTCAAGGCTTGCATTTCTTTCAACCAAAATTAATGTCCTTGAATGCTCTTCATTCATTTATTCAAGGACATTGACTTTAGTTCAAGAAACAAAAAAAATATGGACATATCGTAAGACACGTGTCCTTGGTTCAAGGAATCCTTTTTTTCTGTTTAAACAAAAAAATAAGAAAAAGGTTTTATAAAAAAAATACTTGACAATTATAACTGAGACTTCAAATATATTTTTAAAAATAGGTATAAAATCAAATTAAATTTGACAAATTTTAATATTATAACTTTTTAAATTATCAAACCTCTTTGCTTCTTTATTTATAAATTTATCACATCTAAGCACTATACAGTTGCACAGATCACTCAGTTTAAAAATAATTATTAATCATACATTTGACAGTCTAAAGATGCTCGAGTGTCTAGATGTGTGCATCACATGCGAGAAAATGCAGTCGTTAATATAAAAGTCGCTTTCAATTATTTTTCCACTGTAACGCCTTTCTCGATTTAAAATCTCACCAAGATAATGAAAAATTGTTTTTTAAATATAAAGAATGCGAAAAAAATAACGCATATTGCGGAGAGACACACAAAAAAATAAAATCTTAATCCAAGAAAACTATTATTTGTTTCAATAAAATTAATTATATTCAATA
This sequence comes from Brachypterus glaber, assembly GCA_958510825.1. Lineage (NCBI taxonomy): Eukaryota > Metazoa > Arthropoda > Insecta > Coleoptera > Kateretidae > Brachypterus > Brachypterus glaber. The sequence goes on along the minus strand of OY294045.1, from coordinate 69,031,971 downwards.
TCTAGGTTTTAAAAGAAAATATGAATATAGCTACATCTAGATTATCATAGTTCCCTGGGTAAAAATAGTCATTCATGAGAAAAAGTCCAATAATAATTATCTGATACATAACATGCCTCAAATCTTAAAATAAAAATGGGACTTTTTTGAATGGACATGAAAAATATGGTTTGGTTAAAAATCATAAATACATCAAAATCTAAAAAACTTTTTCTATAACTTTTATATCCTCTTCGGAAGAGGCTCTCCGCGTAATGGCGTAATCACTGTAAAAGGCAGTGATAATTAGTTAAGTAATCGTGACGTGATCTTATACGTAAAAACAAATTGTTTGTAGTTTCTTTATCATGAATTCCAGTTTTTAACACTTTCGCTACTACATGTAAAAAAAATGTTGTTCTCAGGAGCGGCCAATATTTTTGAACCGTTAAAACAAGTGCGCACGATGACGGTATCGTCCGTCTTGCGCTTTGCGCATGAGCCTGGAGTAACGGAAATTTTCGTCAGTCAGCAGCGAACGTGTTAAATACTAAAACTACTGTCCCATTATATTATAATTACTAATTAGTAATTAAATTATACTTAATAATATTATGGTATCTATATTCTTTATATTTTAAATATAAAAAAGCATTGTATATCCAATAATAATGCTTGTTAATCAAATTTTAAGCTAATTAACTGTAAAATACACAATCCACAGCTTCTAATGTATCAAAATCAGTTCGTAATTATTTCTCAATTCTGATTTACTTTGTGCATAATAACGTGCACTTTCATGTATTATCTGCGTATATTCTATACTTAATCCATACTAAAAACAGAATATATTTTCTACGTTCGTCCATAATTTTTATTTCACTGACTCGAAATTTTTACGTGTTTAAAAGGGACAGTTCAGCTGTCCATTTCAAAAAACAGTAACTCACATTTGGATTTTTTTCGCAAATTTTTTCGCAAATTTACCTGGGAATACTGGCAAAAGATACCAAGTCAAAATTGAGATGATAATAATGAGTTGATAGGAACTAGCCAAGCTATGCAGTTACATAAGTTGTTGATTTATTAAGCCATTCCAAGTTAAATTTGTGTCGAGAAAAACCCAGAAATTTAGTCTAAGATGCTTTTTGAAAATCTCCTAAAAAGAAAAAAAAAGATTGCTTGAACCAAGGACACATGTCTTTCGATATGTCAAAGCCATATTCTTTTGTTTCAATACTAGCATTTCTTTAAACCAACTTCAAAACAACCTATAGAAATGTCAAAGTCAAATAGTTTTTGAATTTTTTATTTTTATTTCATATTTTCTTATGGATATTCAATACAAATAATATCTGGATTCACATTATACTTTGTAAAAAAGTTCAGGGCTTGTTAAGGGTATAAAACATGGAACGGCGGAATAACTTTGAAAAAAGAATGGAATGGCTATAGACTTGTAGCAATTCAAAATTACTAGTATTTTTAAACAGTCTAATATGGTACAAAATACCTTAAATAAGGAAGGTCCCAAAATGACTTTAAACTTAATAAAATAAATAAATAAATAAATAAATAAATAAATAAATAAATAAATAAATAAATAAATAAATAAATAAATAAATAAATAAATAAATAAATAAATAAATAAATAAATAAATAAATAAATAAATAAATAAATAAATAAATAAATAAATAAATAAATAAATAAATAAATAAATAAATAAATAAATAAATAAATAAATAAATAAATAAATAAATAAATAAATAAATAAATAAATAAATAAATAAATAAATAAATAAATAAATAAATAAATAAATAAATAAATAAATAAATAAATAAATAAATAAATAAACAAATAAATAATTGTCCTTGACGAGCGCGGATTTTTATACAAAACTTTGTGCTCTTTATTCAAAGACCACAACCATCAAGTTCAACATGTCAAAATCTATAGAAATTGGTTTGGACTTTTTAAAACGTTTAAACCGTTTTCACACAACAGCAAAAAAAATACACTCAATTTTTTAGAGAGTACTAGAAAAAACACATTAATAGTTATAATAAATTGTTTAAAATTATATTTCAAAATATGTAGGTACAACCATCTTGAACCCAATGAAATGTCAAGTTAAAGTACATACCGCTCATGCCTGATTTGAAGATGCGTTCCAATCTAAAATTGTTAAACCTCATAACTCGTTGACCTATACAAAATTCGAGAATCAATATGTCGTATGTCGTTTCCTTAAATAAACTTAACAAAATCACTTTGTGTATTTATCATTAACCCTCTGTCACAGAAACTTTATTTATGGAACGTTACTACAGACACGGCGTAAAAATTAAACATACCTACCTTTAAACAATTTAAAAGTCGAGCAAGATTTTTAAAAGTTTGTCTTATTTATCGTTTAACGTTTTCTTTATAGCTTTAGTTATTTTATTATAAATGCAGTATAACATAATATTTAACTGAGTTATTTATATAATTTGTACTATAATGTTATGTTTTGTGTTTTGACTTGGTAGGGAAATTTATTTAAATAACTTAGAAGAAAATTATAAAATTAAAAATTTTAACATAAATAAACAACATAAACATAAAATAAAAAAATAATATTTTTTTTGCAATGGATAAACCCTATTCTTTTTATTATTAAGTACTTACAGACACGGCGTATTTTTTATGCAGCCAAATTTTAAATGAGCACGTGAAAAATCATTAAGAAACATACCAACTTCTCCGCTTTGATTTACGTCTTAAACTGAATGTTCGAAAGGTACTGAGACGCCGCAGTTAGTCGGAATTGAAACAAAGACTCAACCAAGAGGAACTAAGAGGTCTCTCCTGACCTTTATTGAAAGGACGGACAGGTTCAAGGAGGCTCAAGTTAGTAAATGGCTGGGATTGCCTGGGGTGACAAAAAGGGCCAGAAATGGCCTAGTTGTCCGGCTTTGACCATCCCAAAAATTTACTACTACTACTAGTCGGAATTGGGAGAAATCACAAATTGCATACTATCCGGGCGTAAAATCTACGTAGTGTCTGTGGCAGAGGGTTAAAATTATTTCGTTTTTTTAAGTTAATAGTGAGAAATTTTACTGCAAGATTTAATGCCAAACAATAAAGTTGATTTTTGGATTATAAAGTCTCTAGTTTTCTAAAGAATACCATCTTAGAATACTTTTTCTGTGCACTAACCCTTAAATGTATCGGATTGTTCCATCAGAGAAATGTTAATTAATTAATATTCGCTTTTGAGGCATTATGTTCATTATCTACATATTCATGTACAGATGTAAGGCCGATACGTATCGCTAATTAAATTATACACATACACTTGTATATCTAATAATGCCAACTAGGATCTAATAATATTGAGAACTCTTTATAGCTCAAACAATGAAATACCTACAGCGAAACATCATTTGAGGCTTTTTCATTCAAAATCACCAGAATGAGTTCTACTTTTATCCAATAAAAAAAAACCTGTGTAAAACTTAGCAAAATTATTTTAAGTAAGAGATATATTTTTTTGGCAAAGTTTTATCTCAGGTATTTTCTTTAAAATGTCTTTCGGTTTTTCTTGAAATAATTTTAACGTGGGCCTCTCATATCAGGCACACTGTAAAAATACAGGGAATATAAAATTTTGAAAAATGCCTATGGAAGGCTTCTAACAGCAGATACAACTTTTGCTTTTCTTCCCAATTAAGTCCGCAGTGGATATTTATAATAATAATAATATTTATTAAACCATGTGGCTACATTGTACATATGGTAAGTCAATAAATGCAAGTATAACCTATATGTAGTTAAAAAAAAAATATATATATATATAACAAGTTATATAAAAAAAAAAATAAATAAATCTAAATAATAATAATAATAATAATAATAATAATAATAATAATAATAATAATAATAATAATAATTTTAGATTTTAAGCTTTCACGGCCATTAAGATATAAAGAACTTTCACTTTCGGGTTTAGACCGTGTTAATGGATTTTCACTTTCCGACGTTTCGTCTCTTACTACTAGAGACATCTTCAGGGATTAATCTGAAACAGTTTCAGATTAATCCCTGAAGATGTCTCTAGTAGTAAGAGACGAAACGTCGGAAAGTGAAAATCCATTAACACGGTCTAAACCCGAAAGTGAAAGTTCTTTATAAATAATAATAATAATAATAATAATAATAACAAAAATAAGTTAGGACAAAAAAAACAAAACAATTAAAATAGTTTAAAATGTATAAGAATATAAACAAAAAACATATAAATAAATATCTACAAATGAACAGAATTATTACAAAATAAAATTACATGAATAGTACTCTTCCAAACTATAAATACATTTGTCAATTAAAATATTTTTTATTCTTACCTTGAACAGGTTAAAATTATCAATTTTGCGTAAGAATGGCGGAAGTGCATTGTATAAACTAATACAATTGTACATGGGCGACTTCTGAAATTTAGCTGTTTTATGAGCAGGTATTTTTAATAATCCATGTCTTGTATTATAATTATGTTCGTCGGCAATAAAAGTAAATTGGTTCAGATTTTGTTTGGTGTAACATAGACATTTTAAAATGTAAACGGAGGGAGCAGTAAGTAACTTGTTACTTTTAAATATATCCCTGCAGCTATCTCTATACCCTAGATTAAAAATTAGACGTATGAGTCTTTTTTGTAAAATAAAAACTCGCTCAAAATGAGAGGAAGAACCCCAACATAAAATGTTGAATGACAAGTGGGAATAGGCTAAGGCAAAATATATTTTGATTATATATTTCCCATATTATCTATACATAATATTAGCAATTATAGAGCTATTATAATACATGTATGCATGTCATGTAATACCTATGTAGGCACTTTAGCTATTCTCTGAAAATGAAAAATAAACTAAGGATTTATCTAAGCGGATATATGTTTCTGGAGAATATGTAAAAAAGACTGCTTTTAAAATTTTGACATAAATAGAAATACACTGCCCAGTAAAAGAGCTTTCCCATTTTACACCTCTAAAATAGATTTTTTATTATTAGATTTAATTTTAGAAACCTTAAAAATATATCAATTTTTACAAAAACTACCCCCAAATTAAAAAAAAGTTATGATAAGTATCAGTTTTAGCGACCTCAAAAACCCCAATATATAATTTTTCAAGAAAACTACCCCCTGCCCCTCAAGGGGTGGAGTAATATTTTTTTTATAATCAGATTTACTTTCAGCAACCTGAAAAATCCCAATACACCAATTTTAACAAAAACTACCACCCGCCCCTTTGGGGGGAAGCTAGAATTTTTTTATATACCCCAATATACCATTTTTCACGAAAACTACGCCCCTCAGGGGGTGGATTTAGAATTTTTTTATTATCAGATTCACTTTCAGAAACCTCAAAAACCCCAATATACCAGTTTTCACAAAAACTACCCCCACCCCTCAGGGGGTGAATTAAAAAAAAAGTTATTATCAGATTCAAATTCGTCAACCCCACAAGCCCCTATATACCAATTTTGAGGAAATTATTGAAAATATTTCAAAATATTTACCCCCTCACCCCCTTGGGGGTGGAGTTAAAAAAAATTATTATCAGATTCAATTTCAGCAACCTCAAAAACCCCTATTTAGCAATTGTCAAATTTTTCTAAAAAAAATGTATTTTTGCCCATTTTCTCCCCTTGTCGCATCCCAATATTCACCAAAAACAATCCCGAGCGAGAACTTTTGGTAACATACCTGTATACCAAATTTCAAGTATCTAACTTAAAGTGTTCTTAAGTTATCGTGCCCACAAGATTTCCCGGACAGACCGATCGACCGACCGACGGACCGATCGACCGACAGAGCGACAATTTTTTTTTCTGCTTGAAATTGATTTATATCGACATAAAACGTTATCAAACGCAAAAATACGCAAAAAAAAAAATTTGAAAATTTTTGCACGAAAACAAGGCTTTCCGAAATTTTGAAAATTTTCAAAATGGGAAAGCAAAATGAAACAAGAAAATAACTTAAAAAACAGACAATTATTATAATTAGCACTTTCATCTAAAGCATGAATCACGCTTTTCAAAAGTCCTGTCAAAAACGAAACGAATCTGGTTGCATTTGAAAAATTTTGGCCTCGCCCTTTTAAAATCATTGTTTGGGTACTCAGAAGACAGACAGACAGAAAATAACCATAATTTTTCCCTAAAGTGAAGGGATAATTGCTAAAATCCACAGTAAACTTGGAAAACCAGAAGCCAGTCAAAAATGTGAATTTTATCATACGCCTTATTTTCGTACCGCCTGGTTAAGAATATGATAATATAAACAGTAAACTGTAAACTGTATAAAAATAAATCCTACGCCATTATTGTGGCCAAGTTTTTTAATTTTCTTCCGATTTTAATAAAATTTGTTATGCAGGTTTCTTGTGCTTGAAATTACTTATGTGTGATCCATACCCAACAGTTAAAAATTCAAAATTGCATAGAAAACCCTCAACAAAAAACAAAACTAAATATTTGTATTACCTATGTCACTGGCTTAATCAAGTCGAATCTTTTGCTGCCTCGATCGTTAAAATCGCTCTAGTGGTTTGGGCTTTAGGTGGAAACAAAGAAACAAACAAACAAACAAAAATCTATACAAAACTCTCGTTTCGCCTTGCTATGATCAGATGATCAGATGAATAAGCCGAATTGCTGCCCACATGCGGTAAGTAAATAAGCATAAAAAAATTTAATAAAATGGACAAGGAATTGTTTATCTGCCTATTGAGATAGTAACTTCGACGGGGGGTAGGTTGGGGGTGGTTTATTGAGAGTGCCGGACTGGGCAGCCCAAGTCTAGTGAGATTCCTAACCCAGTATGCCCCCAAGTATTTAATTTTTTTCCAGACAAAAAAATTTGAAAAAAAAGACCTCTTCCCAAAAAAAAAAAACTTCCCTGGCGATTTTTGATGACTAAAAAAAAGTCATCACCAAAAAAAAATAGCTGCTTTGTCCCTAACGGTTTTTACCAAAAACAAGAAAAAAATCACCCCTCCCAAATTTTTGATGACAAAACAAAAGAAAAAAAAAAGGTTCTCACAAAAAAACAAGAAGAAAACCACCCTTTCAAATTTTTGATGACTAAAAAAAAAGTTCTCATCAAAAAACAAAAAAAAAACAGTCCTCGCCCCAAAAAATATATATTACCCGGGGGGGGGGGGCAGGCAAATGGGCTCCGTAAGATTTTTCTCACTGGTTCAAACTAAGGTCCACTAAATAGTGTCTTATGTAACTTGTCCTTTAATATAGTATTTTTTTTTGTACTGGCAACGTTGGTGCATTGAATTGAACTTTTAAAATTTAAGTGGGCAGAAGTAACGTTCTCTAAGGCAAAATGCAAATTCTCCACCGTCGGACGCTAAAAACAGACCTGGCCAAGTCTGACCGTAGTTTTGTCCATGGCCGCGGAATCGTGACGTGTGGGACCGCTCCGCGGGCTGGATATTGGGCTACCACACGGCACGGCACTCGGTGGACCGTCTGCCGGGGCGCGGAGTGCCGGCCGGGCGCCGCAGCCTACCAAGACCAAGGAGGAACTCGAAACCCTTGAGAAGGTCGCGGACCGGGTCTATGCATTTTGTCCGATGCAAATTCTGTCGATCGGTTTATATATGCTGTATGCGCTTTTTCAGTTTTAAATTTCTTTGTGAGACTTACGAGAAATTGGCTTATGAGCTTAAGGGTTTGTTTTAGCAAATAAAGAAGATAATAATATTATAACAACTAAGAATATGTAAATAAAAACTTTTCGCAAAAAAAATGAACCGACTTCTGTCTCTAAAAATAAAAAATAAAAAATAAGCAGGTGCCAATTTCACCACTCCCTAAACCAAATACTAATTTGTTACTTATGTTGTTAAATTGTTTTCTGTGAAATTAGCACCGACATATTTTTTATTTTTTACTTTTTAGAGACAGAAGTCGGTTAATTATTTTTGCGAAAAGTTTTTATTTTTTACTTTTTAGAGACACAGAACTTGTAGATCTGTAAGGTCATCTAAGCTAAATTATAGTTGTCCTTCCATCTCGGCAAGCTGCTGACGTCACAACGCACTATTAGTACCTTATGGTATAATCACAAATTTTATAATTTTCTCTTGGTATTTTAATATTGCAGGTCCACATAATCAAGTTTAGCGGCATTTAAAAGATTTTTAGTCTGCCGTATTATTTGAGTGACCCCCTAACCAAGTTATCCGACTTATCCGAGTTGTCCGATCATTTTCTAAAAATTTGGTTGGTATTAGAACCAAATTAAGCCGGTTATAAGTGAAATTGCGTTAAAACGATTAGATTTATCTTGATTATCCGGCTTACCCAACATTATCCGAGCGTCAAATTAAAACGGGACCACCTCAGGAATGTCCTCTTTAAGTAGCAAAAGGTTTCATCAAATTCCGTTCATCCGTTCCAAAGTTATGCGGGAACAAACATAAAAAAAAAACAATAAAACTAAGTCACACGTCAAATTGATAACCTGCTCCTATAGCAAACTTGCTATAAAATCGCAAATTTCTTATTTCGCCACCGTTGGCGAAACGGGTCAGGTTAGCAATTCAGATCTTATGTGATGTGATCTTGTTACTTCACGACACCCGATTGCCAGTGAACGCCAACCTCTCACTCACCGGTAATGCTATCAAACCACATCCACATGAAATGTAAATCGCTCTGCTGAAGGGTAATTCCGAGTCAACTGCTACCACAGCATCAAAAATTAAATATTAGGTATTATTATATATTCATTAAGATATTGGGTAAGGTCTAGTTTAAAATTTATCCAGCATTTCCAAAACTGTTGTGGTGAAATACTAAAAAAAAAAAGTCCAAAAAAACTTGTAAAATAGCCAAAATTTAAGTTTACGGTTCCCAAATCCCTCTTAAATAACCACTATAACTGCAAATAAATTTTGGAGTATATTGCCCAACAGAAGAATAGTTTAACGTATAGGTAGTTTTCCCAAATTTAATTTAAAATTTGGTGACCACCCTCAGACAACATAATATTTTTTTGTAATAACTATTTTTTCTTAACTATGAAAAAATTTTTTTTGCTATGCTATTCTAGATATATTAGCTTTATTTTTAACAAATAGCATTTGCTTTTTATTTTTGTTCTTTACATTTTTATTTAGTATTTAATCTTTATATTATTAATTTAATTTGTTTTTCTTTTAAGATATTTATATAATAATCTAAGTTTTTTAAACCGCAACAAACCTTTTGGTTTAGGCGGATACCACATATTATGTATTTGAATAATTTTAATTTTGTTTAATAAATTGCATTGAATTGAATTGAATAATATTTTCTGAAAATCATATTTATTTATTTTTTTATTTCCCCATATGCCTGTTGGAAAGTAAATCTTTCACAAATTAAGCAAACATAGGTAAAAAAAACAAATCAGTTTAGCAGAATTTCATTATCATTAACTTAATTTTATAAGTGTACTTCTAAATTTTGTAGCATCCGTAACGTACACTTTATCTGCATTATTTTTATTGCCTTATTAAATTTGTAAGTACCTATAACTAAACTAAAAGATTCAAAAAGTGCCTGTAAGGATTAATCTTCATTTACGTACATTGCCTACCGAATTAATCTAAGACCTATTTTTCTGGAAAATATCCTGGTTCCTATTTAAAATAATATTACCTATCTCAGAGCATTCTCTTGCGAGAAAACTTTCTACTAAATATATTGAAAAAAAATTGATATAAATCGAATAAAATATATTATTTTCAGTCAGGGGACTTCCATAAAGTATGTCACGCTTTTTTGGCCATTTTGACCACCCCCCTTCCTCTTCTCACAAAGTTTCAGATCAAGACTGACCCCTCCCCCCCCCGTGTCAATTAAAATTTTTATATACAAAAAAAAAATTGACATCAGATATGTTTTTGGATAAAACTTTGCTCAAAAAAGTACATAATAGTTATTATATACCAAGGGAGCGTTCAAGTATTACGTAACGCGCTAGGGGGGTGTGGGGGTCTCGAAAACGTTACGCCGCGTTACAGAGGGGGGGTGGGTGTCAGTAAAAATGTTACGTAACACTTAAAAAATTATAAACTTAAAAAATATTTATTGGTTCACGTTTTTAACTCGGTTTTTAACAATGATCTAGGCTTAAAGAGACGGATTCCTTGCAAATTTTATTGCACACGGCGTGGTTAACAGTTAACTAAATCCTCTAAACAAAAACAATTAGAGATGGAAAACCATAGCTAATAACCGGTTTTCGGTTAACCGCTTTCGGAAATTACATTAGGCCGGTTTTGGGTTAAAACACGGAAGCAATAACCGGTTAAAAACCGGTTTGAACCATAAAGCAAAATTTCCTTTCAATTATTTTTACTTTTTGTAAAATGTTACGTAACAAATAGGGGGGGTGGGGGGTCTCGAAAATGTTACGCCGCGTTACATGGGGGGGGGTGGGGGTCAATAATGGCCAAATTTTGCGTTACGTAATACTTGAACGCTCCCCAAGGTAGAGAAGACATTTTTTATAGCCGAGCGTATTAAATCCCGAGCAGCGAGGGATTAAAGAGTGCGAGGCTATAATAGTCTTCTCTACCGTAGTTTATATATTAGTTTTTTCACTACTAGCACTATTTGACTATTTTTATTCAAATAATAAAGTAAATTATTAATAGAAAACACCCCCTTTACCCTTAGGCGTATGTACCCTTACCGAATTTATTCATTTTGATAATTAACAAATTTGATCACAGTTTTGAAATAAAATACACGGAAAAAAAAATTATAGCTAGGAGCGCTATAACACACATACCAAGCAAATTATAATCGCTTATTATATAAATACAAGGCTTCTCTTACAATTATGGCAGTCAGTGTAAAAATTTATATGAAATACTTTAATTGTTTAGTGAATAATAAAATATAACAAATAGTATGGCATTTATAGCTTAAATAGATTTAATTATTGTCCGTGCTAATAATTTTTATAATATAATAAAATTTCTGTAAATTTATAATAGTGCCTGTAATAAATATAATCGTGTCTGTAATATATATAATCGTTTCCAATTTATTTTTAACATTATTAGTTATTGTGTCCCTTATAATCTATAGCTTAAATCACTATAATTTGCCACTGTTACCAAATATCTTATAATGTATAGCGCAGAGCCCACTAATTTATTTCCGTGTACCCATTTAAAAAATGGTTTCGTCCAACGGACGAACGTTTTGAAAGAAGAGAGGTACTTGGCCTTTTTTAGTTAGGATTAGTATTCAGTATAGTCGGTCGTGTTGTTTGGGAGTATGGTTAACGTCTCAGAGTAAGGAAATTGCACTTGTGCTCTTGCATAAAAATTCACAATTTCACCACTTACCGAAATAATACAGGGAGATTCAGAAATGTGCTACACTGATCGTCACTGACTGATAACACTAGGCAACAAATCGCAACTTTTTTTTTTGCCCCGATCGGAAAGTAAATTTTTCTTACTAATTCGAGGGCGTAGAATCCGAATCTGACCTTGGAAAAATTCCAGCACCTAAAATTTTTGAGATATAAGTCCAGGAAATAATAAGCATTTTTTTCAAAATCTTTAAAAAAAAGAGTAGAATTTTGAAAATTTTAGGGTATATTAAAAAAATACGAGGAATTCACAAATCTATATGCCAAGGACCTACTGTCACAGCAAGTACGCGAAAAAAATAAATAGCTTAAAATGAAAGTGCAGAGTTTACTCAATTGCTCATTTGTGGCAAAACTATCAAATTTGTATAAAAATTTTATAGGACTTAATTTGTAGATTATAACATTCTCTACAAAAATATTTATTCAAATATTATTTTATTTTGCTTAGTTTGTTCGTAAAAAGTAAATAAATGAAAAAGAAATAAAATTAAAGCACACAGTGTAAACTTTTTTCCCGAGCTCAAAAAATATATTTTTCTTATCAATTTAAAGGCGCTGAATCCGCATGTGACCTTAAAAAAATCCAGCACATCTTATTTTTTAAATTTTAGTACAGGCAATTATGTCAATTTAAAAAATTTATAAAACAAAATATTGTGTATTTTTTGTCGTTTTTTTTTAATTGTTCTACATCATAAAAATTTTACTTTATTACATAAGAACCATATTAAGTAACATTTTTTTTTAGTTCATTTTGGACCCCCTAGTGATGATGTTTGACGATTTTTAGCATGAGTACGTGGAGATACGCTTGTCCCCTTATGTACCCTTCTCCTTACCACCTACCCCTACTTAGTTTTGTCACAGGATCCATTTTTTTTTTAAATATTTTTTTCCATATTATTCCTATTTATTCTACCTATGAATTTAAAGTTTCCATATTCTAAGTTGGGTATTTTTTAACTAATATTGAGTCGCAGAATCTAAATTTGTCCTCAGAAATTTTTATCCATGATTTTAAAACAAAAATAATGTTTTTTTACCACTTTTATCTAATTTTTCTCAGAAATCTTAGGTAATAGAAATATTTTGAGCCAGATTTGGCCTCAGCGACCCAAAATTAGTTAAAAAACATATGACTCCAATCAGGGCAAGAAACCGTGTTGCCTAGTGTAATCGATTACTATACTGCATACTAAATAGTCTAAGAGCTGGTGACCATTTTTATTTCATTATTATACAGCTGGGAGAAATCTGTATTTTATATATGTTTTAAAGTACATTCAAATTAAGCTGTCAATCGCCAGGTCCTAGATCGGGTTCCCGTGGCTGCTAGAAACTCCAAAGAGGTGGTGAAATGGAGTATACGAAAAATATATTTTTAACTTACCGAGTCAAATACATTACATCTATTGCATTACATTTATTAAATTTAGATTAGTCTATTTTCACAGTTTTACACAATTATTCAGTAGACCAAGGTGTAATAATAATAATAATATTTATTGGTCTAGAAATTACATAATATAATTTTTTTTACAATAAATATGCTATTTTACACTAAAATGCATAAACATTTGAACGTGTAAAAACAAAAATATATATACGTGATGTACATGTGCACATTTAAATAAAAATAAATTTAAAACTAAAATAAAAATAAATTTAAAACTAAAATATTTACATTTTTTTTATTATTTCTTTTTTTTTTTTTATTAATAATTATTTTTTTTTTGTTTATTTTTTTTTTATCAAAAAAGGAAAAAGAAGGTAAGGCGCATTTTTAACATTAAAATATGAACTAAATAAGAGAAACACTTCATCTAACACAACAATTAAAAATAAGTAATTAAATTACGTTTCACTAGATATTTTTTTTCAGATCAATTTGGTCATTAACAAACTGTCTAGGTCTCTGCAGTATATAGTATTTACATAACCTTTTAAACAAATTTATATGTGACGCAGTTTTTATATTTTCCGGCAATAAATTGTACACTTTTGGACCTAGGTAAGTAGCACATCTCTGTCCTATTGTTTTATGGATTTTAGGTAAAGGTAAGTATTTATTTTGTCTGGTGTTTGTTAATTTAAATTGTTTTTTTTCAGAGTGCGTGTAAACCAGAAGACTCAAGTAGTAGTGCTGCCTGCAGTCCAGTTTTCTGCCAAGTTGGAACAATTCTTCAGTAGGGTAAGTAAAGTTAACATTGTAAATAATTTTTAAAATTCTTTTTTGTGTGACCTCGAGATCGTCCAGTTGATTTTTATAGACCCCTCCCCAGCCTAGTATGCCATATCTTAGATGAGACTCAACAAGTGCATTGTAAACCATGTTTAGTTGAGGGATACTTAAAATTGGTTGTAGTATTTTAAAATATGGTATCAGGCTTCTAATTTTTTTAGTAATTTGTTGTACCTGTAAGTCCCATCTAAGATGTGGATCCATGGTAACTCCCAAAAACTTGACTGAATTAGTAGAACGAATTGTAAATGTATAGTTCTCTGTCTTAAAATTTAATTTTCTGTAGTTTGGTAAACTAATTGTGTAAGAACCAAATGTCATAAACATTGTTTTATCTATATTTAACGTTAATATATTGTGGTCGAACCACTCCTTAATTAAATTAAAATCTTCTTCAATCAAGCTTCTAAGGAGTTCCCAAGTAGATCCTTTGTAGAAAATAGTGGTATCGTCAGCAAAACTAATAATCATTCCTTTAGAATTTACCCTAAATAAATTATTTATATATAAAATAAACAATAACGGCCCCAAAATAGTTCCCTGTGGTACGCCATATTCAGGTGACATTGGATCACTGATATTGTTTCCTAGTTTAACAAACTGCTTTCTGTTTTTTAAGTAGCTAGTTAGGAGTTTCAAAAGGGTACCTCTAATGCCAATATTCTCTAGTATACTAATTAGTTTATCGTGCGAGACTGTGTCGAATGCTTTTGCCAGGTCTAAAAATATGCAAATAGCTGGTATACCCTTATCGATTGCATCATAAATTTCTTTAAGTAGAGTTATTATTGCATTTTGAGTAGATTTACCCTTTTGAAATCCAAACTGTTGTTCAGAAATCATATTATATTTTTTAATGAAACTGTCCATTCTGTTCTTAAGAAGTAAATCAAAGATTTTTGTAAAGTTTGTTATAAGCGATATTGGTCTATAGTTAACAGGATCCAGTTTATCACCTTTTTTGAATATGGGTACCACCACTGAAGTCTTAAATGCAGTTGGGCAAAATCCGGTTTCAAAAATTTTATTTATTAATTTAGAGAGAGGATATGCGATTGACTCTGCTATATTTTTTATAGAGTTGCTGTCGACACCATCTATCCCCACTGACTTTTTGTTCTTTAATTTTTTAATAACTTGGATTATTTCTTCTGGACATGTTGGCATCAAAAAAAGAGAATTTTTTACTCTTAATTTATTTTCTTTGTAATTTTTATTTTGTTTAATGTTTTTAGCCAATTTTTTTCCCATTTTTATGTAGTGTCTATTAAAAGTATTGCATATTTCTTGTTTATCTTTTATTATATTTGTTTCATCGCGGATTTCTTTGATTTCATTATCTTTTGAGTGGGAATTTTTTAAACTGTTTATGGTTTGCCACATTTCTTTATTATTTGAAGAATTTTTTATTTTATTTTTATAGTAGTCATTTTTAGTTTTAGTTATTAGTTTATTTAATTTGTTTCTGTATAAGTTGTGTTCTATTTTTATATTTATATCTTGAGTCCTGTTGTAGGTTTCTAATAAATTGTCCCTGTGGTTAATGGATTTAATAAGACCTTTCGTTATCCATGGTTTCCTTCTTTTTGTTTCTTTTCTTACTTTTTTGCATATTGTGTTATCTTTAATCTTTTGTTTTATTATATTAATAAAATTTTCTGTTACAGGTTTAACTTCACCGTGTAGAGCTTCATCCCAGTTAATGTTTGTTAGATCACTGTTTAATTGTTTAAAATTTATTTGTTTAATAAAATTATTAGAGTTATTTTGTAGTTTTTTTCCTTTATTTATTATAATTTGAGCAACTATTGGATAATGATCCGTGATATTAGTTTTAACGATAACTGGTAATGTTAAATCCTCTAAATCTTTCTTACATCTTAAAAATATGTGGTCGATGCATGTTCCCTTTTCGTTACCCTGTTTCCTAGTTATTCCATTAATTAAAGAGGAAAACTTGTATTCCCCCATTATATCAAGGTACTCCCCTGTTGTTCCGACTGGATCTAGAATATCTATATTTAAATCTCCTGTAAAAATACAAAGATCTGAATTAGAGATATTGTTAGAAAAATACCTATCCAAGTCCACTAGAAAGCTTGCAATATTAACTCCATGAAGTCGGTATATACCAATAACGTTGATAAAATTATTGTAAAAGTTTATATTTGTATTTATAATTTTGCATTCATTAATTTTATCAATTCTACAACTAAAATCAATACCGTTTTTTAAAAACATAATTACTCCGTCATTTTGGTTAAAAGTGCCACCACTATACACTACAGTATAACCTTCCAGCTTGACATAGTCTATATTAACTTGACGCGTTTCTGTAAGTACGATGCAGTCAAAACTTTCTGTAAATTGATCTAAGAAAACCTCTAGTTCCTGTAAATTTTTATTAACACTTCCAATATTAAGTTGTAAAATTTTAAAGTTTAAATGTTGTGAATTTATTTTAAAAATCTCACTACACTGTTGTGCATTATCAAGTATTTCTGTTTCAATATTTTTTATTTCAAAATCTCTTAAAAATGCGTCCATTTTTTAAAAATTTGACAATTTACCTTCTTTTAATTTAAAGTATAAATAAAAACCTATCTGTTAAAATTATGAAAAATGCTTAAAATTATTGGTTAAAATAAGAGAAAATAAGAGAAAATACAATCTAATATACCTCAAATTTAACGTCTTAAAAATTATATAAAAAGAATAAAAATAAAATTTATTTATTGTTTGTTGTTGATCTCAAGTTTCTATATTGGGTTGTTAATGTCTTTGGTTTTTTTATTTCTTTTTCGATCTTTTCCTGTTGTTCTTCGTACTCTTCTTGTTCTTCATCCAGGCCAAGCTCTTTTAACAATCTTTTATTTCTGTTTGCTGGATTGGGCGTAGACGGTGCACTGTTGGGTTGCTGTTTTTCTGGGGTTTCTGTTGGGTTTTTTACTTCAAGTTGCTGAATGGTGAAAAGCTCAGAGCCAATAATTAGTTTATCCCCTTTTATGTGAGCAGTAAGTCCTTTTTCTCTGGCGTCCTTTCTATGTTTGAGTAGTATGTTTCTTGTTGTTCTGTCTACTTTACATAAATCTTCACTCACAGATACACCGGCCTTTTTTAACTTTGCGGAGTTAATAACATACTTTAAAAAGTTCATTTGACATATGTCAGTACTATAAAGTCGAAATTAATTTTATTTAATCAAAATGTCATTTCGTAAATTCGCATTTCTTAAAAAAACTGAGTATTACATATCTCAAAGGCACTTTTTAAAGACTGTTCTTGGTCCTAGAATTGTAAATGTAATGTATATGACACGGCAAGTTAAAAATAGATTTATTGGTAGCTCATTGCCACATATTTTGGAGCTTCTAGCACCCAAAGGAACTGGATCCGGAGCCTAGCAATTTGGAAATAGTTTTATTTGAATGTACTTTAAGACATAGGTATACCAATTACTGCCGGGAGAAAATAATGAAATAAAAATGGTCACCAGCTCTTCGACTAAAACGTTTTTGCATATATGGAACCCCCCGAAAGTTTAGTAAGCGTTAAATGGCTGTTACAGTTACCAGAACTATAACAACGTTAAGTACTACTGTAACAACCGGTGAATATTAACTAAACTTTCGTGGGGTTCCATATGTGCAAAAACTTTCAGCATGCAGTACAATAACCAATTCTGAGTGTACCATATTTTAACAGGGATTCTATATAACAAAAAATAAATAAAAACGTTCCTAAAAGGTGCATAACAATTTACTATTTTATCAGCGATAAATTATTTCCAACAAACTCTGTAAATTAACGCTTACCAGAATAATACAGGGTATTTTAAAAATAATTTTTAAGTGGGTTCCATGTCAAAAAATATGAAAACAAATTCTACAAATTTTGAACTAAAAATGAGCCCCAAGGGAGCTACTGCTCTCCTAAGAAACCCTTAGTAAGGGTGCTACTTGTAGCTATGTACAGCAACGAGTTTTTGTCTAACATCTATCATCTAACATAATTACTATTTGGGCGTTTTAACAACTGTTACTTTTTTCTGTTCATTTTTTCATGTTTTTATTTTTTTTTGTTAAAATATGATTCTTTAGATAAAAATAAATAAAAAAGGTCCCTGTTTAACATCGTAAAGACAACCATTTTTGACAAAAAAAAAATGCACCTAAAGTAGTAATTTAACCTTCTGAGCATAATAAATAAGAATTAGAAAATGTGACTTTAAAAATTTTAATACTTTAGGGGAAACTGTTGTACCTTGGACCTATTTGTACCTAGAACCTACACTTAAATTTCAAATTTCCGGGTATAATTTCTCCAAATCGACATTGGTAGTTTATTAGTCATCAGATAGATGGTTATTTTCAGTTTATTCGGAAACAATGTCGGTAAGCGTGTCTGTTTTATTCCGCTAACTAATATTTTACATTAAAAAGTAAGTATTTTGGCTGCGACTTTTTTAATGGTAGTTGCCTTTATATGCTTTATATCCAGTATATTTATTTTTTTGTTGAAATACATGTTATTAAAGTATAAAATGTATTCGCTATGGAAAGTTTAACTCTAACCTAAAAAAATATGCGGATTGTTTTTGGTATCGCTACCTATAGTTGTACCTTGGACCTTATGTGTAAATTGTACCTTAAACGGGTTTGACGTACAATACGTTGTTCTTTGGACAGGTTCGATCGATACCCCGTGGCATCTTTAGACAACTAAAAAAATATTTTAGTTGTAACTCGAGGTACAGCTAAAATACAGTCTAAAGATTCCACGGAGTAAGCATGTTAAATAATCAAGTTGTACATATATTTGAACTAAAATATCTTTGCTTAAGGTAAAGCCCCTGTTGTACCTCGACCCTAAATACAATTTTTTTTCAAGTGGGTTAAAAAATATAAAAAAAATAATTTAGGAAAATTAAAAAATATCAAGCATAAAACAGAAAAAATAATAGGCTATATTTTAAAAAGTTCCTTCCATTTGCCTATTTTTTGCATCGCAAAATGTAAAAATAGGGTCTAGGTACAACAGGTTCCCCTATATCAAAAAGTGGGAAAAAAAGTTGGCATGCACAAAAAATCCTTTAATCGTTTTAAATGAGTAATGCCCCCTAAAAAAGTTATTTTTAGAAGGGCGTTTCCTGATTATTTTTTAGTTAAGGATCAAAATTTTATGCCCTTGGTAGGTTTGCGCCCCTCGAGTGGTTCATGCAAAAACCCAGCGCTATAGTATCAACTTTACGGATTTGTTTATCATACAGTTCACCTATATCTTTAGTTAAATAGTTGGCTAAAAAACAACCAACTAGACAAAAAATTCACTATAGGATTCACACCTTGAGGCGGCTGCCTCACGGCACGGGCGTGGCAGTATCACTCTCTGATACCCTTAAAACTGAAAATCGGACCTGGGAACCTTTTTAAATCCCCCTGTATCAAATAAGTATCACATTCTAATATTAAATTTTATTCGCGAATAAAACTGAAATTTACATAACGAATAACAAGTCTTGATAAAAATCATTAAAAATAAAATACCCGACTAGGGAACACAGGGAATAGTATATTACATAACTAGTGTGTAAAGTGACATATTTCACACGATTGGGAAGGTTTACGAACGATCCGCCGTCAGGCGAGTGAGGAAACCCCACGAGTGTAAGAAATACACTTTCCAACGAGTTATGTACACTATTTTTCCTACGATCCAAAAAAAATATAAAGTTTAAACTTTCAGAATTCTTCATTTAATATTTTCTAGTTTTTATTACTTATTCCGAGAATTTTTGAGAAAAGCAAAACATAAAATAGCATACAAATTTATATATGTATGTCAACAGGAAATATGTTTTTTATTTACATTTAGTTTTTTTGGTTTTATATTTAATACAACGTATTATGGAAGCTCAACACTGTTTAATGGGTTGCCTAACCGCAAGCATATTTTAAATCAAGGAAATTTTAACAGTTTACTAATTAAATTTGATTTCTGTGGATATGCTACCATATAAGACTAAAATTCTACAATGTTTTACATTTCATGAGAAAATATTGATGTTTTTTATAAAATGTAAGGTAACTAAATCACAAATTAGGTAATTTTTATAAAATCTAGACATTAATAAAACATATTAAGTTATATTGACCTGGGTCAAAAAAGTAAGGTTATAACTATAGTTTTTATCTTTGACATGCAAAACAGAAATATTTGGATTGAAAATCATAAAAGATATCAAAAAAGTTTGCAAACCTACATACATATATATCAAACTAGGGTGATATAAAAATATCAAACAAGGGTGATATAAGGTGATATAAGTGTGGTAAATGTCATTTTCATAGGGGATCGTAGGAAAACTGTTATAACAGTGTTATATGCTTTATTTCAACTGCTCAGCAATTACTAGAAAAAAAAACTGGCGTTAGCAGGGAGTTTAGTATTTTTTTTAGACAATAAGAAAATTTTACGCCGTTGCAACAGGTTGGTCAATTTGCACTACAAAAAATGTAGTGTATAAATAAAACAAATGAAAATCGTTTTCAAAAACGCATCCATAGATTTTTAAAAATTTTGCCTTGAAAATATAGCAAAGCTCTAAATAATTAATTTATGAAAGAAAACTTGGATTAAATGAAAGTTGAGCTAAATGTTGTTTCATACATCTAGGTGTATGAAAAGTGTAAACATTTAATCAAGAGTCAATAAGCCTCGAGTCTTGATCAAGAGTCTCGACTCTCGAAGAAGCAACTCTCTCGAGACAAGACAAGATGATAAATCTCGATTTATCCCGATTTCTACAAGTTTTGCTAAACATCTTAGCAACACTTGTCAAATAAAATACTTAGGGAACGTATTACGTAAAGCAAATTGTACCAAAGTTCATACACTTCATACCCCGGTTCTCGCGTTGTTATAGATTATAGAGATTTCATATCTTGGCTACCCCCCTAATATACTCCCTATTAGGGGGAATACAGCCTTGAATAACGCGAGAACCGAGGTATGAAGTGTACATAGAAAAAACGGATTCCTTGAACCAAGGACACGTGTCTTTTGGATATGTTCAAAGCCATATTCTCTTGTTTCAAGGCTGGCATTTGAATAAAGAGCGCGGATTTTTATTCCAAAACCCGTGATCTTCATTCAAGTACATTGATTTTGGTTCAAGGAAATCCCAGCCTTGAAACAAGAGAATATGGCTTTGAACATATACAAAGACACGTGTCCTTGGTTCAAGGAATCCGTTTTTTCTATGTATGAATTTTGGTACAATTTGCGTTACGTAATACTTGAACGTTCCCTTATATTTTCTACGCGTGTGAAGGTAAACTAACCGGAATAAAATCAAACTTGTCCCAGTAACAAACTCCTTAATAACCATAAAACAACTCAAATCCCGTACTTTAACAAGCATAAAAGCTTTCGCTCCCAATGGTATTAGAGAACAAAACAAACTTAGCACAATATGTAGTTCTCTATTTCTCTGTGAAATATACAGTTACCGTAAGTGTGATACTAAAATAGGGTTGCCAGCTAAAGTTTAGTTAGAATCTTATTAAGATTCGCACAGCTGTGCCTAGGTAATGACGATATATTCTCTACTTTTTTAAAACGATCTGCTGAACAGTAAGCAGTACCTATTTCCAGGGCCGTAGCGAAGAAGAATTGGGGGGGGGGGGGGAGAAGGTCGAAAATTATAACTTTTTTTGTCCAAAATTAAACTTTTACCCCTCCACAAAAAAATTGATGGCTAAATAATACGTTTTCACTTCTTCTAAAATTACAACGTTTATATTTTTTACCCATTTAACCCAACTTTTTCGAATTTTAAGATCTACTACTGCCAAAATAATAACTTTAAATCCCTCGACGAAAAACTTTATAAAAAACCTTTTCACTACTGCTAAAACTATAAGTTTTATATTTATATCCCATGAAATTAACAACTTTTTCGAATTTCAAGATAGGTGGAGGAGGCTCCCCCATTCTCCTATAGCTTCGGCCCTGCCTAATTTACATCGAATTAACTTATGTTTTCAAGAAGGTATTTTTCTGAATAGTCTAAAGATAGCACAAATCATAACTATATAGAAAAAAAATTAGGCTTATTTCTACTACTTTCAAATGTTTTAAAAGTATTTGAAAAAATATATCGAAAAAAAAATTCCGAGGTGTAATATAATTACAACAGACAAAATGAATTTGTTAAGGGAAGATCCACGAATAATGCAATTAACCAAATACTGCAAAAAATAATCGAAGAAACAAACAATATAAAGGTATAAACAATGGTGAAGGTGTGGCAGGTCTGTTTGTTGACCTTTCGAAAGCCTTCGATTGTGTTGATATTGAAACACAAAAACTTTTGACTTTGGAAAACACAATTTCTTTACGTATTATGTCAATATTAATTTAAAACCAAAAATAAAATCGGGCAAAACGTTTTTTAATCGCAAAAAAGGGTCACGTGATCTCCGTTTTAATAAAAAGCTTAATTTAAATATTAGTTATTTATGGTACTAGTGGGTAAAGTAAGATATTGCCCATGAGAAAATTAACGAGGCGTCAGCCAAGCAGGTTAATTTTCGAGAGGGCAATATCGGTTTACCCATGAGTGCCATACAAGGTTTTATTCAATAAATAGGTTAGGAATTCATATTTTTATTAAAAATTTTCAAGAAAATAATTTGACAAGTGACAGTTGAGTGGGTAATAGTTATTTATGGTACTAGTGGGTAAAATAAGATATTGTCCACGAGAGAATGTTTGACCCACGACGGCCGTAGGCCGAGTGGGTCAATATTCTTGTGTGGACAATATCTATTTGCCCACGTGTGCCATACAAAATTTTATCCAATACATTTGTAATCATACGAAAATGCGGTTTTTAATAATGCTTTTTTATGTACACGCAATGTTTTATCTCATTACGGCTGCTGTAATAGCAGGCGGCTATGTTACAAAAAAAAACAATTGCAAGTTTGACAGTTCAAGATTTAATTTTCCGCGTGGCGTCATTTTTAAATTTAAAATGGATTTTGGAGAAGAAAATAGTGTTTTTATCCCTGAGGATATCCTGGAAGAAGCTAAAGTAGCTGCTTTTAATACACTACCGCCGAAATCAAAGGAAAAATATGAACACGAGTATAAAATTTTCGATAACTGGAGAAATTTGAGAAACATAAAAGGTTTAAATGAGGATGTTCTGCTTGCATACTTTTTGCATTTATCAAAGTCATTACAATCGAGTTCAATGTGGTGCAAATACTCAAAATTAAAGGCAACTATAAAAATCTTTGAGGATATAGATATTTCGAGGTAAAACATACTTATTTTTGTGATTTATTTTCTAAGTTTGTATATTTTAGGTTTACAAAGCTCACAGCTTTTTTAAAAGGTAAAAGCAGGGATTACAAGCCCAAAAAGGCTAGAATTTTAGAACGGGAAAATATAGTAAGATTTTTGGTGGATGCGCCAGACAGTCAGTATCTCCTGATGAAGATAGCTCTGATTATTGCAATATCAGGGGCATGTCGTTGTGATGAGCTAACAAAACTGACAACTGCTGATATTGAAGACAAGGGAGCATATTTATACATCAAAATTCCAGATTCTAAAACCAACAAGCCACGTAGTTTTGCTGTTATTGAAGAAGGATTTCCAGTAAACCCATTACAATTATACAAAAAATATGTATCCCTTAGGCCCAAAAATCCTAAAACAGATAGGTTTTTTCTATGTTACAGAGACCAGAAGTGTATATGCCAGCCAGTTGGCATTAACACTCTTTCTAAGATACCATTTCATATCGCAAGATATTTAAACTTACCAAATTCTTCCGATTACACTGGTCACTGCTTTAGACGTTCCTCAGCAACATTGTTGGCTGATGGAGGAGCTGATATTATGGAAATTAAACGCCATGGAGCTTGGAAAAACAACAATGTTGCTGAGGGGTACATAGAGGATTCTATTAAGAACAAAATTGAAATTGCAAGAAAGATATCAGGAGCAAAAACATCTACTGTGGTTCGTACTCCTATCCACATTCCTGCCACTGATGTCATTGCTTCAACATCAGCCACTGAAAGTGCTCCTGCCACTATTTCAGTCCCTCCTCCTCCTCCTCCTATTAATATATACTCCTCATCCAGACCGACAAGCCCCATTAATGTTACAGTGAACAATGCCTTAACTAAGGCCTTTGAAGGTCAGTTTGGGGGTATACACTTCCACGGACCCATCCAAAACATTAACATATATAAAAAAGAAACTGAATAGATTTTACTGTAGTTTTTATACAGTTTTTTGGTAACTTTAAAATTATTTCAATAAAATATTTTCAATGTTTCATTTATTAATTTAGAACTACCTATTTTGTACGTTTCATCTACTATAGAGGCTATTCTACATCGACCAGTTCGATGTAAAAACTATATATTTACAAAAAACGCAAGAAATATAAATATAGTTTATAAATAATAGTCTAAAGACTTAATGACTAAAGTAAATTAAAGTGAATCATTATGTGCTTAATATGAAATCGATATTTTTAAATTTTACAATCGATATAAAAGCATCCTTACATCAATAAACATCGAGATTCGATGATGAGTAGGCTTTGGAAAACAAACGTTTGACATTTCAATTTTAAGGTTATGATAGCAATTTTATTGCTTTCAAAATTTCAACATTGTTACTGTTTATTTTAGCCGTTTGGCTCGTAAGATCAATTAAATGGGATCCCATGATAAACGCACACACCCCAATCACTAAAAAGTAAGTATTTCATTAAAAAACTGCCTTTTCTAAAAGAGTGGGGTAAAAATATTGTCTCACGTTGCTAGGGGAGACGTGAGACAATTTATAAACATTGAATAATATGTCAATTTCCTTAGGTAAGTTGACGACAGTAATCTAAGTCTTTATATTGATGTATTGGATAAAATAAATAATTATCCACTCAATAAAGTAAAAGCCACGCGGGGATTATTATTGAGTTTATCTATTTAAAATAAAGGTGGTAATTGTCTTATTATCTGTATGTATTGGATAAATATATTTTTTTCTTGTTCATTAATTGAAAATAAAAGAGGGCTTAATCTAAAAATACAAAAAAATTGAAAAAAAAATATTATTTTTTTTAATGTTTTGAAATTAATTTTTGTTTTTAAATTTTTATTTTTTTTTATAGTTTTATATTAAACCTTGTTTTGTATTTTAACAAGTAATAATAAATAATAAAAAATAATAATAAATAATAAGAGAATGTAACTTTTGTTTAAATTGTCCTATTTATTTAAAACTTATACGAGGTCACGTAACCTTTTTTGCGATTAAAAAACGTTTTGCCCTATAGAACATTTTATTTTTTGTTTTAAATACATATTTACATTATAATTATACAAGAAAATTAACTGTTTTTCATAGCCGAACTAAAAGTGAACCGTGTATCTGAGCTGGTATGCGAAAATACACAGACAGATTGGCCACCCTAAGGTGCAGCGTAAATTACGGGAAACATTTAAATAAGAGGGTAAACATACGTTGCGTAGACATTTTCTAGGTCACGCAATCTCAAGTTGGGGTGCAAAAGTGTGTCAAACTTGTGCGTAAGGTCAGACAGTGCGAGAAGGGTGGCTGGTGCAAGGTGCAGAAATTGAGGGAGCAACAAAAAATGGGTTAATAGATTCCTTTGCTTTTCGGTCCCTTCGCATTTCCTTTCGAGAGTTCATTCCCCCTTTGTCGAGATTTGTTTAATTTCTTATTGCTTTCCTGTATAATACAAAATTTTAGGAGTTCAGTGTGGGTATTATTGTAATATAATACTAATAAATAGTATATTACATACCAAGTTGGAAAATATTCAATTTTTTGAGAAAACGTTAGCTGACCCGTGGTCTGCTAATTCCAGAAGGAAAAATTAAATGTCCCGCTAAGGTTTGTATACTATTTTATTTACAATTTTACCTATTTTTTTTTACAATTGTGTATTTAATTTCTCACAACCAAACTGACACCATCTTTAAATTTATAAACATTGGTAAAGTAAGTTACAAATTCTTGCTTTATCGATGTATAGATATATAGATGCGATCTCCACGAAAATAAAATAAAAACTACTTTTATTTAATATTAACAATTTTAAAACATATAAATATATTGAATATAAATATATATTTATATAAATATTTATTTATTTATTATTATTTATTTACACAGAGTCATGGAGAGCCCCAAATAAGCTTTTGGCTTGTGGTAGGGGCTCTCGATTAATTTTGAACATAAATTAAAAAGTAATTTTGGAAAAATGATCTTCAGTTACCATACTCCCATAAAATGGTAAATTTTATCCAGCCTGGCAGCCCTTTCTTAATTTTGTTAGTATAAATAGGTACATTAAATTTAAGGGGTGATTCTACACAGAAAAATATAAAAAAAGTTCCTATAAACATATGTCTAAAAATGCGTCATAAGGGAGCTTAGCCCATTTGAAAGTAGATAAAAAATTCGGTTTTTATTTAATAACTCGAGAACCCTTTGAGATACAGTTACGAGATTTAAAATGTAAACTAATCTTAAAAAGTAAAAGTGCTCTTGTTGTATTACCTTAAGATTGGCCGTTTTCGAAAAAAAATAATTTAAAGGTGAAATTTCACGGAACGAGGATGAAAAGTTGAATACTAACATGTTGAAAACCAAAATTTCAATTATTTATGTGTTTTAACCTGAGGAATTAGATTCCAAAAATAAAATTACAAAAAAGTTATACAGAAGAAAGTTTGGGATAAAAAACTGATAAGGTCCCCCCGTTTCCCACACCCCTGGTTAAAATACTTACATAAAAATAACGTACGAAGATGGGCCTTATTAATGTTAGCTCACGTGCAAAACCTCGTTGCTATATTTCAAAGGGTTTCTAAATTATTAAAGAAAAACCAATTTTTTTAGCCACTTTCCAAGGGGCTTAGCTCCCTCAGGACGCATTTTTAGACATAGTTCCCGACCAAGGGATGAAAATGTGGAGTTTCAAATTTTTTAGCTGATTTCTAAATGATTGTGAATAAAATGCTTTACCCTTTACCTTTACCCTTTCGCATTTTCTATTTAGTCTTATAATAACTTACTACTTATTCCATTCTTGAGAAATGTCCTAACCATTGCAAGCTTCTTGGCCCTACCTACCACTTTTGTTATTTTTGGCTGTCTATGTACAGGGTTATTCTTTTTAATAGAACACCCTCTGCACTGATAAAAAAGATAATTTTGATTTATTTGGATATGGCCAATTAAATTATTTGGTTGCGAGTAACAAATTTTATTTGGGTCAAATAAATATTTAGTTCATGCAAATAAATATTTTAATCTCAAAATAATTTATTAATGGGAACAAAATAGTTTATTTGACAGAAATAAAATTTGTCACAACCAAATAATTCAATTGGCCATATCCAACCAAATATTTTGTACACACAAATAAACTGTTTTATCAGTGTGTAACTTTTGAACAGGATGAGATATGAACTTCCTATTTGGAATATTTTTCAATTTTTTATTCGGTAAGGCGGAACTGAGGGACAATGTAGGGAACATTCTCTATTTAACCATGTACTTTTTAGTAATTTTCTTGAAGATTTTTTTTCTTCATAATTGATAAAAAATTTAATATTTTTTTAAAACTTAGTGTTGGAAATTTTGTACTAAAAGGCCAAAATAATGAATACAAGGTGTATTATCATTTTAAGACTAACACTGGCCTGCCAATTGAGGGTCAGTAATACCTGGATTTAATAACGTTTTTAGTATTTTTTGGGTTGCTGATTAAGAATATCAGCTTAATTTTTTATTTGTATAGTTTATGCGCACTATTTAAAATAGGAAAAATACAAGATAATTATACTTTTAATAACACTTATATTTCATTATATTATATAAACTTAAAATATGTTTGTTATCACAAAGTATTTTTACTAATAAAATGCGTTTTTGTTTAAATTTTTTTTTTTAACTGAAGGGCTTTAGGTAAAATGTCTACAACAAACATTTTTTTATTTCTATATGGTGTTGAGAGATTTTTTTTTTAAATAATTTACTCCAAAGCATTTGATTATACATCATGCTCAAATGCATTTTTTACATTAAAATTAAAGAAAGACAAGTGTCCTTGGTTCAAGGAATCTTTTTTCTGTGTACATATTCTTCTTTTACAGTGTAAATATTATTAAATACTGCTGTCAACCAAGCAATACTTTTCTTTCTGTAGTTTAATTTTAATAAAAAATAAAAGATATATTGGTGATTAAGAGCGAGATTACTCTGGCCCCCTCTCCCCTAGTGAGTGACATATTTTTATTTTAAAACATTATAAAAATTTGCATATTTAGATGCAGAAATAAAAAAAACAAACAATACAATAAAAACCCACACATTATTGAATGATGACTACTTAGTTAACATATCCGAATTTTTAATGATAATTATTTGGTATTTAATTATCTTAACTTGTTCTGTTATTTTTTCTTAATTTAAACTTGTTCCAATGTCAAACAATGTATAAAATTACTAATTATTTTTAATTACTCAGTATTAATACTATCTTAAAAAGTTAATTTAAAAATTACCCCTTTAAAGGCCTTTGGGTTTCATTTTTTATTTTTAGAAAGCCAACATATATGTAATAGAAATATGTTTTGTTAGTTATTAAAAAAAAGCATAGGCGGGCCTTTGTACCAATTTTACAACCCTTGAATTAAGATGGGAATACTCGTTTAATTTTAGCTTGTTATAAAGACCCGCAATGGCGATTTCTCCCTCTAGATTAGACAGGGACAAAAGTTCTACCCAAAAAGGATAGAAGACATACATACACTCCCACTTCCACCCAACCAAACAAATTCTGTATTTGTTCTTTGTTGAACAAATACAATATTTACTTGGCCGGGCGAAAAGTGTAACTATAGTATTTTTATTAAAGAAATTACTGGCGCCATCTAAATTTTAGTAGAATTATCTTGTTCTACAGATTCACATTAGCTATGTTCGTTCGTGCCCCTCAGTGCTACACTTTTCGGCCAACCAAATCAATACTGTATTTGTTGTATGAAAAACACAGTATTTATTTGGTTGGCTGGAAAGTGTAGCACAAATGAGATAGAGATAGGGTAGACGTCTTTTGTTTCATAATTCTAGTTGTAGAGAGCTCCATTTAAAGTCACGTGATTCTATTTTTAAAAAGATCTGATGTTTTTGCACACATTCAGATTTTGAATAACACTTTTCTGTATATAGTGCGTGTCTAAAGTCCGTCCCTTTAATTTTTAGGCTACTTCAGATGTCTACATAAAATTTTGAAACACCTAAATAATATAAACCAAATATTATTTTTTGGTATTTATTTGATATTTTTTACCAAAATTCTCATTTTTAACAGTTTTTAACACGGTCAAACAAAATTAAACATTTAATGTTTAAAAAAATAAAAAATATATGGTCGAATATGCCCCCTGTCTCCATTTTGCTCCCTAAACATATCAAATATATACCAAAAAAATATTTGGGTAATTGTTGTTTTTAAACAAACATGTATGTATGTGTGGGCACACTTAACAACACTTAAAAGTGTACCAAATTTCAAGTTGATATCTTGAGCTGTCCAAATGTTAAAGGGCGGGCACGCACTGTATACTAGGGTACCCAGTCAAAATTAAAAAATGGATTTTTTTTAGGGTCCCACCCCCTATAAATGTTTATTTAGGTCAAAAACCAACCCTCAATTTTTTTTCAGAATTAAAAAAAATATTTTGAGGTCG
This sequence comes from Brachypterus glaber, assembly GCA_958510825.1. NCBI lineage: Eukaryota > Metazoa > Arthropoda > Insecta > Coleoptera > Kateretidae > Brachypterus > Brachypterus glaber. Next base: position 69,002,481 of record OY294045.1, on the reverse strand, counting down.
CACAAGGCGGGTTTTTGAGAGAAAACGTGCCTTTTTATTATTATTTAAATATAAAAACGTTAAAATTAGGCAATTTGAGAAAGGGAAATTATTTTTAAATAATAAGGGAATATTCAAAAAAAAATACCCTTAAGCTTATTTATGCTACAAAAAATGTTACTTAGAAATTTTTCTCATGGCCCATTTTTTTTAGAAATTCATTGGTAAGTACCAATTAAAGCCCCATATTTATTAAAAAAAAAGAACAGGATGCCCAAAAAAAAAATACAAATCCCATAAAATGTAAAAAATTTACTTTCGATAAAAGAAATGATATTTGGCCAAAAAGCATAATAATATGTAAAAATTGATTTGAAATTTGTTTATTTTTATAACTGAGTGTTGCGGATTTTTTTTTCAGATTTTTAAAAATAAACGTCCTCAACTTTTTTTTTGAAAAAAACTTTATTTAATGTGTTTTATTACATAATATAACATACTACAAGGCATTTTAAAAACATTTTTGTTTTTGCTATTATAATTTATTGTTTAATGCATTGTTTTAACTTTCATTTAGATATTTAATTATTTTTTGGACACCCTGTACTTTTTTTCAAAAAAGTAAATATAAACCCTAAAATTCGCACATATTGAAGAATACCCTAGAAAAAAAAGGAATCTTTGGAAAAAATGCATTTTTTTCTAGCCTTTAATTACCTCATGTGTCAATTTTTATCATTTTTACCCCATAAAAAATTCCTTTTATTTTTGTAGAGGGGCATAAAAATTGAGAATATTTCTTTATTATCCAGAAACACTTTTTTCTACAACTTCTTTAGAATGTAAGCAAATACACACACTTTTCAAACACAGAACGAATCTATTCTAGCTCTAGATACGGTATGAATATTCCGTATCAAGTGTAAGAATGAGCACATGTCATCTCTTTTTTATAAAATTAAAGAAAACTGTCGTATAATTAGCAAAAATATATTAATATTACCATGAAATATTAAATAATTTAATGCAATTTAAAGTTTTGCGTTAAAATTACATAAAGTTTATTAGTCTTTCTTAATATTTGACCAGTTTTTTTATGAATTTAGTTCAAAAAATTAAAACTGCTCCATCTATTGTTAAATATTTAAACCTGATATCTGTCACAACAATCTGACATAACCTTCAATTTTTGTATTATAATTTGTAAATCTGTGCTAAAATTAAATAATTTTTTTTTGAATACTGATTTGATAAAATTATTAAATAACATTAATAGCTCTATTTAAAAATATGTGTTTTGTTGCATTTACAAAGTCGAGTCACAAAAAACATTGTTTTTAAACTTGTCCACAGTTTAAAGCCATACAGTGTTTCATATTTGCAGTCGAAGAAAAAGTATAGTCTACAACACGTATGGAATAGTCATTCCGGGTTCGCGGGACCGTCATACTCGCCTGCCGGCACGTATGACAAACTTTCCGCTCGCGCGGAATATCGTCTATTCCATACTAGTTATAGAATATACTATTTTATTTCATAAACGTTCATCTAAGTTTTTATATCCTTAAAAAACTAAAACCTCTCACATGATTTTCTATTTAAAAAGGCGCCTGGCGGGACCTCTAAATATTCTTTAAAAAATCTAAAAAAAATGTTTTTTCACCTAAATGAACAATTTTGAGGGGTTGGACCCAAACAATTCCGTAGGTCCTGGAGGGTGCCCAGGACCTAATATTTTTATTTGACTTTTGTATACTACAATGTAGTGTTACTACATGTAGTATAGCTAAAAAGTTGGATTTGAACTGCAGTGATACAGTGTAACTCTAATCTCTAATCCTTAAATTCGTAAAATTTAATACCCATTAAATTGCTAAAAATATTTCTATCAAAAAATATACAAAAATATTCCCCATTTCATCTCCGAACGTAAATAAATTCAAGTATGCAGATGGTTTGACATTTAAAAATAAAAATTCCCATGACTGTGAATTTATTAACGAACCAAAGAAGCTCATGTGGGACTAATCCTGACAAGACAGTTGCCATGTGTGACAGACAGACGGACGGACAACATAACTAACGATCTCTCTGGTGGTGGTTCATCATGAAAATCCTGCAGCTCTTGACTTTGCATCTGAAAGTAAATTTGATTAGCATATTGCGGTATTAAATCCATGATGTTAAATTATTAAAATTGAACTTTTTACTTTTAATAAGGCCGAGCATAGAAAAATGCTCCATACTTACATTAAATGATGATTTGATATATTTCTTCTTTTTCATATTCTTATTACTCTTTTTCTTTTTCTTCTTCTTATTATTCTTCGTCTTCTTCTCCTTCTCCTCCTTCTTCTTCTTCTTCTTCTTCTTCTTCTTCTTCTTCTTATTCTTCTTCTTCTTTTTCTTCTTCTTCTTCTTCTTCTTCTTCTTCTTCTTCTTCTTCTTCTTCTTCTTCTTCTTCTTCTTACCTTAAAAAATCTTAAAAATTACCATGTTTGGTAAAGATGAGATTTCCTCGGATTTGTTTGAGAGATTACCTCCAAAATTTCAATTAAATTGTACACCTGAATTCCTCAGTGGTTACCCCTCGGTGTACCAGGAATCCAAGGATAAGAATTTAAATTTAAGGTGTCATGAAAATTTTATTCGAACCATCCAAGTTAATTAAACATTGCAATTAGATCCTTTTTTAATTTGGCATCATTTTAACTACGAAGGAATTCAAAAAAAAACTACAGCAATTAAAATGAAACATTTGCCACTTGTACAAATAATTTTCTGCGCCCTTAGGAAGAGTTTGCATTACAAACAGTTTCTTTTCCCACTTGCATAGGGGTCAAATACCCCGAAAACGGCACAAAAAAGTTCGATGCGGGGTGAAAAACCCTGATAAACGAGGTGATCCGTACCAAGCAAAACACCCTTAATGATAAGATTTGTATGTACAAGAACTATGTTAAATCCTGTTATTTTAAACGAGTAGTTTTGTTTAGTTATAACCTTGACATAGCATTTTTTAAAACAATTTATATTAGGTCCTTTGTATCCAATTGGAATCCAAATGTTGGATCACTGGCGCCGATTGTCTTTTTTAGTTAACTAATAGGTAAAATTTGGCAAAGCCAATACATTGGTTCGAAAGTCAGTTAAAGCCGATGGTTCCCTCTACTACTAGCCCACACAAGTTCTTGACTTGGGGGGTGCTTAATTAAGTAGAATAGTACGAGGTTAAACAAACAAACAATTAACTGCGTTATAAAACGCTATGGCTTCCAGCTTATGGCATTTCTCCGTAGTGTTGGTAGGTGGCTAGATTTTGAAGCTAAGTGCCTATTCACAGGCTCGCATAAGAACATAATACATAACAATGCGATGCCTTGGTTGGCTTGATGTACCGCCATGTATCTTGTAAGCCAATCACGGCGTCGCATTCTTATGTTTTATTTTCTTATGCAAGTTTCTAGATAATTTTTTTTCTGTTTCTCTTTTTTTTTCTCGATTTTTATTATTATGCACACTCTGTATTTTAAGGTCTTTAATAAAATTTTTATTATTTTGTATAAAATTACTAATTCGCAACTATAATTTATTACATTAGTAATAAAAGTAAATTAATTAGATACTTACAGATTTTGCACTGTCTAGCCATGTTTTAATAAACTTGTTTTAAATCTTTTTGATAAAACCTCATCAACATTTATATTTTGGTTTTAATTAAAATTATATTTATTTTTATTTATAAAATAAACACTATTACGTAATTATTAAAAATGCTACCATAAACCAATACAGCCCTGATAAAAATTAAAAAAATAAATTAACTGTAATATTTTTTTTATGGAAAAACAGATTTTGTGTTATACACGGTATTTGCAATCTTTTGCATAACATAAAGGGGATGGTTCTACATCATAAAACATAAAAACCAGCATAGGAACATAGGTCTGGAGATGAACCCCAAGAGAGTTACGACCATTTAAAATTGTACTAAAAATTAAGTTTTTAATTAATAACTCTGGTACCCCTTGAGCTAGAGCGACGAGGTTTTGCCTGCATATTAATATTAATGGCCCCTATAGGGGCAATTAGATTGTTATTTTTTCATCTATCCGGAGGGGTGCCCAGATGGACAAAATGTGTGAGGCTTGACACATTTTCGCTCCAAACCTTTTTATGTGATTAAAAAAAAAAAATTTAAATATATTGAGTAAAAATACATAAAAAAACACTGTAAGAGCAACCGTTTTCAAAAAAAAAAAAAATGCAATGAAGGGAAAGTAACATTGTGTACCACCAAAAATAATTCTTTTTAAGGCTATTACTCCTTTAATAAAAAATTAAGCTGATAAGCTTAGTTTTAAATAAAGAGTCGCCTTGTAGCATTCAAATTTTATTGCTGCTTTTATTGTCCCCATTCAATATGTTAATCTTCTAAGGACCGTAGCTCCCTTACGGCTTATTTCCCGACATATGTTCCTGTGTTAATTTTTCATGTTTTGTAATGTCCAATTATCTCCTTTATTTAATGCCAAAATACTGCAAACACCTTGTATATTAGGTTAAAACAATAAAACTATACCTCCCACTTTATTTGAAAACTGTAAAAGAACGAAATTATTAACTTTTTTAATTTTAATTAAGTGAGTGGATTCTCAATTTCGTTTTTTTAAGTTGAAATTTGGCACCGATTTTTATTTATGCAGTTTGGATGACACGAGATTTAATTTAAAAAAATCGTGCCTTAATAAGAACATATAATTTTTAATTTTTTTCCATGTTTCAAACGAATTTTTTTTGAGCTGAAATTTGGCATAGAAATTTGTTATGATATTTTACATGACATGACTTAAGATTTTAAAAAATGGGTGATTTTTAAAATGCCCTAATGTATACAGTAACTTAAGGTTTTCTTCATTGGACAAGCAGGGAAGCACCAAAATAAAAAAATATTTGTTAAACTGTCTGAGAATAGATCATCAGAAATTATTATGTTCAATATTAAGTTACTTAATTATGCGTTAAGAATTAAATAGTGTAATAGACAAAAAATAGACTTCTAAATTTATCACTCGGCTGAAAGATTTATTCTTACACTTATCCTGTTCGAGATGACTTCCTGTTCACTGATAACTATTCTACTTAATGTAATTAGTTTTTTCTTCCTTTTTTACACTGGTTTATTTTTGTTTTTAACTGTATTAGAATTTTTAAGTGGAAAATAAAAAAAGGGTTTTTTCTTGTTTTTACTAAAAAGTTTCTTTTATTTAAAAGCAATAATCTAAGATTTGTTAAGACATATCCAGAAGCTTGCATGAGAACATAAAACATAAGAATGCGATGCAGTGATTGGCTTACAAGATACATGGCGGCCCATCAAGCCAATCACGGCATCGCATTGTTATGTTTTATGTTCTTTTGCGAGCTTGTGAATAGGCACTAACAGTTTAAATAATATTTATATTATATTAATAATATAAATATTATATAGCATGATATTTACAAACCACAATTATAATTATAATAAAAAATAACAATAAGGTTGTTGTAAAATTATGCATTTTACCTTAAATTTTACAATCAATATACTGTGAAAATTAAATAAGTATTGTTCACTGATAACCACTCAGAGGAAATCCAGTGCTTTAACAGGACCGCACTAAGGAACGTGTGATTTATTTTATAAATATAAAAATATTTATATATCGCAACAGGCTTGTATGTTTATCGATTTTGCTATATAATATATTATGCTTTAACTATATTATAATATAGTTAAAGAATAATAAATAAAACTCACTTTAAGGGTCATTCTTACTTACTTTATAGTAAATTATTAAAAAAAAACTAATGTAGAAGACCGTTTCTTTGTTAATTAAAAACGGTTTATGCAATGAAATTGATTTTTCCACCTCAACAGATCAGTCAGCGGCACATAAAACAATAAATTTATTGGTGTGTATTTTACCCATATAGCTTTCTCTTGTATATGTAATATTTTTAAATTAAATTTTTTGTTTTGATTTATTTTTTATAAAAATCATTCGTAACTCCATTATCGTTTGTTTGGTTCTTAATATGCTATGTTAAACAACAACATACTAAAAATAGTTTATAATTATTAAAAAATATATAAATTACATTTTATTTATGCAGAACGAAGAAACTGCACTTTTATTTTTAGTTTAGTTTCCAAAAAAATAAACAGGTACTAAAATAAAAAGTATGTTATTAACATATTATGTAGGCTGTTAAAAGAACACAAACATAAAAAGTTTTTGCCTCAAAAACAAGTGTTTGTGTACCTATGTACAATGTAAAAAAACTCAAATTCAAAGTGATTTTATTGTTTAATATTAGTGTTTTACAATTCAAAATATTGTTTATCTGCTTTAAATAACTCCCCGTTGAAATCTCCGTTGCTGGATTCAGTCTAAAACTGTTTTTATTTTTACAAACCTCACATGTGTGTTAGTGTTGCTTATAAAAATCAGAGGCATTTCTTTAGTATTTATATAAAATTTTCAGGAAAATATGGCCAAAAAATACGAAAAAATATAATTTTTTGATTTTAGAAGCCTATAAACTAATAAAGATATTTTAAATCCATTTTTTTAGCTTAGAGCCCTCTTAAAAGAGAACCAATCGACGGCAAAAAAAATTAATTGGACCTTTATTTTTTTTCTACAACTATTGGCAAAAAAACACTGTGCGCTTTATCTCAAAGTAAAAAACGAGCTGATAAAAAAAAACGGAAAAAGTTCCGAAATCAGCGCATCAAATAGAGCCCGATGCAACTAAAATGGTGTCGGCTAATTTTTGAGTGTTGTGCAGTGTATTTATCTATTATAGGCATACGTATAATAGGTAATGATAAAAACATGATCTGTGTGTTATATATTGCGTTTTAATTAATAAATGTTTGTGCGGACCTGTTATAGCATCGAAATTCATCTGCCTGCTGATAACTATTGTACTTTTAGGAGAAGAGAGAAATTATTTTTTGTTTCGTACGCCTATGTCTGGGTGGACGCAATTTTTTATTTATTTGGAACTCCAGTTATTTAACGAGTATGTGCATATAGAATTCTGTGTATTTTAAAAAATCAATAAAAAAGGGGAAAAGAGCTATTATTTTTCAGCAAAAACAAACAAATATTTTTATGCTATTTTGTTTTAGACAGTCGTTTGTACAAACTAATTAAAACAAAATTTTATTTTTACTAATGATAAAAATACGTATTATACACAATTCAAAATTTTATTTTTATTTATACTTTAAACAATTAAATAAAGTGTCCCAAGAATTTAGTAACATCACCATATACATACCGTCAAAGTCAACTTTTGAACTAGTTTAAGAAGAATAAGAATAAGAATAAGAATATTTATTAATCAATTTTGGTACAAAGTACGTTTGGCAGGTCAGATTAAAATATATGTATGTAACCCTGACTGCAAGAAAAAAATCAAAACTAAAAAAACCACAAAAAACACAGAGATATCGCCTTAAAATTTAAAACTCTTAAATAAGACAACTTAAACCATCTTTTTGCATATATTTGATATTGTAGTGTACGTTTTAATATTTTCAGCTCCTAAAATGTTGTCTGGGGGCATGGAGGGTCATTTTTTTAATGAAAAGGGGATCGTGTAATACATTCTTTTAAATCTTATAAAATCATCTATTTATTTTCAAATTTTTTAAACATGTTTTTTAAGGTTTTAATTTTTCAATTTTTTTTGTTAAATAATGAGATTTATTAAGATTTTTTTTTGTAAATATTTAATAATGTATCATACGACCCCCTGCCCACATTTTAAGAGATGAAAATATGAAACATATGCAAAAAGATAGTTTAGGTTTCCAAATTTATGAGCTTTTATTAAAATAATTACTTGTCTTCATGACTTGTTAAACAAATTAAACAAGTCTTGTTTTATTTTAATCTGAATTTGTTAAAAACCATAATGTATTTAATTTAAATTTTTATTTCAAGTACCTACAACTACAAAAAATATGAAACAATGTGCCTTTGAAAACTGCATTTTTTACCAATCAAAAGTTAATTTTGTTACTAAAAATCAATTTTCAATACCTAAAATAATTGAAATACTAATTCAATAGGATTATTATGGCCATTGTTACAATTACAATACTATATTACAATATACAATATATAGTAGTATTAATTAAACTTTGTAAATGTACCTAGTGTGCAGTTTTTTTTTTTTTTTGTAAAAGCCTAATCAATATACTGAAAGCTTTGATATGTTCATCTGAAACAATGTGGATAAATGTATACCTACAGGGTTATTCAGAAATGAGTTCGAGAATTTTAAGGGGTGATACAATCAGAAGGTCTGGCAGATTAAGGATGAGGGAGGATAGGCAGCAGGTTGGGTAGGTTATCTTGGGGCAGACAAAAAGGGCCATTGGGCCTACTGGTCAGGCGTCGGAGCCTACCCACCTTTTACTACTAAGGGGTGATACTACATTAAAAAATGTGAAAAAGTTCCTATAAAGGTTGGTCCGGAAATGAGCCCTAGTGAAGGTGCGACCCTCCTAAAGGTACATTAAAAAAGTAGTTTTTATTTAATATCTCTAAAACCCTATGAACCACACTAAGGAATTTTTGCAGATACCTTAACAATAATAAAGGCTATAATTTTAAGTAATTTTTATTTAGTAATTTTAACCAGGGACGTGCAAAAGTCACTTTTTTGCCCCAAACTTTTTTATGTGTAAATTTTTTGACATTTTTCCATAATATATAATATATGATTCTTTAGTTAAAAATACATCAAAAAGGTACTTTCCAACCTTTCTCGATAAAATTGCAGTTAAAGAGAAAATTAACATTCTTGTCACCAATAAAAATTTCAATACTGCAGGGTGATTCTACATTAAAAACTGAAAAAAAAAGCTTGTATACATCTAGATTCGAAATTATCTTAAAGAATAAAACTTTTTAAGGGACAGTATAAGCTTAGCTTCCTTAAAAGCGATTTATGGATATTTGTGTACAAGAGCCTTTTTCATAGTTTTTAAAGTTAGAATTGCTCTGCCGTTTTGAAACATTTATTGGCCCTTTTTTAGTTCCTATTTTGGATGCTCAGAGCTGATTAGATTTTGGGGGTAAACGATTCGGGTAAGGGGGTGAGAATAGGCTAAAACTCCTATTTTAAGAGTTTGGTTATAATTAAGTTAAAAATTATTAAATTTTATTAATTTAGCGGTTAAATGAAGAAAATGTCAAACTATTTTTTCTATAATACATTACTTTCAAGATATTGTCGTTTAAAGCAGTAAAACGTTTTTTAGCATAACATTTATTATTTAATTTAAAAAATATATATTTTCAATTAAAGATCATTTTAAGTTCCAAAATAAATATTATGTACAGTTTTTTCCTAAATTATAACGTTTTGGAGACACAGACTTTCAAACTTTAATAAATTATGCAACTTAGTTTATCTAGTTTTTATTGCAATTCAAGATGAGATTAACAGCATCCTAAAAGCCTACAATGAAACAAAAAAAATGTTAGTAGGTCCATGTCCAGACAAAACCCTTGCACCAGGAAGCGGTTATCGCAGAGTTCAGAGCGGCGTCTGCATCGCCGTCTAGCTGAAGCGTCTCGGCGCGGAGTGGGACGGTGAGGGCGGGGGGCGGCGCGCGGGCGGCGGGCAAGGTGCAAAGCCCCGCGCTCCAAGTCGGGTCAGTTTTTTGTGATAATGTGTGATATTGATTCCGGTGCAGCGGGCCGGCGCACCGATGCACGTGCATACCCGGTTGCAGGATGAAAAGAGATGAGACATTGCATTCACACTGGAAAAAAATCAACAATTTTGGGAGTTTTGAACCATTTTAATTTTGTTTACGTAACCCTGAAGTTTGTAAAAGTTATTAAATTTATAATAGCGTCTCTTTATACTGGGAAACTTCTGTTTCCACAAAGAGATATCACCAGCTCCCCCCTCCCACCACGCTACTAAGGGCTAAATAAACACTACTTTAGCTGTCAAATAGTTAACAGAGCGGGCTTCTGTAGCATTGAATAACATTTCTGTGGGGAAATTTTAAGTCCACGATTCCTTGAGGAAAGCTTTAGGCCTTAAGCTACCCAAGTATTACTACTTCTAGATTAATCTGTCTTAAATAATTTTTCATAATATCATAAGGTCGAAAGTTTATTCCTATTTTAATTGTTAAAACAACTTAACTATCTTTCCTTTAAATTGCAACAAAAAAAAAATGAGAAGAAAAGAAAAGATAGCATGTCCAGTTAGTTAGTTTTAAAATGTGAGTCTCTATAACTATGTTTTATGTTAATTTGTTTTCTTCTCTCTGAAAATTATTTGTGTAATTCATATGATAAAGATAACATTAGTAAAAATCATTAGCCGATGTTGATAAAAAGTTTGTAAATCATTAATTAACATTAGGAAAATGAGAGGTTCTAGAATTGAACCTTGAGGTCCCTAAATTAGATACGAAGATCTCTTAAATAGAGATTTTATAGAGCAGAAATTTTATGCAATAGAGATGTTATGGAGTAAAGATATAATTCTGTCAGGTATATTATACTTTTAAAAAGGAAAATTTGAAAAAGTTTTTTGGCAAATTTATACAATAGTTGGAAACAAGTCAAAAAATACCATGTTTTTACATTTCTCGACGTTTTAGACCTTTCTGAGTCGAAATCAGTAAAATTGCGTCTGTCTATCTGTCTATAAACTAGATGACTCTATTTCTAGAAAAGATATCGACAAGCATTTTTTTTTTGTATATTGTTTCTTATCATCTTTCGAAGAGCTGATAAGATTTTGAGGGAAAACGATTTTGGGTAAAACTCCTATTTTTTTTAACATATTTTAATTAGGTTATTTATTATTGGATTTTATTAATTTAGTGCTTACATGAAAGACTTTTTTAAACTGCTCAAAGAATGCAACACATATTTTCGTTTGGACTTTTCTTGAAATTTCAAGAAAAAAATGTTTGTAGTATTTATACTTTGTTTTCAAAATATTGGACTTTAAAGTAATAAAATATTTTTTTAGCATAACTCCATTTTTTGTTATCTAACTTCAGAAATATTTATTTTAAATGAAATCTCTTTTCCAGGCCTATAACAAATATCATATAAAGTTTTTGCTAGAGCATAAAGTTTTCGAGATACAGACTTTCAAACTTTAATAAATTATACAACACGCAGATGTATTAATGGTTGCTTTTTCACACAACTTCCCTTTTCATAATAGTGCATAATGTTTACAACTGTTCTTCCAGTTTTTAGTCATAAATGCTAAAGAAGTTTTTCCAGTGAGTAAGTATTTCCATCTTGCTTCTCTTCAAGACAGAACGAATCTGAATTAGAATCAACGCTCTTGATCCACAAACCAACAACAATAACAGTCTTAATTAATGAAATAAAGCCACGTGAATTTTTTTCAGTGTCTCCACCGTGGCGGGGGCGGTGCATTGTGCAGACGAATAAGCGTCCACGGGTGGCAGAGACGTCTACCGGCGGCGCGGCAACAGCGCCGCACTTGGTTCATCTCGCGAGATCGCAGTAAACCATGAGGTCGACCTCCGTCTGCCATCCCCACTGCCGGTGCAGCTGCAGAACCTCGGCGGACACTCAAAAACTCTGAATGCAACGGCGAATGTTTAACCGGCGCTCCTTGGAACCGCGGATGCTGCACTTCTTACTACCTTCTTGCCATTCGCTACCGTTGTCTGTGTAGACGACGTCCACCGATGCACCGGGTCGACGCGCGCTCTTTCGGTGTGATCCTCTTTTTGTTCTTAGTTTGTGCCCCATGTGACAGTGTGATTGTGTGACGGTTGTGACTCTCTGTGAGTTCTTATGACGATTAACCATGGCTATCAATTTTTCGGCCTCTTTTGCCGCATGTCTGGCCGCCGGCCTCAAAGTTCCCCGCCAAATTATGTACTGCATCTCACAAGGTAGGATTATAATCGAATTAAAAATTTTAATTTTGAAAAAAAAATAAAAACCTTTCTATGATAACGTTTTCATTCGAATTTATTGCTTTCATTTAGCAGACTTCATAGCTAGTTATTTACTATCACGATTATTTTCAAGTTTATAATGTTTTTAAGTATTAAAAACCCTATTTCAAATGGGGCTTTGCAACCCTGAACTTTTTATCAACGCAATACAAAATTGAGACGAACATTTAAGGGCTTTGAAGCACAGAAATCTAATTTATTAATACATACAATATAAAATATAACTTAAAAATTAAAATATTAAAAATAAAAACGCTTTTTTGTACATTTAACGCACTTTATGGCGACGAGGCAGGATAATGAAATTCAAAATTTTAAATTAAAACATTTCTAGGATAACGTTTTTATTCGAATTTATTGCGTGGATTTGGCAAACTTAACAGCCAGTATCAGGATTATTTTCAAAACAACTAACATTTCAAACTTCAAGTATCTACGGTTTTTCAATATTAAGAAACCTATTTCGAATGGGCTTTGGACCCTGGATTTTTTATGCAAGGCAGAACAAAAAAAATGAGATGGAAATTTGAAGGCTTTGAAGCATAAAAATCAAATTTATTAATAAATAAAATAACTATAAAATTTAAATATTTAAAATAAAAAAATTAACGGAGTTTATATATATAATTTTGAAAACAAAATAAAAACTTTTATAGGATAATGCACTAAGAGCTTGTTACCGTAGTAAATACTAAACGTTTTTGCTTATATGCAGTAGTCGGCATAAACTCAGTTATGACTCATCAACGTTGAAAATAAACACAGAAACATAGGCTTACGGAATAATTTTGCCGAATTATGGGGGAAATTTTTATAAAGGTCACTAAATCGAAACATTTGACGACTAATTTGTTGCACACAACAATATTGACTATACATATTAACTATACATAAGTATACATATCGGTGTTTTTCATTTTTATCTTTTAAGAATACGAAAGTTTTAAATTTTTATTTATCGATAACTTTTTTTCCCACCTTACTCGTTTAAATCGAATCATTAAAAAAAATCAAGATAAAAAGAAATAAAAATGTAAATATTTAAAACCTCGCGTCAACGCTAGAGTTGACGCGGTGCCTATGCGAGTACTGGAAATTTGCCGAGTACTGCTTATATGGGACCCCATGAAAGTTTAGTTAAAATTCGCTGGTTGCTACAGTAATACTTACCGTTGTTATAGTTCTGGTAATTGTAACAACCAGCGAATGTTAACTAAACTTTCGTGGGGTTCCATATAAGCAAAAACGTTTAGTATTCACTACGGTAACGATCTTTCAGTGTTTTTATTTGAATTTACTACGTGCGTTTAACAGACTTCACAGCTAGTTATTTAATATCACGATTATTTTAAAATACACTAATATTTCAAAATTTAAGTTTCTACGGTTCTTAAATACACGGTGTTTGAATTACTTTGGTACATAATAAAGGGGGTGATTCTACATCATAAAACATGAAAAACCAACAAAGGAACTTATGTCCGAAAATAAGCCCTAAGAGAGCTACGACCGTTCGAAAATGGACATATTGAATAGGGAACAAAAAAGCGCCAATAAAATTTTAATGCTGCAGAGAAATTGTTCATTTGAAACTAAGCAAAAAATAATTCTTAACCGAAACAACTAAATTTATTGTTAAAGGACTGATAGCTTTTAAAAAAGTAAAATTTTGGTGGAACAAAATGCTCTTCCTCTGAATTGCATTTTTTTTAAACGATTGCTCCTAGAGTTGTACTATATGATATTTTTTATGTACATATACTCAAGGCATCTATATTTTTTACAAAAAAAATTAAAAAAAATCACATTAAAATGTTAGGGGCAAAAATGTGTTAAACTGCACATATTTTGTCCGTCTAGGCACGCCTCTGGTTAGATTTAAAAAAAAAATAACATAAACCATCTGCCCTTATTAATACAAGTATACGTGCAAAACCTCGCCCCTCTAGCTCAAAGGGTTCCAGAGCTATTAATTAAAAACCTTATTTTTAGTAAAATTTTAAAGGGTCGTAACTCTCTTAGGGTTCGATCCCGGCCATATGTTCCTATGTTGGTTTTTCATATTTTGTGATGTAGAATCATACCCTTTATTAAGTAATTAAAGACTGCACGGTGTGTATAGTTTTTATATTCTTTGAATCATGATAATTTATAGCTAATTTAGGTACTTTCACTGCATAATTATTTTTTTTATTAATCAAGGTTGAGTTTGCAAGTCCCAGACTTGGTTCCTATCAAAATCATTTTAGACGCCCACACATTCATGATGCATCGATGCATTTTATAATATAAGCAACTTATATTGTTTTAAATTGCAAATAATTTTTAAATTTCTTGATCTAAAATATTCCTTTAAATCGAAAATAAAAAGAAAATACCTACATGAAATAAATTTTTTCTTTAAAGTTACGGGAAAAAGAATCCTAAAATTAAAAAGAATGCTGGCCAGCAGTAGAAGATGGAGCAAAATTGTGGGATCATAACAAGATAAAGCCATTTCAGCCGATTCATTTTAATTAAGATTTTTTTGAAAAAGTACCTATGATGATATTATTTCGACATTTTTTTTTCTTAAAATTAATGGAGAGTCCCTAGCACAAGCCAGAAGCTTATTTAGGGCTCTCCATGACTTTATAAATAAATAAATAAATAAATAGAGTAGTAACAGCTTTATTTACAAATGGCTCCCCAGTTTTTCTACAGCTTTAAAATTTTGCGATTATCAAATCATCATATTATCAAAACAAGGTTTTTAATTTGTAACCATGTGTAATTTCTTTTATAATAGTGTATTATGCACCTAGTATGCGAACTAAGTCTTTAGTGTTCGAGACTGAAAAAAATCAGTCGAGAACTCTTAAGACAGTTCACATACGTGGTGCATATACTAATTTTTCTACTACCTAAAGCTAGTAACTCCAAATATCAGTTTTAAATAAAGTTAAAAATTATTTTGACAAAGCTGTCAGTTTGACAAATAAGTTGAAAAAAGTTAGTAGTTGTCTCAAAATTTTTTCATTATCAAATTAAGGAAAAATGTATTTTTAACTTACCAAATTAAGGGGTCTTTCTACCTTCAAATTTTAAAAATATTTTGTTTTTAAACATTTTTTTTTATATAAAAACAAAAAGGATATTATTGTGAAATTTTGTAGGTATGTTTATTTATATTTAAAGAATAGGGAACTTTCAAGTATTACGTAAAGCAAATTTTGATCGTTTTGGACTTTTGGCCAAGTGGTAAAAACACACTTTCAAAAGTTCATTTGACATATGTCATACTATAAAGTCAAAAGAATTTCCATTTAATCACAATTTCATTTCATAAATTCTCATTTTTTAAAAAGTATCACGTAAGTCAAAGGCACTTTTAAATCCGTTCTTACCCCTTGGCCTCAGAATTATTGTTGTATCCTATGTAAGAAATGCTTCCTTATGAAAAAACAAAAATCCATGGTGTCCTCGTCGTCAAAACAAAGTCAAGAAGAAAAAAGTTACACAAAATCAAGTTGAAAAGTTGTCTCGAATCTCTTGCTCAAAATATAAAAAAATAAAGCAAAAGTCTTGAAAAGTCTAATAATAACAAACAATAAAGCTTCATCGTTCGAGTTTCTCTTTTGTTTTTGTCTTCTTGTTTTCGGCATTGCACTTGCGATAAATTAAAATAGCACCCTAACAAAACATTTACACGTACATTCAGGGTGTTCTACAATTTTTGGAACATATATTTTAAAAGAAATAAAATTAAATTAAGGAATTGCATTGCAATTATTGCAATATAAGAATAAGTAGGAACATAAACATACCGTGCGGTCCAAAAGTCACCTCGCCCCTCTTAACTCTGAACAAGTTGAGATATCGACTTCAAATTAGGAATACTTAAATAAGACAACCCAAACTATCTTTTTAAATATATATGATATTTCATTTCTTAAAATGTTAAATGCTCATCAAACCTAAATTTATAAAAATTGAAAAAATCTCAAAGCAGAAAAGCATGTGGACATTACAAAAATCTAGCATCATGACAAACCCGCAAACGTGTTTTCAGCCTTTTCCGGGTATGCCAAGTTTCTCTTCTAGTTTTAAATTTGTCAAAATATATTTTTAAGATTATTTATCATGTTTTTACATTGCCCTATGCAAAAATAGACTTGTTTCTGTACCTCGCATATTTGGTACCATTTCCTTATTCTCCATTTGGGATTAATCATATTCATTTGGCTCTGGTTTGGAACAGAACAGCGCTGGTTAAATGAGCGCTCGGATAAAATAGCTTGTCCCAAAATAGTGCTGGTCAAATGAGCGCTAGTACAAAATAGCGCATCATAAAATAAAGCTTGGATAAAATATATCAAATAATTTAATTGACAATAAAACATTAAAAATTTAAAAAACACCAAATACGTTAAGGCAAACCAAAGTTTCCCATTAAAAAAAACACCAAACCAGCAAAAAAACAAAGCAACCAACGTAAACGTAAACCAACGTTTCCTATTAAAAAAAAACACCAAACCAACAAAAAACCAAACCATCCCACGTTAACGTAACAAAGTTTACCATAAACAAAACCAGCAAAAAACTAAACCAACCAAAGTTAACGTAAACCAATGCTCCCACTAATTTTTGTGGGCCTGATGCGCACTGTAACCCTGAATTCATTCAGAAAGCGCTCTTTTGAGACCCGCTATTTTGTCCAAGCGCTCTTTTGAGACACGCTATTTTGTGACGCTCTATTTTGTCCAAGAGCTCTTTTGGGTCGTGCTATTTCTTTTGGAGCGGAGCGGGTAACATTTAACCATCATTTTCCTTGAAAATGTGAGCAACTAAATACGTACAACTAACAAATAACAATTGTTACCAGATTTTTTGTCTCCAATCTTATACTTGACAGATACGTCACATTAAGGCAATCCAAGCTTACCTAGAATGGATAATTTGAGGAAATAATTTAAATAAAAGAACTGGCTAGGGGTACAATGAGATGGAGAACTACCTCAAACCAGTTCTGGGACTGACTGAAACCTGATAGCGTCAAACGGGTATATATGCAACGTTTTTTTTTACATTTTTGTATGTATTTTTGGAACTTTTAAAAAATCGTTTCTTCTTTTTTCGAACAGTTTCGAGTTTGTTTTTATAACACCCTAAGGGAACGTTCAAGTATTACGTAACGCAAATTTTAATCATTTTGGACCCCCACCCTCCCCTGTAACGCTTTTTTCATATACCATTAACATGGGCGTAACACTCCAAAATAAAAAAATCAAATTTTATTTCGAATATAGAAAAATTATAAAAGGTAAACCTGCAAAGGTGTGAAAAACTCTACATATTATATGCTCTGTCAGCTTGTATTTTATTTTTCATATGTCTATAATATTTCTATGGCTAATAAATTTATTTTTATGCTCCTTAAAATTCCTTAAACTCTCTACTTCAATAATATTTGGATCTGACACACTGTACGTCTCAGCAGCTTGCCCAAACGAAATTTTTTCATTTATAACTGCTTGTAAAGCCAACTTCATATTAGCGGTGTTATAACTGCGGCGAAATGGAGTCCCGGGTACGTGAATGTGCTTTTCGATGTTCGATATAGCCTCAAAAAATAAACTTTTTGCTTAAATCCTATTTTTTACTTAAATAAATGGAGAATATCGGTTCAGTTTAGATAAGCATATTGATAAGGTTATGATCTTTATTTTTTCTCATTGTAGTAGTACCAGACGAGAATATTTGGCTATATCAAAAAAGCAAAAATTTTACTGTAAACTAATATAAAATTTTGTATAAAACTTTTTTGCGGTAAATACCCAATACTTTTGCACCAAACACTATCTTAATTTAATCTTATAACATAAAAATCCCTAAGATATCAACAGCTGACTACCAACGTCGGGATTTTTAAAATAACTACATGTCGATATAACCCCTGCATTCGATATATACCCGGTCGACGGTAATAATAAAAAAATATATATTTTTAGCAAAATCTTTTGAAACATGGATTTTTTAAAAATTCATATTTTGTTTCTTTCTTTTCAAGTCTGCAAGTTAAAAAAAATAAAAAGTTTGGGTTTATCTTACTGCAAAAATTTAATTACCAAACCAATTAAAATTTTACCTTTCAGTAGATACAGATAATAAAAACTGACATTTGTTTACATCTAATTATCTAGAGCATTTTCGCATTCTGTAGTATTATACTATACTATAATAGTCCTCGCAGTTAAAATTGCAGTAGATTTTTCCTGGCAGTCAATTTATCATTAACCAATATATTTGGATATTATAAATTTTATCCGATAACATAGCAACCGCCCGTTTGTCATGAAACTACTTATAGTTTTTTTTCTATTTTGCGACTCATAATCGCACGCATTTTGCGTGTTCTTATAGGAGGTCTCTACTTTTTTTTCTTTTGGGTTGGCAACAGACAAAAGGTATTTTTTTATAGGAGCGATTATTTTACACTATATATTCCAAGCTATGTGCATGCCTGAGAAATATCTGTTGTATATTTTTAACGATTCACTCACCGCAGTAATGAGGAGAATCCAGCGCATGCGCACTGATTCTGTTTTGACGTATGCCTAAAATTATTTTAAGGTTATGAAACATTCTTTTGCAGAATTTAACAAAAATATCTACTTTTTTTATGCATATTGTTACACCAGCCAAGCATTTATTTTTTAATTAGCTAAAGCTAAATTATTTAGCCTAGATATAATCCTATTTGATTCTTAAAATATATCGCCTTCTAAATTCTGAAATATCGTATCTGAAAAATGCCTCCCATTAAAAAAAAACACCAAACCAGCAAACTACCAAACCAAACCAAACCATTATCTATTCTAACAAAAAAACTAGTGTACTGGTAGTAGTAGTTTGGTAGTTTGCTGGTTTGATGTTTTTTTTTAATGGGAGGCGTTGGTTTACGTTAACAATGGTTTGGTTTGGTAGTTTGCTGGTTTGGTGTGTTTTTTTTTTAATGGGAGGCGTTGGTTTACGTTAACAATGGTTTGGTTCGGTAGTTTGCTGGTTTGGTGTTTTCTTTTTAATGGAAGGCGTTGGTTTATGTTAATAATGGTTTGGTAGTTTGCTGAGGAGGTGACTTTTGGACCGCACAGTATACTCTGATATAGAACATAAAACATTGTTTAATGCTGTAATACTCTGATATATGAATTTTTGTCTGTAATGCTTTCTCGTCCAATGACCATAAACATAACCTATAAAACAGATATTTCTCAGGCATGCGCATAGCTTGGAATTTATAGTGTGAAATAATCGCTCCTTTTTTTATTGACTGAAAACGCACTTTAGAAATAGCTTATGAAGGTGGGATGGAGAGCCGTCTCAAATCAGTATTAGCAGTAAAAAACTTTATGTAAGTAATTATGTCCTGCAAATACTTGTTATTAAAAAGTTCAGATTAACTTTAAAGCTTTGTTAACAGAATCAAAAAAAAAATAAAAATTATGTACTTATGTTTACTATTTTTTTTTTTACATATGTTTACTATTTTCTTCGGAAAGCAAAAAGTTTGCCATACCGTGTATTCTGCAATAAAACGAATTAAGAAATATCTTTTTAAATTAATAGGTTCAGTTAATTTAAATTAATAAAACTGTTAATTAGACGTGGATGTACTATCTTATCGTTTTTTGAAAACCAAATAAATACATTTTGAAAAATCAAATAAATAAATCTGTTGAAATTAAATACGCGTGCCATTTTTATTAGTTAATTAAATTAAAATAGTAAATTAAAGTACTAGTTTCATAACAAACGTTTTTAGCGCACTAGTAATTTAGAAAACTCGCAGCAAGCGGATCGTTTTCTAAACTTGTACTCGTGCGCTAAAAACGTATGTTATGAAACGAGTGCTTTATACAATTTTTTCTATTTTGCTCTAAAATTAAAACAAAAAAAAACATTAAATTGATGACTGATGATTTTTATTTCGGGTTGGCATTACAGTTTTCGCCATGTTTAAAATTCTAAGAACAAATGATATTTTGATATATTTTATAGTCAGGTCTTCTCTTTTTCACTGCAAGTAACCAAGCCACAATTTTAACATGGTAAGAAATAACCTACACCTACAAAATTTTGTAGAAAATTAAACTTTAAAGCGACGTTGACATTTGCACGGAAAACGTCAAGCGATAGGCTTTTGTCTGTTGCCAACACAAAAGAAAAAAAGTACAGACCTCTTTTAGGCCTGTAAAAACACGCAAAATGCGTGTGATTATGAGCTTATAAAAGTCGCAAAATAGAAAAAACTATAATAGAAAAACTTCCAACAGAATGGTAATAGTTTTAAAAATAAAGTAAAAACAATCATGATTTTCCACACATGTATGATATTATTTTGCACGCGCATGAAATATGACACTTTCTTACTCTCTATATCGTGTGAAATTTTTCGTTTTTATAGGTGGTCCTAGAAAAATGTGATTCATTATTTTCCTTGGAAAACAATCATTCATAAAAAGTTTGTTAAACTGTGTTATTTATTAACGAAAATTTGTTTGGACTTGTACATCATAAATTATATAGATACTTACACAAAAATATACATTCAAATATATATACACCTATTACCATAATTGCATATGCAAATAAAATTTGCAAATATTAATTATGAAATTAATAACACAACACACAAAAAAAGGTCTGTTTTCTCAGACGAGTCAAGTGATAAAAGTTGAAACATCACTTTTTAGAGGTTAGCAACAAAATGCGACCTGACCAAGTCAAGCCAACCTCTGAGTCGGACCACAAAAACGTATAGAAATATGTGTCTCGTCTGGGGAAATGGAGCATTTTTTTGTGTGCCTATTTTTCCAGACACGACAAACATTTCTATACGTTTTTGGGGTCGCTGAATCCGAATATGGGGTTGGTGTGACTCGGTTGAGTCACATTTCGTTGCTAACCTCAAAAAAGTCATGAAATGTGTTTCAACTGTCATTACTTTTTTGAGGTTAGTAACGAAATGCGACCTGACCGAGTCAAGCCAACCCCAGATTCGGATTCACCGACCCCAAAAACGTATAGAAATGTTTGTCTTGTCTGGGGAGACAGACTTTTTTTTGTGTGCCTGTGAAATTAATTTTTGGAAAAAAAATCAAGTACGGTACTTGGCAGATTTAATAATATTAAATCTTTAACCATATTTGATGTGACAAAAAATGCAAAGGACGTGGACTTTGCAGTTTTCCTCGGGTCTCTAATAGTTTAAGATGGGAAAGCAGAGCAGAGCAACTCGTTTATTCAAAACTAGACAACTTTACAAACTACGCGGTAAAAAAATAATGTTAAATAATGTAAAAATACCTTACACCGATGTGTTAAATGGCTTCTTAGGAGAGCTAGAAGACGTTTAAGGGAGATTTTTAGAATATTATTCACTTCATAACTCAGGAACGGTTTAACTTATTGGCTTGATATTTTCACTGTAGTATTCAACCAATAAACATTATTATTTTATGACATAAAAAAATTAATTGTTTAAGCAGGGGCGGACTTACAGTTTTACATATAAATTATGAGGTACCCATTATCTACGCCCCTGGTCAAAAACTTAATTTTAATAAAACGTTAAATGATTACATTTATTGGTTTTATAGTTCAGTAAAAATTTCATATTGATAAGTTAAACCGTTTCTGAGAAATGAAGTTATAAATATTCTAAAAAGCAATTTAGCTCCAGCGTCTATGAAATCTTTTTTATCATTTTTTGACTTAAAATCTGAATATCTAAAACAATTGAATGAAAATAAATGACAATCGTTTTTCTCAAAAACGCATCGATAGATTTTTTTAAATTTGGTCTAAAAAAGATGCCAAAGCTCTAAATAATTGAATTATGAAAAAAAACTTAGGTTGTATGAAAGTTGAGCTAAAAATCGTTTCCAGACCGGGGTGCTTAGTTTACTAAGTAGGTAATTTTTTAATTCGGGGGTCTTAATCCAATAAAGCCGGCAAATTTATGTTTAGCCTTAAGTAATTTAGTTTTTAAGTGAGTGTTTGTTGCGATTATCACAGGACTTTTACAGGACTTCACATTTATATTACAGATTATGTATGCCTTGTTGTGTTTTTTTTTAAGTTTGTAATTTTTGTGATTTCTGTTTTGGAGATATAGTGCGTAATATTAGTACATAATGCTAATAAAATTTAATTTGAAGAGATGAACATTGTATAGTATGCAAATTACGTTGCAACCTTGCCGTAAGAAGTTTTTTAAAAGTTATTTTAAAGTTTTTGAAGTATTTTATTGAATTACAAATTTATTAAATAATGTTAATAGTTTACAATATAATTACAGATTGATTGAAAGAAAGTAAAAAGCTACATAGGTAAACTATGCTGACAAAACAATATACATTTTATTATATAAACAATAAGTTGCTGAGTAGCATGACTCCGGTCATGTAACTCCTCCCTCCTCAAAATGAAGCATCCCCTGGGAGGTTGAAGTTCTGTCCGGGGGGGAGTGGTTGGAGTTCCTCTTCCTGTGGAATGGGTTCTCTCTTTCTCTCCTGGATTCGGCTTCTGATGAATTTCAGTCCAAAATATGTTAACGCCATGACGATTACCACGTAGAGGGAAATGGTCATGATGCTTGGGGTGAAAATATCTTGTTGATTTTTCTCCATTGGTATAACTGCATTTTCCGAAATTTCGTTTAATTTCAGCGTTTTTAGGTTTATTTTTAAATTTTGTATTTGTCGGTCCTCTATGGCAAGGTTTAAATTATTTACGAGGGCAGGCTTTCCAGATGATTTTTCTTCGAAAAATAGCTTGTTTTGTTTGAAAAAAATTTCGCAGTTTTCTTCTTTTATGAGGTAAATTCCTTGAAGTGACTTAGTTTCGCTTTCTTCGTTGCATTTAATGTGGAGTTTTTCTTCGTTGGGAAATACTCCGAGAAACTGGTTAATTTCCGGGATGACTTCCATATGGTTTTCGGTAATATCAAGTTTTATATACGAGCATGAGTGTGAGTTTTCCTGTAGGATAATATTCTTCTCACAAGTCACATCCTGACTTGCTTGCAAATAGTTTGCGCATTGAAACCTTTTGCCCTTTTTACAAATGTCATTCAATGGTACAAATCCATTTTCTTTTGACTTTAATAAATATTTAGTTTTTGGAATTATCGTCACAAACTCTGATTTGAACAGGGTAGGGATGGGTGTGAGGCGGTATAATTCAAAATCTGTTTCGTAATTTATTGGGAGGGATAGAAAATATGTTATTCTTGTAGGCTCAATTTGACAGTTAATTTGAATAAGGTTTTCAAGTTCTAAAATGTTTTCGTATTTTAACTCCACTGGGAGTTGGTTTTTATAGTGTTCGGCGATTTTTCTAATTTCGAGGAATAATTCATCTGTTTTTATTATGCTAGGGTGCATTGTTTTCAACTTACAAAATGTTATCGAGTTTTCGATATCCGTTAGAATATTTAAAATTGTATTATATATAATTAAAATTTGGTTATGGAGGTCTTGTGCAACCAACATAAAAATTTGGCTCTGAACTTTTTCGTTCATGAAGTTATTTAATTGTAAAATTTTATTTTTTAAAATATTTTCATTATGCTGTATTTCTTGTAGAGTATCATTAAAATTTTGTATTAGTTTTTGATTAATAGAGTATTGTTGATTTAATTGCGACTGAAAGTTATCGTTTTTCTTGCGAATGTCGGTTAAAATTTTGTATATTTTTTCACCGTCATTTGCATCTAAATTACCTGTAATGCCCTTAATTATGGTTCCAAAACCATTAATAAGTCCCCGTTTGTTTCTTGTGAAACTTTCATTATACCCTAAATTAATATGATTAATTTTTTCATAAATTTTTCCCTGTGTATAGTTAATAATTTTCTTATAATTATCTAATTCTCTACTATAAAAAGTTTTGTTAATCTTAAGTAAATCTAGCCTATTATATTCTAAGTTAAGTTTTTCGAATTGGTCGAAAAGTGGTTGCAATTCGTAGTAGTGGACAAAAGTATGGTCCGTGCGCTGCAATTTGCAGGGCCCAAATTTATAGGAAGGATACCAAGGTTTGTTGTTATGTTGCGGATGTCCGCTGCTCGTCCGCATGTGAGCAACCTGGAATAGATAAATCTTGTTGAGTTTTTGAGTTACTGTTTTTTCTAGGGCGTTTTATATTCGAAAGGTGGATTTTATCTATGGTATTAAAATGGGTTGGGTCAATTTTTGCGGTTTTTAATTTCCAGTTTATATTTTTGATTTTTTCTTTTTTGAATTTATTTTTGGTTTTTGACTGTTTTTGTTTATTTTTAACGAATACTTTTTCGGGTATACTTTTGGGAATATCTTCACGTTTTTCATTTAATTTGTTAATAATTTTTTCTTTCGTCTTTTGTGCGTCTTTGTTTATTTTTTGATATAAAATTTTGGTTTTTTCTTTATGGTTAAATATATAGTTATTCATTAATTGTTTGTTCAATTCTAAGTTAAAGGGTGAATCTGTGCCTAAGTGTCCTGTGATTATTTCTGAAGGTTTTAATTTTGTAGTGCTATGTATTGTATTATTATAGGCCAATATTGCATAATTTATTTTTATCTCAATTGGCTCGCTCTTAAAAATATCTTGGTTATTAAGTAACCTTATGTGCTCGATTAGGGTGGAGTGAAATCTTTCTACTGGAGAATTTGAATCGGGGTGTTGCGAGCTTATGAAGTGGATTTTGATTTTATGGAGTTCTAGTAACTCTTTTAACACACCGCTATTAAACTCACCACCATTATCCGATACGATTTGTTCGGGGATGGAATGGTGCGTAAAATATTTTATGAGATTATTTACTACTTCTATGCTTGAAGCAGCACTTAGTTTATACGCTTGACTATATTTTGAGAAAGTGTCAATTATTGTAAGAAATTTAGATTTTTCTAGGGTGATACTGTCCATGTGTAAAATTTGGAATGGTCTAGTCGCTGTCGGTGTCAAGTTAAATTTTAATTTTAGGGGGTTTCTGTCGTATTTCGTAAGTTGGCAAATTTCACAGTTATTTATGTACGTTTGAATCACACGACGTTGATTCGGAAAATAGTACGACTCTTTTATACGTTTTTCGGTTTCTTCGATTCCCCGGTGGTTCGTTTTTCCCTCGTGAAAATTTTTTATAATTTCTTTTATTTCTACCTCCCCTATTACGTCTGTAAGGTATTTTGTACACCTAATTAAATTTATTTGTCCATTTTTAAAATATGTTTGTAATACAGCACAAAATTGTTCATAGATTGGATCCTCGAAAAATACATAATACTTAATTTTTGGGGCGATATATTCTTTCATAACTTTTATTACATCTTGTTCAAAATTATTTTTTGACAATTGAACAAGCATTCTTTGTTTTGATTTATAGAGGATAACGATTGAGGGGGTTGCAGGGGCAAATTCTACTAGTGAAAGAATAATTTGGTTTTTGCCATAATTGACTGGACAAGTTACTATTGGGACACCAATAATTGGGTTTTCCGCGTTAGAGTGTACTGTATTAAGATCGGTTTCTGTAGGTTGTTCCGCTTGCTTAATATTTTCTTCCCGCTCTAAGTCGTCAAGGTCCCCTGTTTCAACAATTATAGACATATTGTCTGAGTCTTTATTCGCGGAAAAGCTGTCGTTAAACTTTTGCATATAATCTAATAAGGGTTCATTAATATTGTCTGTAATGTCAGGTTCGTCATTTGTCAACTCTTCGCAGAATTCTTCTATAAAGCTGGAAATAGCACTTTTATTATTTTCGTGATTAGTGACGTTAATTTCAACTTTTTGGGGTGGGTCAATATTGTAAATAAGTATTTTAATTTTAGAGTTTTGAAATATAATTTTAATTAAATTAAGTATGATATCCCATTTTAGGTTATCTAGGCCGGATCCAATTTTTGGCATAGCTACAGTAAAATCTTGTAGCTCTAAACATAATCTTTTGAGGCTTATCAAGGCGGAAATTATAGTAGTGTAGGTGGGTTTGTCCCTAAATATCTTTTTGGTAATTAAATAATAAATATTTCTTGTAGGAAGTTTTAAATATGCAACTTCACCTACAGGTTTGTTTTGTGCTTTTAGTGTGTTTACGCAATTAAATTTTTCCCTGAAATTACGGGCGATTCCTTTTTTCATGCTAAAACACTGGGAGACGCAATGAGCAAGAGATATATTCTCGTCACAATTAAATAGATCATTGTCGATTATTTTTACATTATTATTAATTATATTAAGGTTATTATAAATTATTTGACGAAGAGTTTCATTTTTATAAACGGCGTCTGAAAGTTCATTTAAATTTATTTCGTACGTGGGAATAGATTCGCATATATTGTCATCGTAATCTGATACTTCCTTATCTTTGAAACTCGTACGTGACTTTATGTTATTTTGTAGAGGTGAATTACTTATAGTATTTTTATTGTAATTATTACTTAAAACTTGGGCATAAGTTAAGTCAGTGGCGTTACCGATTTTTTTTATTTGGGGGGGTTCGTTTGTGGGGTTTTGTAGTTGGTCGGGATTTTTGGGAATATCGGTTTCTGGGTTTATTACGATGCGTGACAAGGCATCTGCGTTACTATTAAGGACACCTTTTTTATAAATAATTTCATAATCATATTCTTCTAAGTACAACCGCCACCTACATAATTTGGAATTAGGTTCTTTAAGGGAGAACAACCACTGCAAGGGTTTATGGTCAGATACTATTGTAAATTTTCGGCCATAAAGGTAGGGCCTAAAGTATTTAACAGCCCAAACGATTGCTAGGAGTTCCCTTTCGATAGTACTTAGATTACATTCTGATTCGTTAAGGGTGCGACTTGCGTAAGCTACTGGCAAATCAGAGCCTATTTTCCCTTGTGACAACACCGAACCTAAAGCAAAACTAGAAGAGTCGCAAGTTAGAATGAAGGGTTGATTAAAATCTGGATACTGCAGTATGGGTTGGTTAATCAACAAATTTTTACAATGGTTAAAACATTTTACATACTCGGGGTCCTTAATATTAATTTTATGATTCTTTTTCAGACAGATAGTCATAGGTTTAGTTATTTTCGCAAAATCTTTTATGAATTTGCGGTAATAACCCAATAGTCCCAAAAAAGCCTTAATTTGTCGTGTAGTTTTAGGAATAGGATAGTTTTGAACAGCTTTAATTTTTTCAGGATTCGGTTTTACGCCCTGGGGTGTCACTATATGACCTAAAAACGCTACTTCTTTTTGCAAAAATTCGCATTTATCGACTTGTAATTTAAGATTAGCAGATCGCAATCTATCAAAAATCTCTTCGAGATTGTTTATATGTTCTTGTAAACTTGTACTAAAACAAATGATATCATCAAGAAATACGCAGCATTTTTTATTTAATATACCCCTTAACAGGTTGTCCATGACCCTCTGGAATGTGGCTGGGGCCGTTTTAAGGCCAAAGGGCATGCGCAGGAATTCATAGTGACCATTTTCTGTGCTGAAAGCAGTTTTTTGAATATCCTCCCTAGCCATTTCCAGCTGGTGATAACCACTGGCTAAATCCATTGTACTAAAGTATAAACAACGTCCCAACTTGTCCAATAAGTCCGTAATGTTCGGCAATGGGTATCGGTCATCAATAGTTTTTTCATTTAATTTACGATAGTCAACTACTATGCGCCATTTGCGTTCAGCAAAAGGGGCACTTTTCTTGGGGACCACCCAAATTGGCGAACTCCACGGGCTATAAGAGGGTCTTATGATTTTTTGTTGTAACATTTTTTTAATTTGTTTATCTACCTCTTGCTTATGGACATTTGGAAAACGATAGGACTTTGTGTACACTGGTATTTCGTCTTTAGTAACTATTTTATGTTTAATTTTATGCGTAAAAGTTAAGGGTTTTCCTTCTGAATGAAAAATATCAGAGTACTCATTTAAAAGATTTAAAATTGCTTGTTTTTCCTCTGCATTCATATGATTTATTTTAATTTTAGACAGATCAATTGGCGAGTTATCGCAATATGTATTAATATTATTAAAATTAGAAGCTGTGTGGTGTTCGTATTCGTCGAACATTTGCACAGTTATTGGGTTTATTTTAGCAGAAATGTCCCTATCTGTAGGGTTAACAATACTACAATAAGTAGAAAAATCTTTTACACTGGCTACGCTTTCTATTATTTCTAGATCACCAGCTTTCATGTGAGGAATTATTACGTCACCATTTTTAACATTTTTAATATTTATTTTAATAATTTGTTCTGTCTTGGCAGGGACGACTATGCTGTCGGCCCCACTAGATAACTCAAGGTAGTGAATTTTGATTCTGCGGGATGGTGTAATTAATACATCATTATGCAGGTCGACAATCGCGTTTAATTTCTTTAGGTTATCTAAGCCTAGTAGACAGTCAAATTGTTTATGAAAGTTGAACATATAAAATTTAAGATTAATGTTATTTTTAAACAATTTGCCACACGGGATCTTTGTACTATACTTTTCCAAGGAAGTACCGTGTGCACTAGATATTAAAAATGGGTCATGTATAATATTCCTAGAAAAAAATTTATTTGCGATGTCATGTTTAACAAACGACTTTGTGCTACCACTATCTAATAAAACTTTTAAATTTAAATCTGGGTAAATTATATAGCACAATTGACTTTTTTCGTTTGTTAAACTCATGATATCTATTTTTCCGAGGCTCAATTCTCTAAAAAAGATGAGTCATCTTGATTTTTATTTAAATTTTCCTCCGGAAACTCTACTTTCGGCGCATTATGCAAGTTGAAAACCTCTTCTGTTTGAAAATTAGGCGTTCTAATTTGATTATTTGAATTATTTCTATTATTAAAATTTTGCCTAGCATGGGACATATTAGTGTTTCGCGTAGAAACACTCATTGGAGTTGGTCTCGGTAACCTTACATTAGGGTTTGGCCTAAACACATCATTTCTGGAGCTAGGCCCTGGCTGATTTTGAAAGTTTGTATTTGTGTTATTATTATTAAAACCATTTGGCCTTGGCTGGAAATTTTGTGGGTAATTTGTTAGTTGCAATTGCCTAATATTTGGCAATTGCTGCCTTCCTTGTGTAAAGTTACGATTATTATTAAAGTTTGGCTTTTGTCTAGGATTTTGGCTATAAGAATTTCTAATTATTTGGTCATTTATTTCTAATTGAAAATCGTTCGTTAGCATATTTAACGCAGAGTTCAGATCTTCTGGATTTTTGGTTCGCATTAAGGATCCTATTGGGTCTCGGAGGCCCCTCAATAAAACCCTTAAGGCGTATTTTCTTAAGTATGCGGTTAAAGTTCCGACCTCTTGTGCATTACCATGATGCACCGTTAAATATGCTATCTGAAGGTTAAGTAGCATAAGTATACTATTGTAAAAATCGAAAACTGACTGTTTGAGCCCTTGCTTTAACTCTGTCATTTCCAATTGCAAGCTGAAAACGTCGCGTTTATCGCTATATGTATTCTGGAGTGCTAATTTTAAGTCATTCCAGTTATTCAGAATGCAAGAGGATATTTTAGTTGCGGCATCGCCCTTTATTTTAGCCAAAATGCTAGACATTAGGTACTCATTCTGAAAGTCCGTCGGGTCATTAAGGTTATAAAATTTATTGACTAATTTTTCACATATATCGATGAATCTAGGAAGGAGTTCTGACTCGCCCCTAAATTCAGGGATCATGTTCAAGTAGTCGGCTTTCAGAACGTTAGCCATGTTTAAATTTAAATTATTTATTTCGGGAATGGGGTTATTTGTTTCTATTATGGTAAGTTCTAGTTCAGAGTTTGTTTCGGACTCGGAACTGGACTCAGAATCGATTAAAGTATTTTGAAAATTGAATCTGCAATCACTAAATGACATAGGTACTTACAGGCAAATGGTCGCTGCTATGATGTCCTTCATCTGTGATGTGCACTCACACTCGAAGAAAACTTTTTTTTTTTTGCAATTTCTCTTGTTTGGAAACTACCAGGTTCTATCACCAACAAATCGTCGAAACGAATCAATTTTATGCTAAATTGATTGGTGAAAACTGCCGACTGCGCCAATTACGTTGCAACCTTGCCGTAAGAAGTTTTTTAAAAGTTATTTTAAAGTTTTTGAAGTATTTTATTGAATTACAAATTTATTAAATAATGTTAATAGTTTACAATATAATTACAGATTGATTGAAAGAAAGTAAAAAGCTACATAGGTAAACTATGCTGACAAAACAATATACATTTTATTATATAAACAATAAGTTGCTGAGTAGCATGACTCCGGTCATGTAACTTGCATACAAAAGCATAGTAAAAAAAAACCTTCAATTGGTAATAAGAACACTGAATAATATTGCAAAAAATGTTAATGAATTTAATTTGAAAAGTACAACGTGAAGATAAGTTTTTGTTAAGTTTAAAGACAACAAGTTAGCGCTTGCGCAAAGATCGTTACACAGTGAGAAGTTTTTGTTAGTCAAGATAGAAATAACAAGAGGATTTCGGGGATGAACACTTTACTGTGACCTAAAGTCAAGAAGACCACATTAATATAAAGTATAAATACAACTTTATACTGAGCTGACCAAATTTCAAAAGAAAAAGGTCAAAGAAAGTTAGACGATTAGAAGGTAATTTTACTATACTTAACTATATTTAGTTTATGAATTTGTGTAAATGTGTGTAAATAAACTAAATACAATATATAATACAATTTATACAATATTATTGTAAAATAATGTAAAAGACTGGTAAAATTTTAAGCGCTGTAAATCAATTTATATTACACAAAATTACAACGTGTAAAATTATTTAAGGTAACTTAAATTTGTATTGATTTACACCTATTCGATACCCCCAAGCAACAAAGCCGTAACTCATATATTGTAATTTTTCACGACAGCTAAATTTCTAAAATATTTTTTTTTTGTTATTTAAGGGTGGGGAACTCATTGAAGTAGAAAAGGAAGCCTATGATACATCATTTGAAAGCTTATTAAATGATCTATTTAACTGTATATGCATTTATTGTTAATTTATTGTTTGTTTCTGATAATATTCAAGTTTAGAATTTCTTACTTTAGTGTTTTTAGGTAAACTTTTGGTTAAAATGGCCTAAGGAGAAATCTGAGTAGTACCACCATGTGTGTCTTTTTTCAAGGTATTTACCTATGAGTATAACTCAAAATGGGTCTAACTTGAGTTACATCCTTGTCGCATGGGAGTGTCGTATTATCAATTTTCTTATAGAAAATGTTACGAATCAGTATTTTTATAGTGCACATTTTATTTAAATGGTCCCCTCATATTTAAATCTCATTGCGGTGAACCGCATTCTGCAGATTTAATAATATTTAATTTTCTCGAAAATTGAGAGCGGAAATGTGCCACCGTTTAAAAAGCCTTAAGCTACGAGAAAATTTTGAGGGATAATCATATCCGCCGGGTGAAAATTAAAAAAATCTATTTGGCACTTTCTTTTTAATTTACGTAAAATTAATTTATTTTTTTTTAATAATTCACACATTTGTGCCCCATTATCTCAAGTAAGCCGATTTTCGATTGAATCACCATTGTATTAAGCATAAAAAAATCCTTCCTAACCAAGTCATAAAAAAAAACTAAAACCCTACAGTGTAACGTGAATTAGATATGTCGTACAAAAAAATTCATGACACAAAAAATGTTGGAGATTTGGTCCTCTTTATTTTCATATCAAACGTTTTTTTGCCCTAGGATGCACCGATCTTGAGATATTTTAAAAAGTCCGTTTTTTCGTGAAAAATAGAAAAAATTACAGTTCCAAATCAAGTTCAATGTCTCAAAATCTGAATTATTTCCAGGTAAAGCCTCTTTTATTAACTTGAAGACTGGACTATAACTGGAAATACTCCGGGTACTGGTAATTGCAAATAGCTCTGCATACTCTGCAGTGCATAGACCTAGAAATTAATACTTTTTCTGTAGGTGGTAGGGTCTTAGAATAAAGTGACATTAAACTTCACACAAAGGGTTGTGTCACTCTTTGATTTTGAGGTTAAAAAGACAAGATGGGCTGTTTTTCTTTCAAGAATATGCGGTCTATGAATTTTTTACGTAGCATTCAACTGTTATTTTTATAGTGTACATTTTATTTAAATGGTCCCCTCTTTAGGAACCTCATATTTAAATCTCATTGCGGTGAACCGCATTCTGCAGATTTAATAATATTAATTTTCTCGAAAATTGAGAGCGGAAATGTGCCACCGTTTAAATACCCTTAAGCTACGAGAAAATTTTAAGGGATAATAATATCCGCCGGGTTACATCCGGATTTGCATTAGGTTTAAGTGCAGTCGAAGTAAATGATCAATAAAGGAATGATTAATTTTTTTAATAGATTAATATACATAATTGAATCAATTTCATATTTCTAACCAACCTACTTTATAGGACATTTGATAATCTTATATATTTGTATATAGGTAATTACCAGTACCCGGCGTATTTCCAGTTGTAGTCCAGTCTTCAGGTCAATAAAAGAGACTTTACCTAGAAATAATTCAGGGAGTTTTGATTTCGGGTTTATTGGTTAGGGTTAATGGCCGCAAATAAAAAACCAATTTTGCGAGGTTGAACTCGATTTGGAACTGTTATTTTTTTAACGTGTTTTTTAAAAATCTCTAAAACGTTACATTATACGTTTTTAGATTTTCATTTATTTAATTTTTTTTTTCGAAAAACCAACATTTTTCTTTATCGTCGGTTAGAACATTTTGGATGAAAATTAAAAAAATCTATTTGGCACTTTCTTTTTAATTTACATAAAATTAATTTATTTTTTTTTTAATAATTCACACATTTGTGCCCCATTATCTCGAGTAAACCGACTTTCGATTGAATCACCATTGTATTAAGCATAAAAAAATCCTTCCTAACCAAGTCATAAAAAAAAACTAAAACCCTACAGTGTAACGTTTAAGGCGGTGCCGTGAATTAGCTATAAGTCGTACAAAAAAATTCATGACACAAAAAATGTTGGAGATTTGGTCTTCTTTATTTTCATATCAAACGTTTTTTTGCCCTAGGATGCACCGATCTTGAGATATTTTAAAAAGTCCGTTTTTTCGTGAAAAATAGAAAAAATTACAGTTCCAAATCAAGTTCAATGTCTCAAAATCTGAATTATTTCCAGGTAAAGCCTCTTTTATTAACTTGAAGACTGGACTATAACTGGAAATACTCCGGGTACTGGTAATTGCAAATAGCTCTGCATACTATGCAGTGCATAGACCTAGAAATTAATACTTTTTCTGTAGGTGGTAGGGTCTTAGAATAAAGTGACATTAAACTTCACACAAAGGGTTGTGTCACTCTTTGATTTTGAGGTTAAAAAGACAAGATGGGCTGTTTTTCTTTCAAGAATATGCGGTCTATGAATTTTTTACGTAGCATTCAACTGTTATTTTTATAGTGTACATTTTATTTAAATGGTCCCCTCTTTAGGAACCTCATATTTAAATCTCATTGCGGTGAACCGCATTCTGCAGATTTAATAATATTAATTTTCTCGAAAATTGAGAGCGGAAATGTGCCACCGTTTAAATGCCCTTAAGCTACGAGAAAATTTTAAGGGATAATAATATCCGCCGGGTTACATCCGGATTTGCATTAGGTTTAAGTGCAGTCGAAGTAAATGATCAATAAAGGAATGATTAATTTTTTTAATAGATTAATATACATAATTGAATCAATTTCATATGTCCAACCAACATTTGATAATCTTATATATTTGTATATAGGTAATTACCAGTACCCGGCGTATTTCCAGTTGTAGTCCAGTCTTCAGGTCAATAAAAGAGACTTTACCTAGAAATAATTCAGGGAGTTTTGATTTCGGGTTTATTGGGTAGGGTTAATGGCCGCAAATAAAAAACCAATTTTGCGAGGTTGAACTCGATTTGGAACTGTTATTTTTTTAACGTGTTTTTTAAAAATCTCTAAAACGTTACACTATACGTTTTTAGATTTTCATTTATTTAATTTTTTTTTCGAAAAACCAAAATTTTTCTTTATCGTCGGTTAGAACATTTTGGATGAAAATTAAAAAAATCTATTTGGCTCTTTCTTTTTAATTTACATAAAATTAATTTTTTTTTTTTTTAATAATTCACACATTTGTGCCCCATTATCTCGAGTAAACCGATTTTCGATTGAATCACCATTGTATTAAGCATAAAAAAATCCTTCCTAACCAAGTCATAAAAAAAAACTAAAACCCTACAGTGTAACGTTTAAGGCGGTGCCGTGAATTAGCTATAAGTCGTACAAAAAAATTCATGACACAAAAAATGTTGGAGATTTGGTCTTCTTTATTTTCATATCAAACGTTTTTTTGCCCTAGGATGCACCGATCTTGAGATATTTTAAAAAGTCCGTTTTTTCGTGAAAAATAGAAAAAATTACAGTTCCAAATCAAGTTCAATGTCTCAAAATCTGAATTATTTCCAGGTAAAGCCTCTTTTATTAACTTGAAGACTGGACTATAACTGGAAATACTCCGGGTACTGGTAATTGCAAATAGCTCTGCATACTATGCAGTGCATAGACCTCGAAATTAATACTTTTTCTGTAGGTGCTAGGGTTGAGGTTAAAAAGACAAGATGTGCTGTTTTTCTTTCAAGAATATGCGGTCTATGATTTTTTTACGTAGCATTCAACTGTTATTTTTAACGTGGCTATACTATACGACGGCGGATGCCGCTAGATAGAGTGACACAGTTTTTACGGGTGGAAACACCCATTATTAAAATCTGCCGAAAAATCAAAAAAGTTTTTTTTTGCATTTTTGGCTTAAGGGATCATTCTGGTTTAGATGCCCCAAAAAAAGGGCTATTTTTGTTAATTTTTTAAGAATGTATTATTATAGATATTGATATAAAATTTATTGAGCTTAATAATTACATTAGAAATACATATATATTTTTTTATTTTAAACACTTTCTATACACTGTACCGTAATTAATACGTTCACTGCCAACGGCTAGTTTTGACAGCGGAGCAATGGGTATGGGCAAGGGAAAAATAGAAAGAATTGATTAATGTTGTTAGGGGCGCCAGTTACTTTAGCTTTTACTCCTTTAGGTAAGTAACAACCTAGTGTAAATACTTAAGCTTTTCAGTTTGAGAAAATATAACCCCTAAATAAAATAAGATAATTCATTTGAGAAATTTATTATAAATAAACTTAATGAAAGCACATCAAGTAATGTATTAATATATATAAAAAATATGTGTAATTATATTAGGATATAATTAAAGAAATCTTAATAAAAATTACTAAATTTAGAAATCATTCGACTTAAATGTATAAAGAAAACATGAAGTTCAACAAGCACCAAGAAATGTATGTAAACAGCAATCATTTCTTGCAGTGTATAAAAGTCATGCTTAAATTAGAAATCATTTAATCAAAAGTATGATATTTAATAATTAATAAATGAGATTAAACGTTTTAAAAAAATAAGTACCTAAAAATGAACAAAAGTCAGAAGGGCATATAGTATTAAACAATACTATATCAGATCTGATAAAGTTTACAGTTATAAGAATATTGAAATAAAAGAATTTAAAATATGAAATATTGCTTTCAAAAGTTTTCAGAATGAGTACTTAGCTGGTTTCTGCAAAATCCATAAGGTATGAATTCCATCGTCTCCATCTGTACAAGTCTCCCCTATGCTGATGAATTCATTTCTCAAATGAAAGAAAAAAAATATAGGCTGTCCCATCTACTTTGGAAAAATCATCTTCCAGGATAAAATGTACGATTGAAAATGTTGTCCGGGATAAAATATACTTTTGAAAATTATGTCCAATGTAAAATTGTCTGCTAGACGGTCATATAGAATTTATCTATGCCGAAAAATACAGAACCATGTTCCAACAGAACATCACTCCATGCGGAGAACTTGTATATCAAATATACCAAAATAAACTTCAACTTAAATTAATGTAATTCCATATTAATGGTATAGAAATGGTAATTAATGGTCTAGTAATGTAGTAATAATGGTGCTAAAACAATAATTATATCTCAGAAATATTCTAAGAAACAGAAAAACTTAACTTACGTGTCATACTAAGTCTTCGATGTCCATCGAAACGTTATAAATGCGTAATTGTAGAAAATAACACTTACAATATCTTCCGCATTGTTTAAATATTCATTTTCACTAACTTTAAATAAAAATACATGAAGGATTACTTCGATGATTACAGAAAATAAACACTCGTCAAAATGACACCACCATTGTACAGAGTTGCTTCAAGAAGAGCGAAAATCGACCTTATTCACTAGTATGAACCCTTCAGGTAAATAAAATCCTATTTCTGAACTATTAGCGACATCTATGTAAGTCATTATCAACTACAGTTTTACCGTATAGGATTCCTAATAAAGGTAACGCAAACGACAAAACAAAAAGAATATTTCCTAATAAATCCGTATTAGTGATATCTAACCTCAAAATATTACTCTAAGAAACAAATATAAACAATACTTATTGTTTATCAGCAAAACTAATAAAAATACGAACAGAATACTAAGTGCCCTGTGAACTAAGTATAAACAAAATACTGAATCTAAGTGAGCAGTTCCAGCAAACTATTTTCAACAAATTCTAGATTATCCCGAAGGAATAAGCATACGAAACTTTCCAGGAGAGACAAGCTACAGGTGAAAGCCAGTGAAATCCAACCCTCAATAGACTCTGAAACATATAAAAACCAGGTAAGTCCATAGACAAATGCACTATAGAGAAATAAGTCATATGATTCTTTATTATTAAAAATCATATTCTAATTATGTTTTCTTTATGTTATTTTCAGGTAGAACTATGGAATAGAGACTCATATGGTTAGAATTCAGTTCCTGCTACAAAATAGTCCCAGATACAAAATAGTTCTGTACGTACGTAACTATTTATATACAAAATAAACATAAATTATAACGTAAGTAAACGAATAGTTTAATTAACCCTTGCTATATTACAAAGTGACGATTTATATCGTTACAACACAAAAATAACAGGCAAACGTAACTCCTTGAAAAGTAAATATGTCGCTGGCGGTGTTGATATCTTGATAACGGCTCATCTAAAACGAAAAAATCAAAAATATTTAGATTCAGTATGACTGTGGCTCTCGGGTATTCTATGGATAATAATATTTATTGATAAAATATAAAATGGCGTAGATTTAAAGAAAAAAAAAAACAAAAAATGAGTTTTTTTTTCACTATTTTTGGCAAAAAGAAAATAGCAAAAATTACAATTTTAATACGGTTATAGAATGTGCTGAAGCTATTCATGTGTAGAATATGTGGTTAAAATTTCATAAGGATCCGTCCTGTGGTTCCGGAGAAATCACCGCCGCCGACCGAAAAAACTTTATTTTGAGAAATACGCGTTTAAAGTTTTTTTTTAATGAAAAATTATGAAAAAGTCTACATATACTTTTGAGAAAAGCGCATTTAAAGTTTTTTTTTTAATGAAAAATTATGAAAAAGTCTACATATACTTTCGAAAAATGTAAAATACAAAAAATCGATTTTTTGAAAATTATAAACCAGAATAATCCCTTAAGAATGTCATGAAACGTCAAGAAAATGTGAAAAAAGTGGGTGTTAAAAAAATGTCTGTCTGTCTGTCTCTATGTAAACATTATAACTTTTGAACGGAATGTCCGATTTGAACAATTCTTTCACCAAACGATTCAGAACCTTTTTTGTTTGCGTCACATTAAATATTAAAATTTTGAAAATTATCCACTCTTCCAAAAATTGTATCCGAAAAAATAATGGTCTTCTTAAAGCATATGCTCGATCTATTATTTTTGCCTTGTTTTATAAGACAGTTCATTTTAATTGATCTTTTAGGAAAACACAAATTAAGCGTTTTTATTTTATTGTGCGAGGCTAAAAGACTGGTAATAACTTATTTTATTGCTTTTAAGCTCGTTTATAGTCGATTATACGAGCGTTTACCATGGTAATACTAAAAACCAGCATACATCATATTCCACTCTAAAATACAAAAAATTATCACTATTTCAATACATTTTTACCTCCTTTTTTTAAAATTTGTATGAATAATACCAATAATATTTTACATTACCTTCTTCTGAAAATTTATAACCGACCTTTTCTTCTATTTTAATTTTTGTTTCAACAGTAGCCTTCAGCATTTTGTTTTAAATTCCTATTTTTTATTGATAGATACTTACGATTACTTTAGTCAACTCAAATATATACACGGTGTTTGCAGTCTTATGGCATACTTTAAAGGTGATGATTCTACATCAGAAAACATGTCAAACCAACATAAGAACATAGGTCGGGAAACGAACCCTAAGAGAGTAACGATTGTACTAAAAATAAGGCTGTTAATTAATAACTCTGGAACCCTTTTTCCCCAAATTTATTTATGTTAATTTGTTTTGTAGTCTTTAAAATCAAGACTCTCGCAAGACGAGACAAGAAGTTAAGGCCCCACCTGGGCCTCCTACTAAAATTCGAACCCCCAATTTTTTTTTACCTGCTGAAAAATTTTAATAACTAAAAAAAAAGAAAAGATTCATTAAAAAAAAAGGTCATCACCAATAATTTTTTTGTTTTTGTTTTTCACGAACTGGTAACTTTTTCTATATTTTTGGACTACCTCATATTGTTTTTTCTTTCATGCCTTATGGGATTGTTTTTCTTAAAAAAAAAATAATATATTTCTAAAAGAATAAATAATACACTGATAAAACAGTTTATTTGTGTGTAAAAAATATTTGGTTGGATATTGCCAATTGAATTATTTAGTTGTGCCAAATAAATTTTATTTCTATCAAATAAACTATTTTGTTCCCATTAATAAATGATTTTGAAATTAAAATATTTATTATTTAACTAATATTTAACTATATATTTATTTGACACAAATAAAATTTATTACACCCAACCAAATAATTTATTTGGCCATATCCAAATAAATCAAAATTATCTTTTTTATTAGTGTAAATGTAAAATTTTATGTAAAAATATATCAAATAAATTTAAATGCCTATATCTCGGAAAATAATAGTCCTAACATAAAAATTACCAAATATGTTTTTGTAAGGAATTAAATATTATTTTCTTCTGTGTAAAATTGTCCTACTACATATCTATTATATAAAATCCTACACTGAAAAAAAAAGGTATTTTTTGCGTCAACTAAATATTTATTTGGATATGGACAAATAAATATTTTGTTATGACAAATAAATTTTATTTCTGTCAAATAAATTTTATTTCTGTCAAATAAAACATTTTTTCCCCATTATAAAATCATTTTGAAATTAAAATTAATTTTTTACATAAACTAAATATTTATTTGACCCGAATAAAATTTATTTGATATAACCAAATATTTATTTGTCCATATCCAACCAATTATTTAGTTGACGCAAATAAACTTTTTTTTCAGTGTAACTAACTCACTTCAGTAGAATACGCCCAGCCCAAACCCCTGGACCTAGAAACTTGAAACTTGGTCAGTTTGTTCCTTTTATCATGTAAGCACCCACTAAGAAGCAATTTTTCGAAATTCAACCCTTAAGGTGGTGAAACGGGAGTTGAAAGGTTTTTTAAAAAGTTTGCCTAT
This sequence comes from Brachypterus glaber, assembly GCA_958510825.1. NCBI lineage: Eukaryota > Metazoa > Arthropoda > Insecta > Coleoptera > Kateretidae > Brachypterus > Brachypterus glaber. The sequence continues at coordinate 68,962,775 of OY294045.1, read as the reverse complement.
CTCAGAGACCTCTTAATCTAGAATCTTCATATTTGGCAAAAATAGGATTTTTCGATATTCGATCCTTAAGCGGTGAAACGGGGGTTAAAAGGTTTTTTAAAGTGTGCGTATCTCAGAGTCCTCTTAATCTAAAATCTTCATATTTGGCAAAAATGTTCCTTATCAAAGTCGAAAAGATACGTTTTTCAAAAGTTTTCGATATTCGTCCCCTAAGGGGATACCTCTTAATCTAGAACCTTCATATTTGGTAAAAATGTTCTTTATCGAAGTCGTAAAGATGTCGCAGGAATTTTCGATATTAGACCCTTAAGGGGTGACAGAGGTTGAATGTGTTTTAAAAGTGCGCGTATCTCAGAGACCTCTTTATATAGAATCTTGATATTTGAAAAAAATTTTCTTTGTCGAATCGAAAAGATACGCGTTTCAGGAATATTTGATTTTCGACCCCTAGTGGGTGAAACAGGGGTTGGTTTTTTAAAAAGTTGCGTATTTTGGTGTTAGGTCGTGTTTTGGATGTTTAGGTCTAGGTTCGCGTACTCGGTGCGTAATACAGGTCTAGACCAGTAATCAGGTACTTCCCGAGCTTTATTAATACATGTAATGTATGTACATACTGCGTATACAGTTGTGAATAAATTATTTTATCCACAGCCGTGATTAATAGGCCTATTAATCACGGGTCTGTAAAAATATATATAAAAATAAGTATAGTATTCTACTCGTGTATAATAGCTATTAATCATTCGGGTGATTAGGACACTTGCCTACCGGCTCGTGTCCCAAAGTTCACCATCATCGATTAATAGAAAATGTTATACACTCATTAACTAATATACTATTACTGCATTCCATTCCATTGTAAAGCTACCCGCGCTATTAGATATATTTATTTATCCTTTATTTAATCTTTATTTATGACGAATAATGAATTGTGCGTAGAAGAAAGAAATATTTTTTATATTTTAAGATACATATGATTATCTTTGACTGCTTTTGAATTTTTCTAATGGTGTAGAATGCATTTTCATTTGAAAAAAAAATACAGTATACTGCAGTAAAATAAATTAAAAAGTATATATTATATAATGATATTTACAAATTTTTATTTATTGTTCTTAAGTGATTTATGTTATTTGCTGAGTGAATAGATAGTATTGTTAAGGGAAAAGTGATAATAAATTATAGCTAGGTACCTATTTATTTGTAAAATTTTATAGCATACTTGTAATTTTCATTTATTCAATTTACATAACAACAGTTACTGTAAACGAGATGTAATATCCATTTATATAAAGATAGCTTTTAAGCTCGCGTCTAAAATACCACAGCCTGTGGTCCACAGGGAATCTCTTTACTATCTAAGATGAAATACAAATAAATAATATCGTATCGTAAAACAATAAACCAGAGGCGTAGCTAGCCCTGAGTGGGCCCTGTATCAAAATTTCATGGGGGTCCTTTTTTAGAAAATAAACAAAAACACTCGCCTAAACCAAATATATTTGAAAGTGACAAAAATAACAATGTATGTTTTAAAAAAAAATACAATTTTGATTGTCTATTATAGTTTTAAAACACTACAATTTAAAATTTCACAAAAATGCAAGAAAGCTCTATCGCCGCGCCGCGCCGCAGGCTAAAAAATTCAACGAATTTCCCGTTTAAGTTTTACAAAGTCGAATAAAAAAATAAAGCCTACCGCCTCAGTCGAAATTTTTTATAAATTTCAAGCTTGAGTTTTACTGGCATAAAAAAAAAAAACGTAAAAATCCAAGCGCCGCAGGCAATTTTTTTTACAAATTTCGGCTTACACATGTCGGGACCCTTGTAGCTTAGGGACCATGTATCATTGATACACCTGCTACAGCGGTAGCTTAACCCCTGCAATGAACAAGGCCGGGCAAAATGGTTGGTGGTCAACTTCTTGACAGTGAGATGAAAGTGGTAGGGTAACGCCTAAATGGTTGGTATTTTTTTTTAGAGGTTATGGGCTTTTTTTAGCAGTCAGTCTTTTTCTTGACAGATAACTACATTTAGATACTCTAACACGGGTAGCCTTAAACAAATTTAAATGGATAGTCAAATCACCCCGGGGTTTTTTATTTTAGGTTATTTTTGGGAAATTTTCAAACAGTTTTTGACAAAAATTGAAATCGCTCACGAAGCCGTTTTTAAATAAAGTCATTCTTCTTCTTCTTCAAGTATTTCCTGACATCACATTACGGAGTTTTATCCATGACACACCCTATAGCATAGGTACTACCCATGATACTCAATATAATCATGACCATTCACACGCCTACTTTGTTAAGGTCCAAAATTACGGTCTTATTTTGGACATTATCAAAGTAGGCTTGTGAATGGTGGTATTGTGATGTTAGGAAAAACTTGAAGAAGAAGAAGAATGAATTTATTTAAAAACGGCTTCGTAAGCGATTTCAATTTTAGTCTAAAACTCTTTGGAAATGTCCCAAAAACAACCTAAAATCAAAAAATCCGAGGTGGTTTGACTTTTCATTTAACTTTGTCTAAGGCTACCCGTGCTAATCTAAATCATAAAGAAACTAAGATTTGCGACTTGAGCTTTTATTGCACGAGAGTGGGTGCACTAAAAGCCAGTGGCAAATGAACTTTATATACTATTTTATCCTCTTTCTATAGCCCAAAGCTTTTTAAAACCGAAAAAGTTAATAGTTATTTATGTTACTAGAGAGGAAACTAGGATATTGTCCATAAGAAAATTAACCCACGAGGCTGGAGGCTGAGTGGGTTAATTTAAGAGAGGGCAATATTAGTTTATTTATGAGTAACATACAAAGTTTTATCCAATAAATAGCTTAGAAATTCATATTTTTATAAAAAATTTTAATGACATTTACAAAAAAATACTTGGACAAGTGACAGTTGAGTGGGTAAAATAAATAATTATCCATTCTTTAAAGTAAAAGCTACGTGTGGGTTATTATTGAGTTTATTTATCTAAAATAAAGTTAGTAATTGTCTGTATGTATTGGATAAAAATGATTACACTGACATTTATTCGACATTAAAAATAAGTAGGTACTGTCTAAAACGAGAAACAAATGCATTCGGGTTTCATAATATCTTCTAAAAGCACGTGTTATAACGAGAACATTAATGAACCCAATTGTGTTCTTAATACTAAGTAGAACGTAGATGAATAAAATTACACAAATACCATGATATCCTAGCTAATACTAAACAGTATTACTAACCTATGCGCCTTCGCCATAACTTTAAATAAAATACAAAGGAAATCTCATAGACAAGGAAAGACCTCCAAAGCCGTTGCGGAATAGTGTGATAAATGTGCCTAGCGCCTCTGAGATAAACTTGCATATGCACACTACTATTGTTGTTTTTGACAAGTATTTTTAACCTTAGTTTTATGTGTCAAATAAAAATTGTAAAAAATTCAACAAAAAACAATAAATATCTACGAAGAAACGTCGAAACTGTTTTTTTTAATTATTTTATAAGAATTTTTCGAGGTGTTTGAATTTCGGGATTTTGTACACCTACTTTGAGTACACCAGAGATTGACCCTTTGCTCTTCATTAAGCAACAATACAGGTCATGTTTAAAGTTATAAACAAATGCAGCAAAAAAACAATTAAAACACAGTAGAAGTCGAAAAATGAACAGAAACAAACGACAATCTGACAGTACTGACAGTATAAACAAACTACTAATAATTTTTCACCCCAGTATTGGTTTGCCATATCTCTATTTTCGGACATTTTAAGATTTTTACTGGGCGATTTTTGGAGATAAGACAAATAAATACTGGGGTGACGAATTGTTTTACGACCGACAGCATTTCACAGCTGATAGAAATGCGAACTACGCAAGGTCAGATATATTGCGTTACGTCATTTCGCTGCCCCGTTCTGTAACAAAATAATCTTGCTCAGACTGGACTTTTAGTCCTCTTTTCTTCTCTATGGGAAATCTATAATACAAAGGAAAAATATAAGACATAAATAATAATTACAAAGCCACACAAAAAAAATATATGCCAGATACTATACCAACGCATTTTTATATTTTCGAGGTGGCTGAAACGAATCTGACCTCAGAATTGCTCCAGCAGGTCACAATCTTTTTCTACCCTTAGAAACATCTGAATTTAAGGAATTTTGGCACCCTTTTTTAAATGGTGAACTGATGGAGCAATTCTGAGGTCAGGCTCGGTTTCAGTGACCCCGAAAATATAAAAATGCGTTGGTTTGGACTTTGTCTCTGCCACATTTTTTTTTGTGTGCTGTGCACACTGCACAGCCACCATCTGCACTGATAAAACAGTTTATTTTGTGTCAACAAAATATTTGGTTGGATATGGCCAATTGAATTATTTGGTTCTGACAAATAAATTTTATTTCTGACAAATAAACTATTTTGTTTCCATTAATAAATTATTTTGAAATTAAAATATTTGTTTACATGAACTAAATATTTATTTTACTCAAATAAAATTTGTTATTCACAACCAAATAATTTAATTGGCCATATCCAAATAAATCTTTTTTATCAGTGTGAATGTAAGGAATTTTCGCACACTTTTTTGAGTGTTGAAAAAAAATTGTGACCTGATGGAGCAATTCTGATCTCAGATTCGATTTCAGCGACCCCGAAAATATAAAAAAGCTATGGTCTAGTCTCTGGCACATCATTTGTTTTTTGGTGGCTGTTTTATTTATAATACAAGGGCGAAAATTTATTCTTTTTGATTGGCTAAGTTTTTAGAAGCCGAGGGTCTCCGGACCGAGGGTAATAGACCTACGAAATCCAAATTTAATGTTTTGCCCGTGTCTTATACAATATTTTTTATTCGATTGTTACTAATTATAATAAATTATTAAAATATATTTAATTCTAAATAGCAAAAAATATTTCTTTTTTGTGTATTTATTTTCAAATCGCCAAAAAAACAATTGAATTGTTTCTTTTGTCTGCGGTTTCATTTTCAAATTAGCTTAGTGTTTTGATTAATTTGAGTTAAAATCTGTTTGTTTTAAAAATATTAATAGTTCGGGAATCGTTTTATAATTATATTTAAATATTATAAATATTGAAATCGATTTTACAATTGAAATTTTGTGTTTGTGATTTATTTTAGTGGATGAATCCTGATTAAGGTTAACCATATGTTTTGAGGTTGTGTTATAGAAGGTATTATGGTTGATATAAAATGATTATAATACTTGTATTTGGTCGAAAAGAACTATGTACTCTGTAGTTCAATAGCAAAAGTGAACACAAGGTAATATTTCTTTATAAATATTACAGTAAAGGTGAAGCATCTTATTTTAAAAAAGCATAGAAACAAGTTTTAGGTAGCGGAACAAAAAAAAGTCCAAGGTCCAAACTTTTCCTTAAAAGAAGCTTTTGTCTACCAATATTAGTTCGAGGATTAGAAAAATAGATAGATTGAATATTATTTAAAATAAAAACTCTAAATTAGAATTTTGAAATTAATATAAGTAGTTTATATTGATTTTTATTTAAATGGCTATATCTCCCAAACCATATTTAGTTCAAATAATGTAATCATCTAGTTGTACCTACAGTGTACCTACAATGTCCTACAATGTACCTACAATGTACCTACAATGTACCTACAATGTACCTACAATGTGCCTACAATGTACCTACAATATAGGTCCTAAATACAAGTATGTGGCAAGTGGGGGGGCACTCTTGCCCCACCCCGATTTCGACTAAGCGACAATTTTTGTTCAAAACCGATTTTTTCCTAAACCTAAAAATAAGCAACAAAAAAAAAATATTTTTTGCACATAATAAATGTTTTCCGTTTTTTTTATTTTTTTTTTTTTTGACCATAGAACAAAAAAAAATGTTTTTTAAGATCTAGATGTTTTGATTTTAGTAGTAAGTACCTAGATTAAAACTAATTAATTCCATTTTTAAAAACAATTTAAATAATGCGGATCTGATAACTTACGAACGCCATTAAAATTAAGTACTTCAGTTATTTCTTATGCGTTTTTAATAAAAAAATAATTCATGCTGCCTTTATTGCGTGCCTCATTAAAATGCTTAAGCACTAATTATTACAGATACTATTCATGTAAAATGGTATTTAGATTTAATGATAATATTTTTTGTTCTGTTTTTAATTTCTTCATTTCTGGGAAGTTACAAATTAACAGCTACTTAATTGAACACAAATAAAAAATAAAAACAAGCACTGATATGTAATATTTCATAATATATAGTATACTCTTCACAGTAGCATGTAGGGGATTAGGGGGAGATCGCCATGAATGGGGCACTTTTTTTAAACTGTTTTAATTTTGCTTTCCCATTTTGAAAATTTTCAAAATTTCGGAAAGCCTTGTATTCGTGCAAAAATTTTGAAATTTTTTTTTGCGAATATTTGCGTTTTATTACGTTTTATGTCGATATAAATCAATTTTAAGCAAAAAAAAAATTGTCGGTCGATCGGTCGGTCGATCGGTCGATCGGTCTGTCCGGGAAATCTTGTAAGCACGATAACTTAAGAACGCTTTAAGCTAGAGACTTGAATTTTGGCATACAGGTATGTTACCAAAAGTTCTCGCTCGGGATTATTTTTGGTGAACATTGGCGTGCGGCAAGGGGGGCAAATGGGGAAAAATACATTTATTTTTAGAAAAAATTTAAAATTGCTGTATAGAGGTTTTTAAGGTTGCTGAAATTGAATCTGATAATAAAATTTCTCTAACTTTACCCCCGAGGGCGTGAGGGGGTAAATATTTTGAAATGTTTTCCAAATTTTCGTGAAAATTTGTAGATAGGGGGTTTTGAGGTTGATAAAAATTAATCTTGAAATATATTTTTTGAAACCCACCCCCTTGGGGGTGGGGGGATATTTTTCTGAAAATTGGTATATTGACGTTTTTGAGGTTGCTGGAAGTGAATCTGATAATAAAAATGGTCTAACTCTACCCCTACCCCCAGGGGGTGGGGGGTGATTTTGTGAAAGTTGGTATATAGGGGATTTCAAGGTTGCTGAAACTAAATATGATAATAAAACACTGCTCAGTAAAAGAGCTTTCCCATTTTTCACCTCTGCGCGTGAAATTGATTTTTATTATCACATTTTTTTTCGTAATTTCACCCCTGAGGGGTGGGGAGTAGTTTTCGTGAAAACTGGAGTATTGGGGTTTTTGAGGTTGCTGAAAGTTAATCTGATAATAAAAATATTCTAAATCCACCCCCTGAGGGGTGAGGGGTAGTTTTCGTGAAAATTGGTATATTAGGGTTTTTGAGGTTGTTGAAAGGGAATCTGATTATAAGAATATTCTAACTTCACCCCCAAAGGGGCAGAGGGTAGTTTTCGTGAAAATTGGTATATTAAGGTTTTTATGGTTGCTGAAAGTGAATCTGATAATAAAAAATCCATTTTACGCGCGGAGGTGTAAAATGGGAAAGCTCTTTTACTGGGCAGTGTATTTAATCTTTTATACGTATTTTTGTTTTAGTTATTAAATTTGGAAATAAAAGAACACAGTCCAAGTATTAAACCTAGTGATTTCCTAAATTAAAATAAATTAAAGATAAGGTGGTTTTAAGCATGCAAAAAGGGCACTGAAAACTAAAAATTTAAATAAAATTGTAAAATCTTAAATTTCAAAAATTGTCATCATTTGCCAAACTCAATATCTTACACATCTTTATCTTCACTTATATAAGTAATAAACTATATAAAATTTTTTTTTGCCATTTTTCAAAAAAAAAACTAAAATTTATGTTCGAAATAAACGAAATAAAAATTATTTAAATGGTCAAATTTTATTAAATAATTATAATTTATAAATTATGTATATTCCAGGTTTCATGCCCCTATAAAAAAATAGACGCACGTCTATTTTCCTGAAGTACTGAATCTAATTATAAAACCGGATTCAGCTATTAATACTGGTGATAAAAATGATGAAGATAAAAGTTCTGATGAAAGTCGGTTAGGATAAAAATGTATAAGATAATGAGTCTCGAAAATGATGGCAATTTTTGAAATATAATATTTTACAATTTTATTTAAATTTTTAGGTTTCAATGACCTTTTTGCATACTTAAAATCACTTTATCTTTAATTTATTTTAATTTAGGAAATCCCTAGGGCTAATATAAGATATTTCCTATACCTGGACAAAAAAATTTAATTCACGTAATTCTGAGGACCTTGAAATACATATTTTAACTAAAATGGATATAAAACTGTATTTTTAACTTTCATATAAGCTTTGTCATATTAAGTGTTTTAAGTTTAATCCTTTCCTTAAAATCGATAACCTTAGACTACTTTATGGCCTTAATTTCGCCTAATTATGACAACATTCTAAAAACCGATACGATATATTGGCTCGCCATTTTGATATTTTGATGTTTTAACCATTGGTCTACGTTAATATCCCTAAAAAGAGCCTGTACACCAAATTTCCATCCCCTGTCCGAGACGGCCATTTACAGGGAAAGAGAATTAATTTCTTGGATTAAAAACTTGGTAAATAATGGTACCTACTAAAGCTAGTACTTAGTGAAAAAAAATACGTTTTTTTTTATTTTTTGAAGGTTTTTTTTCAAAAATAATAGGCTCCTTGCACTCAGAAGTTTTTTCCTAAAAATCTGCAAAAGAGTGATACACGAACGGATAATGAACGGACAGATAGAAGGATAGACAAAGGGATAAACGGATAGAGGGATAAACGGACAGATGGGCAGATGTACAGCCGGACAATTCGACGAATAGAAGGACTTTGTGATAAAAAACCTAATTAAAAAATATTTTGATTTTGGTAATTCTTAATATTTTTGAAAATTTTAAATACATATCATAAAATACTCTTCTCTTTATAGAGCCGTGAAGATTATAACAATTAATCTTTTTGCAAGATAAACTTCTTTGAATCAGAAAAACAATGTAGAATTTTTTAAAATTAATTATGTGCAAATTATACGGTATAGGTTACTTTAGGCAATAATTTCATTAACGTTGGCGGAAAGAAAAATGTCATTAAATAAATAAATAAAAATACATAAAATACATAAAAAAATAGGCAGACTAACATCTCTACTCTAAATTTCTCTACTCCCCAACATCCCTACTCCATAACATCCCTACTCCACAACAACTCTACTCCGTAACATCTCTACTCCATAACATCTCTACTCCATAACAACTCTACTCCGCACTATATGCACTCGATTAGCCACTTGTCTTAACTCAAATGAATATTTGTCATGCTAAGTCACTGTCAAATATGAATTTAATTTATTAATTACTTACTTATTAGTGCATATTAAGAGTACGCGGTCATTGTGGCTTTTAGAATAATTCATTTATGATTGTTCTAGATTTGAATTTAAAGATAAACGTTTTCTACGAAAAAAATAAAATAATCTAGAAGAAGAAGATTCTTTGTTCTTTGAACTGCTCATTTATTATTAAGTGGCTAATAAAGTCCTTATAGTGTGGAGTAGAGTTGTTACGGAGTAGAGATGTTATGGAGTAGAAATGTTACGGAGTAGAGTTGTTGTGGAGTAGGGATGTTATGGAGTAGGGATGTTAGGGAGTAGAGAAATTTAAAGTAGAGATGTTAGTCTGCCTATTTTTTTATGTATTTTATGTATTTTTATTTATTTATTTAATAGAGAAAAAATCTCTAATTCTCAAATCGTAGTTTCAATTTGTGGAAAATGACCTAATAGTCTAGGCAGTGGGTAGGTTCTGACTTGCAAAAGGTCAAGGAGATTTCTAATTCGGTAGATTTGTACAGTTTGGTGTCATTAATATTCCGAGTTTTCGACCTTGAGCGACCGCCGCTTGCGCCGCCATATTGGAAAAATAGTACCGAAAACCAGTTTTTCGAGAATATCTTCTCTCCAGCGACACCTAGGTTAAAAATAGTTATTACAAAAATCATATAGCATAAAATTTCCTGAAACTTTTGTAAAAAATATTATTCGATCAAATGAGTAGTTCACGGACTCAACGAGGGGCGTTTCACCTTTACAATACATGTACGTTTTCATCGACAGTACTTTACATTACATTGACATTACCTTACATTACTTACAATACTGTACATTACCGTACATTACGTTACATTACTTACATTATTCTACAGTACCTGACATTAATTGACATTACGACAGTACCTACATTATTTACATTATTTTTATTAATGCGCATGCTCTACTACAGTATTTACATTATTTCGTCTACTCAGATCGCTCAAAGACCACGTGACACCTATAAAATTTCGGCAGTGTTGTTTACTTCTGGTGGTTTTAATATTATTTTTAATCATTTTTGTGTACCTGATGTATAATGTGTAATAAAAAGTACGGAATTTAATATTATGTAGTAGTTTTCAAATGTCTGTCATGTAAGAAAACAAAAATGTATTTTTTTTTAGTTTTTTTTTGTCGAGTTCCAAGAGTTCCATTCTTAGATTAAAATAGTACGTGCCAAGGCCTCCCTAGCCTTGGTTTAAGCACCCTGAAGAATAGGTCCCCTGGAATCTTTGTTGAGCTCCCCTGACCTGTTCGTCGATCCCCGAACCCATTATCTTTTAACATTATACAGTGCATGTCTAAAGTCCGCCCCCTTCATTAACTTTTAAACGAATTAAGATATCAACTTGAAAAACACCTAAATAACATAATCCAAATAACTTTTTGGTACATATTTTATATGGCACAATGGTGACAGGGGGCAAGGGGGGATATTTTTTTAAAATAGAAAGGGGATTTGTGTGATATGTTATTTTAAAGCTTATAAAATTCTCTATTTAACCAAATATTTTTTTATTTTTTGGGAGCAATTTTTGTGGTTTTAAAATAGGTTTAAAAATGGGAAATTTTGTTAAAATTTCTTTAAAAAAATTAAACAATTTTTGAAAAGTGGTTTATTTTATGTCAATTATACTTTTAAACTAATTTTAAATGATATTAATAAAATGTTGCAAAAAAAACAAAAAATCGCATTTTTTAGTAAATAAATTTAAAAAAATAAAACCTACAAAAACCTGGACGTTTTATATCCAAAATATATGATTTCCGTCAAAAAAAATTCTGTCTCTCAGTCGGTCTGTCGGTCTGTGTGTCCGGGAAAATTGTGACCACAATAACTCAAGAACGCTTTGGGCTAAAGACTTCAAATTTAAACCATAGGTTGATTACACTAGTTTACAAGGGTTTTATGCGAACTTTATTTTAATGTTTTCTTACATATTTTTTGACGCTGAATCCAAATCCGTTAAGAAAAAAAAATCGTTGGTTCAGATTCCGAGATAACCGACCCTAATAATTTTATAAGGGGAAAGTTAGAGAAATAATATATTTTCGTTTACTATTTACAAAAATTGATATTTGGAGGTTTTGAGACTCGCTTAAAATGAATTTGATATTAAATAAATTCTATCCTTAGCCCTTAATGGGGTAGAACCACCTCATTTATATATATATTTAGTAACCTGAAGAGTTGGAACCTGGGGTTTTTCGTCTTTGTGAAAACGAATTTGATATTTAAAAAATTCTGCCTTCCCCTTTTAAGGTAGTGGAACCACTCGTATTTATATTTTTATAATTAACGCTATTGAAAATGACAGGTTTGCGCGGGTATAAATGTTGCACAGACCGGACTTGAGCGGGTAAACTTCATCCGCTCAAGTCCGGTTCATTTTCAGAAGGGAAGTGATAAAAATTCGCACATAGGGGTTTTGGGACTCATAGAAAACAATTTAATATTTAAAAAAATCTATCTCCACCCTTGAATTGCTTTTTTTACGCTTCTTGACGTTTTTTATTTTGATCACAGTTTGCTAGCAAGCTAAGCATACTTAGCCAGAGTTCTAGGCTGGGATTGTTTTTGGAAAAATCAGATGGGGTAATGTATTGTATGTATGTAATGGGGTATTTAAAAATAAATAAATATATCATATATATTTTATTATTTAAAAATATAATATACAGCCCGTTTGAAATTATACTAAACGGAGAAAACAAAGATCGAGGCTGACGTGTTTTTTTTTTATAAAACACAGCGTATCGCACCCCACTACAATCACGTCAGCCTTGATCTAATCGTTCTGTCTTTGTTTTCTATGTCTTGTATAATCTCAAAAGGGGTGTATATTATATATTTCTTTAGTTTTTTTGGTTTAAATAAACCTAGGCCTAAAGGGACTTTTTGACAGCACTATTGATATTTTTTTAATTAGCTGATAAAAATTGGTAAATATGGGTGGTCCTATGGGTTATATGAATCAAGAATTTAAAAAAGAATAAATTCATTTTGAGCGAGACGGAAAACCCTCAGGATCTAATTCTATTAAGGGATATTTTTCTTTATCAAAAGAATAATTTTTTAAATTAATTTTTCAGGCCTATAGGGGAAAGTAATATTTTCTTGGCAGCAGTATTTTTTACGTGTTACAAATTTCAAGTTAATTATTTATTTTTTTTTATTTTTCGTTTTCCAAAATAAAATTTAAAAAAAAGTATTTTTTTTTGTTTTAAATTTTTTTTAAGTATTTGAGAAAATTATACAATGTACTGTGAATGATATATACTGGAATGCGTAGCATTACATAATGTAATGTAATGTATGTAATGTATGTAATGTATTTATTTAACCATGAAAGATACATTGAGTATATATGGCAAGTCACAAAAATATAGATATATACACATATATGTTAATTTTACAATAAACAAAAAATAAATAAATTATAAACAAATTACAAGAAATACAAAAAATAGTAACATAAATAATATGCAAAGATAGGTAAAGTACAAATAGATTAAAATGTAATATATTCATTAATAGAATAAAAAACCTTATCTATCAAATAATCTTTCACTGATTTTTTAAATAAATTGTAATTTTCAATACTTTTAAGTTCCCTAGGAAGATTATTATAAAAACGTATACAGGAATATGAAGGAGATTTCTTGTAAAAAGCGTTCTTGTGTTGAGGTATATGTAAGTTATTACTATTTCTAGTATTATAGTTATGGATATCTGAATTTCTTATAAAATCAAGATAATTCTTTTTTACATATAACACACATTTAAAAATATAAATACTAAATACGGTTAAAATTCGTTTGTTTTTAAAAACTTCTCTACAGGTATGTCTAAAAGGCAAATTAAATATTAGTCTTAGTATCCTTTTTTGAGCTACAACTATTCTATTAATGTCAGTGGAACCACCCCAACTGATAATATTATAGGAAAGATGAGAATAAACTAAAGCATAGTACATCGATAATATTGCTGGTTCGTTTAAATCAGCTTTCATACGCAAAATACCAAAATACGCGCTGTTCAACTTTTTACAGACCATGTCAATGTGATTTTTAAAAGTTAGCTGTTGGTCAAATATGGTACCAAGGAAATTAGTTTTACAACTTAGATCCAAGTCAGGTATATTAAGTTCTTGTGGGAGACATCTTCTCTTAAAGAAATTCACAGCAACTGTTTTAGATTTGTTAAGTATAAGTTTGTTTCTCTGGCACCACGATTCAAAATCACTAATAATATCCAAAATTAAATGATATAGTTCTTGGGGACATAAACAAGAAATTATTATAGTAGTGTCATCTGCGAAAATAACAATAAAAGCACGTTTAATATATTCTGGTAGATCATTGATATAAATCAAAAACAAGAGTGGGCCTAATATTGATCCTTGGGGCACTCCTAGTTTAGAAAAAAATATGTTTGACCTTGTTCTCCCGTTTAAGTTAATAAAAAGTTTTCTATTCAACATGTATGAGTATACCCAGTCTGAAATATTTGAAGGGACCCTAAAACTTCCAAGTTTAGATCCCAGAAAATCAGGTCGTACCGTATCAAATGCCTTGTTTAAATCAAACTGGATACTTACCACATACTTGTTGTTATCTAACTCAGAGTAAACAAAATCTAAAAACTGATATGAGGCCGATTCAGTTGATTTCTTTTCGCGAAAACCATGTTGTGAATCTGTAATCAGGTTATTGTTTTCTAAAAAATCTCGTAATTGTTTAAATACAATTTTTTCCATAATTTTGGAAAAAGAATTTAAAATAGATATCTGTCTGTAATTATCTACACTTTCAAAATTACCTTTCTTATGTAAAGGGGTAATTAAGGCGGTTTTAAATATCTTCACGGCTTGTTTATTAATATATTTTTATACATATATTAACCTAAATTTATGTTAATCTTCACCTAACATCCTACATTACCTCGTACCAGTGGCGGACTGGGCGTAAGGCAGGGTCGTCAAAAGCCGACCGGGCCCCAGTACTAAACAGGCCCTCACACGGCCATTTGGTCTATTTTGGCTATACCGGGCCCTCGATTTTCCAATTTTTTATGGATTCTGAGCCGTTTACAGGCCTTTTTTAATATTTTTCCGACTGTGCCGTAAGAAGCCAGTCCGCGTCTGCCTCGTACATTACCCTACAGTACTTTACATTAAGTGGACATTACTTACATTACCGACATTATTTCGACAGTATTCTACAGTACTACATTTTTAGACATTATTTACATTATTTCGACATTACCTTACAGTACTACATTTTTCTTACATTATTTACATTATTCGTACAATATTGTAAATAATGTACATTATTTACAATACATGTACAAAAATAGGTCAGTGAAACGCCCCTCGGGACTCAAGCTCAGAAAATTTCTACAATACATTTACTGAAATTTCGAGAAAATACAGGGTGATCAGTAACTGGCATGCCGAAATTTAAGAGGTGATTCTAAATCCAAAAATATAAAAAAAAGTTCCTCTAAATGTTGGCCCGAAAATGAGCCCTAAGGGAGCTACGGGCTTTCGAAGATGGAGATATTTAATGGGGAACGAAAAAGCACCAATAAATTTTTAAAGCTAAGCAAAAAAGTATCCTTTTTCAAAACACCTAAATTTAATATTAAAGGAGTAATTGTGTTACTATATATTTTACAAAAAATAAAAAAAAATACACATAAAAAAGTTTTGGGCATAAATGTGTTAAGCTTTAGTAAGGCTGCTTTACACATTTTGCCCGCCTACGCACTCCTCTGGATAAATTAAAAAAAATAAATAAATTAACATAAACTAATTGCCCTTATTAATACTAGTATACATGCAAAAACTCGTCGCTTTAACTTAAAGGGTTATTAATTAAAAACGTAGCTCCCTTAAGGCTCATTTCCAGACCAACCTTTGTAGAACTTTTTTCGATATTTTTAGATGTACATTTACTTCTTAAATTTTGGCATGCCAGTTACTGATCACCCTGTATGTAGCGATTTTGCGATTTGTAGAAATTTGCTGAGATTGACTCAGCTGTAACTCGTGAACTATTCAATTGACAGAAAAATATTTCCTACAAAAATTGCAGGAAACTTCACTCTTTAATTTTTGTAATAGCTATTTTTAACGTAGGTGGCGTTAGAGAGAAGATATTCTCAAAAAGCTGGTTTTCGGTACCATTTTTCCAAAATGCGCCGCGGCGGTCGCTCAATGTCAAAAACTCGGAATATGAGGACACCAAACTGCATAAATCTGCCAAATTAGAACTCTCCTGTACCTTTTGCTACACCTAAACTTTTTACTTTACTTATTTTTCTCGGTGTATGGTTTTTGTCTGGAATTTAACATTTAACAAAGGAACCTATAATTTAAATTTAAAACAAGTTTTTTGTTTATTTATTGTTAATGCCGAGGTTAATGCAATATGTTGCATTAAAAACCTGCATAATGATTTTAATTGCATACAATTAATTTTTAATCTCGTTTCAAAATAATAACCTTTAATTGTTAATTATTATAATTTTACTTAATCAAAAAAATAAAACACAATACTTACCAAAATCATACATGCTTCAATTCGTAAAAACTGCCACTAAGCAATAAACTGTTACTTAAACTTAAACCTTATTATTATTATTAATATTAATAATATTATTATTTTTAATAAAAGATACTAATCTTTATTTTTTTAAGGTATAGTTATTTTAAATTTGCCTCTAAATACTCCACAAAGTCCGATTTACACTGAAGCATGTGGCTTGCTTTGAATGTCAACATAAACAAAATTTATAATTTTTGTTTACTTACTTTGTTTTTATGATGTTTTGATGTAAAAAAAGAGAAAGCTGTTGCTAAAAACACTTTTGTATTCCTGTAGAAACAAAATTTGCTTATAAAATCGCTTTTATTCCAATAGTTTAGAGGAATAAACCATTGCTTTGTTCTCGTTAATGGCACGTCAACGTTTTACGGTTGTGTTAATTGGGCCTAGTCATTTCGCTTACGACGCATGCGTATCTTACGTTGCTATGGTAATTTCGCGATTGTTTACAAGCGGGAAGGTTTAAAATAACTATACCTTAAAAAAATTAACTATAGAAGGATAAATAACAGTACAGTAAACCCGAAAAACACTTGATAAATACTTACAGATGAATACATTTTTCCCGGTTCTTGTTTAGCAGTGTATTTGTAAATAAAAACAATCTAACAATTTATCAATAATGTTTTATAAATAGCCAAACAACATTTTGGATTAAAACGTCCCGTCAAAATAAGCAAATAAATATTTAAAATAAACAATTAAATAAAAGTGAATAATTAAAATAACATTAATTAATGCATTGAAAAAGTAATTAAGAAATATACAAAAAAATGTTTTTAAATAGAGCGATTACGTTTATTTTTATTTTTAACCATTCGCAGCGCTAGAATAGTATAATACGGTAGTTTTTTTTCCCAAAATCGCCAAATAACGTCATAGACAAAATATTTTTCTTGTTGTTTTACGAAAAAAAAAAGAAACTTTGAAAATGCCTATCTGTCTGTCTGTCTGAAAAAGTCCTTCCGTTCGTCCATCCGTCCGATGTCACGGTTTTTGTGGACACGATAACTCAAGAACGAATAATTCGATCGACATTAATTTTTAACAAAAAATTAAGTTCTCAATTATTTTTAAAAATAATCCCCAAAAAAACAAAAAAGTTTTTGGCGGTTAAACTCTTAAAAAAATTTGAAAGACTATGTTTTTTGATTTTTTTTTTAAATATTTTCGTTCTTTAAAATTTTAAAGATTTTTTTTTTTTTGAAAAAAATATATTTTTTTATATTTTTTCTTTTTTTAACAAAAGAAACATTTTAGAGAAAAAAAATTCTCAATTTTTTTTATTTTTATTTTGTTAAAAAAAATGTTATATATGTATATTTTTTATTTTTTTGAAAAAAAAAATAATAATTCGAAAAAAAAAACATTTTTTTAGACTTTATTTTTCGTTTTTTAAAAATTAAAATTTTTAAAAATTAAAATGCAATATATTTTTAATTTTGATCGTTTTTGGTAAAAATACGAGTGAGGTAAGGGGTTCTTTTGGAGGAGGGGTAAAAATGTTGTTTTTTATGATGTGTGAAGTAAAAAACTATTTTTAAAAAATGTTTTTTATAAATTTTTTTATAAATAATTCTTTTAATATTTTTTATGTTTTTTTTTTCGTTTATCAAAAATATATTAAATTATACAATTCATTCTGTACAGAATGTCACTCCTTTTTACAGTCTCCACCTTCGTTCCGCCACTGAACTAAGATAATGTTTTGACCTTGTGCATCTTTGCCATAAAACCGGGCTAGACACAGTGAACCCGTTTGTGGTCAACTAATAATGGCACAGGACCGAACTGCAGCCCATTAATTTTATATTCATTTAGGTACTACACACAGAAAAAAGTTTTTTAAATTAAGACTATAGTGATTTGTATATAACGAAGATAAATATATTCTCTTTTAATACATACCATATTCTTATATAGCATTCATGTTAGGATAAGAATATGGTATGCATTAACGGAGAATATATTCTCTTCGTTATATACATTGTATATAACTAGAAGTCACCATAGTCTTGATTTAAGAAACTTTTTTCTGTGTTGTTATAGATCCAAATTAAATACACTGCCAGAGCTGGGCGAAAAAAATAACCTATATCCAACACCTTCATAGAAACACTTGTTTTTAGCACTATTTTAAATAAGTTTTTTCCACTAGTGACTGAAACATTTTTTACTCGCTCTTTTGCGTAAAAAAACACTATTTTAAATAAATATAGTTAAGTTTTTTGTGATTTAATCCATTTACGAATATGAATAAAATGCTTCTTAATACACTAGAAAATAAGAGAAGGGTATGGAAAAAATGTATTTTTCACTTAGAAAAAGGCCAAAAATATCCAAAAATAAATACTTCTAATCATTATTGGTGATTAAAGATTTTTGGGTATGCTGAAAAAGAATCCGAAGTGAACAATTTCGCACAATTAATATCAATAAAATTATCCTTTTTTATCATGTCTCGAAAGCGATTGAATTTTGACAGAAACATCACACTTCGTAATATATTTACATATTTTATTAAATATTTACCTTTTTTAGCATGATTTTGTATTTGAGATTTCAAGAAAGAAACCTATTTTAAAACAACCATAGCTGTTTGCAAAAATACATATCGATCTTTTTCACACTGCTGTACACCTTTCTTTTAAATATTTCTCTGAATTTGCAAAAATTTACCAAAATTGAATGAAAATCACCAAATCTTACCGAAATAGGCATATTAAGGGTTCAAAAGTACAAAAATTGACCTTTATGCTTTTCAGTTTAAAAAAATACACTGAAATTCAAGAAATTTGGTTCTTTGTTGACACACGCCTTTCTCATAATAATAAATTTTGTAATATAATATATTCTAATTTGCTTAAACTTTCTTCAAATACTTAAATATAAAATTTTGATTATTAATTTAATAATATGTTTTTTTTTTGGGAGGGGGCATAGGAATAATATTTTAATTATATTATTAATAATTAGTTTAAAAGTATAATTGACGTATTTGCATCATGAAATAAACCATTTTTCAAAAATTGTTTGAAATGTTGACGAAAATTGCCATTTTTAACCCTATTTTAACCCCTTACCGCACTCACTGAGTTAACTCGTTGACAGTAAATTGGATCTTTTCCGCTTACCAGAGTTAACTCAGGCGACTTATATTTTGCCAAATTGGTAAAAAATTACCCACTTTTCCGAAAAAAAGTGGTGCGTCAAGGGGTTAAACCCCTCAAAAAAAGAAAATAAAAAAATACTGGGCAAATAGAAAATTGCATATGCTTTAAAACGATGTATTCCCCTTTAAATTTAAAAAAATGTTGCCCCTTGCCCCCTGTGCTTCCTAAGCATATTAAATATATACCAAAAAATTATTTGGCTTATGTTATTTACATGTTCCAAATCTTCAGTTGATATCCTAAGCCGTTTAAAAGTTAAAGGGAGGCGGACTTTTGACACGCTCTGTATGTTATCCTAGACTTATTTACAAACTTGGCGAAGGCGCCAACATAGACAACAATTTTTCTTATCTATTTTTCTAGTAATAGTAATGCTAATGGCCCAGTAATAATGGGTAAACATTTGATAGGGCTAATTGAAGTGGGGTAATTACACATATGATATTGCGTGTTCAGGAGTCAAATAAGAATATCGTCGGCTTAGAGTGTTAGCCCGCTAACTCCTTTTGACCAAACTTTACAGGAGACGAAAAAAACCTTTATTTCTATAATTATAATTATTGTATGATATGATATGACAAAATAAAAAATCCGGTTTCTTTATTAGCGCGTTTTGGAGGTTTTAACTACTATCAACTATAAAAATTAATTTGGGCTTGATTTTTATTAAATTAAAAATGAGATGGCATGTTTCCTACTGTTGAGAAATATTTGACAACTTTCCATCAAGGAGTTGGCAGGTTTTAGGCAAAGATTTTTCAAAAAATAAAGCAATTACAAAGGTTTTTATTTTAGAAGATAAAAGTACAAAATACTGTCTTCAATATTAACAAGCAATCGTTTTAAAAATAAAACCAAAAAAAAAAGAAAATAAGTTTACATTCGACTATATGAATACTATAACATTTCTCCGCATAAAATAGTTGTAAGTGGCGGAGTTAGCAGCTTTTCGACTAGCGGTTGAAGCGCGTTGAGTAAGAAGGTAAACGTATCATGGAAAAAGTTATATTTGGGAAAAGGTTAGAGTTTCCCGTTTTTCGCAGATGGTGCCACTAAGGGCCCTCTTTTGAACGGTAAAAGTGGAGTTAGCAGATTAACAATCTAAGCCGACGATATTTTTGTATAAAGAACTTTCACTTTCGTCTCTAGCAGTAAGAGACGAAACGTCGGAAAATATAAAAATCCGTCAACACGGCCTAAGCCCGAAAGTGAAAGTTCTTTATATCTTAGTGGCCGTAAAAACTTAAAATCTAAAAAAGAATATTTTTTTATGCATAAAAAAAAGGTTTTCTTTCCTATCTAATGCAATAAAGAGCTAGTTGATCTAAAAAATCTTGCCAGTGATTATCAAAACAACGTAGGAGTCCAAACGTTAATTTATTAAATTGAAATTAAACTTTAAAATCATGGTCTATGAAAAACGAGCAATTGATGTTTCAGTAATTTGAAATAGATTGAAAAGAAAACTGCATTATGATTTATTATTACCTATTGCGTGTTATTTAATGCTTTTCAAAGTTTTTAAAAAAGACAAATTATTATATCTACTCTTTGTAGCTCTTGAGGTAGAAAAGTATTATGTGATGGTTTTCAAATTTCCAAACTCATCACTCGAGATCGAGTATTTTAAGACCAAAATGAAAATAATTAATTGGTGCTTTTTGAGAAAAATTATTAATTATATTTTTTTCAGTGCGTTTTTAATTTTTATTAAGGATTTACTTAAACAAAATTTTTCTATGAGTTGCTTTTTATTTTGACTCTCTGGATTAAGTCGTTTTGAAGTTATAGCCAGGCAATAGAAATTGTAGTGTATCCTTTTTTTTTTTTTTTGAAAATATGCGCTTTTAGGCTCACTGGTTGAGGTACACACGGCATTCCTGAAGGATTAATAAGATGAAGTAGTTCTACAGAAAAATCTGATTATGGATCATGGTAGCAGAAGGTCTACACATTACAGAACCATTTTAAGCTAAATCCAGAAAACTTGTTTTTGGTAAATAATAGTAAATAATCTTCTGCAGAATAATTCTGACAATAAATTGCATATTTTGTTGGACGTTTCCGATAGTATTTGTTTACCTGATTCCGAATATCTTCAAAGTAAATCTTTATATTTTTCCGTTTTCGAGAAAAATGCTCTTGAAAATATTTTTTTCCGTTTTTCAAGTGCTTGTAGAAAAATTATCTTAAAAGCTTTTATCCAGGCTTCAATTAGAGAGGGGTTCTTACTTTTTAAAATCCTACAAGTATACCTTAACACAATGTTTAGTGGTAAATTTAAAAACAGTTTTAAAATACCTCTAATAAAACATTTGTAAATTGATTATAAAAAAATGGAGTTCTTCAGAAAGTCCAAATGATAATTCAGAAAAATAAATAAAGGAGCGCACACGAATAAAGTTATATTTTGGGAAGAATGTCGTTTTTTGTATTTACGATCAAGAACTCAACACCCATGCTTTTTCTTGGGGGGCTGAATGAATACAAAACCAAAAAAAATAATTATTTCATTCATTTTTATCAGCAACATTGTTAAAATAAATCTAAAAAAATAAAATTTAAGGCTATAGCCACTGACTCAATATACTATTCTATCCATTAAGAAGAGTATACTATGGAATACGAAGAATTATATTTCTTTCTGTTTTTAATGGTTTTCAAGTTTTAAAAAAGATAAATTATTTTATAATTTATCAAATATCAAAATCGTTTTATAGTAAATTACGATTCTTAATCTAATTTAAATTATATGCGAGCAGGCAGTGCATTCCTACACTGTGGTTTTAACCTTTCTCTAAATGGGGTCAAATTTGGCATATATAGATATACTGGGAGATTTTTTTAACCCTGCCTCCGTATAATTTTTACTTTCGAGTAACCCCGGAGAGAAGAAAGTATTGTTCTGACGAAAAAAAAAATCCAGATTTTTATATATTTATAGGTTTTGACGTCTACACATTCCGAAAAATCGCTCTTTTTGTGTCCGTATGTCCGTTATCCAGAGGCGTATAGGTCATACCATTTAAGAGATCAAAACCAAACTTGAAACTTAATAGGAGGTTTTTCTTAATTTTTCTCTGCTCTGCGAAATAAGGATAGTTTATGAACTAAAGATACTAAAGATTATCAATTGATTTCTATTTTTAATTTTTCTTAAAAATACCTCTTTTAATAACGATTTTGCTCTTTCGTTCGATAATAATAAATTACAAACACAGCAATATACTATTACTAGTTTTAACCGAAATTAAATGAAAATTGGTTATAAAAATAACAACAAAATAATCAAAACCTTTAAACTTATCCAAACCTTTTGGCGAGAAAGTAAGTGCGTTAGAACCGTATTAGTTTCAGTTTATTTTATTTGTAGCGATAGAAATTTGCTCCTTTGGGTAATTCTAAAAATTATCCTAACTTTGTTTTTTAAATAACACGTGTACAACCACACAAAATGAAAAAAAAAAAGGTCTGGAATGTTTTCGGAGACCAGTAAAAATTTTACGTAAGGGCATATCCACAGGCTCGCATAACAACATAGTACCTAACAATGCGATGCCGTGATTGGCTTGATGTGCCACCATGTATCTTGTAAGCCAATCACGACATCGCATTCTTATGTTTTATGTGCTTATGCAAGCTTCTGGATAGGCCTTAACACTTAAAAAACTGTGAACTCATAAAATGTTTATTGGATCACGTTTTTAACAATTATACAGACCTAAAAAGGCAGTTTTGTTGTTTTTTTGTTAAAAAACTGTGAACTCATAAAATGTTTATTGGATCACGTTTTTAACAATTATACAGACCTAAAAAGGCAGTTTTGTTGTAAATTCCATTGCACAGAGCATTGTTAAAAAGTTACTGACTCGTCTAAACAAAATAAAAGAATAGCCAAATTTTGCGTTACGTAATACTTGAACGTTCCCAAACCATCCTTTAAATAAAATCACTAAGTGCGTATTTACAACCTCGCATAACAAGCATAGTACATATTTAAGAATGCGATACCGTGAGTTGCTTAATATGCATCTTACGATAAAAAAGCATATGACCAATTTGGTTAAGGAGAAAATTTCCAATCATTTTTTAATATATTAATAACAATAAAGTTCATTTAAAAATAGTTATGAGGTGGAATTGTTTTTTTCCATTTTCAGCCAAATTATTCATCGGACGATAAAAGTGGATATAAGCAAACTTGTAGCACTTAAAATTCTCTATAAGTTTCATATAAAAAAATATATATAAATTCAAGATAGCGGACATCCCTTAGGCAAATTGTGCGGTGAAAAACTAATAGGATCCTAGGAGTGTTCTGTTACTATCCACTACTACCCTTTAAAATATCAGCCCGTGTACATTTATTGCAATTTAACCAAGAAATTATTTGACTGGACTATAAGTAGAGTGTAGATAAATAATATTTTTTCCTACCATCCTCTATGAAAATGACATTTAGCACACTTTTTTGTTCTTTAGAAAACGTCTCATATCGCACTAGTTTGATATTTTTATATCACACTCGTGCGATATTTATGTATGGAGGTTTGCCTAATTTTATTTAGATATTTACCTCGTAGATTCTACGAATTTTATTCACCTTGTTTTATAAACCATTTTCCACCTTTCACCACAGCCTTTTATATCTTTTAATCCAAATATTTCTGTTTTCCATGTCAAAAATAGAAACTATAGTTATAACGTTACTATTTTGACCATTACTGTCTAGTCTAGACAGTCTAGATCTTATAAAAATTACTTAATTTTTTATTTAGTTACCTTACATTACATAAAAAACATCAAAATACACAGTATTTTTCTTATGAAATGTAAAACAGTAAAATTTTACTGTCATATACGGCAGCATAATCACAGAAATATAATTTAATAAGTAAACTCAAGTTCGCATTTATTTAGGAATAGGCAACCCATTAAAAAGCTATGTATTGTATTAAATATAAAACCAAGAAAACTAAAGCTAAATGAAAATCATATTTCCTGTTTGACATACTTACATATATAAATTTGTATGCTCGTAATAATTATTTTGTGCTAGGCTTTTCTTAAAAATTAATAAAAATTAGAAAATTTTAAAATACGAAACTTCATATTTTTTCGGGATCGTAGGAAAAATAGTGTACATAACTCATTGGAAAGTGTATTTCATACACTCGTGGGGTTTCCTCACTCGCCTAGCGGCTCATTCGTAAACCTTCCCACTGGCGTAAAATATGTCACTTTCCACACTAGTTATGTAATATACTATTCTGCGTGTGTTTGAATAGGAATAGTTAACTTCTTCAGGATGTTGCTGGATGTGAAAATTACAGGCCAGTATCAAGGAAGTAAAATATGCCCACTGGGCATAATACTTAAAACTTTAATCGTTAAAGTACATTTTCATTATCTACTATAATGTTTACCGCATTTATTAGCAGATTCGGTTAACAATATAATAATAGTGGGTAATTATTACCCGGTAATAAATGTAACGTTAACGATTAAACTATTATTACTCTAGTTTATTAATTAGATCCAACACCGAAAAAAATATTTTCAATTTTCATGAAAAAATTTACTGATATCTGGAAAGGTGCGCAATACAATACAATAAGTCTATAGACTTATTGTATGTTTAAATGAATCGGATTTTGCTAAAAGGGCGTAAGTCATTAGAGTAAAACTTTGGGAAACTTCTAATTTTTTTTTTATTTAAAAAAAAATCCAAAAACACTTTTTGTTGAAAGTAAACCTAGTGTTTAATATACACGATGTCCCACGGTAGACAAATCAGTCAAACTGTGGCGTTATTAAGAAAGATATCAACATGAAACTTTTACCAGTCAATATGGACCTAATTATCTTCAATTGACCCAAAACAAAAGTTTTCTACTCTTTTTTGGTTTTGAGCTACAGCTCCACACAAGCACTTTTAAAAGCATAACAATACTTTCAAATGCCAAAATTAAAAAAAGTAACAATTTTTCTTTATCATATGAGTTTTTTTTTTTCACTAAAAACAATAATTTTCGATTTAAATTCTTAATTTTATAAAACCTTAAAAAAGGGCAATTGCATAATGGAATGACCCCGCTATGGCAAAAGAGTAGGATGCCTTGAAATTAAATTTTTTAAATAAGTCGTATATGATGACAATAAATGTCAAATTTGATTTTACATTATAATCAAAAAATTAACAAAGCTAGATTTTTATAAAACCAAGTTTTGAATGCCAAAATGATAACTTTAGAAGTAAAGAAAGAAATTATTTTAACTTATGGAGAATGTGCTCGAAATTTAAGAGAAACAACGAGAAGAATAGTAGAAAAGTTCCCCGATGATACTATTAGTTACTTTAGCTTACGAAGAATTGTTAATTTATTTTTGGATACTGGAGGAGTGAGGGACATAAAAAAAGTTTGCGAAAGTCCAGTAACCAAAGATCCTGAAACTATAACTATAATTCAAGAAGCAGTTATCAATGATCCCCACACGTCTACAAGGATAATCGCAAGGGAACATCATTTATCACGCACATCAGTTAGTAGGGTTATTAAAAATTCTAAATTACATCCGTATAAATTATGTCTTAATCAAGAGTTACATGGGAGGGATTTTGAAAATAGGGTTCGATTTTGTGATGAACTTTTGGAATTAACAGGGGATGACGAGGACTTTTCTACCAAAATTTTGTTTAGTGACGAATCTACATTTAAAAGCAATGGAGTTGTCAACAGGCATAACATGCATTATTGGTCTGTTGAAAATCCGCATTGGGTTAGGCATGTTGACAACCAGCGGATTTGGTCTTTAAATGTTTGGGGAGGGGTACTGGGGGATTCGGTTATTGGACCTTACTTTTTTAATGGGCATCTAAATGGGAATATGTACCTAATTTTTTTGCGTGATGAATTACCGGAACTTTTAGAAGACGTACCACTAAATTTGCGAAATGACATAATTTTTATGCAGGATGGGGCTCCTGCTCATTTTTTTCATGAGGTGAGGACTTTTTTGGATGAGACTTATAATACATGGATAGGTCGTGGTGGTCAAATTGCCTGGCCAGCAAGATCACCCGATTTAACCCCATGGATTTTTTTTTGTGGGGATTTGTAAAGGATAGGGTTTACCGACAAGCTCCCACCACTCCTGAAAATATGCGTTAAAGAATCGTTGAAGCATTTAACGAAATAACACCGGTAATGCTTCAACGAGTCAGACATAATTTTGAAAGTAGGCTTTTTATGTGTATTCAGGAGGATGGGAGAACTTTTGAACATTTACGAAACGACTATGACTAACTACTTTACAAAAAGACAGATAGATACACAGACAGACTCAGACATCTAAACAAAATTAAATTGCTTTATCGTGTTAAAAATGGGGGCTTCTTATGTAGACGATGTGGGGAAGAGGATCAATGCAGATACATATTAACTTGCTGCTTGATTTGAACCCATTTGAATCGTGGAAGACTCGCAAAGAATTAGAATTATTTGCTAATATTAGTTAGATGCGTAATTTTGACCTTTTTTCATCAGAACTGGAGTGATTTGGGAAAACCTGAGGACTAACATGGATTTATTTGAAATATTGTACAAAACAATTCTAATAACACTGAAAATATTCTAGAAAGGCGTAATATTTTGTAGATGTATGGAATTTGACACAATGATGAGTTAATTAATTCAAATATCATAAATACGTCTTGCGTTTCGCATATTAATAAATAATATTAATATGAACAATCAATTTGATATTTTAACTTATGAGAATTATTCTTAGTATCATTTAATTTAATTCCAACCAAAATAAATTAATTGACTAAATTGCCCATAATATGACAGTTTTTTTTCTTTGTTCTTCTGTATTTGGTCTAATTTTGGTCTGGTTTGGTTCAAAAATCAAAACAAACGACTAAGAACAAAAGCACGAAGTAGGACTAGATGAAGTGACCCTAATATGCAGGGCCGGACAGAGCCAGCTCGGGCCCCGGTGCAACTTTTTACTCGGGCCCCCATTTTTTCAAAACATAATGGTCCCATGCAGGCCTGCAGCTAAGGCACTGAGGGCCGAAGCGGCGCCCCCATTCATTAACTAAGCGCCGCAGTCGAAAATTTTTCCAAATTATGTTAATTTCTGACTGTTTTATTTTCATAGTTCAGCAAGCTCAAGTATGTAAAAAATAATAAAGTCTTAGCGCCGCAGGCGAATTTTTTTTCAATTTGATAGCTCTGGCGCCACAGGCAATTTTTTTACAAATTTTAAGCTTTTGCAAGCTTGAACTAAAAAAAATACGTAGGTAAATTAGCCCTAGCGCCGCGGGCGATTTTTTTTACAAATTTTAAAACACTAGTAACAGTGCACTATTATTTTTTACAAAAATCCTAAAAGGCTTAAGCGCTGCCGCGGCGAAATTATTGTTATTGCCCATTTGGAACGAGATCTACTTATTTGCTCATTTTGACGCCTTATCGATCTGGGGGAGTATAAATAAATAAACTGGCCCCGGGTAATCTGTACCCCCTGCACCCCCTTGAATCCGGCCCTGCTAATATGAACCAGCTGCAACTTCATGCAACTGCGAGGGAAGGGGGTTCTTTACAAGCTAATTAATTATGTTTTTTAAAATCTCATAATTATAAAACATGTTTTATCATAAGTTGTCCAATAGGTTTTATAATAACTTGCTTTACCAATACTTTCATTATGATATAGACTTGACTTTGTAAAAAAAACTGCTAAGATTAATCTAAGATTAATCCAATCATACCAATTAAAAAATTTGATTGAGTGCAAAAAATCAAAATTTATTAGTAATTAAGTAATACACTCTGTAGTATAAAATACACTAGTCCACAAGGTCCTTACTAAGTCTAAGTAAAAATCTAATTTATAACATTAGATTTGACATTTATTTTTATCGTGAACGTCATATTTGCAAACATTTATTTTCATAGCATCCTCTCTTTTACATTAGCGGGGTCATTCCATAATGCACTTACCATTTTTACCGTTTTCTAAAATTAAAAATTTAAATAGAAAACTATTGTTTTTAGTAAAAAAAACTATTATATGATAAAGAACCGATATTATTTTTTTAAATTTTGGCGTTAAATAATGTTATTATGCTAAAAAAAAATTCTGTTTGTTGCTCTAGCCTAAAAACAGAAAAAAGTACAACACTTTTTTCTGGCGTAAATTGAAGGTAACTAGGTCTATATTGACTGGTAAAAAATATATTTTAATAGCTTTGATAATAACGCCACAATTTGACTGATTTGTCTACCGTGGGACACCGTGTATAGTAAAATTTTCACATAAGTTGGAAGAGTCGTTTTTATGTAATTAAATCCCTAAATTTGTAAAAAACGCCCTTTTAACGAAAATCAAAGGAAATGAGAACATTATAAAACGTCAAAATCAGCTAATTTTCTTCGCCGTCTGACTCAGATTTAAAGTCACTGTCAATATATTTAGCCAGTTTGTTATGACATCAAAGTACTCTTTGTACTGTATGTCTATCCTCTACCATAATAAAACTGTATCCAACTCAATTTTGAAAAAAAATTGACTTACACCCTTTTAACAAACACCGATTCAAATGTAGATTAAATTTTTGCTACAGTCTATTATTAATTAGATTCTTAAGTGGACATTCACCGTCATTAAAGTTATGTTTTTCATATTATTTTATTGCAATTAAGAAAATGAAAAAAAGTTACGAGCTAAAATAATAATTCCTCACTTTATTAGAGCAAAAGTATTAACAACCGATGTTTATCCATTAAACGAATATTTGCAAAATGTGTATTTATAAGAAAATTAAATAAAGAATGTGAATGTGAGTAAATGAACTGGAGTACCTATCTTTCGTTACACAGTAAAAATTTAAATAATTTCAAATAACCATATTATTAAGAACAGGAAAAACCATAAAATAAAATAGGTACAGGTATTAAAATTGTTTGATAGCAACTCCTTAAAATTATATAAAACATACCAGTTTATAGTTTCTGCAAAATGGTAGATTATTTAAGAAAATAAAAATAAATAGCAAAGGACTTAAAATATGTCTTTGCGGTTTACTATTAATTATAATTAAAATTAAGTTATTATTTCATTATGTTTAAAAAAAATTGAATCATGGAATCCATTGGGACAGACAAGTTTTGGGTCAAAGTTGTAAAAATAAAGTTTATGTAGCGAAAGTACAGGGCCCACACAATCAAAGCCCTTATTGAGATCCAGTAAAGCTAGCAAACATCACCCTATTCAAAACTATGTAAAGACAAGGCTAGCTTTTATTTTGATCGATGTTTGTGTCCACCAAAATATATACATCTTTATTTATTTACAAAATCTTGGATAATATGGCTTCAACATTGATTCTAGAAATTATTGGATGTATGGGAGGCATATTTATTTTCTGATAGTGATTAATAAAAAGCAACAAATCTGGTATACTACACTGATAAAAAAAATTACATAGTCGACCGTGTAAATCTACAAAATTGTGTAAATTTTACGAAAAACGGTGTTAAAATAAAAAAAAAATACACAATTTAACACGATTCCGAGTCAATTTAGGTTTACACGGTCAAATGTGTACTTTTTTTATCGGTGTAGGAAAAATATTTTCTGTTAGTTTTCTTCAGTTATTCGGTTCATAGATATTTTGAAACCTTGTTTCCCTTAGTTTCTTTTAAGAATATTTATATTTAAAAATACTTCAATTTTGTTTAATTTATTTATTTTAGTTATACACTGTATAATATACAGAATGGAGAACCCCAAAGAAGTTTAATGCTTAATGTAGTACTTCATTTCTATTCCGAATTCTGGTCCTGGATAAAATAGTTGTACCTTGTTTTTTACCTAATATTATCCAGTCTTCTTACTCTCCTCATAGAGATAACAGTTGAGTATTTTTTTATGTATTTACATATAAATGATGAAGTCTCGGATTCAACCAATATTTATGTAGATAAAGGAAACAAACACTATTTTCCGTGTATATAAATGCAGAATATGAAGGAAATTCATAATTTATTTAAGTTGAAAAGTAATAATGAACAAGAAGTATTTGTGGTAATGAAAGAGTATGTTATTTTTAGTCAAAACTGTAAAATCTAAAGGCCTTAGTAACAAAAATGAAATGGAGTAATAAACACCTCCTTTAAGACAATCCTGGAGTTCCTCAGCTAGCAAAGCGTTTTTTAAGGAATTGTATTAAGAGCGCCAAAAAGTACATAACTCGTAAATAATTTAATATAGAGAAACATTGTTTTCGCAAACAATTAGCTAATATAATAAGGTACTCTCATTCCAAATTTAATAGTATATTCTATAACTAGTATGGAATAGATGATATTCCGCGCGAGCGGAAAGTTTGTCATACGAGCCGGCAGGCCAGTATGACGGTCCCGCGAGCGCGGAATGACTAGTCCATACGTGTTGTAGACTATATCGACTGCAAATATGAAACATTCTATGACTTTAAACTGTAGACAAGGTTAAAAACAATGTTTTTTGTGACTCGACATTGTAAATGCAACAAAACACGTATTTTTAAATAAAGCAATTAATGTTATTTAATAATTTTATCAAATCAGTACTTAAAAAAGATTTTTATTTGATTTTAGCACATATTTACAAATTATAATGCAAAAATTGAAGGTTAAGTCAGATTGTTGTGACAGATATCAGGTTTAAATATTTAACAATAGATGGAGCAGTTTTAATTTTTTGAACTAAATTGATAAAAAACTGGTCAAATATTAAGAAAAACAAATAAACTTTATGTAATTTTAACGCAAATTTAAATTGCATTAAATTGTTCAATATTTCATGCTAAAATATATACATTTTTGCCAATTTTGCTACAGTTTTCTTTACTTTTATAAACAAGAGATGCCACTACAGGTGCTTATTCTAACACTTGATACGGAATATTCATACCGTATCTAGAGCTAGAATGGATTCATTCTGTGTTTGAAAAGTGTGTGTATTTGCTTACATTCTAAAGCAGTCGAAAAAGAATCTTTATTTGTTAAAAAGTTAGCAAATAGACATGGAACTCTAGTACCCGGAACCACAAGTTTATTTGCTATAACTTTTTAACAATTAAAGATAAGTTTTTCAAATTTGGAATGAGAATATCATATTATATTAGTTAATTTTTCGCAAAAACAAAGTTTTTCCATATTATATTATATTTACGAGTTATGTACTTTTTGGCACCCTTAGTACATTTCCTTATAAAACGCTATGTCAGCTACAGAAGATAACTTTTATCATGGAAAGTCCCAAACACCATAGTGTTGCCTTTCAAAAAATTTTGATTTGATATTTACAATACTTTTACATTCCTGCATTTGGGATAATGATAGTATAAAATTTTTTATAATGAATTCTTTGTTTCCTACACTTTTCTTTAGTTTCTTTAAATAATTTAAAAACGTTGTTTCTTTAATTCCTTATTGCACAATGTAAATAAAATTTCTAAGAAAAAGATTTTGCTAAATTTTTATTCACATTGCCCATTGAATTTAGTCAATTTAGTTGATACTGACCCTTCAGGACTACCAAATTTCCCTTTTTACTTCAAATTTTAAAATCGTACTTTATTTACGTCTTCAACCAATATTTAAATAGACAGGAAACAAAGACTATTTTTTTCTGTGTATATAAATGCAGTTTTAAAATGAAGCCAATTCATAATTTTCATCGTTGAAAAGTAATAATAAACGAGAAACATTTGTGGTAATGAAAGAGCTGTGTTATTTTTAGTCAAAAGTATGCAAGTGTTTAAGCAAAATGCCTTTAACCCCGTCATAATAAACGCGCTATTTCAATGCCATTTTTGCGAATATGTTTACAATTTATGTTCGTGTGTTTGGATCATTCCATATGAATCCGATATGATGGGTGTACAAATGCCCCTTTAACCCTTAAACCCTACCCAGGTTAAAAGTTACTTATCTAGTACCCAGGGGTAATACTGTACCCCAATAAAAAAATAGAAGTATGAAACAACTTTATTGAAAAATTATCTAACTGAACACTTATATCATTACTTTTGTATTATTATACTGACACGCGTTATCCTTTTTTTTGAACAGTCGGGGCAAATTTTCGAGGTGGGTATTACGGCCGCAGATCATGGCCGATAGCGAGGTTTGTAGTAGTGGCAGCACTGATTTCAGTAGCTATCAAAGCGTAGGCAAGTATTTGTACATTTAGATATATAACTGGTTGTTTATTACTATTCTCTGAAAATTAATAAATATAATAAAATAATTGTTGAAATTTTTATAACAAAAAATTTTTAAAATACTCACGAATTTCTTGTTAGTGTTTTTTTTAATAGGTGGGGTGGTTTTACGTTAACAATGGTTTGGTTTGGTAGTTTGCCGGTTCGGTGTTTTTTTTTTAATGGGAGGCGTTGGTTTACGTTAACAATGGTTTGGTTTGATAGTTTGCTGGTTTGGTGTTTTATTTTTAATGGGAGGCGTTGGTTTACATTAATAATGGTTTGGTAGTTTGCTGGTTTGGTAGTTTGCTGGTTTGGTATTTTTTTTTTGATGGGAGGCGTTGGTTTACGTTAATAATGGTTTGGTTTGGTAGTTTGCTGGTTTGGTGTTTTTTTTTTAATGTCATTTTTCAGATACGATATTTCAGAATTTAGAAGGCGATATATTTTAAGAATCAAATAAGATTATACTTAGGCTAAATAATTTAGCTTTAGATAATTAAATAATAAATGCTCGCCTGGTGTAACAATATCCATAAGAAATTCCTTGTTTTAATCAAATATTGAGAACCTCTGGAGAATACAGTAGAGGGGGTAAAAGCATTTCTTCTGCCGTACAACTTTCGGCCGAATGATCCAGATTCCAAATGATGATCTGCACATATGAACTTTTGGCACATGACGCTATTCGTACCGCTTTTACGGTCTCTTTTGCGCAGAAACTGTATTTTCCCACTGACTTATTGTAGTAACTTTTCAACTTTTATACTTTGTCCCAAAATTCCACCAATACTTTCCCGAAGGTACATCGACAAAGTTGGCAAGGTGCACGTCAATGTCACGTTTTCAATAAATTTTAAAATTAAAAAAAAAAAAATAAAAAAATCATATTTTCGAAACGGGGCGTTTTTGAAAAAAAATCCCGTGCAGGTTTTTCTCTAACATCGGTGGGCTACACATCAAAAAATAATCAGCCAAATCCCTGACCCAAGTCCTCAGCCCTGCCTGAATCGGCGCGGATATCATCATCTACGGCCTACTATGGTTTGATGAATTTTCACATTAAAACACTAGTACTTTTTGAGGATAATATGTGACCGAATTTTGACAGTACTTCTTTGTATTGTCAAGTAAATACAAAAAATTTTAATTTTCCCTTTTTTAGAAGCAATGGACTTTCATTCTCATACACTAAAAGCTTAACTAATTTGATAATATACTATTTTCCCTTGTTTTACGTAGTGTCAAACTTATTTTTTTATCTAGTATTTTTTCTTAAAACAAATAAAAACTGTATTCTCCAAAGCCTGATAGATTTTTTTTATTTTAACCTTATGACTCACATAAACTTTTTAAAAAAAAAAGTTGAAAAAAGACTTGTTGGATCTGTTGGATCGGAAAGTTTAGGGCGTACGCAATCAGAACCCTTATAGTGGTCAAAGAAGTTAGCAAGACCTTCTTTTCTTGGAGTTCCTCAGCGAGTGCAAAAATAGATTTTATCGCGTAAAAATCAATTCTGGGACTCTAGTTCTTACCAAAAAAATCAGAAAATATGTTTATCTAGGTATATTTTGAGATCGAAGGATAAAAGTTTTTTAAAAAACTTGGATCTGATTTATCAAACTTATCTTCTTATATTTCTTTTTAAATAATAATAATAATAATAATAATAATAATAATAATAATAATTATTATTTTTTGAAAGTTTAAAAATGTAGTAAAAAAAAATTAAAACGACACAAAAAAGAAAATACAAAATTTTCACTTTTTTTACTAAGGCAAGAAATTAAAACTTTGTTTCAGCGTATCATCTATAGCTATAGGTCTGTTGTGTCTGAAAGATTCTTGTGGAATCGACCGCTTATATTGAATTGCAGTTTGGTAGTAAGCAAATGCATAAAGATTGCCGACTGGCCCTGAAATCCTTTTGGCAAGGCGGTTAAAAAAATCAGACATGTCGGACAAGTTTTCCCAGAATTCTACAGTGGCGTACCTAACATTTAACCATCACTTTTTATTAGTAAAATGCTTTTTGTTACTTGAAACCGTAACACTTAAAAATACTTTAGAATAAATTACTTTAATATTAATATTATTAATAAATTTTACCCGAGTTCGTATTCCGTCGAGTATTCCGTTGACTAGTTTCTGACCATTCCCACTACCTACGTACATAATAATAACCAACTTTTATTATCTTAACTATAACATACTAGTATGGCTTGAAGAGTGTTGTTTAAATTACGTCATAGTTAGTTGGTAAAGTAGGACACTATTATACCAAAATCTTTTTCGAGGTTAAAAAGTTGATTGAGTTGTTTATTTTGCGATATTTGAAATTAGGAACCAAAAATGAGGTCTACAAGGAAAAAAATAGGCTTGTCCTAACTTTGCAAGAACATTTTTGCTTAAAGCAAATAAATTACTTGCTTTTATTTAACTCATTTATTATAAGTACCTACATTATCCACGATCCACGAATGATATGTGACGATTATTTAAAATTATTTCAGTTTAATCCGTTCTTGCTCAAAAAAGTGCCTGGCAAAACAATCTTACAAATATTTTTAACGTCTGGCTTACCCAAAAAAAATTATACCTACCCTATTTTTTCCTCTTCTTGTTCGAAAAAATATGATTTGGAGTGAACAGAAATATAATAGAAAAGGATAGAAATACTTACTATGTGAGCAAACCACCTAGGGTACGTGGTTACTACGAATAGTTAGTGTGACGTCATTGTTTGTTGTAGTTAAGTAATAAAATGTGTATAGTATGCTATTCTTCATACTAGTATGTTATAGTTACGATAATAAAATTTGGTTAATATTAAATTAAAAATACTTTAAAACTTGTTCTAAACATGTTTAAACTGTAGAAAATATATTGACTTTCTTTTTTTTTTGTAAAATCGTTTTATAACTACAAAAAAATTACCGGTATGATTTACCGGACATCTGTGAATAACTAGACCTCTGTGGTGTATGTGTTTTACTCTTAACACGTTGGCTGCCGATAACGCATAAGTGGCGTCACTTTGCATTCTTCACACAGGCAGATGACGCCAATGTAGCTCACCAACTATTACACGTTTAGTAAAAAACTTTTAATTTTAAAGGGAACACCGAACTGAGGGAAGCTCACACACGAAAAAAAATTATAGTCATAAAGCCAAAAATTCTAATTACCCAAACTAATATTAACAATAACACAACCAATTCTTAATTTTTTGTTTTCACATAATTATTATCTATTCCAGACATAACATTCTACTTGAATAAATAATTCTTTAACTAAGAAGTTTAGTGTTAACTGTTTCTCTTTTCTTTCCAGATACGGCCCCTCCATATGTTCTGTACAAAGATGGCATGGACAGAGCTCAAGGTCAATGGGGCCCACAAGACGCCTACCCTCCACCTCAACAGCAAACCTCAATAGGCGCAAATAGCCCTCAGCAAGCCCTGGGCCCTACTGTGCCCTTGGGCGTTGAAGCTGATACAGTTCCGCCCAGAGATCAGAGTTTACCCTCCCCCGCCCCATCGCCTTACCCAGCGACTCAGGCTGAGCCTAGAGAGGAAGATATTCAACCAGATCAACCTACCTTAGATTTGGAACCTAGACCTGCTTCACAATGCTTTCCCACAGATCTCCAACAGCAACAGGCTTACCAACAGTACGCACGAGCACCTCCACCGGCGGCTCCCCCGCCTGTGCCTCCCCATATGCTCGGAGCAGGAAGTTTCTCAGCGTTGCAATACTTGAAACAACCGGGGGTAATGTTAACTAGTCTAGGAGGGGACGGAAACGGGCAACTGGATCAGTATGCAAACTCCATGCAAGATCTGAGATCTAGTCTACCAGACGTTATACAACAAAATGCGATGAAGAAGAGTCAGAACGGAATGAGTGGGGAACTCAGATTGTTCAAATGCCTGACATGCGGCAAAGACTTTAAACAAAAATCGACACTGTTACAGCACGAGAGGATCCACACCGATAGTCGACCGTACGGGTGTCCGGAGTGCGGAAAACGGTTCCGCCAGCAGAGCCATCTGACGCAGCATCTGAGAATTCACGCCAACGAGAAGCCGTACGCGTGCGTGTATTGCGAGCGGACGTTCCGGCAGAGGGCTATACTAAACCAACACCTGCGTATCCATTCCGGTGAGAAGCCCTATGAGTGCCCGGAGTGCGGGAAACACTTCCGGCAGAAGGCCATCCTCAACCAGCACGTCCGCACACACCAAGGCGAGCGCCCCTCCTTTAAAAGGCGGCCACTCTCGCCCAGTCCCGTGACGCTTAGGGATGGAAAACCATAGCCAATAACCGGTTTTCGGTTAACCGGTTGCGGAAATTACCTTAGACCGGTTTTCAGTTAAAACTCGAAAGCAATTACCGGTTTTCTGTAAGCACATAAACATGACTAGTCCCATTAAAAAAAAGCTTTACCCCTAGCAAAAATATTGATAACTATTAAAAAAAGACACTCACTAAAAAAAAATTCACAACTACCTCTGGAAAGAGTTGCCCCTTAGATTTGACCACTTTACCAAAAACCGGTTAAAATCAAACAATAACCGGTTATTCTGTTTTTCTAAATACTTGTAACTGGTCACAAAAAATGTTTTTTTTTAGTAATAACCGGTTATGATCAAAAACCGGTTACTAGTTTTCCATCCCTAGTGACGCTTTTTGTTGTGCCGCACGGGCGGTTAGAGTTGGTCTGCTGCACACTCACTCAATCTCTCACTCTGTCTCTTTTCTTGCTCTTTTGTTTGGTCCCCTCACAAATGCACACACTCAGTAGTACCTTGTAGTTTTTCTTTTGGTTTCTATTTTTATTACCTTGGCAGACTAACATCTATAGGCGCAATTAGGGAGAGGAGGTTTTAGTCCGAGAGCTGGTTCATTCGTTCATTATTTTTCCCAGCTGTATTTTGTGTCTTAAAGTACATATTAAGCTATTTTCAAATTTCTAGGTTCTAGATCGGGTTCCTTTGGGTTTTAGAAGTTAAAAAAAAACTTTAGAAATGAGGTAAAAATCTATTTTTTCCCTGTTACAAAAATACTTTAGGAACATCATTGGTTCTTATAGAAATCTTAGAATGTTTTAAAAGGTTTCTAGTATGTCTTGTGTGTTTTGAAAATTTTAAATTTTGATAATGAAATATTTTTAAATAGGTTCACACACATAATACATTTAACAATATTTTTTATCTAAAAAATACTAAACATTGAATAATATGTTAAAATGTTTTTTATTTTAATAATTTTTTTAATAGTTTTTATGCGGTAAATATTTGATGAGTTCTATGATATTTTAGTGGGAAATTTCATACATTTTTTTTATTGGTTTCTGTAAATTTTTCCAACCATGTTTTTTTTTAATAGTATATTATCTTTAAATGGCTTAACAAACATCATATAGAATGAGGCTTTTCTTTTAAAATATTTAAAAATAAATAAAGTCTTTAAAAATATATATATTTTTTTAATCTAATGATATTTATTGAGAAGAGATAATTCAATATTTTTATTCCTAAATTTGAATAATGTTTAAAAAGTTTTGTTTATAAAATATTATAATATGCTTTTTAAAGTATCCTAGTGGGAAAATAAAATAAAAGTTACTAATGCTTTTTTTAATAACGCTTTATAATATTTTTTTAAATATAACATTATTATATAATAACATTTAGGAAAATTCCTATGTTATAGGTGGAGCCACATGGTATTTCCTACCAAAAACAACACTTTTTAAACGAATATACTCATTTAAAAAGTTTATAAAGTCACGTTCTTGGAATACTGTCGTTATTACCTACTAGTCAGCTAATTCGTTACACATTATCGGATTGGTATGGATCAAGATATCTGGAGGCTTCCGGTTTCCTCACTTTCGGTGTCATGAAATTGTTAAAAATGGATTTATGTGAGGGCTTATGTCTACGGGGGTCGATTTTTTTAGTTATGTTTTTGATATCTCTTCGAGTTTTCAAAATAAAAGCAAAAATGTGTGTTTGCATAATCGTTTTTAAATATAAACATCATATAAAAATCATTGTCGAGAAAATATTTTTTAACAAAAACTTCATTTCAAATTATTCATAATGTCTGTATGAGTAAAATAAAAATAAAGTTTTTTAAAACTTTTTAAAAATTAGGTACGTTCTAAAAGAACTTTCTTCATTCTTTATTCAATAGGATTAAAAGTCTATAATGTTGTAAAAAGAAATTACTTTATTTCTTAATTTTAATACAAATACCTTCTTCAAACAATTAAAAGATGAATGATGTTCAAAAGGATTTTCTTTGAATGCTATTTCAATGATTTTCTAATATTTTTGAGTCTTCTAGCATCCAAAGAAACCGAAACTAGAACGTGGCTATTTTGAAATAGCCTAATTTGAATGTACTTTAAGACATATATAAAATACACCCAGGAGAAAATAATTAAATTAAAATGGTCGCCAGCTCTTGTATTATTTAGCTTAAAAAGATGTTAAATTTAAAAGTGGGGATATTGGGGAGTAAGGATAATTTAGATTAGGTTTGACCTAGGGTTGTTAGAGAGGAGTTCTTAAATAATAGATAAGTTGTAGTTCTCCGCATGAAAGAAAGTCTCCGTTGGAAAGGGGAGGAATCATTCGGGCTCTCTTCTCTCCGTCAAGAGCGTTATAAGGCGTGCGTGCTTACAACGGG
The DNA here is from genome assembly GCA_958510825.1 of Brachypterus glaber. Classification (NCBI taxonomy): domain Eukaryota; kingdom Metazoa; phylum Arthropoda; class Insecta; order Coleoptera; family Kateretidae; genus Brachypterus; species Brachypterus glaber. Next base: position 68,923,706 of record OY294045.1, on the reverse strand, counting down.
CCTCCCACTTGCACACACATTCCAAACATATTTCTCGTAGCCACAGATCCGTGCGTCAAACTTTATGAAGTAGGAATTTTAAGAGTAGGATGTTAGTCTGCCATTACCTTCTATGATTTGCCACATAACAACACGAGGGTGGTCCACCGCAGTGCACCTGATTAAAAACTATTAAAATTCGTAATTTGTTTAAATACAGATTAGGATTTAATAAATACTAAATTAAAAGTCGAGACAGCCAAGAGCTAATGTAAAACATTTAATGTTGATTGCAAAAGATAGATCCCTAAATATAAAATAGAATAAAATAGGATAGAATACCTTTATTGCTAATGCGCTCGCCTTCTTCGTTCAAAATTTTAGATAAATTATCTAAAAATATGTGATGCCACTGTGTTTAATTTACTACTACTATAAATTTGCTGTAGAAGTATCTTATAACTTCCACAAAAGTTAAAAATTTTACATAAAACAGTTCAAAAGTTATGGCACTTCCAAATTTTCTTAAAAGCGGCCTGGTTTTGTGGCTGTCAAATATTTTTGATAAAAAGATAGGTGCCTCATAAAAGTTATTTCTTTATGGACCACCCTAACCACAAATATATCCCCTTAAAATAACGCCAATTAGTCCTGTTTTTTTTTATATTCTATATATATTTAGAGGACTTAAAATATGTCATATTGTTAGTAAACTCGATCAGTGCAGATACAAAAGTATTACACATTTATGGTCACCAAGAGTAAAATGGTTTACTCGTTTTGTGGTTAACTTTTTCATATTCAAAAGTAATAGCTAGGGAAAAGTGGGTTATGCCCCTAGTACTCAGAGATTTGTGTGGAGATTTTAGTAAGGCTTGGAAAATAAATAAGCAGCAATAATAAGGAAATAGCCAAAAAAATAAATTTCCGCAGGACAGGATGTAATACTCTTGTAATCCTATAAAAATCCTTAGGTACCTTAAGGTAACGTAAATTACTTTTTTTATATCAGTATTTATCTTACATTAAGCATAAAATACGCGTAAAAGAAAAAATAATACAAAAGTTTTGTATCAAACCTGACAACAAATTCGACCAAAACCATATAGAAAATAGTCCCTAACTCGGTCCTTAACTAAAAATCTCAAAATTTTGGTGTGCACTTGTAGTCGAACTTAACAATTTTAGTTACCTTATCCCAAAATTAACTTTAAAATATCTAATATCCAATTTTAGAGTAGTGAGGACTGTGCTTTGATGTAGTTTGTATTAAAAACTGGTACTTGCTTAGAAAGAATGATATCATGGTCACCATATTACTTGGTATAGTATATTACATAACTAATGTGGAAAGTGACATATTTCACGCCAGTGGGAAGGTTTACGAACGAGCCGCCAGGCGAGTGAGGAAACCCCACGAATGTAAGAAATACACTTTCCAAAGAGTAATGTACACTATTTTTCGTATGATCCCGAAAAAATATGAAGTTTCTTATTTTAAAATTTTCTAATTTTTATTAATTTTTAAGAAAAGCAAAGCACAAAATAATAAATAGCATACAAATTTATATATGTATGTCAAACAGGAAATATGATTTTCATTTAGCTTTAGTTTTCTTGGTTTTATATTTACATAGCTGTTTAATGGGTTGCCTATATGCTTGTCCTAAATAAAGGCAAACTTTACAGTTTGCTACAGTTTGTGTTCTATGGTTTGCTAGTTAAATTAGATTTCTGTGGTTATTCTGCCATATAAGACAGTAAAATTGAATTGTTTTACATTTCATAAGAAAAATAGTGTGTATTTTGATGTTTTTTATAAAATGTAAGGTAACTAAATCAAAATTAAGTAATTTTTATAAAATATAGACAGTAATGGTCAAAATAGTAACTTTATATTTATGACATAAAATATATCAAAAAAGGCCGTGGTGAAGTAGCTTATAAACAAGGTGAATAAAATTCGTAAAATCTACGAGGTAAATGTCTAAATAAAATTAGGCAACCTTAATATCAAACTAGGGTGATATGAAAATATCAAACTAAGGTTTATTTTTTAAGGTATAGTTATTTTAAACTTTCCCGCTTGTAAACAATCTCGAAATTATCATAGCAATGTAAGATACGCATGCGTCGTAAGCGAAATGACTAGGCCCAATTTACACAACCGTAAAACGTTGACGTGCCATTAACGAGAACAAAACAATGGTTTATTCCTCTAAATTATTGGAATAAAAGCGATTTTATATGCAAATTTTGTTTCTACAGGAATACAAAAGTGTTTATAGCAACAGCTTTATCAATTCTCTTTTTTTACATTTACAAAGTAAGTTAACAAAAATTATAAATTTTGGTTATGTTGACATTCAAAACAAGCCACGTGCTGCAGTGTAAATCTGACTTTGTGAAGTATTTAGCGGCAAATTTAAAATAACTATACCTTAAAAAAATAAACTTTAGTGTTTCCTAAAGAACAAAAGAGTGTGCCAAATGTCATTTTCATAGAGGATCGTAGAAAAAATAAATTAATAAATGCTCCAAACTACATCAAAATTCGAGCATTTATATTGTTTACAAAAATTGATCTCATAAACATATATCTAAGCACAAACGCAAATCAGAGACCATAATACTTCGTTCTTCAAAAAATTTATATGTGTTATAATATTGTAGCTCGTCTGTAAAAAACCTGCTTGACTAAACTCGATGGGCAAGAGACTCGTCACAAAATGCAGAAATTTTGCTCCTTACAAAACTATTGTTAAAAGTAAAAATAAACATGCATTCCCGAAATATTGGGATTTTTAAGCGGAATTTTAAAATATTAGAGACGTCGCAACGTCATAGTATAGAGCATTGTCTGAAACCTTTCATTAGCAGCCGTACATTGCTCTATCGTTCTTAGCACTTAAAGATTTTCTGTCACTCCAACAATTAATAAAATCGCGGTTGCCAAAAATATTCTAGAAAGCGCAATATACTAGTATATTAGGTACAAAAATACAATGCAGTTTTAATGTAAAAAATTAACAATTATTATCATTAGTTTACCAGTGGGATTTTTTAATTTCGTTTATAGCCAAGTACAGGTCACTTCAGTAGATCTAGCCTCATTTGTTTTCAAAATTATTCGAAAAACGATACAATTACGAGAATCTTACTTTTGTGCTTGCTTAACAATTAATAACACAGGACCACAAAAAAAATAAAGTTAGTTTTTTTATAAACCAGATGATATTTTTCCTACGTATTTTTTGGTGCTGAAAACGAATATGACAATGAAAAAAATTCTTGACTCTCAAAATCTTGAGCACAATAGCGCAAAATAGGTTTTTCTGCCATTATCAGTTATAAAGATATTAAAAGGCCAAGTATAATCACACCAAGTAGTGACAGAGCCTATTCTCTACATACTTCAAAAATGTCTGATTATGAGAAAGACGCTTCATTAAATTAATTTTCTTTTTTATCGACTGTGTTATTTCGTTTTGTTGCTATATTCTGTAAACAAACCAAATACAGTTGTAAAAAATCGTTTTATTTTAACTTTTTTTTTAATAGGGAATTCTAAAAAAATAAAAAAAAAATAACAACTGTAAAGATAATTGTAATCAAGCATTTTCAAAGCGTACTAGATTTCAAATTCTACTTTCAAATCATTTGACATTTTACCTAACTTTTTGCGAATTGTTTAAAAACTTGCAAGGTATATTTTTCACACAAAAGAGCAATTTAATTATACTTAATTATCAAAAAAGATACCTGTGCCAGCGATTATTCTAACGGACAGCCACGCCTAAAATAGGCACTAGTAAAACCAAAATAGGTAATTTTAATTGAGCATATGGGTAATGAAATTAAGCTTTTTAATAACTTTAATCGGCTAATTAGTTGAATACTGGATTAAATACCTAAACCAACAATAGACAATTTTTTTTATTACGCATGAATTTTTATTATTAAACCTATTAACAAAATTATTTACTTTGAGTGCAAAATAAAGAAAAAATATTACAGGACCTACTTAGGTATAATAGCTGTTGCATACTATAATTTAGTATTACTATACATTAGTTTTAAAATAATGACTAAGACCTGACTAGTATTATGCTGCTCTCGTATACAGGGTCGGACAGAGCGAGCCCGGACCCGGTGAAACTTTTTACCCAAGCCCCCCATTTTTCCAAAACATAATTGTCGCATGCAGGGCCGCAGCTAAGGCACTTGTACACTGAGGGGCTGAAGTGGCGCCCCCATTCATTAACTAAGTTAGCGCCGCAGACGAATTATGTTAATTTCTGAATTTTCTTAATTTCATATTTTAATTTCAAGTTGTACAATCTTAAATAAAAAAAATAAGAAAGTCTTAGCGCCGCAGGCGAAATTTTTTAAAATTTTGATAGTCCATTTTATTTTTAAAACAGTGTTTTAAATTTCATAAACATGCAAGCTCTGGCGCCGCAGGTAATTTTTTTACAAGTTTTACAAGCATGAATTAAAAAAAAAAACATAAATTAGACCTAGCGCTGCGGCTAAAATTTTTACAAATTTGATAGTCTATTCTAATTTTAGAACAGTGTTACAATTTTTCGTTTCATATAAATGTAAGAGGGCTTTAGTGCTGTAAGCGAGCAAACATTTTTACAAAGATAGCCTATATTAATTTTAAAACACTAGTAACATTATTAATATAAAGTTTTACAAAAATGCAAAAAGGCTTAAGCGGCGCCGGCGAAAATTTTTAAAATGTTTAAATTTAAGTTTAAAAATCTTAAATAGAATAATTTGATGCATGTTAACAAGTTCGCTGCCACCGACTCCGATCGGAGCCAGTCGGCTCTTTGCGCATGTGCCACCGGCTCCGATCGGCGACCACCCGCTTCACACTAAAGTTAGCCAGTATTGTCAGGTTTGTATTTGAGTAAACATTGCTAGTAGTCCCAGCAATGAAGTATAAAAATCGCCGTTTGCTCGAAAACAATACAAAAAAGTTTTCAACATTGGTAGAAATGTAGTTTAAACCTTTTTGATGAAGGCACCAAAAGTCCTCATCAACTGAAGTTGAGCTCACGCCGCCATCTTGATTTAAAGGTACATTGTGCAGTTTTTTGCTAAGTACATGCGGTTTAGATTTTTGTTTTTTTTTTGTTGCCATGCTGAGGGCCATGTAGACAATTAAGAAAAAAATGTTGGCACACGAGAAAACCTATTTTTTTGCATCGGCAGCGAACGTGTTAACATATGTTAAGATTCAGCAGCGAAAAATATATAAGATACGCACCAAATAAATTTAGATTTGTCGCTGTTATTTTAAATAAATATATATTTGCTGGTGGTCAAACATTTAAATACAAGTTATTGCATTTTTTCGATAGCACCAATGTAAAGTTCATCAGTAAACACCGATTGTATAAGCATTCATTTAACATGTGCTTATTTGTAAACAAAATTCGTTAAAAAAAAAACAAATTGTAGAGACGGTGAACTTGTTTAATATAAAAAATAAATATTAATCATTTACAAAAATAAAAATTATTCTAAGATGTATATTTACGATGCGGTAAAAAAATAACCCCCTACCCCTCTTAACTTATGAATAAGTTGAGATATCGATTTCAAATTTTGAACACCTAAACAAGACAACCCAAACTATCTTTTCGCATTTATTTAAGATTTTCAGCTCGTAAACTAAGGGTAGGGTGACATGAGGGGGATTTTTTTTAAGTAGAAAAGGGGCGTCATGTGATACATCACTTTAAAGCTTATATATATTATATATTCGACCACATATTTTTTATTATTTTTTTGGGTTAAAATAGGGTTGAAAATGGGTATGTTCGTCAAAATTATTTAAGAAAATTAAACAATTTTTGAAAAATTAATTATTTTATGTTGCAAACGCGCAAATTATACTTTTAAACTAATTTTAATTGATATATATGTATATATACACGGTGTATTTGAAATAGGGTCGGAAATTTTAACAGATGGTTTTACATCATAAAAAATGACAAAAAGTTCCTATAAACATATGTCTAAAAATGCGTCATAAGGGAGCTACGCCCCTTTGAAAGTGGCTAAAAAAATCGGTTTTTATTTAATAACTCAGGAACCCTTTGAAATATATTAACGAGGTTTTGCACGTGAATTAATCCTAATAAGGCCCATCTTTGTATGTAATTTTCACGTACTTATTTAAACCAGGGGTGTGCGAAACGGGGGGGGCTTATCAGTTTTTTGTCCCAAACTTTTTTCTGTGTAACTTTTTTGCAATTTTATTCTCGAAATATGATTCCCCAGGTCAAAATACATGAAAAAGGTACTCTTGTTGTAATACTGTATGATTAATCGTTTTCGAGAAAAATTCATTTGAAGGTGAAATTCCACGGTTCGAGGACGAAAAATTAAATACTAAAATGTTGAAAACCAAAATTTTAATGATGCAGGGCGAATGTACATTAAAAACTAAGAAAAAAACCTCATATACAGGTACTTCCAAAAATGAATCCTAATGGAGCTATGGTCTCCTAAATATGCACCATTTTTAAAGGGCTAGCTTAAAAAGCGTTTTTTCGACCTATATGTATGGAAACTTTTTTTCTTAGCTTTTGATGTAGAATAACATTGCATCATTAAAATTTTGGTTTTCGACATTTTAGTATTTAATTTTTCGTCTCGAACAGTGAAATTTCACCTTCAAATTAACTTTTCTCGAAAACGGTTAATCCTACAGTATTACAACAAGAGTACCTTTTTTATATATTTTGACCCGAGGAATCATATTTTAAAAATAAAATTGCAAAAAAGTTACACAGAAAAAAGTTTGGGATAAAAAACTGATAAGGACCCCCCTTTTCGCACACCCCTGGTTTAAATAAGTACGTGAAAATTACATACAAAGATGGGCCTTATTAGGATTAATTCACGTGCAAAACCTCGTTAATATATCTCAAAGGGTTCCTGAGTTATTAAATAAAAACCGATTTTTTAGCCAATTTCAAAGGGGCGTAGCTCCCTTATGACG
>OY294045.1:68868846-68916503 GCA_958510825.1 Brachypterus glaber | reverse complement strand
TTATGTGGAAAGTGTTTCTTTATTACTATATGAATACCATTGTTGATTCATATGCTTCCAAGTTTTACTTGATTTTATATTCACTTCCATAATTTATGCAATAAACCCCTTCTCAACCACAATTTTTTTCCGTGCATATATATTAGGGTGCCCAGTCAAAATTAAAAAATGGATTTTTTTAGGGTCCCATCCCCTATAAATATTCATTTAGGTCAAAAACCAACCCTCAATTTTTTTTCAGATTTTTAAAAAAATATTTAGAGGTCGCGCCCGGGGTTTTTTGGGAGAGAAAACATGTTAAGCCTTTTGATTATTATTTAAATATAAAAAGATTGAAATCCGGCGATTTTAGAAGGGAAACTTATTTTTTAATAATAAGGGAATATTCAAAAAAAAATTACCCTTTTACATGAAAAAATGGCTTTACCAGGGTAAAAACATTGTAAAAATTGATGTTTGAAGCTTATTTATACTACAAAAAAGGTTACTTAGAAAATTATCTCATAGGTCATTTTTTTTAGAAATTCATGGATAGATACCAATTAACGCCCTATATTTATTTTTTCGAGAAAAAGAACAGAATGTCCAAAAAAAAATCACAAATCCCATAAAATCTAAAAAAATCACTTTATTTCGATTAAAGAGATTATATTTGGCCAAAAAGCATAATAATATGTACAAATTGCTTTGAAATGTATTTATTTTTATAACTGGGTGTTGTAGTCTTTTTTTTTCGGATTTTTAAATATAAACGTCTTACATCTTTTTTGAAAAAAAAAACTTTATTTAATGTGTTTTATTACATAATTTAACATATTACAAGGCATTTTGAAAACATTTTTTATTTATTTTCTACAAAACTGACATTTTATTGCAATTTAATGCATTTTTTTAACTTTTATTGAGATATTTAATTATTTTTTGGACACCCTGTACTTTTTTTTCAAAAAAGTAAGTATAAACCCTGAATTCGGACATATTGGAGAATACCCTAGAAAAAAATTACTCTTTGGAAAAAATTCTAAGTGCAGTTTTTTCTAGCCTTTATTAACCTCATTTGTCAATTTTTACCATTTTTACCTCATTAAAAACTTTATTTAATGTGTTTTATTACATAATTTAACATATTACAAGGCATTTTGAAAACATTTTTTATTTATTTTCTACAAAACTGACATTTTATTGCAATTTAATGCATTTTTTTAACTTTTATTGAGATATTTAATTATTTTTTGGACACCCTGTACTTTTTTTTCAAAAAAGTAAGTATAAACCCTGAATTCGGACATATTGGAGAATACCCTAGAAAAAAATTACTCGTTGGAAAAAATTCTAAGTGCAGTTTTTTCTAGCCTTTATTAACCTCATTTGTCAATTTTTACCATTTTTACCTCATAAAAAATCCGTTTTATTTTTTTAGAGGAACATAAAAATTGAGAATATTCCTTTAATATCCAGAAACACTTTTTTGTTCCATAAACTTTCAATATCAAAGTTTTTATATTCTTAAAAAAATAAAAACCCTTCACATGATTTTCTATTTAAAAAAACGCCGGGCGGGACCTTTTTTTAAAAATCTAAAAAAAGATCAGGGTTGTTCTGTCATCTAAAGGAACAATTTTGAGGGGTGGGACCCCAACAATTTCGTAGGTCCTGGACACCCTAATATATATTATTCAAGCGGCGTCCGTGACCCCACCACTGTGCATAATATATATGCACAAGGCAATTGACGTGTTAATAAGCTAAAAATACCAAATATATGCAAAAAATAGTTTGGGTTTGGGTTCTTACTTAAGTGTTATAAATTTGAATTCGATATCTTAACTCGTTCAAAAATTAAGAAGGGGGGGGGGTGACTTTTGGACCACACTTTATATAAATATCTAAAATAGTAAAGGCGTTTATAAAATATAATTAAAAATACAAAATTTAATTAACACTATTTTAAGTTTAATTCGGCAGATGCATGCATTGCTAAGAGACTAGATTCTCTACAAAATACACATTTAATTTTTTTTTGCGAACCATTTTTTGATAAGGTGTAAAAAACTACCTTTAATTTTCCGCGTCGAAAAACAGGGGTAAATTAGGGTTTTGTGTATTCAAAAAACACGTTTGTGCATAATTTTATAGAGAATATTTTTTTATCAAATCAATGGTTTTTGAGAAAAAAGCGGAAAACCAGGAAGCGTTTTTTTTTTTTTTGAGAAAATTATGTTTTACCTACCCTCGGGAGGGACGCTTCTAGATCTTTAAGAAACCATAACCCCAAAATATCAAAACTATACTGATATTTTACGCTATTTGCTGTTTTTTATTTTAATGGATCTACATATAGGTATATATACCTATCGATATATATATCGATTTTGAAAATCAAATATATTTAATTTTTCAAGATTAGAAAAACGGCATAGAAGACTTTCAAAGAATTTTAATTTTGGCAGGGATATATTTAGGTATAGCAAAATTTACCACAATATCCACAGTTGGATATTCGTATACGGGATATATTTTTGCAATAATAATTATTTTTTCGATTTGCAACCAATTTTATCATGTATAAAATTCAATTACAAAACTTTTTTCCTCTTCAATATTTCTCTGAAATGAATAGTTCCAGAGATATATGAACGAAAAGGAGAAAAAAAAATTAATTTCTTCTCGATTTTGCAACATTGGAAAAGTGAAGCGCATAGTGAAATTATTATTTCTAGTGATATTCTGGGCCCATTGATCCAAATATATAGCTCACTATCCGATTTACCCAAACATGGGTGTTTTGAAACAGATACCGCCTGGTATATTTATTTAGAAGGTGGTAGGAGCCCACATATCCCTACGTGAGTATAATGGTTACTAAATTTTTTGCGCAAAATTCTAAAGTATATCTGTCTATAATTAATTTTCCCAAAAAAATTATCTGGTTTAGGTATACGATTAATAAGATAGTGTTACAACTTTTGATAAATCCAAAACATATTTATATTAAAAAGGCTAATTTAACGCATTAGAAATAATATTGTTTGCTGCGAGTAAGTAGCTCTTTGGTTCAGAGAGTTTTTTAAGAAATGTATTAAAAGTTCCAAAAACTGCATAACTCGTTAATCATTTAATATAGAAAAACTCTGTTTTTGCGAACAATAAGCTAATACAATAAGGTACTCTCATTCCAAATTTGATGAGATATCTTAGTTTGTTAAAAAGTTATAGCAAATACCTGGAGTCCAGTTACAAGTAGTTCCGAATACTTGTGGCACAGGTTTATTTGCTATAACTTTTTAAGAAATTAAGAGAATCTCTTCAAATTTGAAATGAGAGTACTATATTAGCTAATTTGTAAAAACACAGTTTTTCTATATTAAATCATTAACGAGTTATTCAGTTTTTGGCACTCTTAGTACATTTCCCTAAAAAACGCTCTGCTTTGGTTAGTCGGATGTTCCCTGTACTGACTTTGGAGTTTAACTGTTATTTCATTTGCAGATGTCAGTCCGCATTTGGTGTTTAAAAACGGAATTAACCCAACACTGTGGCCTCAGGACGTACCGTTCCCACCGGATGAAGGCAAAGAGGAAGTGACCTCCACCTACGGCGACGGCGATGATCGTGGTTGCTTCTCCCCCAACGGCATGGTCGGAAACTTGCAATACCCCGCATACTTTAAGGACGCGAAAGGTATGAACCACTCGGTGTTCGGCTCAAGCCCCAACTTCGGGGCACTGCATTACCTCAAACAAGGCCATAAAGGTATGCCAGACGTCATCCAACACGGCAGATCAGCAGGAATGCCTCTATACGTCAGATGCCCTATTTGCCAGAAGGAATTCAAACAAAAATCGACGTTGCTGCAACATGGATGTATACATATCGAATCTCGGCCCTATCCCTGTCCAGAATGTGGCAAAAGGTTTAGACAGCAATCCCATCTCACGCAGCATCTCAGGATACACACGAATGAGAAGCCTTACGGGTGCGTGTATTGCGGCAGGAACTTTAGACAACGTACCATTTTGAACCAACACCTGAGGATCCACACGGGAGAGAAGCCCTACAAATGCGGGCAATGTGGAAAAGACTTCAGGCAAAAGGCTATATTGGACCAGCACACGAGAACCCATCAAGGAGATAGACCTTTCTGCTGTCCGATGCCTAATTGTCGAAGAAGGTTCGCTACAGAACCCGAAGTCAAAAAGCACATAGATAATCACATGAACCCGCACGCGGCGAAAGCGCGAAGGGACTCTACGGGATCCGACGGTAAGCTCAACAATGGGATGTTGCCCAGAGGACTGACTCCCACGACAGTGGTCAAGCCGGAATTATACTTTCCGCAATGCTACGCACCCAGCTTCAACCCTCCCACCAGTGTGACCCAATTTCAGAGCAATCCCGAATTCAAAACACCTAACGGGTTGCCTACCCAGTGACTAACGGCCAGCTGGCAATTAGGCCCCTGTATAGGGTGACCCTTTGCCAGCCGTGCAGACTCATCACAACCTAGTTGCTTAGATAGAGCTCTCTAGTTAAGTCACACTGGTGCACCTTGATGATTAGGGTGCTCCAAAAAAATATTGTTAAAGTTTGGCTATTGCTTTTTTTGTCCCTTTTGATAAAGAAAACTCACCACTAAAACCTTGAACCAAATCTGAAAATATTAAGAACTTCCTCAAAACAACCACTAAAAAGTAATTAGAATTAATCAGGATTTATTGTGATATAAATATACTTTATTGCATAGCCTAATTAGAGAAGTCAAACATTTAAATTATACAGGGGGGTTCGTTTATTATGATAATCATTAAAACTTTAATACGTCCTAGATATATATATATCAAAAAAAGTTTAATTTTAAATAATATAAATAAAAAATTCAAAAGAAAATCTAAGAAAATTCACCATCTTCAACTTGTTTTAATTAAAAATTATATGGTCAAAAAAAAAATTTAATAAGCTTCAAAATGTTGCCCCTCATCTCCCTGCCTCCATTGTGCCCCCCTAAATATATCAGATATAAACTTGTTTTAATATATCTAGCAGTTATTAAAATATTAAGCATTGTAATGATAAATGGGCCACACTGTAACACTTTAAAAATGTGTCTTGACGAAGTTTTAAGTTTGATTTGATTTTCTATATTTTATTGTTGGTTGTTTCTTCATCAAAAGGAACAATGAAATTCGAGAGCACCAACAATTTTTACAGAGAATAGTTTTGCAGCATTTTTTTTGAGGAAAAAGCAGTTTGCTATACCTTTATTTTGAAGCACCCTAGTGGTGACACTTGGTGGCACGAGTGATGTCCAAATGGTGCTTAACCCATTTTTGCAAAAAAAAACAGGGATGGGATGGTAGAGCACCATTCTTTGCGATAAGTATACATACTATAAATATAAATATATGTAAAATGTAAAGGTATTTTAAAATTTATCTAAATTGTGTCCCGTTCACTTAGTGGCAATACTTTTAAGCAAAAAAAGTACATAATTAATTATAATATATTATTGTTGTAGTTAGACTTTACTATTATGTGATCTCTTAAGTGTAAATCAGCAAGAGAGAAGGATTTAGAACTTTTTGACGGGTTCTAACTACCAATATACAATCCACAGGCTCGTTCAGGGCAACGCAATATTTTTCAACACAGATACAATAATTCGGACACTCTTTAAAAACACTCGCTCAATTTTTTAGATATACGGGGATAAAGCTCACAGGAAACCACAAATACACAATATAATTCCATAAATATATTAATTACCAACTTTCAAACTAATTAAATGTGTTTATAAACTTCTTTAGTTTGAACAGAGTAACGTAAGTTAAAACGTTGTAAAGTAATTAATATCTTTTAGGATGACAGATTCCTAAGTTATAAATACAATACGACAGAAGAAGATTTATTTTTATACCACAAACGTCTTGCGAGCTTTATCTTTGGGAAACATAGGCCAAATATATATAATGTAATATATGCATACAGATAATATATAACTATTATTTTTATATACTATATAAATATAATTTTTTTGTTAACGAGTAATTTATTTTTCATGCCATAGCAATATTAATAATATATGGTGATCAGAGTAAAGTGTTTTTAAAGTGGTTTCGAAGATCCGTTTACACAATAGAACTATTTTTATGTAACAAAAATGAAACCCAAATACAAATATGTAACAAAAATGCAACCCAAATACGATATTTTAATTAAACAGTGTCTTTAAATAATAGTAAATAATTCAATTTATACATACATATACGTAAATCAGATATATTGGTGATGGATTCAACCCACATTATATGATCTACCGTTTTTATAAATATATATTCTATATATATACAATATTAATTAGAGTTTAACTTTTTTATACAGGGTCTGTACACCTACAATGGTTATATGTTTTGAGATGGACACCGAAAATAAAAAAAAAATAGTTACAGAAAATAGTTCAAAATAGGTTTATGCATGACTGTCAATTACAAAATGTATGGGTCAAACTATACTAAAGGTCATTGTGTAAATCTACCGTACTACCTACGTTTAACACATTGCCTTTAATACAGAGTAAGAATATTAACGAATATTACAAGTTTTTCTTTTTATCAAACTAAAATTGCAAGTTCACACGCATTACAATTTTTTGTTGACTACGTTATATCAAAAAATACAACATTTGGGTTATTTAAATAACGTTTATTTTCAAGCAGTTTATTTTCCTATGCTAACCATAGTTTAAGTGTATTTCTAAGTAAACAAATGACTAAGTATTTACAAATCTTCCCAAATAATAATAATAGTTATAAATGAATAAATTAAATTAAATTTTTTATGAAATTTAGTTTAATTTTTTCAGATCAAAATATATTTTTCCACAAACATTGTTATAATTTTCTATTGACTTCAATAGAGAAAACAACTGCCATAGTACAATATGCAACTAAATCAAACTACCAATAGTATAAATAGTAAGTTCTAATAAGACACTAATCAAAAATAATTTTGTTTATTAAACAAATACAAACAATTTTGCTTCAAAAAATCAATTATAATTCACAATTATCAAAGTTACATATGGAACTGTTTAAAAAGACAATAGTAAGCCTAGAAAAACAAAATTGGTCCCACTACATGTCCTTGTGGATACCTGACCAGGTGTTCCACAAGGATCTGCATTGAGACCCTTTTTATTTTTAATGTAACATTACTGAGACTCTGATAAATTATTATATTGATATTTTGAATTTTAGCAATATTTGTTATTGTTATAAATACTAATATTATATTGATCAGTGTTAGTGCCAACAATTTAACGAATATTTCATATTTTTTAACAATATTATTTAATTTATTAAAAAATAACTGCTTTTTTCAATAGCCAAGTTATGATTTTCGATATATATTTTAAAATAGACACTTTGGAAAGTACTCAATATACTTTCAGTAAGGTATTCAGGCCTGCAGCTAGGATTTTGACTGTTATTATATTGGTTATCAGTAATTACAATATAATGGAAACTTTATCATATTTATGGCATCCTAGAGCACTTTAAAGCACGTTACACCAACAAGTTCCAGGCAAGCAGAATTAAAATTCAAAACCTGAGACATGAAAGTCTGCAGCAATACAGAAAAGGTTCTACCCCAACAGCACACTTTGCTTCTAAGAATATTCTAAGAAGGAAATAATATTCTAAGAAGGAAAGAATATTCTTAGAAATATCTAAGAATATTCTTAGAACATTTGTTATGTCAGGGTAGCAACATTTGCCGTAAAATGTTGCTCTAAGTACGATTGATGTATTTTTAGTTAATCATTAGTTAAGTCACATAAATGATTCTTATACAATGATTAAAAGAAAGGGATAATGCTTAGATAATTGGCATCCATTTTGAATCCTTTGCGCGAAATTTATATTTGCCAGATTGGGATTGGATATATTACCAACTACAACAAAAGTCCCTAGAAATTACAAATTTTAACTGTTAAAATTTAACGGTTTTACAATTTAAAAATAGCGTTAAAAAGGCGCATGTGACAAAGAAAGCATTGTAAGTGTGAGTTAGAATAAAAATAATGGCTGCCATCAGGTTGAAACCAAAAATTTGTATGCGCAAACATAGTCAAATTCCTGCCTATAATCTAAAAGTTTTCAGGCTGAAGGTATTTTGCGTATTTTTCAAAGACAAGTTCAAAAACGAACGCATATACAGTGTGTTCGTTGTAAATAGTAATAAACTGATTCAAATGCCTTGCAAAGTTCCTATAGAATGAATTCTTGAATTTATTTACAGAATAAGAATAGTTTTTCAACGAAAAATATTTATTATATTATACAGGATGTATTTTCGCGGTCCATCTCAAAGTTTAAATGGTGTTGGCTCATTTTTACCATGTATACAATACAGTGTATATTATAACAGCAACAAATATAAAATATAAGGTTTTCTGTTTTTCACAATGCAGTAATATACAGGGCGTTTTTGATAAATATTTAAAACTTTTAGTATCATAAAGATATTTTATATAGTACCTACTTAGTTTACGAATGGCACAGTAGATATATCTATACAGCGTGTCCTAAAAAGTGTTACCCAGAGAATTTCTCGAAAACAGATAAAGAACTGAAAAAATAAGACAGGTCAATTTTTATTTTAAAATAAATATATTTTAATATTAAACTCCTAAGGGTTTAAAGTCAAAATAAACTTTTAATAAATTCGAGCCATCTCAGCATTTTCTAGTTTTCTCAACTATTTTCAAGAAAACTCGTGGGCAAAATATTGTAGAACACCCTGTATAATATTAAGTATATTATTTATTTTAACTTTAGTAGTATCTACGTAAAAAAAGCCCTGTATATATTTATGTTGTTTATTTATATTTTATTTAATATCTGGAAATAATTCTTTTCGACTAAATTTTACTCTGATAGCACAAAACTTCTAAGAATATTCTAAGAACTTATAAAAAAAATTCTAAGAACTTTCTAAAAACATTCTAATAACTTTCTAAGAATGTTCTAAAAACTTTCTACGAATATTCTAAGAACTGTCTAAGAATATTCTTTTCTTCTTTAAATGTTCTAAGAATATATTAACAATCTTTGCTATTAGGGTATTGTTATAAATGTTAAATAATAAGGCAAGATGCAAAACAAAAAAAGGCAAAAAATTAAGTGTAAAATTGTAAATAATTTTAATTTCATTTTAGGTCCCGTCAGAACTATAAATATTGTATTAAAGACCAAAAAATCTTTTTGTAAATGTATTTGTTTATATTAGATTGTTTGTATACGATTAATTTAGTAAAAAGAAAAAAAGATAAAGTATATTGAATTGGTTAAGGTCTAAAAATAAGGAAGGACTGATATCTAATATCAATAAAGTAATGACAATGATTAGAAAAATTCGCATGGAACTTAGTTCATTTTTGCAGTTTTTCTACTAAGACAAAAGGATCACGAGATCATGTTTTTATTCAAAATTTTAATTACTGAAAATAAAAAAAATATATATGCTGGAGACCATTTTTATTTAATTATTTTCTCTCTGTATTTTACACAAATTTACATGTATGTATATTGTACATGTTCATTCTTTAGAAGCTCCAAATTATGTGAAAATGAGGTAGGTACCCTAAAAATCTTTTTTTGACTTACCGAGTCATACAGATTACATTTCTTACTTAGGTATATTCAGTTTAAGCTATTTTCATAGTTACAAACAATAATTCTGCATAGAAAAAACGGATTCCTTGAACCAAGGATACGTGTATTTGGATATGTTCAAAGCCATATTCTCTTGTTTCAAGGCTGGCATTTTCTTGAACCAAAGTCAATGTCCTTGAATAAAGAGCGCGGATTTTTATTCCAAAACCCGTTCTCTTCATTCAATGACATTGACTTTGGTTCAAGAAAATGCCAGCCTTGAAACAAGAGAATATGGCCTTGAACATATACAAAGACACGTGTCCTTGGTTCAAGCAATCCGTTTTTTCTATGTGGGATCAAGATATAAAAACAGTCTTTAAAAAGTGTCTTTGACATATCTTATTCTAAGATTTTTAAAGAAATTAAACTTTATAAAATGCCGTTTTGATTAAATGAAATTTTTTAGAATATGTCAAATAAACTTTTTAATGGGTTTCTACACCTTGGTCTTAAGTTAATGTGAAAATAGCCTCATCTGAATATACTTAGTAAATGTTCTGTGTTTGACGTAGTAAATTAAAAATACCATTTCACTACATTTTTGGTACTTCTAGCATCCAAAGGAACCCGATCCAGAACCTGGCGATTTGAAAATAGCTTAATATGAATGTACTTTAAGACATATACATAACATATAATATACATAGTATGTATACAGGATGTCCAGTAAATGATGTCATTAATTTTAAGGGGTGATTCTACATAGGAAAATATGTAAAAAGTTCCTATAAAAATATGTCTAAAAATGCGTCGTAAGAGAGCTAAGCCCCTTTGAAAGTGGCTAAAAAAATCTGTTTTTATTTAATAACTCAGGAACGCTTTGAGGTACAGCAACAAGGTTTGAATATAAACTAACCTTAATAAGGCCCATCTTCTTATGCTATATTCATTTACTTATTTTAAACATGGGTGTGCGAAAATTTAGGTTTTCAACATCTTAGTATTTAATTTTTCGTCCTCGAACCGTAAAATTTCACCTTCAAATTATTTTTTCTCGAAAACGGTTAATCCTACAGTATTAGAACAAGAGTACCTTTTATATGTATTTTGACCTGAAGAATCATATTCCATCAAAAAGTCCAATAAAATTCCAAAAAAGTTACACAGAAAAAAGTTTGGGACAAAAAACTAATAAGGCCCCCCAGTTTCGCACACCCCTGGTTAAAATAAGTTCATGAAAACAACACACGAAGATGGGCCTCACTAAGGTTAGTTTACATTCAAAACCTCGTTGCGGTACCTCAAAGCGTTCCTGAGTTATTAAATAAAAATCGAATTGTTTAGCCATTTTTAAAGGAGCTTAGCTCCCTTACGACGCATTTTTAGACATTTGTTTATAGGAACTTTTATTCATATTTTCCTAGGAAGAATTAACCCTTAAAATTAATGACATCATTTACTAGACATCCTGTATAGGACAGCTGGAAAATAATAAAATAAAAACCACCAGCTCTAAGGCTATTATAAAAGGTGTCCCATACTTAAAATTTGTGAACCGAGGTATTTATTCAAAAATTCAGTTGGTGCCCAACGTGGGGCAATCACGTATTTTTTCAACACGTGTCCCACAAAAATGACTTGATACCCACATTATATAAAACTGTACTTGTTTGTTAACAGTGTGTCCAAAGGATCATTGTCGCTATTTTATCAGGTGTGATTTGACGCTGTGACTGCTATACCGTAAGTTTTATGGGACTCTAAATTAAGCTACCATACTGTAAATTTTACAATTACTAATTGATATTTAAAAAAATTTTGGAACTTTAAAATTAAATCTTTTAAGAGTTACCTAAATTAATAAATATTGTTAAAACTAATGATATGAAAAAATAATTTTTTTTTAAACTATTTTTTTTGCCACTCTAAGATATTTGTATACTGTAATAAAATATTCTGAAAATAATTTTGATATCAGTAGGAAACATAACATAAAGCTCGGCTATTTTTATGATTTTCGTAAAAAAAAAAATTGTATATTATGCACCTAATATGCAAACTAAGCCTTTAGTGTCCGAGACTGATTTTTTTTTCTAAGACGGAGACGAAGCTTGTAAATATCAATTTAAAATATAGTTTACTAGTATATTATGAAATCAGTTTGCGACTTAAGCTTTTAGTGCACAAGAATGAAAGTATTTTCACGACGCGCGAGTGGAGTGAAAAAAACATGTGTAACCCAACTCTAGTTACCCAGCGATTTTCTCGTAAACTAAAAGAGATAATCGAGTTCTGAGAAAACCATCTTAAATAAGACAACTTAAACTATCTTTTAGCATAATATTTGATACTTTCAGCTCTTGAAATGTGGGCAGGGGGGCAAGGAGGGACATTTTTTTAATGGAAAGGGGGGTCGTGTGATGAATCATTTTAAAGCTTATAAAATTCCCCATTTAACTATATATTTTTAAATTATTTACACCTTTGTTTTTGGGTTTAAAATAGGGTTGAAAATGGGTATTTTTCTCAAAATTTCTCTAAAAAATCAAACAATTTTTTAAAAATTACTAATTTCATGATGAAAAAACGCAAATTATAATTTTAAACTATTTTTAATTGACATAAATAAAAATTAACAAACAAAACAAAAAAAATTAAAAATCAAAACCTTAAAAAAATTGTTTAAAAAATTAAAAAATATACAGTCCAATAGAGAATTTTATTTACTTTAAAATGATCTATCACACGGCTCAGCTATTCATTAAAAAATATCCCCCCAAGCCAGCTGCCCACATTTTAAGAGCTAAAAGTATCACATATATACTAAAAGATAGTTTAAGTTGTCTAATTTAAGATGGTTTTTGCAGAACTTGATTATTTTTTTTAGTGTTCGAGAAAATCACTGGGTAAATAGAGTTAGGACACCTGGTATTATTGTATCTACGTTCTACAGCCCAAAGCTTAAAAAAAATTTAAAAAAAAAATGATTACACTGATATTTACGCGACAATAGAAAGAAGTACTGTCAAAATAGAAAAACCATAGCGTTCTGGTTTCGTAATATCTTCAAAAAGCACGAGTGTTCTAATGCGAACATTAATAAAATGAAATATGTGCTTAATACTAGGTAGAACGTAAATAAGAAACATTTTTGAACATCGTTCTAATTAGGGTGGAAAAAAATTCGTACTCAGAGCTTGATCAAAAAACAATAAGGAATCAGTTTGTATTATCGATGTTTAAAGGTATTTTGTTCTTGCTATCCAGCCAGAGCCCCGTAAAATTGACAGTAAAACAGTTGCAGCGGTGATTAAGGCTGTAGCAGCCATAAATCGTTGAGCTACAAGACTTATATAAAACGTGATAGCATTTAATTAGTTTCTAAGACAGTTTTTCTGTAAATATAATTACAATTTTTAAATCGTTTTTACTGTGTATTATGTAGATTGACCGTAGGGTGTTAATGAAAAATCAAGTTTATTTCAATATGACTAAAAAATGTTGGTTGTTGTAACCCTGCGTTGTTATTACGTTTTGACAAAATAGTGACATTAATATTTTTTTCTTAACACTAGCAGCTATTTTGTATTAAAAATTTATATTGGCAAGATTACTAAAAAACAACATTACCAGTACAGTACTGTAACTATGGTCTGCTTTTTCAAGCAAGATAGTAAATTAAAAATCGCACAGTGAATATTTTCAAAACAGATTCGAATATTGGATGTGCGAATATACTGCGTAGTTTATTTTATAAAACATAACTATATTCTATATACAAACATATATTATTCAAACCTGTTGTAAAAATATTTACTGTTTGATACAGACCATAGTACTGTTTACTAGTATACTGTTTATTTAAATTTTCACTTAAAATAATACATTAAAATTAGGTTGACATAAGACTATGCCTTGAAAGAGTAGAACTTTGTCTCGAACTTTGTTGAAAAAAGAAAAATAATAATTTTTCAATTGCTTTGGAGTAGGGTCAGTCTGTCTAGCGGCGGTTTTTTGACAACCCCAGATGGCAGAAGCAAATCTGCAGCAGGCTAGCCTGCGGGTCTCCAGCTGGAGGGAGTTCCTCCGAGGGACCCTAGCTTTAGAGCAGGAAATGAAGACTCCCTCACGGAAGCCCAAATAAACGTCAAATATTTTGGTCACATTGAAGTAAGTTTGAGTAAACAAGGTGCCTCAAAACTCAGTCCCTAAAAAGATATAATAATTGAATGTAAAAATTTACAACAAAAGTTATGAAAAATATTATTTTAAATTGCATTATTTTAATCAATATTGACCAATCTCAGAAGTTGGATTTTTTAAATATTCACACTGCATATATTTTATTTTAAATTTCTATAAACTGAGTTTTGAGACACTCTGTATGTGTGAAACAGTGTGTGATATCCCAGTTAGGTGTTTTATTTTCGATAACTAAAAATTAATTGCAAACATAACACGTCAAAAAAATGATTTTAATATGAATTAAGACAATTTTTGCCAAAATATTTATGAGTTACCCTACGTTTCGTGGGATAGTTTGTTTATCAGAACCAATATTTTTTTCTTCATTTCATTAAAAAACAACTTTATATGCATTTTTCTTATTTAAAGACTGATTATTAAATTTTAACGCAATGGGGTATTTTCTTTTAATTAGGTACTAGGGTTTTTAATTTTTAAGCCTTATATTTTTTATTGCGTTTTTTGCTTGTATTAAATCAACAAAAAATACCTGCCTTGAAAACAATTTTTTATTTTACTGCAGATACAACATTTTAAGAAAAAACTTACCCCACTGCAAAACAGCATTCCAAAATTTTTGAAACAAGAAAACCATTCCATTTTTTACTTAATCTATTTTTCAAGAATCGTTTTAATTTGTAAAAAAATCATTTAAACCATAATTTAGTCAAATTTTGTAATTAAAAAATCCTAAAATAGACTTGATTATCCCAAAGCTTTAATTTAATAATTTAATTATTAATCCAAATTGTAGATATTTTTAGGTTCGTTACAAAATTTATTTATTTATTTAGAAATTGTTAAAAACTTATTTTAGGGTTTATTTTGGGATTTCAAAATTGAAAAGCAACAATTTTAATAAAAAGTTTTTAAAATTCAAAATTCTCATAATATTAAGTATTAATCTACTATGCAAGTGAAAATCAATAAAGGTTTTTTTTACTCAAAAACCCAAAAAAAAGGGGTTGGTAAAATTAAAAGACTCCGTAAAAGTGATTCAAGTATTGTGAACCAAATTTGAACACTTATATTTTAAAAGCGAATTTTGCAGAAAATTGATATTTTCAAAAGGTGAAGTTGACAACACTTAAAGACAATTTGTTTTTAAAGTGACAGCAATGTACAACACAACCACAAATTTTAATTTATTCTAATTTAATAATGTCAACTTTCCCAAAAGAACTTTTACGTAGAAAATTGGTTTTTCTGATGTGTTTTTAATGCATAAATGTCTAAATTTCTAGTTAGAAGCCTAACATTAAGGCTAATGGTGAGATATTATTATTATTTGGTAAAATACTAACGTTAGATACACGTTAGATCCTAACGTTAGCAATTTAACATTTGAACCTTATACATCTAACGTTAGGTCAGTTGCCATCAGGACAATTTTTCAAAAAAAGTAGATTAAAAAATTATTTTATTTAAGATCTGAATCTGTAGATCTGACCTCAGATTATACCCATTAGATTTTTGAGATAATTTGGATCCAAAAATGCTACAACCATATATATCTCGAAAATCTGCCTGCTTCGGATTTAGCTATTCAAAAGGCGAATTTTTTCGAAGGTTACTACACCAAACCACAGCTTTTGATAAGTTACCCTAGTAATTTAACGTTAAATAGACGTTTTATTCTAATGCGTTTTTAATGTATAAATGTCTTGATTTCAAACGTTAGAATTCATAACGCTAGAAAAACGTTTCGTAAAAGTTCTAAGATTGGATAAACGTTATTCTAACGTTAGGCATTTACCATTTAAACTACATTCATCTAACGTTAGTTTTTTTTCACCAGGGAAGTCGTATCTTTCTAATCACATTTATTGGACAGAGATATTTACATGTTGTAAGCGTCGATAAAATTCGCCTATTACACTCCCATCCAACAAGGATGTAACTCAAGTTATACCTATTTTGAGTTATACTCATAGGTAAACGCCTTGAAAAAAGATACACATGGTGGTACTACTTAGATTTCTCCACAGGTCATTTTAACCAAAAGTTTACCTAAAAACACTAAAGTAAGAAATTCTAAACTTGAATATTATCAGAGACAAACAATAAATAAAAAATAAATACTTATACAGTTAAATAGAGAATTTTATAATCTTTCAAATGATGTGTCACATGGCTACCTTTTCCACTTCAATCGTTTGCCCACCCTTAAATACAAAAAAAATATTTTAGAAATTTAGCTGTCGTGAAAAATGACAATATATGAGTTTGTTGCTTGGGGGTATCGATATATTATTATTTTATTATAATAATTAGTAAAAATAAAAAAGATCCAGTTGAACAATGGTCTATTTCAAATTAAAAAAAAAATAATAATTTTTCTAAAAATCAACAGAAAAAACTGAAAAAGCGTTTATAAATGCATTTTTTTAAATAAATGGTTCACAATTAAAGGAATTTACTTATCTGTTTTAACTCATTAAAAAATATCATAATCATTTAAAAACCAGTGATTTAAATAAGATCTCTTATGCAGACGTGGTATTAAAATAATAAAATATAATGAAATAAGTGCCATAGATAAATAAATAAGGGTTTTGTTTTTTATATTTTATGTTTAAATACTACATTTTTTTAGTAATACATTATATATTTTATATAATACAGGGTGTTCTTTTCAGGTATAATCCACTTTTAATTAAATTATTAAGTTAACAATTGTGTACGTTAAAAAAGTGCTTCTCTATACAAAATAACACCCTGTATTTATGGTGTAAAGTTTTTTTTTTAATTAATCTGACATTTTTTTTTGTTTTATATAAGTATTTCTTTTGTATGATTTTTTTATTATGAAATATATTATTAATAAATATTATCAAAAATTATTTCATTATAAACTTAGCCATTTTTGATAATGTTTGTTTTTTATTAAAAAATTGTATTTTTTTCTGCATTATTACCCTAAATTTCCTATTTTACCTTAATGGGATTTAAAGCTGGGTTAAATAAGTAAAATAAGTAAATGATATATTAACCAACGTGTACGAAAAGTGACTTATTTAATATGAGCGCATGTGCAGAAAAGTCGCGAATGCAAGAAAACTACCTTCTGACAAGTTATGTACACTATTTTTCCTACGACCCAAAAAAATAATAAAATAAAATTTTGTTAAATAAATATTATTTTCTGTAGGTAAAAATAAATAAAATTATCATTATTTAAACTTATTAGATTGATTAAAGTTAAGTAAATATAAATACCTACTTTTTACAAAAAAATAAATCTAACTGCAGTTTTGCTAAAATTCCCAAAGTTGGATGCGTCAACCTTGATATATCAATTTAAGTTTACCTTGGTCTGTTTCGTTTGTTTTCTTAGATAAGACTTTAAGAGTTAAAATAAGTTAGGTTTTGTTCATTCAGGGGCGGATTTATTTCATTTTAGGGGAGGGGGCCATCCATAAGGAAAAAAATTGCGCTTTCACCAAAAATATAACTTTGAAGGTATTTCTATGCTAATATATCTCGCTGGGGGGGCATGGCCCCATGGCCCCTCCCCTAAATCCGCCCATGTGTTCATTCAAATTGTTATCAAAATTATAACAATTTATAATAATTATTCAGAATTATCGTAACAAATAAAAAAGTAGAAGAGTACTCACGTCACCAAAATATACAACCAGATAATTAAAATGCTGATAATGGAAAAACGTCTTATAAAATGGTTAATTATGAGCGCTTTGCTTTTCCACACATGTGTAATATTATTTCGCACGCGTATGAAATATGATACTTTCTTACTCAAAATCTTGTGAAATTTTTCGTTTTTATAGGTGGTCGTAGAAAAATAATATATTCTTACATTGTTTAGGTTGTAAGGGAGAGCGAATGCCAATGTCGATTTCTCCCGTTAGATTAGACAGGAACAAAAGTTCTACCCAAAAAGGATAGAAGACATACATACACTCCCACTTCCACCCAACCAAACAAATTCTGTATTTGTTCTTTGTTGAACAAATACAATATTTACTTGGCCTGGCGAAGAGTATTATTTTTATTAAAGAAATTACTGGCGCCATCTAAATTTTAGTAGAATTATCTTATTCTACAGATTCACATTAGCTATGTTCGTTCCTGCCGCTCAGTGCTACACTTTCCGGCCAACCAAATAAATACTGTATTTGTTGTATGAAAAACAAATTAAGTATTTATTTGGTTGGTTGGAAAGTGTAGCACAAATGAGATAGAGATAGGGTAGACGTCTTTTGTTTCATAATTCTAGTTGTAGAGAGCTGCATTTAGAAACCAATAATTTGTATACGCATAAGGCCAATTTCTCTAAATCATTGCTGACAATATAACAGGGTCACGGAAAAAATCCTGGCCCAAGAAAAAATAATTGTCAACATTTTCGTTTAAGAGAGGGGGCTGATTAATAAATAAAACAGTACCACATAAAAAATATTCAGTTTTTCAGAACCCAGACTAAATTTTTTCTACGTATTTTGGGCGCTGAAAACGAATATGGCAATGAAAAAATTCTTGACCCTCAAAATCTTGAGATATAGCGCACAATGGGTTTTTTGTATGCATGCAAAAAAATAAATCCGCAAGAATTCATCATTTTTTTACTTTCCCCAAGGAAAATCTTGCGTCACTAAAACAATTTCGAAAAAAATTTATTGTTTTTTTTACGTTCCTGGACGTTGTATATCCAAAAAATATGATTTCCGTCAAAAAAAAATTCGGTCTGTGTCCGGGAAATTTTTGGCCGCGATAACTCAAGAACGCTTCGGGCTAAAGACTTTAAATTTGGACCACAGGTTGATTATCTAAAGTTCTAGGCTGGGACTGTTTTTAGTAAAAATCGGGTTTGGTTTCTGGCGAAACACCGCAAAATTTTCAGTTTTTAAGAGGAGCCACCCCCCCCCCCCCCCCCAAATCACGCTCGAGTTGGAGGAACTTAGTTTGGAACTTGGCACTATAGTCGGAAAAATTGAGTGGTAGAGTTGGTAAATTTCTACAAATTTTCCGTCAGGGGTAAAGCTTTTTTTCTCAGGGTAAAAAGAAGTTGGGAAAATTGGCGAATTGGCAGTACAGTTGGGAATTTTGTAGAGGTGAGGACCTTTTTTTAGTCATTAAATTTTCCGACAGGGGTAAAGCTATTTTCTCCGTAAAAAAGTTAGGAAATTCGCTAATATTTAGTTGGGAAATTTTTGACCAAGATTTTGAGGGTCAAGAATTTTTTTCATTGCCATATTCGTTTTTAGCGCCCAAAAATACGTAGAAAAAATATAGTCTGGTTTCTAAAAAATTTTTTTTGTGGTCCTGTTTAACCAGTGATTAAGCGGAATATATTCGTATTTAGATCCAACTCTGATATCTCGGCAGGGATTGATTGTATATGGATAATATAGGGGTTACTAAGGATGTTAATGTTGTTAGTCTTTGTTTAAACAGCCTAAATTTCGGATAAGGTTTCCACAGGACGTTTTCGAAGAATAAATAACGTACCCACAGACTGTTTTTGATTGAATATTTAAAAGTTTTCGTTTAAACTCAAAAATAAAATATAACGAAGAAATATTGAAAAAATGGCTCTGTGGCGACCTATAGTCTGTTTTTTCAAGCAAGAAAGTAAATTAAAAATCGCACAGTGAATATTTTCAAAACAGATTCGAATATTGGATGTGCGAATATACTGCGTAGTTTATTTTATAAAGCATAACTATATTCTATAAACAAATATATACTATTCAAACACCTTGTAAAAATATTTACTGTGCGATTTTTAATTTACTATCTTGCTTGAAAAGACAGATCATAGGTCTATCTTTTAGCTTGACATATAATTTGATACACCTTTCTGTCAAAAGAAAAAAAAAATAGTGCGTAATATGATATATATTTTTAAATAAACCCTTAATCACCTCGTATTTAATCAGCAATAGAATCAATCAACAGCACATTAAAAATCCTATTATACACTTTTTAAAAATTAAAAAATATTATTTATAGTACAACCTTGAACTTTGTTTGTTTAAAAAAATTGGATTAATATTTTTAAAAACTTTATCTGCACTTTCCGCAGCATTTATTCTATGGTGCAATCCCCTAATTTGGTAGTAATCGACTAAAAGTTTGGTTTGTGTGTGATAAGCAGCGAGACCTTTTTAAGTGCTTCAGCGTTGTCATCGGACCGCCTTATCAAAGGTTCGCCAGTAACATCAACAGTCATCGGTACTTTAGGCTTATTGAATTCTTCGTGATAAGATCTGCCACTGAGTTGTTGGATCTTCTTGTGATACGACGGACCAACAGACTGTTTTCGATTCGAAATTATAAAATTTTTGCTAATTTTAAAGTAAAAAAGGTCTATCTTTTAGCTTTACACTGATATATAATTTGATACATTTTCTCAATATAAAACCGAAAAACATGTAATAGACATTGTGTATTGGGCAACCTCAAAAGAAAAAAGTAATGCGTAATATGACATATTTATTTTTAAATAGACCCTTAATCACCTCTTATTTAATCAACAATATAATAAATCAACAGCACATTAAAAACTATATTACACTTTTAAAAAATAGCAAAATATTATTTATATTACAATCTTGATCTTTGTTTTTTTAAAAAAATGAAATTAATATTTTTTAAAACGTTATCCGCACTTTCTATGGTTCCAGCCCCTGATTTGATAGTAATCGACTAAAGGTATGGTTTGTGTGTGATAAACAGCCAGACGCTTTTTAATAGCTTCGGCGTTGCCATCAGACCGCCTAGGCTCGCCTTATCAAAGGTTCGCCAGTGACATCATCAGTCATCTTTATGATAAGATCTGCCACTGGGTTGGTGGATCAATCTGCCTGTAATACGACGGACCAACAGACTGTTTTCGATTCGAAATTATAAAGATTTCGCTAAAGTAAAAAAGGAAATCAATTATAATATTAATAATATGCCTTAATTGCCCAACAGTATAAGACCTTAGGGAATTTTCAAGTATTACGTAACGCTCCTAAGGGGGGAGGGTCATTTTGGAGTGTTACGCCCATGTTAATGGTGTAGGAAAATAGCAGTCCAAAATGATCAAAATTTGCGCTACGTAATACTTAAACGTTCCCTTACAGGACATTCTAATATACAAAAAAAAACTATTCTATAAAACTAACAATAGATTGTAAAGTTGAAAAATTTATATCACAATGTACAGAAATTAAGTTAAAATTATTGCAATTACATAAACTGGAGTTTTATACATAATGTTGGTCTTAGCCCTAGCAACACAGAAAGTTTGGGTAATACGCGTAGAATTAGGTACTAGAAAATTAATTTAATCTAGTGGAGGATTGCAGTCAAATTCGTTACGTAGTAACTTACACAAGAAAGTGACCGGACAAATTTTTCTTCTAGTACTCAAACATTGAAACCCAAATCTTGTCATCAATGGCGATAGATCTGCCCCTCTTGGGCGATATACACCATCAATTTTAAAAGTAAGATATTTGATAAACTTTCTTTGAACGGACTCAATACTTTCTATTTGATTATTATAATACAGATACCATATAAGAGCAACATACTCTAGTTTAGATTTTACAAGGGAACAAAAAAAGACTTTAGAACAATAATTTTTATTAAACTTATAATGAAACCCAATATTTTGGTAGCTGACTTAATTATTGAAGAAATATGATCAGAAAAAGACAGAGACGTATCAAAAATTACACCTAAATCCTTAATTGGGTAAACTCGCTCCAACACAGGTCCGTTAATGTTATATAAAAGTCCAAACCAATTTTATTAAGTTTTCTAGTAAAGCTTATAACTTTACATTTTGATATATTTAACTTTAGGTTATTTTTTTTCAAACCAAGCATAAACTTGTTCAAGGTTGTATTGCAAAAAAAAGCAGTCATAGATTTATTAGAACAAAATATTTTTAAATCGTCTGCAAATAAAAGTTTAAAGCATTTAATAAAATTAGGTAAATCATTAATAAAAACAATAACGGACCCATATTGGACCCTTGAGGTGCACCTGACGTGGCTCTAAATGTTGCAGATTTATGATTATTGTACTATACAAATTGAATTCTATCTAAAATATTACTTTTAAATAATTGCAACAAATCTTCGTAAAAACCAAAATTAGACAACTTATTTAAAAGTATGTAGTGATAAATTTTATCGACAGCTTTCATGACGTCCGTGTAAATAAGAAAAAAAATGAGAATATATAGCATCCTCGGTGTATCTTTTAGCTTTGAACTGGATATATAATTTGATAAATTTTGTCAGTGTAAAACCGAAAACATGTAATAGACTTGTATATTAGGTAACCTCAAAAGAAAAAAGTAATGCGTAATATGGTATATATTTATTTTTAAATAGACCCTTACCACCTCTTACTTAATCAACAATAGAATCAATCAACAGCACATTAAAAATTCTATTATACACTTTTTAAAAATAACAAAATATTATTTATATTACAATCTTGATCTTTGTTTGTTTAAAAAAATTGAATTAATATTTTTAAAAACTTTATCTGCACTTTCCGCAGCATTTACTCTATGGTGCAAGCCCCTAATTTGGTAGTAATCGACTAAAGGTTTGGTTTGTGTGTGATAAGCAGCCAGACGTTTTTTAAGTGCTTCAGCGTTGTCATCGGACCGCCTTATTAAAGGTTCGCCAGTGACATCATCAGTCATCGGTACTTTAGGCTTATTGAATTCTTCGTGATAAGATCTGCCACTGGGTTGATGGATCAATCTTCCTGTGATACGACGTACCAACAGACTGTCATCGATTCCAAATTCCACCACAGCGTCTAATTGAGTGTTGCGTTTGTCTAGCAGGGTGTCTAGCTTTTCTGCTTGTACCACAGTTCTTGGGAATCCGTCAAGTAGAAACCCGTTCCTACATTCAGGTTTATCTAAGTTGGCGTCTATCATATTAACAACCAAATCGTCACTGACGAGCTTTCCTTCATCCATAACCTTTTTAAGTGAAATAAATTTTAGTGCCTCTATAATTATAGACGACAAACTATACAGGGTGATTTATTAGCCTCTTCAAAAACCTTGGCAATGAAATTTCATGAAGAAATGTTCATATAAACCTAGGCCCTATCTTTCTTTGTTCAGAAGTGTTGGCGCTTTTAAAAGTTTTAAGTTGAAAAAACTTAGTCATGATTTGGCAAAACAAAATTTAATAACTATCATTTTAAATAATCACCTGCCAAAAATAATTTATCTCTGTCAAGACAAGCGCCTAATTGCAGCTCTCTGGTTTATGTTAACGTTGGTTTGTCGTCTGTTTGGTGTTTTTTTTTTTTGTAAAAAAATGTTTTTTATTTAAAATAATATATTGAAAAACGGTCAGCGCATGCGCGTGCGCCTGCGCAATTTATCAAAACGCGGCATAAAGAGCTGCACATAAGCGCTCCTTGCCAACGTTTTCGACAGTTTTTTATGAATGAAATGCCTATTCTAGAGAAAAGAGTTATTAGTTTGTTGCTTTATCTAAATGTACCGCTGACAAACAAACTATTTTTGACAGGTGAATACTTAAAATGATTAATAATAAATTTTTCATTGCTAAATCAACGCTACCACGTTTTTTTAACTTAAAATTTTTAAACGCGCTATAACTTCTGAAGAAAGAAAGATGGCACCTACGTTTATATGAACATTTCTTTATGAAATTCAATCCACTTTTTATTGCGAAAGTTCGTAAAGAGGCTAATAAATCACCACCAAAGCAATATACCGCCCGTTTGAAAGTAAACAAAACGTATGAAACAAAGATCAAGGCTGACTCGTGTTTTTTTTTTTAATAAAATACAGAGCGTCGGACGCATCGTCTCCCCACGTCAGCCTTGATCTGATCGTTTTATCTTCGTT
This sequence comes from Brachypterus glaber, assembly GCA_958510825.1. Lineage (NCBI taxonomy): Eukaryota > Metazoa > Arthropoda > Insecta > Coleoptera > Kateretidae > Brachypterus > Brachypterus glaber. Next base: position 68,892,731 of record OY294045.1, on the reverse strand, counting down.
TTCTCTGTTTTTTATAATCTGAAATGTACTGTATGGCATTGATGATCGCAAATAAGCGTGAAATAGCAGCTATATGCCATTTTGGTAGGAATTTTCTCATCAATTATAAAAATTTTTGTAAAAGAGCAGTGCAAAATTTCTTTATAGATTACCTTTTTAAGTTTCGATCCAAGAATCGATCCCGATGCTATTTCACTTCTTAACATATCGCCAGTTGACAAATGGCATACGCAGTATTTTTCTTTAAGTAATGGAGCTTGGGTACCTTTTCCAGAGCCGGGAGGACCGAGCAATACAGCCTTAATTCCAGATACATCATCTTCAGGTTGGGGGGCAATTTTAACTTGTGCAAGTGGGGCCATTTTTGTGTGTTGATGATATGTTTTTATCTACAATAATGAAGCTAGAATTGTTATCGAAGGTTCTCGGTTCGAATCTGGCGGTACCTGAAAAGAAAACAGGCCTTATTTTATAAACGATTATTGCACCAAAACGGTTCGTCAGCCAAGGTTTCGGACCGGTTAATTAATTCAGCGAACAAAGGACTACAAAATTCCAAAATGTCGGCAAAATCCTGGGAGACTTTTTCGTAAATGTGTGGGTGAAGTTACTCATATCAGGAAAAAATTGTAGTAAAATACCGATAAAACGCAGGATTTGCATGTGTACAGGGTGTCCCAGATTTCCCGGAAAATATTTTTTAATATAACAAGATGTACCAGAAAAAAGTGCATAATAGTTTTTTTTTTCTAAAAAAAATAATTTTCTATTCAGCTGCCGCTGGAAGGAGCGACCCTACATCATACTTGAAAATTTAAATAAACTTAAGACGATATTATCTCTCCAAAAATGGAATGGATTTTTGGAGAGATAATATCGTCTTAAGTTTATTTAAAAACTACCTCCAATATGAGCAAGGAGCATCAAAAATATAATTTTTTTTTTTGAAAATTTAAATTTCACAGCAACCTATTTTTTGCGATAGCGTCATTCCACAATAAAAGTGACATTTTTAAAGATTCTTTAAAATTAAAAACAAAACTATTATAAACATAAATAATATAAAAATTAGAATAATATTTATATTCATTTATTAATAATATTTTAATTAATTTACATTAAAAAAGGTATACATAATATTTTCGACATATTATTACAAAAAAAAAAAATTGAACCAATACCAGCACAATATCCAAATCATTTTACATCTGACGCTAAACAAAACATAAACCAAATTGGCTTACCCAAACCAAAACCAAAACGAAACAATAAATCTAACCAACCCAAAACTAAAATTAGAGTGACTCAAAAATGTATGTTTATGTAATATGTAATATTAACTAGAAATTACATCGCCTCGAATATTCCATTTTAATGTCAGTGATTGTTTGTTGCTTTTTAAAACCGTCTATAACTTTCCATATTGTAGGATGAGAAGACCCCAAAAGTTTATTAAAGCATAATTTTTGCGAACTAAAATCTTGCGAAGTTAATTTTATGCGAGATTATGTCTCGCGAAGTAATGGCTTGGGAACTAATTTCCATGCGACTTTTATTTTTTGCGAACTTTTTGTGCGAACAAATAATTTTCGAGCTTTTTTCTCGGACTAAAGACCGGATACCCGGCAATAGATACACGCAACCACAAAATATCGGCAATGAATTGTGACATTCATGCGCCTCTTAAACTAAGACAATGTACATTTTTTTTTGTTAATTTGGCTACAGTTTTCTTTTTTTTTTTATAGACAAGAGATGGCACCAAATGTGCTCATTTTAACACTTGGTATGGAATAGTCATACCAAATCTAGAGCTGGAATGGACTCATGTGTCTATTTGCCTACATCTTAAACCAGTCATAAAAAATAGTATATTATAAAATTAGTTTGTGAGTTAAGCTTGTAGTACATGAGAATGAAAGTTAACACACGGCTGTTATTTATAGGCCCATAATTCACGAGTCTGTAAAAATAAACTATTTAAACTGTGAAATGGCCGTGGATAAAGTATTGTATTTTACTCGAGTATAATAGCTTTATACTTTTGACAATTTAAGACATTTTATGACAAATTTTATGACAAAAAAGCGGAAATCTTCCATTTTAAATCTTTATTCTACAGCACTCTATCTCTAGCCAGGGCCGGGTCGAGCCAGTCGAAGCCCGGGGAAACTTTTATAATGTATTTTAATTTTAAAACAGTGTTGCAATTCAAAGTTTTATAAAAATGCAAGAAAGCTCTAGCACCTCCGGCAATTTTTTTTATTTAACGTTAATTTTTACAAACCTGAAAAGTAAAGACAAAAAAAATGGTCGTCAGCCCTCCATCAACTAAGTTAGCGCCGCAGGCGACATTTTTTACGAATTCTGTTAATTGACGTTAATTTAATACTGTAAAAAAATGTTAAAAGCCTCGTTAAAAGCCCTACCGCCAAGGCAATTTTTTTTACGAATTTGAAGGACCCGCATATTTGCTAATCAAATAAAGTACAAAGATGAAGTTAAAACAGATTTAATTCAAAAATTTAAAAATGATTGCCTTTTACCCCCCAGGGGATGGAGTAAGAAAATATTTATTCCAAAACTGAGTTCAGCAACCTAAAAAACCCTGTATAGCAATTTTAACTAAAAAATATTGTAAATATTTAAAAATAATTATCCCCTGCCCGCCGGGGGTGTAGAAAAAATGCATAAACAGACCGCCAATTTTAAAGAAAATATTAAAAATAATTCTAAACTAAAGGTCAGAAAAAAAAAGAAAAAAAACTTCTCTCCCAGGTTGCTCTAAAGTATAAAGTATGAGTATTTTTATGAAATTTTATGACTTTTATGACAGTAATTTTATTTTACGAAGATTTTAGGACAAATTGGGTCATTTTATGACATTTTATGATTTTATGACAAGTGGGAGGCCTGTGATTATGCCACTCACCTATCAGGTCGTGTAGCAAAATTCACCCTCATTGATTAATAGCAATTACTATAATATAGCATATTATGATTGTTGAATAATATACTATTTCATTAAGCTGAAGTTTGCAACAAAAATTCAAATAGCATATTAAAGCACTTATTCCATAACACGTTTTTAGCGCACGAATACAAGTTTATAAAACAAGCCGCTTGCGGCGAGTTTTCTAAAGTACTAATGCGCTAAAAACGTGTTATGGAATAAGTGCTTTAATATACTATTTGAATTTTCGATGCAAAAAAACGTTTCAAACTTCAGCTTCATCTATTTTCCACGACACGCCAGCGGATTACACTGACATTTGCTTGAGAATGGAAAAAAGTTCTGTCAAAATGGTAAAAAAAAGCATTCACATTTTGTAATATCTTCAAAAATCACTAAAAGGGGATGCTGTTAAAATTTTGTTGGGGGGGCAGAAACAAAAAATATTTAACTTAGGATTAAGTTTTTTTACTCAAGAGCAAATTTCTTATCATTTTACCCCAATACTGAAAATATCCCCACTTTTCACATGATGTCAAAGTTAATGACAAAAAAAGGTCATCATTGATGACTCGTCAACTCCATAATTTTTCCAACTTGAGAGGATTTTCCCAAAATAGGAGTGGTTGAGGGGTGGCGCCCTCTCCCTCACCCTTCTATCTCGCCATCTCTGGCACTAGTGTTATAAAGTGAACATTGAACAACCCAAATGTGTGTACTAAGTATAATGTAGATAAAAAGTTATTACGGACTTTTATGCTAAATCAGACCCTAAGGAAACCATCGGAAAAAAGCGACTGCGAAATAAAATAAAGGTCACACCTGTAACCTTCGTTTTTTGGTTATAGTAACTAGATTAATGTCTTTTAGACTTTTTACTCAAAGTTTTAGACATATTGCGCTATAAAGTGCTATTATCAATTATGTAATTTATTGTTTAACATAAGAATTACAATAAACTATAGTATGTCACTGTCACACTCGTAACCATGGACTTACTCTATTATATTTGATTATTATTGGTTAATAATAATAATAAAAACACATCAAAGCAACACACAAAATAAGAATTAAATACACACGTTTCAATTAAGAAAAAAAATAATAGTTTTTTAGGTTAAAGTCTAGATTCTAGATTATCTAGATCGGTAAAAAAGAAATGTTCTTTGCAAAAACAAAACAGCAGTATTGTTTCGCCATCTATGTTACAAAGGCCTGGTACGGGTAAACTAAAGTTGAGCAAAAGAAACTATTTACAGTGTAGTGTGCGTTGTAACATTGAACTCCGTTAGATGGCGATAGGATTAAAATACTAGAAGGTTTATTATTTTTAAAAATAATACTTTAATTCAGTTTTATTGAATAAACTACATATCAAAAATATTATTAAGGTCGGTAATAAAAACTAGTACACCATTAATAATTTTAAAAAATAATCTATCCCAATTTTTAAATAAAAATCAAATAAATATGATTTAATTTGCGGTAAAAATTGCATTCTACGCCTATGGTGAAAATCTATTCAAATTTTAGCCTTTATCATAAGCGTATAAAAAAAATCTGGAACGCAATAGGTAGCTAATAAAAAAAAATCCCAGGATAGTTTTTAACGATTTGGGCTTTTTTAAAAATTTGGGGAGAATGATTAATATTTTTTAGTTGAAATAAGTAGGTATTATAAGTTTTTATTTCTGCCATTTTTATGGACCGGAAGAGACCTGTCCACTCTAAAAAAAATATATAAAATAAAAATGGCCGTCATTTAGTGTGCAACGCATGCGCATAACGTTTCTCATATTATTATTTTTAGCATGTAAATAAATTGATGAAGATCATCCTTCTATAATTTAAAGAGTTTATTTTTAAATAACAATACTTTTACCCTTTGCCCAAATTTTGAACTCCAAGAGTTTCGGATTTCTTGGTAAATTTAATTAATTTAAAATTCGTATTCCTGACGGTCTGTCAATTGCTGACATCAATCAATCAACTTGAAACAAAATTGGAGTTGTCATATTCCACCATTTTCAAGCTGTGCATGACGATATCAAGAGTTTGAAGCTGATTTGTTACCAGCAAAATCAAAGTGGGATGGTCGACAGCTGCGCGTAGACATGTCAATTTGACAACATCGCCTTCGTCCAATCCCGCTCACTTGTTTGTATTTCACAGAATAAGTAACTCAAACGGTCAGTGGCGGTACAGTTATTGCAGTTAATAAGAGTTTTTGAGTTAAAACAATGGATATTGGTGAATGAAATTCAAATTATATGAAAGAACAGTGCCCATTGGGTAAGTCAAACGTAGTTTTAAACTTCATAGTACATTAATGTCTGATTTAACCTTACTTTAAATTCAACCATAATTGACAGATAGTACTATAGCGAAAGATAATGATTGTATTTGTGATATTTGTTTGTTTATCTTCGATAAGAAATATAAGAATGTTGTCCGTGTTATTAAAACATTAAATGGACGACAAAAATCGAAATATTTAAGTCATTTTAAGGTTAAGAATTGTTGGTGGTGGGGGTAATCTATATATACTTTGTTATAGCATTATGCTAAGCGTATAACCGGTTAAAATATTACATTTTGCATTTGTTGTGATTACTGAACGAATCAATTATGAAGTAAAATAGTTAGTAGGTTTACAAATACCCATATTACACAGTACTTACTATGTAAATAGTGTAGCATAGGGTAAAGCGAGGTAAATAAACTCCGCGGGGGTAAATAAGCCTCGGAGCCAGAGCTAGTTTTTAAAGATTTTAATGTATTTTTTTCGTTAGAAAAGTTTAAATAGGGAAGGAAAAAGTCAACCCTGCCAAAAAAACGACGTAATCAGAGTTAGGTTATGTTATATTTTATATCTATAGATATACAACAGTGCGGACGGAACAGACTGTTCCGAACCGACTGTTCCGAACAGTCGCTATGTCAAAATAATTCCATAGTAAATCGTCAAGTACTTAGATAAATTCCCTTATTTCCCAATTTTGGTAGACATGTATCATACTATCATACCATAATGGTTCCAGCTAGATTTTATATTAATTCCCCTAAATCTCCAATTATTTCCCGAGTTAATTCCCCTCTTTCCCAGAATTTGAAAGCCAAAATTCCCCTGCAGGGGAATACATGCGGAGTACCCTTCGTATATTCTTATCGGTAATTAAATACACACCGATGTTTTGGTAATGTGTAGTTTTCCACCAAATATATTTATTCACTATTGTCTAGCCTAAAGAGGGGTAACATTAATATACAACTATATACAGGGTGTTGCAGAAATATATATATATATATATATATATATATATATATACAGGGTGTTTCAGAAATTGATGTAAATAGAAGAGGGGTTTACCACTTCCAATAGTTATACACAGACTCGAGAAAAGTTTTGTCGAGATTTTTAGGATTCTTTGGGTCTTTCTAAAATAGTTCGAAAATGTTTTTAAAAATTTATACACGAACTTCCTAGAGTAGTTCACCCCTCGTAAAAAGGTTAGGGGTTGATTCTACATAAACAAATATGAAAAAAAAAGGTTATAAACGCTAGACCAAAAATTACCAATAAGGGAGCTACGAGTTTCTAAGGGTATGTTTAAAACTAGGTTTTTATTTAATAAACTTGAACTACACCAAAATTTCAGAATGAGGTTTGGAGGTTTATGAAATAACTTAATTATAACCAGAAACTTTTGGGGGCTCGCAAAATTTACAATTTTTAAAATATATTACTACATAATAAATATAATTATCTTAGGGCCACTTGCACCAATGTTTAAACGTGGATTATACCGACTAAACTGAGTTTGAGTTAAAAAAGCTGCATTCTGAATTAGATAGGGTTTGTTCAGTCAATATTTGGGGAAGGGGCACGAATTGGCTCAGTTATTTTTGTTTTTTAGTTATCAACTTTTTGGCGCATAGGTCCCGATTTTCCTTCTCAAAAGGGGGCGGCATGTTACCATTTACTTAGGGCGGCAAAATAATTAAATCTGATCATGGGTACACTGCATGGCAAAAGTCATGAAAACTAGAACGCCATGGAATTTTGAAAAAAGACAAGCCGCATATTAGTGGGTCCAGCAGTTGTGACTATGACATAATCTGTCATAATATGCCGGATGGAGTGAACCTACAAAATATCTGCAATAAATTCACTTAGCAATTATTATAGCTGACCAAAAAGGCATTAGGTAAACAATTAATAAATAATTTATTGTCTATAACATAAAAAAAATTAATAGATAGGTAGTAGGAGGACTAAAAATGGTACTTTTTCTGCCCAAATATTTTCCTTATTATAAGGAAGTTATTGGATGGAAAAAACCTTCTGTTAAAAGATGCCGACTGATTTTCAAATTTTACTTGCAGTGATAGTCAACTAAAGTTCTAGATTGAGAAAGTAGTTTGTTGAAATCTTATTGAAAGTTTTCTTTGTTTTGCCAAAATATTTTCTTAATTTGAAGGACTTTCATAAGAATTTTACATTTTACCGAATATTTTACTAAATTCGTAAACAAAATATGCCACACAGCTGTGCACAAACACCTCGCTTAAAAAAAGCCAAAAACTCTTCAAATCGCCTTCTTGTAAAAAATATTTAAATACTTTTTTTACTATAAAAATAGATAAATCAAATATTTAGACAGTTGTCAAAATTGACAATTTGAATAAAAATGCTAATAACTGCCGACCTAGTAAAAGCATAGTCGCGGCTGCTTTCAAAATTCCATGGCCTAGTTTTCATGACTTTTGCCCTGCAGTGTAAGTTACAAGTTCAACCTTTTAAAATAAACTTTTTTTTAGATATTAGGCGTACTGTCCTGGGGTACTAGATTTTATTACGCAATTATAAATAATACAAATCTTACAAAAAAAATTAAAAAACGTTAATTAATCTTGAATATCGGGAACTATAACTTAACCTAAATTCAGCCTAATCTGACCGAAACCACTTTTGTCATAAGAATGGAAGATTCTTTGGGGGTTAGCGACCTTTTTCATTGGAAAAATTCGTTACAGCGCCAAAAAATACGTAAGAAAAATATGGTCTGGTTAAGGGCCACTTGCACCAATGCTGTTTTAACTTTAAACTTGGATTAAATTGACAGCTGACCAATCAGAACGCAGCATTTTTAACTTAAACTCGGTTTAGCTGAGTTAATCCCGTACCAAAATTTGGTGCAAGTGGCCCTAAGAGTAGTTAATTGACTTTTTTTGGTGGACCCTCGTATAGTACGAATTAAATATTGTTCTGGCTATTGTTACATGATATACCCTATACATCAAATGTAACTTTTACGTAACTATGAGTAACAAATTAGTATTTTAGGTTTTACCTACCCATTTTAAAAGTTATTATTTACATTATAGACCCGGTATAAAAGTTGTTTTGGTTTCCTGGTAACTCTGCCAAGAATTTCTCGGCGAGAACATTCTAGGTATATTAAATAGGGTATGGGCAACTAGGAAACTGTGACCTTCAAAACACGAGATTGGTTGACCGTTAATAACCTGTAAGGTCCAGTTTTATTTCTGATTAAAGATTAGATGCTATATCTACCTGGAATAAACCTAACTAATCGCGATTAAGGGTTATCTACCAAGAAATTTTAAATTTACGATGATTACTTAAAACTTAACTTAAAATCCCCGCCCCTCAGGGGGTGAGGTTTGATTTTATATTAAGATTTACTTTTAGCGACCTCAAAAACCCCAATATATCAATTTTCAAGAAAATTACCCCTCGCCCCTCAGGGCGTGGAGTTTAAATTTTTTTATTATCAGATTCACGTTCAGCAACCTCAAAAACCCCAATATAACAGTTTGGACACAAAACTACCCCCGCCCCTCAGGGAGTGAAATTATAAAAAAAATATTATCAGATTCAGATTCGTCGATCCCAAAAACCCCTATATACCAATTTTGACGGAAATATTGAAAATATTTGAAAATACTTATCCCCTCACCCCGCGGGGTGGAGTTAGAAATTGTTTATCAACAGATTCAATTTGAGCAACCTTAAAAAAAGTCCAAACCTAGCAATTTTGAATTTTTTGTAAAACAATGTATTTTTCCTATTTACCCCCTTTGCCACACCCCAATGTTCACCAAAAACAATCCCGAGCGAGAACTTTTGGTAACATACCTGTATGCCAAGTTTCAAGCCTCTAGTTTAAAGCGTTTATAAGTTATCGTGCACACAAGATTTCCCGGACAGAACGACCGATCGACATAAAACGTCATAAAACGCAAAAATACGCAAAACATTGAAATTTTCTGCACGAATACAAGCTCTAGCGGATCTGTTTACACATTGATTCCGTATGAACACCGAATTTTCACTCTTGTTTTTGATACTTACAGCGGAATTCCAGTGTAGACACGATGTGACACCCGCTCCTTTAAATTTAAGTTGGGATTCCAGTGTGATACGCTGTAATCACCGTGGTACTCCAGTGTATAGTTCTCCGCATGAAACAATGTCTCCGACGGAAGGGGGAGGTATTATGCGCGCTCTCTCGTTTCCGTCAAAAGCGTTATAAGGCGTGCGTGCATTCAACGGGCCTCTCACTTGGACACACATTCCTTACATATTTCCCGTAGCCACAGATCCGTACGTCAAAGTATAAATACCGTGTACTTTTTTCAAATTTGCACGGTGTGATTTCAGTGTATTCGGTGTAATCACATGCGCTAGGGAGGCAAAATTTTGAAAATTTTCAAAATAGGAAAGCAAAATTGGTGCAAGTGGCTCTAAACCAACTAATTAGACACTTGGTTTGTAAAACTACCTACATACAGCTCAAACAAAAACATTTAACCATGATTACCTATATTTTCAAATAATTTTTTAATGGATGCCCCTCGTATACGCGTATATATGCAAGATTTATTTATTATGTATTTTAGCAAATTCTCAAAAAATTATTTGACTTTTTAAAGTCATATAATTATATCTTGGGCGTTGGCAAGATGGCGGCGCATTTACGACAAACTCTAATTGACCTTCAAGTACACGATCGATTCAAAAACATGTGTATTTAATTTTACATAAAAACAACTTGAATTTGTAAATTAATACAATAAATAACGTTTATTATTATTCAACAATACAATGATTTTAACATAATATAGAAATAAGTCTGGATATCCCAAACTTGGACGCTTCAAATGCTATATTTAAGTTTTTCAAAATGGTGGACTTTATATATAAATGTAAAATAACCTTCAAAGTAATTACCTATACCTATATTTTAAAATTATTATAATTTTTCCATCAAATAATTTAAAATTAAATGTGACGTTGTTTAACCCTCGTATACATCAAAATTATATACTTTTTAATTAAGTGTTGAAAATAGTGTGTAATGTTTAATTTTTAATCATTGAAAAACGACTGCAAACTAATATCACGCCATGAAAAAAACATTGAAAATGTTTTTGGCAAAGAATTTCCTCTGTGAAATAAATTTTACGCCTAGGAAAACCATAATAGAAGGAAGACATAACAAAACGCAGAGTGGAAAAATTTCGTCGCGCATGCCTCGTTGGCGCTACGAACCGTAGCCGACGGTACACGTACAGTTGGCCACTTTAATAGATGACGAAGTAAAAGGAAGGAAACTTGGCAACCGCGTATGCAGCACGTAGCCGTAACTTTTTCTAACTCTGACCGGGTTTCGCTTTTTGCTCGTTTCATCATTTCTCATTTTATTCCCGTGGCTACGATTTTGCAAACACCAGAACAAGTTAACAACCGGTTCATGCTTTTATCACGAGAACCAAACTTGTGAATTTCAATCTTTAATAGCTAGACATAAGGTCTGAGATACGTATTTCATCATCAGTAATGATTCATCATTGTTCATTTTCGATCCGCACGAACCTAGGGACCCTAGTAGAGAAGAAAGGATGCTCTGGACTAGAAACCTTTTATAACCAGAGTCTCTGGTTATAAAAGGTTTCCCAGTTTTTCTATGGGTCTCTTTCTCATGCAATCTTACATACGTATTTTTGCATGTGTGTTCCGAGAACATTAAGGCCAGACAGATAAAGGGGCCGATCAAAAATTACATCACTCAATTTTTGCTATTTTTACCCTTCCCCACATTATTAACTAATGGTCACGTAAATTTTAAACATTTTTTGTGGACCTTTACCCTTTTACCATCTTTAAACCCCTAGACGGGTTTCTTCTTCACACACCTTATTTTGTTTTGACGCCCCTTGAACTTAGCGTTGGGGGGGGGGGGACTAGTATTTACTCAAATAATTTAATAGGTCCGTTTTCTAAAAATTTTACTTCATATGGTCGTTTTAACCCTCCTGGAACTTGTAATAGGGAGAGTTCCCCCTTTATTTATAGTTTTGATGATAGTATAGTTTTAGTTTTAGTCATTTTATCTCGCATAAAAATTCAGTTTAACAGGACTGTCCATAAATCACGTCATACCCTTTTTTTCACACTTTTAGATCCCCCTCCACCATAGTGATGCTACGTGATATTCATACCCCGGGGATGAGCGAGCTGTTTGTTTGAGCATAGCATAAATTCAGCACTGATTAGAAGCGACCGATAGTCGCCTGTCCCCACTCTGTAACGACGCAACGCCAGTGTATCTTTGATAAAAGGTAAAAAAGATTACTCATAGCTCTCATACCCCCGGGATCTGGTCATATTTCTACACAAGACGAATAAGTTTTGCACCCATTTTTTGCCCGTGTGTTTCTCACTTTACTGTTCATGTATGCATTGTATGCGAGGGTTAAACCGCAGAGGAATTTAGGTGTACAAATTGGAGGTAATCCAGAGGAAATCTGAAGGAAATTTTTAAGAATTTCCTCCTTTTCGGAGGAAATCTTAGAAATTCGAGGTAATTTTTGGAGGTAATCTGGAGGAACCTGGAGATTTCCTTCTAAAGGTGTACAAAATTTTGTCAGCGGTTTACCCCTCGACTGTATGACTTTTTACTCTCATGTTTTAATAACAAGACCCCCCCTGACTTCTACTGAGGTTTTTTTTTAGTTGTGCTACAATTAGTTCTGGACTACTGTTTTTTGGTTATTTTAAGTCACGTGGTATCAAGGATTAAACCTTTATTGGTCAGAACTGTACTATAGGATATTATTAGAGGCCCTATAATGACAATCAGGCGGACCCCTGCATACCTATTTGCATAAGACTATTACGTTATGCAATTTTATAGTCGGCTAGATTAAGTTATATAGATACCTACTAACCAAAAATGACTTTTGGATATATATATATTTCTATAGAAACATAATGACCTTGTTTATCAATAAACTTTGGACATCTATGTTATAAAATGCTATAATGCGTCCTCCCCCTGTAATAGAATCGTCCATTTTACGTTCACCATGCAGCCAACACCTAACTATTTAAACGTCAAAATAAATGAAATCTAAAGAAAACCATTGACTGGCCAACCGCATTTTGAAATTTTTATAATAACTACTGAACCCTTTTATCTAGAAATTTTATATTTGACACATCTCACTATTATTATTATAGATTACTATTAAATTATTTAATAATAATAACAAATAAATAATAATTATCTATATGGGTACCTACGACAGCTCTAATAGCCTATTAGTAATAGGTACAGGATCTACTTATTAAAGCCTTGGATGTACAAATTATGAGAGTTTAAAACCAATATTTTAATGGCTCACTTTAACCAGCTTTTTTCAATAAAAACGTCCTCTAAAGGCTTTAGAGAACGTAGCTTTAGACTAAAGCTATTCTTATATTGTTCAATATAGGTGAAATGCTAATTTGTATCAAGATTATAGTTCAGCTTAGCTGTTAAGCATACCTAGTATATATTTTTTTAAATAGTCAGGGGTCCTAGGGCATGGAAATTGCCCTTAAGGGCTGACAGTAAAATAAGTCCATCTTTGGTGGCCCTTTAATTTTTTTTAGCGCATAGACAAATTTTGGTAGTTACGTTTTTGGAACGTCGTTCCAAGAACGTATAACGTAAAAATGTTTTTCATCAATGTTTCATCACACTAAATTTTTTGCGACAATTTGACGAGGTTTAAGGTTATAATTATTTATTATTTTTATAATTAACTGTATTTATTTGGGGTGGTTATCAAAAAATAACCTTCCCCCTTGTTTGCTATCCTTGACAATTGTTTCGAGACGTATCATTTCAGTTCTTTAAGGAAGAACAAAATCACATTTTTCGATTATTGCTCATCATGATGTCAGTAATGTTCCCTTATTTGAGAGAAATTAAACCAAAAATTAACAAAAACTCTATTGTAAAATCCCCTAAAAAGTATGAAGCTGAAGTTTGCAACGTTTTTTTTGCTACGAAAATTCAAATAGTACTAACCTACGTTTTTAGAGAGTTTTCTAAAGTACTACACGGAAAGAAATTAGTGGGCTCTGCGCTATACATTATAAGATATTTGGTAACAGTGGCAAATTATAGTGATTTAAGCTATAGATTATAAGGGACACAATAACTAATAATGTTAAAAATAAATTGGAAACGATTATATATATTACAGACACGATTATATTTATTACAGGCACTATTATAAATTTACAGAAATTTTATTATATCATAAAAATTATTAGCATGGACAATAATTAAATCTATTTACATACTATTTGTTATATTTTATTATTCACTAAACAATTAAAGTATTTCATATAAATTTTTACATTGACTGCCATAATTGTAAGAGAAAGCCTTGTATTTATATAATAAGCGATTATAATTTGCTTGGTATGTGTGTTATAGCGCTCCTAGCTATAATTTTTTTTTCCGTGTAGTACTAGTAGTATACTGGTGCGCTAAAAACGTGTTATGGAATAAGTGCTTTAATATACTATTTGAAATTTCAATGCAAAAAAACGTTGCAAGCTTCAGCTTCGTTAAAAAGTTCGTTTGGTTTTGATCTGTCATTCTGTATGAACTCTAGGCCTACGAATGGACTCGGTTTTTCGATATAAAAAGGATTTATCCGCTTATAAGTATATAAAAACCTGGAAAACACAACTAGTTTTTCGCCATATCATTGAATGACATTCTTAATTTTCTTCTTATGTCGCTCTAAAGTAAAAATGTAGTTCGTTTCCTAGTACGCCACTGATTTCGATCGATAAAGTTCAAAGCTCACTCCGATTTAAGGGTCCCTTTCGTACTCGAACGAAATTTAACATTTAGGAAGGGACGGATAGTAGGGTCGGACAATAGGGTTCTGAACAGTGTTACTTGGTAAGGATTCCTTTCTGCCTTGCAATAACTGAAGAAGTTTTTACTCCAAAAGTAAATCCTGTTGGTAATACATAGAAACCTTCAGAATATTTCCATATATTCTTATGGAACTGTTACCTTTCTTATATCAATCTCACAGAACTTACTTATAAAATCTAACCTAATTATGAAACTTATGCTTTTTAAGATAATATAAGAACTTTTTGGACTTTTTAATAATAACCCATAAAAACCTATTAAAAACTACATATAAAGCTCGTAAACATATAAGAACTCAATTAAACATATACGTTCCTTATGTGTTTTTTTTTTATGAAAATTATCAACAGAGGTTGTAGATATACCTAGATGGCAGTGTATTAATTATTTCGTATTTTGAGGTTTTTGGGTTTGATTTGGGGTGGTATAGCTTTTAGAGTATAGAATTAGATTGTTTAGGCCTAAAAAAAAGGAAGGTTTCAATAAAATTCCCCAAACTTTGTAGTAGAGGATGGGAGGGCTGATATTTTTATTATTCTTAATAAACCCTCATCTACTTCGCCCTTTTAACTGTTTTAGGAATAAGTTTGCCTAATAGCATTTTATGAAAGAAAATAATCCTAATCCTACTGGTTAGGAGTTGACACGGTATTCTATTATTTTTTTAATTCTTAAAAAACGATCAAGATCCCGCGACCCTCCTGTATTCAGTTAAATATTGATAGGTCTTTGGCCGCCTCCGCCTATTACGGGTTGTCTTCTTATTTAGAAGTTGTCCAAGGCCAACAGCTATAAGGTATCGTCAGGTAAGTTGTACCTATGGGGTTAGTCCACCAAAAGTCTTTTTTGGTCAAATATACTCGGAAAACTAAGATTGAATAAAAAAATCATCTGTTAGATACGTTTCTGTTTAGAAAATGGTATTTTGTCTACTTACCGTTGTGCCCACCAAACTTCGGAAGTATTTTTTTTTTTTTTAGATTATAGACACTTTTTATATGACCCCTAAATTTTAGGACATGGGGCCATAGAAGTTCTACAATAATCTAAAGGGGTTATACCTAAAATACGTAACGCTAACAGCCAAAAACCCCCTTCTAAAAAAATAAATAAAAAACAAACCGTTTTTATTTGTTTAAAAATGATAGCGTTACGTAACTGTACATCAGTTTTCCTTCCTCTCGTAATGCTGTAGCGCTATAACCACAAACCTCCCCTCTCCCCTAAGTCCTTTACGTACTTTAAGTGTGACGCAAAAAATACAGAAAATTTGGGGACGGTAAATATAATTTCGACTGGAACTAGAAAAGTGTTTTTCTACGTCAAAGCGTTCTAAAATTATAGCCAAAATAGAAAAAAAATCGTTTTTTATCGAGGCCTTCCAATTTGCATTAGAAAACTGTGGTGTATACAGATAAACGGACAGACTAGTTTTCTTCGTAGATTTGGGTCTGAACCATCGAAAACAGTAGAAACATGTTTGAAATATTTGACCCTTGGACGATGATTTCATATCGGTTCCCTACAGCTGTAATTATTGGGAGGGGGGAGACAAAAATCCTAATTAAGATATAAGATTTTCGTAACTGGCCTTAGTAAATTTTGTTAAACAAAACGGTTGAGGTTCTTCGTTTTCCCAACTCGTAAAAGAACTATAGTTTTCCAACTTGCCCTTCGTTTTTCCAAGTCAATTCATCGTTTTCCTACTCCAATTATCATTTTCCCAATTCAAACATCCTCCCCCCAGTTGGGAGTGCGCCCCTATAATTACAGTCTAAGAGAATAAAATTCTATTCGGATACATTCATACAAACACCCAAATGCTTTTTTGCTATAAATATAACCGTTTTCATGTAAGGGATGTTTATACTCTAATATTGGGTGTGCAGTATAAGCGCAAATATTATGGATCTAATACCCAATTTCATATGTAATAATTTTTATAAGTAGAAGAATTTATGATTCATTCTAAAAGAATCTTGTCTTCAAACAAACAACCCGGTATTTCATATCTCTGGCTTGGTTCTCAAAGGGCGGATGTCGCTTTGTCAATAGCAGCGTTTTCAAAATATTACATCAGAGTTGACTTGAAAACGTTGCTATTGACAAAGTAACATCGGCCCCTTGAGAACCAAGCCACAGATATGTTCTGTAGCGAAGCTGGATAGGATATCGTGTTATTAACATTTGGGGGTGGGTGAAAAGGGTCAAAATGTAGATAAAAATGTTTTACTCTATCTCATCTTAAACATTTTTCTAAATGACTTGAAGGTTTGCTCAATGAGAAAAAATGTACCTATAGGTAAATAAGGTTCAGTTAAAACCCAAACTCCCTGTATATAACAGTTAGTGCCTTTTTTTTTAATACATGTACGAATAAAAACATTTATTTAGCAGAATACTTTTAAAAGCCATTTAATTTTTTTAGAAAACAGAAATATTGTTTATGGGAAAAATAAACAGGTATCCTAAACCATATTCTTACGTAAAGTATTATTCAGTATAAAAAACCTATTAATGGTAAAATTAAAAAATATATATATTCGGAAGTGTTCCTTTGGACCCGCCACTGGAAATACGTAGAGGATAGTGTACCCTTAAGGTACAGTATAGTATAGTTCAGTATAGTAGTATACTCTAACGATAAACCTAGGCATAATTTCAAGATCTAGAAATCACTTTTGATTTTTTTTTGGTTTTATTTTTAATTGGGTCTCTCAAAAAACATCTAAAATGTCTAGGTATTTATTTTTTGTTACTAAAGTTTAGCACCAAACATTATAGAACGTAAATATATCAGTTAAACCTCGAGCTGAGCTCGTGATTCGACATAAAATACCAAAAGCGGACTCCCCTTAAACGTAGACTCGTCCACATTAATGAACAAATTCCTCCAGTATTTTTTTTATAATCTATTTACAAAATGTTATTTTATTTTGGAAAATATTCAAATGTTTATTGTTCAATAATTTTAGGAACTAAATAGGTCCCAAACACGCCTAATTTTTCACGCATTAGGCCCAGTTTTTTAGATTATATAGCCATAATCTGGATAGATTCTGTCCTGGATTTATTTATCAAATGTAAAATTTTCTTTTGTATTCAACATTTTAATACCAATTCAATAAGATTAGGTTCCTATCACGCCTAATTATTTACGCATCGGGACGCCCATTGCGTTTGACAATAACTGTATCCTAGATTTTTTTTTAAATAAGAAGAAAAAAAAAAGTAATTTCCAAGTAATTATTTTAAACTAACTTTTATTTTACAAATTTTATTTGTGATTTGTTTTTGGTTCCGATATATAATTTTATAAGTGGAAATAAACAATTGCGCAGTTATTAGATCCTTGCGCAGGCGCTTAGGTCAAGTTGAAAACGGAATATCGAATTTTTACCTCCTGTGGGTACCTACTTCGTATATTTGTATGTTAAAACTTTTGCTGGCATACTAATATCACCAAATAATTAGGCACCGCCTTAACCAATTTAGGATGGTACTAAAAAATATTATATGATAGCTAATGCAAATAGGTTATGACCTTTGATTGTTTATTTTTTTATCTTATTTGATATTTACTAGTATTATCATATACGAGGGGTATACGTTTTATTCTGACTATAATCGTGTAATAGTGAGTTTAATTGTATAGGTCAAATACTTCATTTATGTTTATAAAATTACTGATAGTTTTCATCATTTTGAAATTGTATAATTAAGTAGATATACCTACCTACGAGAGGAGTTTAAACAGAGATCTTCAACAAGTAGCTAACAAACAACAATTTTTGATAGGGATTATCAAATAAGTTATAATACAATCAATAATATTATCAATTAATTATAATTATTAATTATTATAAATAAAAGTTATTTATTTAATAAACTTTGTTTTGGAAGAGAAGTTTTTGTTATGTTTAATGGAGGAAATGTCTGCCTGTGAAGCAAATCACTGGCCATTAGGTTTTTTTTTTATTTCAATCAAATGAGCCTTTAAGAATTGCGAAAAAATTCCCATTTGGCTACATTATTTAGCATCCACGTAATGGGTCAGTCGTATAGAATAACAAAGAAGAAAAGCTATTTTTTTTTTTAACCAATTTACACCGATTTTGGAAACAAGCATCTCCTTTAACCTGTCCCTATATGATCTGGAATAATTTGGCCCAATATTTAAATAATGATTTTTGTTTATTTCAAAACATACTGGCTTTATATTTTACATTTAGGTAGTTCCGGAAATATATACATACATATTAGACTTGTCATTTATTAAAATATTAATAAAAATAAAACGATTAACCCGAGGATAAACATCAATATTAAAAAAAAAACGTATTATTTAAATTCTGAGGCATTTTTTTGAATTATGGTAGTTTTAAATTGTAAAGTTACGATATAAACGTATAGGTAAACCACTTTAAATATAGCCTTTTTTTCGCATGCGCTTATGACATGACTATAATCTCACGTATCAAGTATATCATTGTTGGTAAAGGCGCGGATGTGGAAACAAGGTTATTTTTAGAGTGGTTAACCTGTATATAGGAACACTTGCGATTAATTCGTACGTAAGTGCCTATTCACAGGCTCGCATAAGAACATAATACATAACAATGCGATGCCGTGATTGGGTTGATGTGCCGCCATGTATCTTGTAAGCCAATCACGGCATCCCATTCTTATGTTTTATGTTCTTATGGAAACTTCTGGATAGGCCTTAAGGCGCTGTCCACAGGCTCGCATAACCATAAACAACGTTATAAGCCTTATCACAAGTCACATGACGGCACAGCAAGCCAATCACGGTATTGTACGTACATAACGTTATAACGTTGTTGTAATGTAATGCATATATGCATTATGGTTAGTCGCAAGCCTCTGATTCAGGCCTATTCACAACAAGCGCCTAATTGCAGCTCTCCTTGCACGAAGTTTGTTTTGGTTTTTTGGTGTTTTTTTTTAATGAGGGGCCCTTGGTTTACGTTAAAGTTGGTTTGGCGTCTGTTGGGTGTTTTTTTTTTGTTGTAAAAAAATGTTTTTTATTTAAAGTAATATATTGAAAAACGGTTAGCGCATGCGCAGTTTATCAAAACGCGGCATAAAGAGCTGAACATAAGCGTTCCTTATTCACATGTACGATTGAGATTGAAATTTGTGGCAATATTGACAAAAATTGCAAGGTCATTTACGTCAACTGAATTGAAACTAAACAGTACTTTATTTTTTATTAATATTAAATAGAATTTCAATGGTAAATGTGAATAGCACTTAAATTTAGATAATTTAACTATTAAATGAGTTAAATAAAATGGAAACATAGCTGGATCTTTTTTAGCTAGATGTAAGGCTTCACATCATTCAATTGTAAATTTAATTTACAATGTATTCCTTGTAGCGCAGCTACTGTGAATGTATCGCGTCACTCTGCCACACGGTTTCTAATAAAAGCAAATGGCGGTGTATTTCTCGCGACCTTGATTAAATAAATATATAGTACAGAACAATTTATTCTAACAGGAAATTTTGATTTTGGAAGTTTTATTTACTTTGACCATTCAGAAAGTTTGATTATTGAACCCGTTGTTTGTCACGGTTATGGATTTTTGTTGATTCTAGAAATTTATGTTGGTATCTACTTAAAATAATTTTTCCATTTTTTCTTGTTACAAAATATCCTAAACCTTTTTTAATTTTTCACTCTTTGTTTTGTGTTTTTTTTTTCACTGATATTTTAAAAGTGCTAGTGTTTGAAGCTAACTTCACGGTCGTTGGATGTCACTTTATTTAAGAGTTCCAAAGAACGGTTGTCAAAAGTGAAAGAATTTGTTAATTGTTAATTGTAACTACGATGCCAAGCTATTAATAATAATGTCCAGTATCTAATAAATAAACAAAAAACAGTAAATTATTAAAACAAAATGGTAACAATATTCCCAGGTAGCGTGTGATGTTATGTTACTAGAATTTAACATCACATTATAGTAATTTTTTTGATGTTAATGTGTACACGTTACTGTAATGTGAAAAAGTTGATGTTAAATTGAACACGTTAATGCGATGTGAAAAAACTGATGTTAAATCTATGTGAAATTTGTGATATTAAATGATGTCCCCAAATGAACTACAACTTACCAACGCGGACATTCTCGATTCCCATTGGTTGTTTTCATCACATGTTCATATTGCCACGCGAGTTTTGGTTTTTACAAAGTAATATTTTCTATTGGTGTGAAAAACAGACATACTGAGATTTGTGGTGTGAAATCAACTAGGTGTAAGTATTAACAAATTATATTTATAATTAGCTAGGTATAAGTGGTCGAAATAACTGTTTTGACAAAACTAACCTAATATTTGTTGTATTATTTTTTTTTATTGCATATTTATTACGAAATGTATTGTTTTTCTCAAGCTTAATAATTAATTATTATTAGTTATTGGATATACCTACTTAAATAATAATAAGAATATTATTGATGTTATCACAAACACGTTATTTTTGTGACATCCCATTGATGTTATCACAAACACGTTATTTTTGTGACATCCCATTGATGTTATCACAAACACGTTATTTTTGGGACATCACACTGTGATGTTAATGAAGTAGGACTTAGGACATCCATGCGATGTCACATCAATGTTAATGCCACAAGTATTGTAACATCACAAGTCACATATTAACATGGTTCTAACATGAATGTGATGTTATTTTGCTACCTGGGTTAATTAGTAAATACAGAGCCGGACTGTGGCCATAGTTCTGCATGTGGCACCGATCCGGGCTAATGACCCTAAACCGGTCCATTTATTTTTACAGAGTTTGACTTGACTGACTATTTTTCGTTCTATACATACAGTGTGTATGAAAGAAATAGGTCGGTTGCCTTATATACGTATTGTATATAAAAATCTGTGGACATAACAAATACCTATGGTTTTTTTTTGACCAAACAGGTAGGTACAACTAGGGAAACCCCTTTTAAGTACTATTGTATCAAAACTCTAAATTAATAGACTTAATATGGATTCATGGAATGTACGCGCATGCGCTGACTATTTTTCAATATGTTATTTTAAATAAAAAACATTTTTTTTTCAAAAGAAAAAACACCAAACAGACGCCAAACCAACGTTAACGTAAACCAAGGCCCCCTCATTAAAAAAAAAAAGCCCAAACCAAGAAAAAACCAAAGCAGACTCCTGCACAGAGAGCTGCATTTAGGCGCTTGTAGGAATTCCTGTTAATACTACTTTAAATTTAATATTTTTATTAAATTATCTTGGATTGCAGACGTTTCGCCGAATTGCTTATACTTCATCTAAACATCTATATTATACATGGTAATTGTTTAAATGGGGTAGCATACTCCGTATTTTAAGAATTATAGTAATTTATTAAGGACATAGGTATTTTACCTGATGAAAATTATTATCTGAAATACGCTTTTCCAGAAATAACCCTAAGGTTAATAAACAAACACTGAATATTTTCTTTTTGGTACTGTAAACATAATTCTGAATAAAAGTTAAACTATTTACTAATAATAGTTATTCCAAAAATTAATAGATTTTGAGTTATTTATAGGTTCTTTCTTGTAATAAATGACATACCTAGACAGTCAACATAATTACGTAAAAAATGACAAAATCGCTTACAGAAATCTGTAGGAGAAAGGGCGTCGACAAAAGCGGCTTTAAGGGCGTGTGCTAGGGTTGACCCTAATAGAAGTGCTCGAAAATATAAATACTTGTTAGGGCCAGAATATCAAATTTCTTAACTAACTAAACTTTACTGGGCATTTAACTTTAGTTTAAAGTTTAAACTGGCCATTTAATAAACAAATTAAATATGGAACAAAAGTTTGCCCACTGAGCAGAAGTTTTACTTTTTCTATTAAAAATCATCTATTAATAAAATTTATGTTGTCCAGGTACCCTATCTACAAAATGGATTAATCATTGTGTTAGTATTAACCCTCACAGGTAGTTTTTAAAGAAATTGCTAGTACCTTCATATACAATGTTTTTTTTCTATGGGGGCCAGATCTTGGATATATTTTCCGGGATTAAAATTAAAAAAAAGGCAAATTTATATTTTTTTATAGCATACGCCCTTGCAGTGCAACCGTATTGCATTTAAATATAAGGTTACGGGTTAAAACCCCTAATCCAAGCATAAAGTCAGTAAAAAAATACGATATTTTTTGTTAAATTTTGGTCGATAGGTAAAAGCATTACTATTGCTGTTGACAATAGTAATGTAACTGAATATTGTCACGTGATATATATCATGCCCTAAAATTTATAAGTTTGATGCTTTAGAAGCTATCTAAAATTGTTTTAACGTAAACCCCGCTGTAAAAGTGATAGTCGAGGCAAACGCTATAGGCGGCTGCCTTGTTGAATACGCGAAGCCTACGTGACGTAGAAATAAATATGGCCGGCCATCTACTTCGAATAGACGTTTAAAGTGAAGGCACAAACCAGCTAGTTACTAGGGGAATGATGACATGTCGTGTTCACAGATATTTTTTCTCTGCTTTGTTCCGTTCCAGCCTGCGGTGCTAAATAAAATAAAATTCTTTAATATCAAAAAAATTATCTATAAGTAACCCATGGTTTTCCATTTCTCTCCTTTTTATATTTGCAAATGAAAGAAGGAGATAGAACTATGTCACAAATGTCAAACTGTTTTTATTTTATAGATATTCCGAATCACTAAAAATATCGTCCTTATCTTATCTCTTAATTTTGACTGATTTACAAATAATGGAATGGTCTAGTTAGACACCTATTTATAAAATGTTTAAGTAAATATACAATGAAATTACCTAGGTATTTGTGGATCCTAATTAGTCAAAGGCCACTTGCACCAACTATGTTTTAACTTTAAACTTGGTTTAAATTGACATTCAACCAACCAGAACACAGCATTTTTAACTTAAACTCAGTTTAGTCAAGATAATCCCAGTTTAAGAGTTGGTGCAAGTGGCCCTAAATAGTGCCCCTAGGAAAAATTGTTGTTCTGCCACTGTAATTCCACCAGACAGTTTGTTTCTTGCGTACATTCTTTGCGTGGGGTGTTAAAAATGTTCCCCTGCCATTTTACACATTCCTGTAATATGTAGGTGTAAACTTGTTTAAGAATAGGTCACCCCTGTAGATTAAAACTTTTACTGGTTCTCTGGATATAAAGGGACTACGGTAGGTAATTGGTTGAAGAGAACACTTAGCACTAAGTGCTAGAATTTATTTAGATTTGTCACAAACCGTTTGTGCTATCTAGCTCCATGTGGGCGTAGGATAATGTAAGGAACTATACGGGGGCCAGATGCTTGGTGCGAAGGCTCCTCCAAAACGGAATTGATAACGAGGAAAAACTGAGTTTCCGTAATATTAGGAGTTACCATTCAGTCCATCTGTCCAAAATGTACGAGCATATCTCGGAACGAGGGAAGGACTAAAAAGCGCCTGCGCGTGGGTTCATTGGCGCTGTGTACATTGCGACTGAACAACACGTTAAAGTTGGCCAGATCTAGACGCGTTTGCACGCTGACACCGATTTTGTTTTAAAAACATCCACCATTTTGCTTTTCGTTTGCCGATTTTAAATATTCTACCAACGATTATATTCTACAATCGACAAAGATAATTAGTACGGTTCTTTT
>OY294045.1:68684327-68868646 GCA_958510825.1 Brachypterus glaber | reverse complement strand
GTTGGCAGTGAACGTATTAAATACGGTACACTAATAAGCTTCATGTAAATATTTCTTTACATCAACAAAAATCTCTTTAAGATTTCCCAAGTCTTGGCTATACGAGTCTCTGTCACTAGGTTCTAATTTAACACCATCAGTTGATGTCATTTTGCCATAATAAGTTCCTGTGATAGGTACATTCCTCCCAAAATTAAGAAATGCCGGCGTATACCCCGTAACTTCATTTACAGACGTTCGTAAAGCTAGACCTATTTTTGCTAAATTTTTACACCATTCTTTTTGATTATCTTTTATATATGATCTTATAGCAGTAGAAATTGTGCGATGTTGCCTTTCCGTCGGATTATTTTGACTATGGTAAAGTGCATTAAACCAAATTTTCTGAACATTATATTCATCTGCTAATTTTTTAAAAACTTTACCAGCAAATTGTTTTCCATTATCGACAATTAAAAATTGACAAACTCCGTAAACTAAAAAAACTTCATTCTCAATGAATTTACATATTGCATTTGCAGTAGCTTCCCTTAAAGGATGTAATAATGTATACTTTGTAAACCAGTCTGACACAACTAAAAGATAACAAAAACCTTTAGAACTTCTGGGAAATGGTCCCTGCAAATCACATGAAATAACTTGCCACGGATAATTTACTTCCTTTTCACGACCCATCAATCCAAAACGTGCAGAATTACTAACTTTTTGTGATTGACAAATATTACAACATCTTACATACTTTAAAATATCTTTACGCATTTTTGGCCAAAAATATGTTTCTGAAATTCTATGAAAAGTTTTAAAAAATCCCATATGAGAAGCTAATACATCGTCATGACATTCTTTTAGTACTTGTTTACGACATTTTTGAGGCACTAACAATTTCCACTCTATAATATTACTTTTTACTTTTGTCTTGGTCGGTATGAACTTATAAATATTATCATCAATAACTTTAAATTGCGGATATGAATCTGGACTCTTACCAATTTTTTCCCTCAACTGAATATAATATTTATCACTATTATAATCATTTACATTAAAATTAATTAAATTTACATCTGGAAAAATTGATTTTTCTGGTTCTATTCTATCAAAAGCTCTGGATAACCCATCAGCTACTACATTTAATTTACCTCTACGATATACAATATCCATATTGCTGTAATCTTAATGACCATCTAGCCAAGCGACCAGAGGGATCTTTCATATTACTCAAATATTTTAATGAAGAATGATCTGTAATTACTGTGAATTTAACACCTTCAATATATGGTCTAAACCTATCTATAGCAAACAAAACAGCTAAACATTCCTTTTCACCTACAGAATATTTTATTTCACTACGTGTTAAAGCTCTACTAGCATAAGCTATTACTTTTTCTTGACCATCTTGCGTTTGTGTTAATATGGAACCGAGGCCAACTAAAGAAGCATCACATTGTATAACAAATGGTAAAGAAAAATTGGGACTTGCTAAAGCTGGAGCATTTATTAAAGATTCCTTCAACAATAAAAAAGCTTTTTCTGCATCAGTATTCCAACTAATGGCTTGTTTTTTACCTTTGCCCTTTAAAAGTGAATTTAATGGACTAACAATTGTTGAAAAATTCCTAACAAATCTACGATACCACGAAGCTACACCTAAAAATCGTTTTATCTCTGTACTATTTGTAGGTCTAGGATAGTTTATTATTGCTTCTACTTTTTGCGGATCGGTTCTTAAACTAAAATTATCAATTACAAAACCTAAATACTTAAGTGATTTTCTAAAAAAATTACTTTTTTCAAAATTTATTGTAAGATTAGCAGATTTTAATTTTTCATGTACTATTTGAAGTAATTTAAGTTTTTGATACTATTATAATGTCGTCAATATAAACAAATATATTTGGATAAAAGGAGAAAGGAAAAAGTTTATCCATTAATCTTTGCTGACTTTGTGTTCCATTTTTGAGTCCATAACACATTACATTAAATTCAAATAGTCCCCTACCAGGTACGGAAAATGCAGTTTTTTCTTTAGCAGTTTTTGTAAGTGGAATCTGCCAAAAAGCATTTTTTAAATCTATACTTGATATATATTTTGCATCGCCTAATAAACTTAAAATGGAGTCTATCCTTGGTAAAGGATGTGAATCACCTTTTGTAATAGAATTTAATTTACGTCCATCAAAACAAAAACGGTATGTACCATTAGCTTTTTTTACTAATAAAACTGGTGAATTAAAATCAGAATAAGATGGTGAAACTATATCATCTTTTAACATTTTATCTAACTCTTTATGTAAAATTTCTATTAAATAAGGTGACAAAGGATATTGACGCATTTTAAAAGGTTTATTATTTCCTGTATCTATATCATGTTCTATTAAATTTGTTCTACCTATTTTTTCGCTATATAATTCTTTAAATAAACTAACAAATTTATCTGCTATCTTTTTCTGTTCGTCTGTCAAGTCACATAAGCCTACTGAATTATCTTTATTTATATCCTGACTATCACTGTTATTACTGATCACATTCAAATTATTAATTTTATTATTCCAAGATTCATCAGAAAAATCCAGAGTCATAGAAAACAATTGTAAAAAATTCACACCAAAAATAAAATTTGTTTCCAAAGAAGGAACAACCAAGACTTGTAAAATCTTAACTTCATTATCTACTTTAATAGGTAAATAAACAACACCAGTTACCAACTGTTTAGATTTATCAGCTGTAGTAACATGCGGTATAAGACATTTATCAATTTTTAAATTAAATTTCTCTAAAATTTTAATCGCGTGACCACCAGCCACTGAACAATTTGCACCTGTATCAATCAAAGCTGTTATATTTTTATCAAAAATATTTACTTTAATATATGGACGGTTATCTCTAGGTAATTTAATAAAAGAACTTTTATTAATTACAGACAAACTATACGGTTTATAAAAATTTTTAACTTTATCCAACCAATCTTTCCATTCATTCAAATAAAATCGTTTATTTGTTTCTGTTACACTTGATTTTTGTAAAGAATTGATATTATTTTTATTATAATAAATGTTTTTACAAAAAGTAGTTTTGTTATCCTTTTTTACCTGACTGTCATTATTATTTTTAGCCTTTTTATAAAGTGAATGCCGACTAAAATCATCCACTTTCCTATTTAGTTTTTTTGTACAGGAAGGGCAATTTTTAAAAACTACATCTTTATATCCACATTTATAACAAAACTTTGTTCTTTTAGCTAAACATTTGCTAAAAATATGATTTGGTTGGTTACAGTTATAACAAATTATTTGTCTAATTTTATTATTACTACTATTCTGTGTATTATTAAAGCTTTGATTGGTACTTTGACTAATTTGAGAAACTACTATTACATACTGAACTTTGACGAGTAGAGGAAGATGGGGTAAGTTTGGACACTGTGGTATTATGACTACAATTACATTTACTACTAAAATTTTGACTTATATCCGAACTTAGGACATTTACTTTATTAACTGTTTTATTTTTTGCCACACTTTTACCTGCTATGCTCTTTTGTTTTAATTGATAAGCTTCATCTATTCTTTTACAACTGTCTCTTAAATCTTCTAAATCATTTATTTCTATAAGTGATAATGGTGTAAAATAATGTGGTAATATTCTTTCTCTAATCGTCTTTAGTCTAGTATATAAACTTGCAGCATGAATTAAACGTTTAAACAAGGTTTCCATAGCACCTATAAAAATTGCGATAGATTCATCGGGATTTTGATATCTAGAACGGATATCATCCCATGTTCTATCATCTATGTTAGCTGGAAGAAAATCTTTTTTTAATGCTTGAATTATTTGAGACCACGAATTTAAATTATTTTTAATTGAGAGAAACCATGACAATGCTGGTTCTTTGAATAAGTCATATGCAGATTTAAATAACATTTCGTCTGTAACATTTCTACTTATTTTCATATATTCAACTTGCTCAATAATATTTAAAACATTAGACTTTCCATCAAAATTAATATTCCATTTATAAACTGGTACTGATTTTAAATAATCATTATCTTTTTTACTAGAAACATTAGGACTAAACTGTGTACTATTATGTAATGAAATATTATTATTTACTTGAGTAAGATCTGAATTTTTACCAGATTTTTCATAAAGATCTAAAATATCTGCTTCTATTTCTAAACAAGTTGCTTTAGTTATTTCTAAAAATTGAATACGTCTAACTTTATTTTCTTCTACTTCAGGAAAACGTTGCAGACGATTTGTTACATGTACTAAATAAGTTTTTAATTTTCTTAAATCAGCTAAACTATAATCACCATGATATTCTACAATTTCTGAAGATATACTATCTAAAATTGTATTAATATTTTCCACTTCACTGTTAAAATTAAAAGTCGGATCTACATATTTTACTTTAGGATCTTCCCTAGCTATGGCTCTACCTAAAACTTTAATTCTAGATGCTCTATTATTTTTTGCTGTTAAATGTCTTATACGAAGTTCATAATTTACCATTTCTGCAGTCAAAAATCTAATTTCCATTTTATCTAAATCTTCCATTTTGAATATTTATTTTCAAAATTTAAATTCAATTTACTCAAAATATTTATTTTATAATAAAATATTTATACTGTACCACAAATTATTTTTTTTTGTGTACACTGTTCAACAAAGTTTTTGCATACTTTGGAAAATTTCCCAAATATGTCAAAAAAAAAAAAATACTAAATTATTATTTATCTCAATTGGACAAATTAATAATTATAAATAGTCTCCAAAACTACAAAATTAGCTAATATTTATTCATATCCTTCGCATAAATAAATACCCTATTATCCATTTATTTCTATTGAATAAACGATAATTTCTAGAAAAACTGAACCCACGCCAAAATTTCTCTATTCCATGTTATTCCATAAAATTCAGAAAAAACATAAAAAACACATATCTGATATATCTTATCAGATTAACTCTAATTTGACTTAATTTTCAACAAAAAAAATACTTTATTCAACAGTTATATGTAGTTTTTCTCAAAATGAACATTAAGTTACACTGAAAAAAAAATAAGCTGTACCGTAATTAATACGTTCACTGCCAACGGCTAGTTTTGACAGCGGAGCAATGGGTATGGGTAAGGGAAAAATAGAAAGAATTGATTAATGTTGTTAGGGGCGCCAGTTACTTTAGCTTTTACTCTTTTAGGTAAGTAACAACCTAGTGTAAATACTTAAGCTTTTCAGTTTGAGAAAATATAACCCTTAAATAAAATAAGATAATTCATTTGAGAAATTTATTATAAATAAACTTAATGAAAGCACATCAAGTAATGTATTAATATATATAAAAAAATATGTGTAATTATATTAAGATATAATTAAAGAAATCTTAATAAAAATTATAAAATTCAGAAATCATTCGACTTAACTGTATAAAGAAAACATGAAGTTCAGCAAGCACCAAGAAATGTATGTAAACAGCAATCATTTCTTGCAGTGTATAAAAGTCATGCTTAAATTAGAAATCATTTAATCAAAAGTATGATATTTAATAATTAATAAATGAGATTAAATGTTTTAAAAAAGTACCTAAAAATGAACAAAAGCCAGAAGGGCATATAGTATTAAACAATACTATATCAGATCTGATAAAGTTTACAGTTATAAGAATATTGAAATAAAAGAATTTAAAAATATGAAATATTGCTTTCAAAAGTTTTCAGAAAGAGTACTTAGCTGGTTTCTGCAAAATCCATAAGGTATGAATTCCATCGTCTCCATCTGTACAAGTCTCCCCTATGCTGATGTATTCATTTCTCAAATGAAAGAAAAAAATATAGGCTGTCCCATCTACTTTGGAAAAATCATCTTCCAGGATAAAATGTATTATTAAAAATGTTGTCCGGGATAAAATATACTTTTGAAAATTATGTCCAATATAAAATTGTCTGCTAGACGGTCATATAGAATTTATCTATGCCGAAAATTACAGAACCATGTTCCAACAGAACATCACTCCATGCGGAGAACTTGTATATCAAATATACCAAAATAAACTTCAACTTAAATTAATATAATTCCATATTAATGGTATAGAAATGGTGATTAATGGTGTAGTAATGGTAATTAATGGTAATTAATTAATGGTGATTAATGGTGCTTAATGGTGCTTAATGGTGATGTCATACTAAGTCTTCGATGTCCATCGAAACGTTATAAATGCGTAATTGTAGAAAATAACAGTTACAATATCTTCCGCATTGTTTAAATATTCATTTTCACTAACTTTAAATAAAAATACATGAAGGATTACTTCGATGATTACAGAAAATAAACACTCGTCAGTACGACACCACCATTTTGTATCAAAGTTGCTTCAAGAAGAACGAAAATCGACCTTCTTAACCGGTATGAACCCTTCAGGTAAATAAAATCCTATTTCTGAACTATTAGCGACATCTATGCAAGTCATTATCAACTACAGTTTTACCGTATAGGATTCCTAATAAAGGTAGCTGAAACTACACCAAAAATAATAACAAAAAGACTATTTCCTAATAAATCCGTATTAGTGATATCTAACCTCAAAATATTACTCTAAGAAACAAATATAAACAATACTTATTGTTTATCAGCAAAACTAATAAAAATACGAACAGAATACTAAGTGCCCTGTGAACTAAGTATAAACAAAATACTGAATCTAAGTGAGCAGTTCCAGCAAACTATTTTCAACAAATTCTAGATTATCCCGAAGGAATAAGCATACGAAACTTTCCAGGAGAGACAAGCTACAGATGAAAGCCAGTGAAATCCAACCCTCAATAGACTCTGAAACATATAAAAACCAGGTAAGTCCATAGACAAATGTATTATAGAGAAATAAGTCATATGATTCTTTATTATTAAAAATCATATTCTAATTATGTTTTCTTTATGTTATTTTCAGGTAGAACTATGGAATAGAGACTCATATGGTTAGAATTCAGTTCCTGCTACAAAATAGTCCCAGATACAAAATAGTTCTGTACGTACGTAACTATTTATATACAAAATAAACATAAATTATAACGTAAGTAAACGAATAGTTTAATTAACCCTTGCTATATTACAAAGTGACGATTTATATCGTTACAATAGTTTTAGTCCCATATATACCAATAAAATAAATGAAGCATTTTTATAACAATATGTTAAATGTCACCAAACCTGGGTCAGTTGAAACAGTACCTGGGGTAAATTGAAACATATGTTAAATAAAGACAAATATTTTTTTTACAACTGGTTTTTATTCTGGGTTAAAAATATAAAAATTGTAATTTTAGCAGTAGTCGAAACGTTTTTTTTTTAGTCATTAATTTTTTTAATTAGGGATAAAAGTTGTAATTTTAGCAGTAGTGGATTCGAAAAAGTTGTATTTTTAAGATAAAATAATATAACTTTATTTCCATTTCAATTTTTACAAATTGTTGGATAATGTCAAAAAATAATGGGCTAAAACGCGTTTCAGTCGACCCCAGACAAATTGTTTCAATCGTCCCTAGCACACGTTTCGATACATTTCATTAAGCAGCAAAAAAAATATATCTCATGAGACAATAATAACCAAATCCCTTCAAGCTTAAACATTATAAGTCACTATATTCGTAAGGACCCTTTAAAAAACACAATAGTTTTGGATTAATAAGCAAAAGAATAAAAACTTAAATACTTACATTTGGTTGCGAAAAAAAGTCTACTCACATAAAAATATGTGGCCTTCTCTTAGAGGCGCTGAGTACTGATTGACACGTTCCAACACGAAATCCGCTTCCTTTGCCCTTGCCGCTTTTACGGATATATTCGACTTGTTTGAAACGACCCCCCTTTCAATTCTCCCCAGTCTCCCCTATGCACAATGATTATTTCGCCTGAGTGCAAATAATATTATGTTATTTCATGTCTGTGCCGTCGATTTGACCCTTATTGAGATTACACTAGTGGAGAACGCGGGACTGTTCTATTAAATCTATTTTTTCACAAAAAAAGCACGAATAGAATATGTTCGTTACAAAAAAATAGCACTGACCTTTTTCTTCAGTTTTTCTTGATCCAAGGGTACCCTTGATGTGGTTTCCAGTCTGGTGTCTCACGATGCACAAAATGTTTATATTTTATAAACATTTTGTGCATCGTAACAAATAGCGGAGATTATATCAAAAAACGAAATAATTTAAAGCGGAGCGATTTTAACACGTTTCCATGTTTTTGAATTCTATACTGAACTGTCTGTTTCTGCGGTTGCGCAGCAAAATGTAAAAATGTCACAAAATGAAGCGCGGAATTTTAAAGTTTAAATATAATTTGATTTGTAACAAATTATAAAAGTGTTAAAATAAAAATATTAAAAATAGTAAAAAAAAGTGAAAATCGAACAACTAGCCTTATACCCGGGTACATCGTGTGCTTTCTGTGTATTCCTATCCCTACTTCGCGCGAGAGCCCTCGCCTGTGGTGGGAGCGACCAGTTCCGCGCGTCGTCTAGTAAATGTTGACAGTATGCTACTTCTATTCGAGATTTTGTAAAAGAAAAATCAAACTGTGTGTCCTAATAGAGGAAATGCGCCCAATTTCGGATGGTTTCCAAATTTCGGATAGTAGTGTATTTAAGATACTGTCTGCAAAGGTAAACAGAAACCTACTTTTATGTGAAGCCAAAAGTCAAACTAAATCCGTCCTGTAATATGATAACGGTACAGCTTCTCCCCTTTAAATGGCAGCACAAATCGTTTATATTGCAAATGGCAGTTTTGTGCTCAGTTGCATTATTATGCTTGTTTATTTTATAAATAATCGTTATAAAAGTTCGTGATTCTGTCTTGGGTAAGTTATGATGTTAGTTAAGTTGATCCACTATTCATAATTAAGCAATTTGAAAACGTAAACATTCTACAAATTTCTAATCTAAAAAGCAGAAAGTTGCCTAATTTTGGATAGACCATTTTTGTGCATTTGATTCCCAATTTCGGATATCCGCAAGGTAATTATTATTCAGGATAACCAACCATTAATTATTATTTTTATAATGATACAACAAACTAAGATAAACAATTTTGAAAAAACGAAAATTACCTAAGATACTAAGATATTCGAAATTGGGAATCTAAAATTATAGTTCCTATAGTATTTTGTAGAAAATCGCTTAATGATCAATTTACGTCTTAATGTGAAGGAATAACAAGAAACATAAGCAATGGGATCCAGATCTACTCTTGAAAAAATTTTTTCGGATATGTCCGAAATTAGGAGCCCTTTTTCAAATGCACAAAAATGCGCTGATTTTTTTTAACCGTGTTTTTTTGGAAAAAATAAACTGTAATAAAATTGCTTTTATAATAAATCATGGTTCGCTATAATAAGTTGTATCTGGTTATATAAAAAAAATATCAAAAAGTAATACCGAGTATTAAATATTGAATACATTGTAAATGGTATCCGAAATTAGGCGACTTTCCTCTACCATTTTCTGTATTTGTAAAGTGTGTTTGTTTATTATAACGGTAAGATATATAAATTTTTCTTTTTATTAGGGAAAACTTTCTTTATTTGGACTGAATAATTCGAGCGGCCATACGCCCCGAATTCTGAACTGACAGGATCAATCGAGCAACCTTCAGCCTCGAAGTGAGCAGCCGTTCGCCTCGTAGTGAGCAGCCTGTCGGCTCGATCAAGCAGCCTGTCGGCTCAATCGAGCAGCTCGTCGGCTCGATCGGCCAGCCCGTCGGCTCGATCGAGCAGCCCGTCGGCTCGAATCGAGCGGGCTTGTCGGCTCGATCAAGCAGCCTTTCGGCTCAATCGGGCAGCCTGTCGGCTCAATCAGGTAGCTTGTCAGCTCGAATCGAGCAGGCTGTCGGCTAGATTAAACAGTTTCAAGGCTCGTCTCGGACGTTCTTTAGCTGTTGCTTGTGCGATTCTGTTGTCTAATAGAATATTTTTCTTTTAGATGGTGACTAAAGCTTTGCTAGTGCCCATGTCTGAACTGTTGAAAGTCCATGCAGATAAGCCGGAGGATGATCTGGTACTCGAGCGCCTGAAAAAATTAGCCATGGATTGTCTACCAGAGGGATGGTTAGATTGGATGGTTGGGCGTTTTAGTAAAGAAGAATTGGTGGGAGAAGACATTGATCCCCAGATATTAAACAAGCTGCGTTACGCACTGCCAACTGTGGGCATTGCTCAGGCTTTTGACCCGGACGCTATAACCTTGCCGGAACGAGCATATAGAGACATAAGAGTAAAGATGTTAAACTGGCCCTTTTGTGTCGGTCTTATAGTTGGCCCCCCGGCTTTAGCGGCCCGTATAAGAGGTTCAAATGCTTCTCACGAATTGGTTGTGGCGTCATTATCTCAAGCAAGAAAAGCTTTTTTGACAAGAAAGGACGCTGATAGAAGGCTATCAATTGACTCAGATTCCAGTTCTAGGCCTTCTTCATTGGGTAAGGAAAGTCGGTTGGATAGATTAGAGAGGAGTAATCAGGATCTGAGAAAGATGCTTCAAGATTTTATGGATACATTTCATGGGGAACAACTAAGAGAAGAGGACGATTCGAGCATTGAAGAAGAGCAGTTTGATCGCTGGGATTCCCCTTATGATGAGGATGATAGGAACATTGGGGAGTCGTCTTGGTTACCCCCAGATTTTATACCTCAGAAAGAAAATGTAGCGAGTACTAGTCAAGGAACAGTTTTTCAATTTGCACCAATAACAAAGGAACAGGAGCCAGCTATTCCCGCTCCCAAAAGTCACATTGAATCCCAGGGGATTCAAAGTCTTCGCTTAGGCTCCTCAGCGTTTTCACGCCTTAGGTATGCGGAAGTTCAGAAGAGGTTACAAGCAACTCCGGTATTTAGCGCTCTGCTGGTAAACCCACAACTAAATCTGGGTACAAGGAGTGTACAGGACAATTTGGAGGCACCATTCTCCACGGCCTTCTTTTACAAAGGGATGCTATTGTTAACTGCATTCAGAGCCTTACGTCCAGGAACCCTGAATTGAAAGACGATCTAAAAGACCTAATTGGACCAGACGCATCATTTAGGATCCTCTCAGATGACTTACTCCAATTTGTTTGTGGTCGAAGGGCTGAATTAATCGACAAGAGAAGAAAGCTTCTTAAACCTAATAATGACCTCGTGAAGAATTTGGAGAATATACCACCTTCCTCCACCCATCTCTTTGAGGAGAAGGAGTTTTCTGAATTTTTCAGGCAAAATGAGGCCTCTTTCCGGCATTACAAACGTAAACAACCTTTGAAGAGTTCCTCTCAGGGCAGCAAGAGCTATTTTCGTTCGGCCAAGGATGCGCCCAGGCCCAGCGCAAATAACCTTTCAGGGGCCAGACCCAATAGATCGATTGCATATGAAGATCCCAGGAAAGGATCTACCCGAGTCTCATTGAAGAGGCACAGTTCGGGAGGTAGTGGCATCCCCAATAAGAAGAGAGCCTTTTCTGGGGGATCAAGAAGATTTTGACTTCAAGGGGGTCGGCTAGGGGAGTTTGTCAAAGAATGGGAAAAGGTTGGTGCTCCAGAGAGCATTTTAAATGTCCTAAAGGGCTATTCAATTCCATTCATAACGAAGCCACCATTAGTGCCCCTAAAGCCCGAAACAATAAACTTATTTGCGACAACAGGAATGGATCATGAGGTCAAAAAGATGCTGGATCAAGACATCTTGCAAAAGTCTTTTTCCCCTTCGGGTTTTCTGTCCCCAAATCAAACGGGGAGAACCGGCCCATTTTCAATCTACGCCGCCTAAACAAACACTTATCCCCCAAGAAGTTTCGGTTGATAAACCATTACAAAGTACCACTGTTCTTGCAAAAAGGAGATTTTTTGGTAAAGATAGATATATGTCAGGCATACAACCATATTCCAATTTGTTTGTCCATGGTTTACATGGGGGAAGTGTACGAAATGACCAGTCTTCCTTTTGGCCTGGCCAGTGCCCCACTAGCGTTCGCCAGGATATCAAATTGGCTAGCCAGCTACCTTCGAGAAAAAGGGATAAGAGTGATTGTCTATCTGGACGACTTTCTGATAGCGCACCAGGACCCTCTGATACTGAGACAACATATAGATTTAGCGGTAGCTTTCCTGGAGAATCTGGGTTGGATACTCAACAGAGAGAAGTCTCTAAGAGTTCCAGCTACAAAGATAGAATACTTAGGCTTCATGTGGGACACAGTAGACGGATTAATCTATCTTCCAAAAGAAAAGTCAATTTCCTTGAAGAAGGATCTGGTAAGATTATTGGAGCTTAGTCGATGGAGTTGGATCAAGGCAAAGATGATCTTGGGAAAGATGAATTTTGCCTCGTTCGTAGTTCCCTTAGGAAGATTACACATGAGAAGAATGCAGAGGGCAAGCAACCTTCTACCAAGCTATTGTCCTCGAAAAACTTATGCAATTCCGAAGGTGGTTCTGGAAGACATTCATTGGTGGCTGCTAAACCTAGCGTCGGCAGTTCCTTTATTCCCAAAGCAGCCGGAAGTATTTTTGACGACGGATGCCTCAAACTTTGGGTGGGGAGCCCAATTGGGAAGTCTTCTGATTCAAGGAGAATGGACGCCGTCTCAGCAATGTTGGCATATAAACCGAAAAGAAATGTTTACAGTGTGGATGGTTATTCATTCCCAACGTTCTCATTTGAAAGGCAAAACGATCCTGTTGCAGTCCGACAACAGGTCGGTAGTGTCTTACCTAAGGAATCAAGGGGGTACGAAGTCCAAAGTTTTAACGGATCTTTCCCGTCGTCTCCTTACTCTGACTTCCAAATTGGGAATCTCTCTGACAGCCCAATTCATTCCAAGCGTGTACAACGAGATTTCGGACAGTCTGTCCAGGAGCAGATCTCTACCGGATTGGCACTTATCAACCAGGTGCACCAACCTAATTTTCAAGAAGTGGGGCATCCCTCAAATCGATCTATTTGCGTCGAACCTCTCGAAGGTGGTACCAACTTATGCATCAAGAGATGCCAAGGATCGAGCAGCGGCGTTCACAAATGCCTTCAGCAAAAGGTGGGATTATGCGCTGGCTTGGATATTTCCACCCCCGTCCCTCATACCGAGAGTTTTAGCCCACCTGAACTCCGCCACGGGGACGTATATACTGATAGTTCCCAGATGGGAGAAGGTATTTTGGAGAGCAGACCTAAAGAGCAGAGCCCTGGGTGCTCCCTTTCAAATTCGCAATCTAAATCACCACCTGATAGATGTTCGTACGAAGAAGGCTCTATCAAACGCTCGCAAGCTCTTTTTGGAGGCTTGGAGGATACGGGGTGGTCGGAGATAACAAGAGGTTGGCAGGTAGAAGATGTTGAACTTTTACAACGAGCGTGGAGACAGTCGTCTCTTAAAACTTACTGTGCTCCCTGGAAGGATTGGGTGTCTTGGGCAAAGTGACAAAGTTTAAATCCTAGTGATCCTACTCCGAGTGATGTGGCGCGTTATCTGTGTTTCCTTCACAGAGTTAAGAGATTGGCTCCTAGTACGATTAAATTGCACAAATCGGTAATTTCTACTCTCACTAATCCGGATAAGGCAGACCGTATTACCAATCATCATTTAGTAAAGTATGCTATAAAGGCGATTGAAAGTAGTAAACCTCAGTCTCGTACAAAGAAGATTTGGGATGTAGGGGTGTTAATTTTCTGGATTGAAAGAGAGAATATTGATGAGAGCAGTATTTTTCAAGTTTCTCGGCGCCTAGCTCTGATCTTTCTTTTAGCTTCGGGACGCAGAATACATGATTTAACTTTGTTGAGAATTAACAAAGAAAGCATGCAGATTGATAAGAATTCTGTTACATTTTGGCCGGCTTTTGGCTCCAAAACGGATTGTAATAGGCATAGACAATCGGGATGGAAGTTGTCTAAAGTTTTACTAAAAGCGCTGGATCCTGTTTTTTGGACCAAGCGACTCTTAGAATTATCTGCAGAAAGGAGAAAAGCGAAAGAGGGGCTTTATGATCTTTTTATTACGACAAGGGGAAAAGTTGCTTCGGCTTCAAGAGCCAACCTTTAGGGAGGCTAACATTAATTACTCATCTGGAAGTATAAGGTCCGCTGTGGCTTCTTCAAGATATTCGAATAATGTTCCTCTAGACTCTGTATTGAAGATGGGAAACTGGAAGAGCGGTGATAATTTTTTCAAGTTTTATTATAAAGAAATACAAAAGACTGCTAGAAATAATACTGGTTCGACTGATCTGGTAAATAATAGTTTTTGTCCGGTTTAGTTTTAGAATTTTTATATTCTATATAATTAGCTTAAGTTAGGTTGTAAGAAACTGTTTTAGTTTTATGTTGTTTGTACAGCCGTTTTCATAATATTCTTTCTAAATAAACAAGTGAAATATATAGTTACATAGTCCCTTGTTTTATCATCACAAAAAAAAAAAAAATCAAAAAATCACAGTATGCTACATTCCGCGTCGTCAGAGTCCAAACACTTCTCAATAAGGGTCAAATCGACGGCACAGACATGAAATAACAAGCGTTTTTCCCCCGAAGGGTAAAAAACGATATATTTCAGGTCTTGCCTAGATTTGACCCCATTAAGACCTTGACGACTTATTTTTGAAGATACTGTCAACATTTACTAGACGACGCGCGGAACTGGTCGCTCCCACCACAGGCGAGGGCTCGCGCGCGAAGTAGGGATAGGAAACCACAGAAAGCACACGATGTACCCGGGTATAAGGCTAGTGTAATCTCAATAAGGGTCAAATCTAGGCAAGACCTGAAATATATCGTTTTTTACCCTTCGGGGGAAAAACGCTTGTTATTATCCACCTTTAATGCAACTTTGCCATTGCCCAACAAGGTGCTCTTGATAAAGTACGTCACTCAAAAATGTCCAGTTTTTAACACCCCATTCCCTAAATTAACAGCTGATTTCAATATTAATATTAATAATATTAATATATTAATATAATAATATTATATTATATTAATATAATATTATCCAATAGGGGCTGCCCATAAGGTACGCCACTCGAAAATCCCTTATATCAACGCCTTATTTTCTTTAGGCATCTTAACAAAACTTATTTACAAAGTTAAACAAGCACAGGCACGTCTTATTTTTTTAGCGAATAATTCAAAATAAAATCATACTTTTTGCAGACCATAAAAATGTATCTCACATCGTTATCAAATTAAACATTTCCTCACTTCATAAAAGCTTTGTTTTACGATAAAACGTTTCACTGTTTTTTTTTTTTTTAATTTACCTAATGGTTTCATCGATATGATCATTTAGACATTTGATGGTTGAAAGTAATGAAACATGGGGCGTATGTTTTTAATATTCCTATGATGAACATGTAGGTTTTAATGCAGAATCGTACTATGTAAGTTTATAACAGTATGACTTTCAATGAAGAAAGTACTCCAAGATTTCCATGCCAATAAAAATCGCTCCATAGTAAAAAGAAAGTATAAATTATCTATAACAAGCCGTGAAGATATGTAATGCTACGCATTTCATTATATACTATTCACACTAAATAGTATATTGCATTTTGTCCAAAAAAGAAAAAAATAAAAAAATAAAAAAGAATAAAAAAAAAACTTTAAAAAATAAATATTTTTTTTCTTTTTGCGAAAAACGAAAAACTAAAAAAAATCAAAAAGAAAAAAAAAGAAGAAAAACAATTTTTTTAAATTAATCTTTGGGAGCGTTTAAGTATTACGTAACGCAAAATTTGGCCAAAAACATGGCATCGCACGGACGGACAAAAAAAAATTAAAAAAAACTTAAAAAAATCAATATTTTATTTCTTTTTGCGAAAAACGAAAAAATAAAAAAAATCAAGAACAGAAAAATAAAAAAAAACAGTTTTTTAAATTAATCTTTTTTAAAAAATTAAAAATTAAAAAAAAAATTAAAAAAATTTTTCAACATTTTTCGAAAACAAAAACGTAAAAAATATATTTTTTTTATATGCCAATTTTTATGAAAATATTGTAAAAATAAACTATTTCTCCTACCTTAGGGATAGAGTTAGAATTTTTTTAATATCAGATTCAGATTTAGCGACCTCAAAAATCCCATACACCAACTTTCAAGCAAATATTGTAAACATTTTAAAATTATTGCAGTGCCTTAATATCTACAAAATTTCTACGCCACTGTTATTTTGTAAAAATATTTATTTAAGAAAAATATGTATTTGATAAAGTTCTAAATTATGACGAAAAAAAAAACTAAGTTATAAATACTTTTTTTCGGTCAGACCTGGCACTGAAGTGGTTAAAAAACACTATAACAAAATAAAAAAAAAATGGGGAAAATACTACCCTGTCTAAAAATTCAAACGGAAAATCTGCAATTTATCATACTGCTACCGTGTGTTTTGATTTGTTATTTGTGTTATATATATTTTTCGTTGCGGCGAGGTCTATTACCTTAATTAAGTTTACAAATCCTTTTTTTAATCCTCGCGTCTGTTTTCGCCTGGACGCTACTAGAATTTTAATTTCCATCTGGTATTATACATATTTAAAAATCATACCAATATGTTATCATTAAAAAGACATCTCATTTATTTAAAAATTCTTGCAAAATGAGTAATGTAACATTTTTATCGTGTATTTTTGTTGGTTAAGTTAAATAAAAAATATATTATTTTAAAAATATTTTTTTTTAAACGTCTTTTAACAGTTTTAAATATTTGTTTCCGAGTAAAAAAAAGAAACAGATCCCAGAAAAAAATAATGAGAAAAGTCTGTAAACCTAAAATTTAAAATGTAGGAATAAATATGGCCGATTTATTTTTTAAATTTTTTCAAAATAAAAAAAAAAAACAATAATACAAAAAAATATGAAAACCCCATTTTTTATGGGTAATTTTCTTTATAATATATTATACCATGTACTATTAATTACTGTAAAAAATTCATGATTTTTTACCTGCTCGTTTTTTTTTGTTTTTTATTTAATTTTGAAAAATAAAAATGCTAAACATTTTGCAAAATATGAGAAATTTTTCTGTTCTATTCATATATTAAACAAAATTAGCCTAAAATAGTTAACAATTACGAAGAAAAGCTGTTTAGTTCCAAACATAATTTATTTTTAATATTTAAGGAAGAAAAATCGTAATAAAAAAACATCAAAAACAAAGTGTTACGCCCATGTTAATGGTATAGGAAAATAGCGTTACAGGGGGGTGGGGTGGGGGTCCAAAATGCCACTGCAAACTAAATAAACACCTCCATGCAATGAGACTTGTCGATAGCCCATTTTGCAGAGGATGTAACCTAGAAGACGAAACAATGGAACACGTGCTCTGTCACTGTCCAGCGTTAGCTTCAAAACGAGGGTCCATGCTAGAAGAGTAGTGGCACGACATGGCCGGTATAAGCAACATCACCCCTAATTCCTTACTGAGGTACATTCAAAGGGATGGATGGTTAGGGGATTAGATATTGCTACCAAAGGGAGGTGGTACAATGGGCCCAACAAGGCGGCCTAAGTGCATGTGCTGTGTATGAATATGTCAGCAGCCTTCACCACAATTATCCAGTATCAAGTGATCCAGGGTTATTTTTTTAAATGCTACAGTGCCTCTAACTTTTAAATGACGTAAGATATCAAATTCAAATTTGGAACAGGTATGTTGGGCAGACTAACATCTCTACTCTAAATTTCTCTACACCCTAACATCCCTACTCCATAACATCCCTACTCCACAACAACTCTACTCCGTAACATCTCTACTCCATAACATCTCTACTCCGTAACAACTCTACTCCACACTATAGACACTCGATTAGCCACTTGTCTTAACTCAAAAGAATATTTGTCATGCTAAGTCACTGTCAAAAATGAATTCAGTTTATTAATTACTTACATATTAGTGCATGTTAAGAGTATGCGGTCATTGTTGCTTTTAGAATAATTCATTTATGATTGTTCAAGATTTACATTTAAAGATAAACGTTTTCTAGGAAAAAAATAAAATAATCTAGAAGAAGAAGATTCTTTGTTCTTTGAACTGCTCATTTATTATAAAGTGGCTAATAAAGTGCATATA
Source organism: Brachypterus glaber (assembly GCA_958510825.1). NCBI lineage: Eukaryota > Metazoa > Arthropoda > Insecta > Coleoptera > Kateretidae > Brachypterus > Brachypterus glaber. The sequence goes on along the minus strand of OY294045.1, from coordinate 68,850,570 downwards.
GTGTGGAGTAGAGTTGTTACGGAGTAGAGATGTTATGGAGTAGAGATGTTACGGAGTAGAGTTGTTGTGGAGTAGGGATGTTAGGGAGTAGAGAAATTTAGAGTAGAGATGTTAGTCTGCCGTATGTTGCATTACATAAACTATGTTCTTATGCAAACTACACATTTCTATATTTTCAAGTAATAGGTACTAGGGGGGCAATGGGGGCAAAATTTTAAATAGCAGGATGGGTCGTGTGGCATATCGTTTGAAAGGTTTTACAATTGTCTATCCAACAGTGTATTTATTTTTTAATTTTAGGTTATACTAGAGGGTTATACTTAGCTTTAAATTTTTAATAAATCATTAATGGAATGTGAAAATCCTCCCTTAATAACTTTCGAATGTAGCCTGATATTAAAATTCCAAAAATAGGCCAATTTAAATTATTACAAGGGCCACCTAAATCTGCATAATTTGAGGTTATAAAATTTACCCCCATACCCCCACTACCCCTACATGAATATCTTAAATAACAACCCCCTATTTTTATACCCCTAAATTAAAGAGAAAACAAAGTTCTTTATTAATAAATATAAAAAAATATATTATTAACCTTACCCCTTACTTGGGGGGCAGGTATATTTTCATTAAAATTATCTCGGGGTATGAAGGGGTAAAGCGTTTTAATTTTTGCTATAACCAACGTAAAGCATATTTGATACCCCTTAATATATGACATTAAAGTAAGGGGGTTGCTATTTAAGATTTTGAGGTTGGGGTAGTTGGAGGTATGGGGGTAATAATTATTATGTTTAAATACTCAAATTTCAGTTGCTTTGATGATGAATTAAATTGACCTCTTTTGTAGAATTTTAATATTTTGCTTGGTTTCGGAGATATTAAGGGAGAATGAACACATTCGAATGCAATATATTGACGGCTTTTCAAAATTTAAAAGCTGAATCAAATATTCTAATTTAATAGAAAATCAAAAAATACGTTTGAATAGGCAATTTGAATACCTTTCAAATGATGCATTACTCGATCCCCCTTTCCATTTAAGATTTTGCCCCCACCGCCCCCCTAATGTTACTGTAAATTTAATTAATATACAATTTATGGGCAAAGGTACTTTATTTTATGTTCAATGTCTGTTTCAAATTTCAAGTCGATATCTTATGCCGCTCAAAAGTTAGAGGCACCATTTAAAAAATCCTGTATAGAATAGATATTTTAAAGCAAATAAAAAAAATCAAACATTTTTCGTTTTCCGAAAACAGAAAAATGTTTGGACTTTTTAAATTTTATTTTAGCAAAAATTATTTTTTGTAATTAGCAGTGTTCTGATATTTACCCAGTCCGCAGAACCTCGTCAAAATGACGTCATAATCTGGTGACTTATCTCCAGATATGACGTGACTATATAACGACAATATGACGTGAAAATTACCTCCTAATGTCACAGACCGATGACGTGATATATCTGACGTCATTTTTACGTCATTATTACGACGTGAATTTCACGTCTTAAAATATTTTTTATTTACCCAGAAAATCCTTGAATATTATTGTGTAAGTGTATATATTGACCACACTATGATAACAATTTTGCATGATCTAATATAGACGTAAACAAAATATAAATTCTACAGAGATATCACTTGGTATGGAAGCAGTAACCAAACTTCTTGACTATTTTAAAATGGCTTTTACTTCTTTTACCTCTTCGCTTAATTTTCGCACTTCTTTATAGATATCTTCTAAACCTAAAATAATAAAAAAAATATTATGTTATAACTGTCTAATTAAATTAATATAGTGTAAAATACCCACAAAAATAGGCCCTAGAACGACAATCAGGCCTATTCACATGTACCATTGAGATTGAGATTTGTGGCAATATTGACGAAAATTGCAAGGTCATTTACGTCAACTGTATTAAAACTGCATGGGATTGTAATTTTTGTGAATATTGAATAGATTTCAATGGTACGTGTGAATAGGCCTGATTAAACCATTACAATTACAATAAAAAATAATGTTATAAGTTATTTCAATATTTAGGGTGTCCCCAGTTCGCAACTATCATAGTCATAGTTATTCTAGGTACTTACCCACGAAAATATAAGGAAAATCCTCGGAAAAACCAAAAACAAACAAAAGAAAAACTCAAACAATCACGTAGAGCTAGCGTCCGTGTTGCTGACAAGATTCAAGATGGACGTGTACTGCGCGCGCAGCCAAAAATAAGAGCACGAAATTTAAATTATACATAGTCGAAATTAATTAATTTTGACACATAAGAAAAAAAATATGCATACACAAATTGTAGTTTAGGTAGCTACGTAAAATATATAAAAAAAGTGTAAGTACCATATGCGTTTGAGTAAAGGGAGTTACTTAAAAAATAAACGATATTTTATTTTTGATAATAGATTTTTTTTTTTTACTTACCATACCATAATAACTAAGAAAATGCTTTCCGAGTACTATCTATTGCAGACTATACAACTCGTTGGTGTTAGTTATAGTTTTTTAATAAAAATAATAAAAGTATAATATATTATATTACCAAGAAAAGTCGGCAATATGACGTGATTAAATGACGTCAGAAATTCGTCAATTAACTGAAGTCAAAATGTCGTCGATCATTGGTCGACTGACGTCTATTGACCAGTAATCACCAGATTTTGACGTCATTTTGACGTGCGTCTACGGACTGGGTAGTTACCCTAAACATTTTACGCGACTTTGCCAAAATCTAAAAAAAAGTACCTACCCTATGAAAAAAGTCACCTACTTCAAATTGCTATTTGGAGCCCCTAGATTTTTTTAAGTTGGCTGTTGAAACATCTTATCTTAGCAGGGGAGGACTTGACCCATAGAGGTTTTACGGTACGGCCCTGATATGAAATATGTAATATACACTGCGACACACTGTTCTTACGAGAAACAGAACGTTATGTTTAAAATCATTTTCATCGGTTCCATGGTGTAATGGTTAGCACTCTGGACTTTGAATCCAGCGATCCGAGTTCAAATCTCGGTGGAACCTAACTTTTTTTTATATTTTATATAAAAAACAAATATTTTATTTTTTTAGTATAAGCCTTATTTTTAAAATTTACGTTTAAAGTAGCAATAAAATATAACAAAGGGTAAATATAATTATTATAATTATTATATTTTCGCAATAATTATTTTGCATTTTTTTACAGCTAAAAACTAATATTTCTAAATTTTTAGAATTGACAATATATAATATACTAAATATAAATAATATAAATTATTTATGAAAAATTTAACTTTAAAACAGACAAACTTAAATATAAACATTTGTTCGTGTTTTATCTCCTTGCGAATACAGGTTCCATGGTGTAATGGTTAGCACTCTGGACTCTGAATCCAGCGATCCGAGTTCAAATCTCGGTGGAACCTTCACTCTTTTTTTTTTAATTAATATTTTTCGCCCCTTGATTTTAGGTGCTCACCCCTAAGTATTTTCTAATTTTTTTAAATTCTCTTTAAGCTTGTTTTACCCAATATTAAATAAATAAACCAACGAAATATCATATTTGTCACATTTAGTTGGTTACATTCTTACGCATTCTTAGTTAATAATCAATTACTGGGTAAACCAACCTTAATATTTTGCGTTTATAATATTTACACATGTTTAATAAACGAAAATACTTTTCTTTAGGATTGCTCATTTACAGTTTTTCCTAATTTGGCCCGAATCAAATAAATGTGTGACCCTGCACAAAGAAACACACCTGGTCTGTCAAATTTCTTGTGTCGTGTTTCTTTTACTTTCCCCAAGGAGAGCCTAGCGTAAGTAAAAAAAAATCGAAAAATTTTTATTGCTTTTTTTACGTTTCTGGACCTTTTATATCCAAAAAATATGATTTCCGTCAAAGAAAAAATCTGTCTGTCGGTCTGTGTGTCCGGGAAATTTGTGTCCACGATAACTTAAGAACGCTTCGGGCTAAAGACTTCAAATTTGGACCATAGTTTGATTATGCAAAATTCTAGTCTGGGATTGGTTTTCGTAAAAATCGGGTTGGGGTAAGGGGGTAAAATGGGGTAAAAACAATTTTTTTTTAAATTTTTTTTTCAATTTATTTTTCGTTTTACGAAAATAGTTATTTTCTTAACTAGTGGATAAAATCACTTAATACACGAGTTGAGAATTTAATTTTATGCAAAACCTTTTATTTTTAAATCAAAATCTATAATTTTGCGATAAATTATGTCAAAAATAATAAGATTAAGTTTTCTTAATACTAAAATAATAGGTAGCCATGGCCTAAGTATGCCTATTAAAAATAAACAATTGCTAGTTTTACATTTCTTACAAACGTCAAAATGGACGCGGTGATGACAGAATTTTTAATAAAAACAGTATTTTATTCAAAAACTAAAGAATAATTTGGGGTTTTCTTTAATTTTTATGGTTTAGTTAACGTGCTTCTATTTATAGTATAGTTAAAATACTTAATTAATAGGGTATGTAACTAATTTTGGGCGAGATCAAAAGCTGTACGTAAAAGAGTGGGTGAAAAATTTTTTAGTCACTAGTGGAAAAAAACTCACTTTTGACATTTAAAATAGTGCTCAAAATAAGTGTTTCTGTGAATGTGTTGGATAAAATAACTTTTTTTGATATATTTTTTTTTTGAAAAACCTATTTTTTTATTTTTTTTTTATTTTGTTTTTTTTTGTTTTTGATTTTAATGAACCTAACTAAGCCTATATGGGAATGTATTATTTTGTTGGCAGCAGTATTTTTTCGGATTCCTATGTAAAAAACTTTTTTACATAAAAAACCGAAAAAAAGAAGAAGAAAGTAAAGACACACTTGGTGTGTTTCTTTGTGCAGGGTCACATATATGTTTTAAAATTTTGCAGACATCCTTTTTAAAGACTTGTAGTGGTAGATTTTTCACAGAAACAAGAGAGAAAATATAAAGCAAAAAATTATATGAAAACACTCTTTTTCATAAAGCTCGAATAACAAATTTAAAAAGAATCCTTTGATACCTACAAGTAGGTCAAGTGGTACTAAACAGTTTCACTTAAAACAAGTACTCTTTTATTTTCAAGGATATCTTTTTAATATGTTTTTCAAATTTCATCTTTACTTATAGTAAATTGCACAGAAATATATACAACTAAAACTAAAAAAAAAAATACGAGGCACGATTTTTTTAATCAGTTATGTCATGTTATACCATGTCATGCAAAATTCAAAAATATATACCTATCTGTGCCAAATTTCAACTTAAAAAAACGAAATTTGGCATATATCTTCATTTGTAAATTAAAAATATTCAAAAATTTTTATTATTTTTTTTTATTGGTTTTTTAAATAAGTGGAATAGGCCATTTGTACTGTTTTTAGCTAATATGAAATATTTACCAGTCAATATAGACCAAATTACCTTCACATGACCCTGAAAAAAAGTTTTCTACTTTTTTTTGGTTTTGAGCTAAAGCTCCACATATGCATTTTTTTAGCATAACAACATTTTTTAATGCCAAAATTAAAAAATATATATATTTTTTCTTTATTGTATAATAGTTTTTTACTAAAAACATTAATTTTCCATTAAAATTATTAATTTTAAGAAATTTAATAAAAATGTAACTCTCTTTTAATGATAAAAAGTATATTGCCACGAAATTTTCAAGTATGACATAGGCTCACTTCTTCCAGCGGCAGCTTTCTGCTCCTGTCAACTTTCATACAAACATGTCAAATCTATCATAATATCCAAAATTTAAAAAAGATGTACATAATCTAAGATTTATTGTTAGAATGAAAAAATTAACAAAGAAGATTTGTAGAAAAAAGTTATGTAGAATACACATTTAGTTGTCCAGAAACTTAAAAAAGGTTGAAGAAAATACCGTAGAGAAAACTATCTTGTAAATTTGATAAAAGCCAATGTTGGGATGTTGATGTTTTTCAACAATTTTTATAGTTAATTTACTATTTTCCATTGTAATCTAAACGGCCAAATCTCGGTTCGAATCCTGAAAACCAATAGGTATCTCCACAAAATGCCATGCCTTTATGGGAAAATCTAAGGTTTGCCCAAATCACTCCAGTTTTGCAGGGTATATAATTAATAGTTTACACCATTGATAAAACTCAGTATTTTAAATCTAATTCTTTGAGTATCAAATTTGACATGTAATGTCATTTAATGAAAATCGTATTTAAAATTTTAAAGTTCACAACGATCTATTTTTTAAGCTATAGCCTCATTTCACAATAAAATTAAAAATTTTAATAGAAAATTATTGTTTTTAGTAAAAACAACTTTTAACTTATACAATAAAGAAAAATATATACTCGGGTACCGACATTTAAGAGGTGATTCTACATCCAAAAATATGAAAAAAAGTTTCTATAAAGGTTGGTCCGGAAATGAGCCCTAAGGGAGCTACGGCCCTTCGAAGATGACGTATTGAATGGGGAACAAAAAAAAGCACCAATAAAATTTTAATGCTGCAGGGTGATTCTTCATTTAAAACTGAGCAAAAAAGTATTATACACTAAAACACCTAAATTTAATATTAAAGGAGTAATAGCCTTTTAAAAAGTAACGTTTTTGGTGGCACAAAATGTTACTTCCTCTTAATTGCATTTTTTTTTTGATAACGGTTGCTCCTACAGTGTTACACTATATGATATTTTATATGTATTTTTACTCTAGAAATCTATATTTTTTACAACAAATCCAAAAAACATACACATAGAAAAGTTTGGGGCAAAAATGTTTTAAGCCTCATATATTTTGTCCGTCTGGGCACGCCTCTGGATAAATTAAAAAAATAAATTAACATAAACTTATTGCCCTTATTAATACCAGTATACATGCAAAAGCTCGCCGCTCTAGCTTAAACGGTACCCGAGTTATTAATTAAAAACCTTATTTTTATTACAATTTTAAAGGGCCCTAGATCCCTTAGGGCTCATTTCCGGACCAACTTTTTTTATATTTTTGGATCTAGAATCACCTCTTAAATTTTGGCATGCCAGTTATGGATCACCCTGTATACTTTTTAATTTTGGCATTTAAAAATGTTGTTATGCTAAAAAAATGCACGTGTAGAGTTCTAGCTCAAAATCAAAAAAAAAAGAGTAGAAAGCTTTTGTTTAGGGCCAGTTGAAGGTAACTTGGTCTGTGTTGACTGGTAAAATTTTTATTTTGATATATCTGTTAATAACGCCAAAATTTGGGTGATTTGTCTACCGCGGGACACCGTTTATAGGTAACAGTTAATTATTTTAACCACAGCGGTGATCAATAGATCTCTAAACCTGTGCAAAGGTCTGTAAAAATAAACCTTTTAAGCTTTGAAACGGTCTTGGATAAAGTATAGCATTCTACTCGCGTATAAAACTATTAATCATTCGGGTGATTACGCCACTCGCCAGTCGGCTCGTGTCTCAACATTCACCCTCATTGATTAAAAGCAATTATTATACGCTCGTTAAATAAAATACTATTTTTATTTTTTGTTTAATTTTTCAAATAAAGTAAGTAGGTGCATGTCAAATTTCATTATTTTTGGCTTAAATTTCACCCACAATTTTATTATGTTTTTTCAAGGCATGTGAATTTTTTTTTTCATCGTGTATCTTTAAGTATCCTATTAAACACTGAATAAAATCTAATTATTGTCTTTTCTTTTTAGTCCATTGTTTTGTACTACATATTATTGCATCCTAGTAACTTTGTTTTGTATTGTTCAATATGTAAACTGGGTCACAACCCTTTTTGTTTGCAGGCTGTTTTTGTCCTTTGAGAAGTTTAACAAAGCCATTCATCTTACTCACACTTTTCAGCTTTTTAATCAAAAATATAACATTTTAAACAGTAGTTACGACAGTGGGAGTTTGAGTGTTTTGTACTACATATCAAGTTTTTAGAAATGCTTGAAAAACTAAAGAAATTAGTGATTATTTTTGAATTTAAAATATGACGAACGGACGACGGACGGACGAACGGTCGGACTGACGGACGTTCGGACTATCGGACTGACGAACGTTCGGACTATCGGACGTTCGGACTATCGGACGTTCGGACTATCGGACGATCAGACCTGACCGCCTGTCGGTCCAACTTAATATATCGAAAAAAAGTACTTTTTAATGGTCAAGCCAAAACGGACCCAAAGGTAAAAATAGAGATGTATCTGCCCACGTTTCGAGTATATTCGATTTATTTGTTTTATCATCAGCATAAAACAAGAAATTTGGTCTACAGCCTAAACGCATAATCCGAATTTGACAATGGATATTTCTCCCGTCAGATTAGACAGGGACAAAAGTTCTATCCAAAAAGGATAGAAGACATACACACACTCCCACTTCCACCCAACCAAACAAATTCTGTATTTGTTCTTTGTTGAACAAATACAATATTTACTTGGCCGGGCGAAAAGTGTAACTATATTATTTTTATTAAAGAAATTACTGGCGCCATCTAAATTTTAGTAGAATTATCTTATTCTACAGATTCACATTAGCTATGTTCGTTCGTGCCGCTCACTGCTACACTTTCCGGCCAACCAAATAAATACTGTATTAGTTGTCTGAAAAACAAATACAGTATTTATTTGGTTGGCTGGAAAGTGTAGCACAAATGAAATAGAGATAGGGTAGACGTCTTTTGTTTCATAATTCTAGTTGTAGAGAGCTCTATTGAGGTGTCAAACGGTTAGTCTTCATTCCGCGGGTAATATAGGCTATATAAAAATCCGTGTTTCGCCTATTTGGCCTGAGCAAAAATGAAAAATTTCGATTTTTATAATGAGGTATCAAACGATACGATTTGAATAAATGAATAAAAGTACCTAGTTAATATAGTTATAGATGTATTTGCCTACGTTTCGACTATTCCACTTATTCGTTTTATCATCAGCATAATATAAGGAATTTGCTCTACAGCCTAAACGCCTAATCTGAATTTGACAATTTATTTATTTTATTTTATTTATTCATTTGATATCATCCACGTCAAGCCATGGAGAGCCCCAAATAAGGCTAAGCTTATGCTAGGGGCTTTCCACTAATTTTGAGAAAAAAAATAGCAATAATGTAACAGAAAATTTAGGAAAACGTCAGAGTATTATTTTTCAGTTTCTCCATCCCTTTAACATCTTCCTCCATTAAAGTTACATAAATACATCTTAACTGAATATCTAAAGGTATTTTTATACATTTAATAATACTTTTTCCATTTAAATTTGATAAATTTCACCAAATATTGAAATTGACATGTGTGAATTGATGTGTCAAACTATTTGTCTTGCTACTGCGGTTGACATGGGTCCTATAAAAGTCCATGTTTCGCACATTTGGGCTGCTATTATCAGGGATTTATAAAGAGCACAAATAAAAAACTCGTTCAATTTTTTAAAAAAAGGTATCGAAAGATGCGTCTTGGTCCCATGAATAATAGTTACTAAAGTTATAGTTGTATTTTTACATGTTTCGACTATATTAGCTGTATTACTCAGCGTAAAATAAAACTGTTTATAAAGGTTTATTTACCAAAAAAAAAAAAACGTTTAAAAAGTTTTAAATAATTAATTTAATAAAAAAAAACAAACCCGACTGATTAACTAAAAAGTATAAAACAAGAATAATGAAAAATAAAATTTTATAGGAACCGTCGCAGTCGGAGGCCAATCCTAAATATAATAATAATGATACAAATCTTCAAATATACGAATTTATTAATAATATGAAGGCAGAATAGGCCTCCGACAATGACGGTTACTATATAATTTTATTTTTCATTATTCTTGGTTTATACTTTTTAGTTAATTAGTCGGGTGTGTTTTTTTAATTAAATTAATTACATATTTTAAACTCCGCGCAGAATCTGAGTTGATGCTGATTCGTATCTTGTTGTATGGTTTCTAGAATAAACTGAATTCCCTATGTAAGGTGGTCATCTTGTTGTCAAAACATTTTGACATTTAAAAAAAATCAAAATTATTTTTGGAAAGCAAAAAGAAAAACCAACAAAAGTATTTAAAAAGGAAACTAAAGCATCAATCTAAAAATGTTGCTCAATAAAGGTTTAATAGTAAATTATGGAAAAGCGTTTTATTTTGGCAAGTTAAAATAATACTGTCCATAATTGTATATAATTTTAGAATGATTTTAGGTATCACCAGCTCAGGTAATGTAAAATTTTATTTAAATAGCACAGTATGAATATTATTACAATTAAAAAAAAATCTTTGTATTATTTGTAAGACACGTAAAATGACAGTAAAACAGTCAATTTAAGGCATATCCAGAGGCTCGCATAACAAATATAAGACAATTTATTCTTTTTTTTTAATACAAAATTACTTAAAGTGAATATAAGTATGTTTTGAAAACAAGTATATATATATATATATATATATATATATATATATATATATATATATATATATATATATACTCATATTCCATCAATAGGGAGCCCGAAATTGCATGTTCGACCTGCGATACGAAGCCCACTACCGACATACGAGGCCCGGTTTTGGGCTTCGAATTTTTTATAGTGTATATCGTTTTATTGGACCTTAAATATAGTAGAAGAAGAAGACTTGAAAAATTGCCCAGGGCTTCCTATTATTCTAATACCCATCAAAATATACGCGCCTGTGTTCACGGAAGTTGAACTAGATGGCGACACAGTAGAACTGTATGTTGCATGTATTTTTATGTAGTTGTCATATGATATGAGTCCCTAAGATTTGGCAACGTTGTTGACTACTTCAACTTAAATTGTTCAGCACTGTAGTATTAATTGGCGCTAAATCTTTTGTGGTCATGTGCTTGTTAAAGAAGAAATGAATAGGTCTAAGAAGATATTAGAGCTTGCTTTAAAAGCTCAAGGTAAGTTAACGTAACATACCTAAATTCAATAAATAACTTTAAATATTTTCTATATTTCAAAGAGTTTTTATTGTAAGAAAAAAACTGTCTATCAAGTTCCGTTAACGGACTCTCGTGGGATTCACAGTGGGAAATAACGATCTTTTCCTGCGGAACGGTAAAAAAAGAGTACTTTAAATTATCCGATCGGGCTGAAATTTTGTACGCTGACTTAAGGGACCTTTCTGCACCCCATCATGAAATTTCAACCCCATCAAACAATATTTAAGGGTGGCTTCCCCCTTTAAAACAATTTTTTTTCAGCGGAACGGTAAAAAAAGAGTACTTTAAATTATCCGATCGGGCTGAAATTTTTTACAGCGACTTTAAGGACCTCCCTGCACCCCATTCTAAAATTTCAACCCCATCGGAAAATATTTAGGGCTGGTTTACGCCTCCGAAACGATTTTTTCTGCGGAATGGTAAAAAACGAGTACTTTAAATTATCCGATCGGGCTGAAATTTTTTATGCTAACTTCAAGTACCCCCCTGCACCCCATTCTAAAATTATAACCCGATCGGAAAATATTTAGGGTTGGTTTACGCCTCCGAAACGATGTTTTCTGCGGAATGGTAAAAAACGAGTACTTTAAATTATCCGATCGGACTGAAATTTTGTATGCTGACTTAAGAGACCTTCCTGCACCCCATCCTAAAATTTGAACCCCATCGGACAATATTTAAGGGTGGCTTCCCCCTTTGAAACATTTGTTTTCAGCGGAACGGTAAAAAATAGAACTTTCAATTATCCGATTGGGCTGAAAATTTTTGTGGTGACTTTAGGGACCTCCCTGCACCCTATCCTAAAATTTCAACCCCATCTGAAAATATTTAGGGTTGGTTTACGCCTGCAAAACGATTTTTTTCTGCGGAATGGTAAAAAACGAGTACTTTAAATTATCTGATCGGGCTGAAATTATTTATGCTGACTTTAGGTACCACCCTGCACCCCATTCTAAAATCATAACCCGATCGGAAAATATTTAGGGTTGGTTTACGCCTCCGAAACGATGTTTTCTGCGGAATGGTAAAAAACGAGTACTTTAAATTATCAGATCGGACTGAAATTTTGTATGCTGACTTAAGAGACCTTCCTAAAATTTGAACCCCATCGGACAATATTTAAGGGTGGCTTCCCCCTTTGAAACATTTTTTTTTCAGCGGAACGGTAAAAAATAGAACTTTCAATTATCCGATTGGGCTGAAAATTTTTGTGGTGACTTTAGGGACCTCCCTGCACCCTATCCTAAAATTTCAACCCCATCGGAAAATATTTAAGGTTGGTTTACGCCTGCGAAACGATTTTTTTCTGCGGAATGGTAAAAAACGAGAACTTTAAATTATCCGATCGGGCTGAAATTTTTTAGGGCGACTTTAGGGACCTCCCTGCACCCCATTCTAAAATTTCAACCCCATCAGAAAATATTTAGGGTTGATTTACGCCTCCGAAACGATTTTTTCTGCGGAATGGTAAAAAACGAGTACTTTAAATTATCCGATCGGGCTGAAATTTTGTATGCTGACTTTACAGACCTTCCTGCATCCCATCCTAAAATTTTAACCTCATCGGAAAATTTTAACGGTGGCTTCCCCTTTGAAACATTTTTTTTTCAGCGGAACGGTTAAAAAAGAGAACTTAAAATTATCCGATTGGCCTGAAATTGTTTGTCGTGACTTTAGGAATCTTCCTGCACCCCATTCTAAAATTTCAACCCCATCTGAAAATATTAAGGGTTGGTTTACTGCTGCAAAACGATTTTTTCTGCGGAATGGTAAAAAACGAGTACTTTAAATTATCCGATCGGGCTGAAATTTTTTATGCTGACTTTAGGTACCACCCTGCACCCCATTCTAAAATTATAACCCGATCGGAAAATATGTAGGGTTGGTTTACGCCTCCGAAACGATGTTTTCTGCGGAATGGTAAAAAACGAGTACTTTAAATTATCCGATCGGACTGAAATTTTCTATGCTGACTTAAGAGACCTTCCTGCACCCCATCCTAAAATTTAAACCCCATCGGAAAATATTTAAGGGTGGCTTCCCCTTTGAAACATTTTTTTTCAGCGGAACGGTAAAAACAGAGAACTTTAAATTATCCGATTGGCCTGAAATTTTTTGTGGTGACTTTAGGGATCTTCCTGCAACCCGTTCTAAAATTTCAACCCCATCTGAAAATATTTAGGGTTGGTTTACGCCTGCAAAACGATTTTTTTCTGCGGAATGGTAAAAAACGAGTACTTTAAATTATCCGATCGGGCTGAATTTTTTTATGCTAACTTCAAGTACCCCCCTGCACCCCATTCTAAAATTATAACCCGATCGGAAAATATTTTAAGTTGATTTACGCCTGTGAAATGATTTTTTCCTGCGGAAGGGTAAAAAAAGAGTACTTTTAATTATCCGATCAGTCTAAAATTTTGTACGCTGACTTTAGGCACCTTCTTGCACCCCATCCTAAAATTATAACCCGATCAGAAAATATTTAGGGTTGGTTTACGCCTGCGAAACGATTTTTATCTGCGGAATGAAACAAAACGAGTACTTTAAATTTTCCAATCGAGCTGAAATTTTTTATGCTGACCTAAAGGACTTTCCTGCACCCCATCCTAAAATTTCAACCCCATTGGAAAATATTTAGGGTTGGTTTACGCCTCCGAAACGATTTTTTCTGCGGAATAGTAAAAAACGAGTACTTGAAATTATCCGATCGGTATAAAATTTTTTATGCTGACTTAAGGGACCTTTCTGCATCCCATCATAAAATTTCAACCCCATCGAACAATATTCAAGGGTGACTTCCCCCTTTGAAACAATTTTTTTCAGCGGAACGGTAAAAAAAGAGTACTTTAAATTATCGGGCTGAAATTTTGTATGCTGACTTAAGGCACCTTCCTGCACCCCATCCCAAAATTATAACCTGATCGAAAAATATTTAGGGTTGGTTTACGCCTGCGAAACGATTTTTTTCTGCGGAATGGTGAAAAACGATTACTTTAAATTATCCGATAGGGCTGAAATTTTGTATGCTGACTTTATAGACCTCCCTGCACCCCATTCTAAAATTTCAACTCTATCGGAAAATTTTTAGGGTTGGTTTACGCCTGTGAAATAATTTTTTCCTGCAGAACGGTAAAAAAGAGTACTTTGAATTATCCGATCGGGCTGAAATTTTTTTACAGCGACTTTAGGGACCTCCCTGCACCCCATTTTAAAATTTTAACCCCATCGGAAAATATTTAGGTTGGTTTACGTCTGCGAAACGATTTTTTTCTGCGGAATGGTAAAAAACGAGAACTTTAAATTATCCGATCGGACTGAAATTTTGTATGCTGACTTAAGAGACCTTCCCGCACCCCATCCTAAAATTTGAACCCCATCGGACAATATTTAATGGTGGCTTCCCCCTTTGAAACATTTTTCTAAATAAACGTTAACCTTATTTATTCCAAATTATGTTGATATTTTTTTACACCGGACCAAAACATCACTTTTTTAATAAAAAACAAAATAGTTTCATTACATTTTAAACATTTTAAATATTAAAAATAAAAACTACTTTTATAACAATATTATTCATTTATCATTAAAAAACAAGCGTTAAACTTTCATACAAAGACAACTTAAATAATTATTATATCGAATTTATAAGTAGGAAATATTGGCAACATCGCAGGGCTTCAAATAACTGTGAAAAATCAAAAAAAATATGCATTTGGGCTTGCTATGACGGAAAATATAATAGGGACTCGTATTAGCGTTACACATATATCTTTTTTCCTTGCCCCTAAACCCGGGCTTCGAATCACCTATGCTATGTATCGGGCCTCCTATTGATAGTTCTATGTGTATATATATATATATATATATATATATATATATATATTTATTTTTTAGTTAAAACGGGTAAATAGAAAAATAAAAATCCTGCAAAACTTTTTTGCATTATTCACTCCTTGTGTCGTTCAAAAGCAACTTTAGCTTTTATGTTATTTATGGATGTTTTTCTGTTATTTTATAAATTATAATAGTTGAATATATAACCTAAAACAATAAAAGCGCATATGTATAATTTTCGTGGACAGAACGTTATAAATTTTATTTTTGACCCTTTTTGGTACGCCATTGTACAAAATATTTAAACATTATTTAAAAATTTAAAAGATTTATGTTTGCAGTATCCATCAGTAGCGTAGCAAAAAAGGCCAACAATGTTAACTCTCGTATAATAAAGGATTTTAAAATTTATTAAAAAATAAATAAATTTTTAATTCATACACAATCATACCCAATCGTAAGGTTTTCTTTTTTTTTTTTTTCAGAAAAAGAACTTGAAATGAATGGAGATATGGAAAGTTCGCAGGATAATGATACAGAAAAAAATACCTTGGTAGAAACAGAAAAAGAAGACAAGGCATTAGAACCTGAAGAAAATAATACAATTTTAGAAAATACAGCTGAAAGTGGCAAAAAGGAAGAAGAAGAAACCTTATGCGAAGGCGAAAAACATAAAATAGATGAAGAAAACTCTGAGGTAGAAGAAAGGTCAAATGAAAGTAAAGTAGAACAAGGGGTATCTGCTAAAGAAGATATAGAAGAGGTAAAACCAACAGAAGATATTAAAGTAACCGAGGAGAACTCATCAGAAGAAACAGTTAAATCTATTGAAGCAGAAAAATCTATTGTAGTAGAAAATGCAGAACCTACTGAAAAAGAAGAATCTACCGAAAAAGAAGAAAAACCTGCCGAACGAGAAGAAAATGTTACTGAAGTAGATTCTATGGAAACTGATTGTAACGTGGAAGAAAGTAATGGAAAAAACTCTTTGGTTGAGCCTAGCGAAGATAAATTGGAAAAAGATAATATAGGAAAAGAGGATAATATAGGTAAAGATGATATAATCGATGATCTGGAAGATACAGATATAGAAATGAAAGATGCAGTAGTTGATAATGAATCAAGTGATAAGCAAAACGAAGAAAATACCACTAATGCTCAATCAGCTCAGTCATCGCCAGAAAATGATGAAACATCTGATTCTAAACCTTCAAATGATGAAATGATTAACTCTAAATCACTGTCGAATGAAGAAACTTCTAATGAAGAAAATCAAGAGAATGAGGCTATCGAAAGCATGGATACTGATGAAGGTACAGAGTTGGAAAATAAAGACGATAAAGAACTCGTTACAGAAACTGGTGATATAAATAATGAAATAAATGATAAAGAAGGCATTATAGAATCTAGTGATACAAATAATGAAATAAATGAAGAAGAAAAATCGCTCGAAGAAAATGAAGATAAAATGGAAAATATGGAGACTGATGAAAGTAAGGAGTTAGAGAAGGTTAAAGAGACTGCAGACTTAATTGATGAGAATGAACTTCTAAATACTTCCAATGAAGAAGAAGAAGACAAACTTCTAGATGATGATAAAATAGAAGCAACCAAAGAACCTTCTGAGGAAGAGGAAGATAAGCTTTTAGCGGAAGATGAACTCCTAGCAGAAGATGATCTCTTAGCAGAAGATGATGGTGATAAACAAGTAGGTGATAATGTAAAAGAAAATTTAACACAAACTGAACAAAATGAGAATGAAAATAGTTCTAATAAAAATCAGGAATCAAAAAAAACGGAAAGTGTTCAGACTGATGTAGATAATCAAGAAACTGCCGAAGAGAAAGCCAAATGTGAAGGAACAGTTGAAGAAAGTGAAGATATTAAAGCAGATGAGAAAACCGAAGAAAATAAAGAAACAACTGAAAGTCCTGTAGAATCAAAAAATGGGAAAAAGCTAAAAACATTATATTCTTGCTTGTTGCTCGATTCTGATCCTGAATCCGAAAGCGAACAGGAAAAAAGCGACAAAAATAAGGAAAAACTCGATAATAGTGAGAAACCTGATACAAACGATGAAACAAGTGACAAACCTACAGTAGCCATCGAAGCTAAATCAGTTTTGGATGAAAAAGAGGATTCAACCGAACTCAACAAGTCCGAAAAGTCAGAGGATGATGACCTTTTGGACATCTCCGTCATAAGAGATGTTGACGAGGATAATCTAAAAGCAATCGACGAAATAAACGAGCAAGTGAAAGAAAACGCGGAAATTAACGACGAATCCAGCAATGACAAAACAACGACCAATGAGGAATCAGAGGAGGGAAAATCTGACACCAACCAGGAAAAATCCGAAGATATAACTCCCGTTGAGACTGAAAATGAAAATGAAACCGCCACTGAAATGATGGATGAAGAAAATGACGATATTAACGCTGATGCCGAATGCGAAATGATGCGAATGGACACTGATACAGATATTCCAGATGTTCCAGAAACTCCAGATATTCCAGAAACTCCAGATATTCCAGAAACTCCAGATATTCCGGAAACTCCTGATGTTCCAGAAACTTCAGACACTACAGATACTGCTGATGATGGACATACAAGATCCAGTAAAAGGATAAATGATACTTCCCTGCTTTGTGATGAGAGTGTAAATAAAGGTAATAGTTACTAATAGTAATATTATTATTATTATTATTATTCTAATAAGAAGCCAGTTTGTTTTGTTTATTTTTTAAAATACAAGATGGGATTTTGACTTCACTTAGACCCTTTTATTTGTATTTTGAGACTTCCGTCTCTTTGAAGAGGGACAGTTACAGATATACAGGTTGATTTAGAAATGGTGAATCAAACGAAAATGGTAGATTCCCCATGCGAAAATAAGTCTCTAATAAGTTACTGTAAAAGTTGGTCTGGAAATGACCCTCCTAAGGGTAAATCTTATGAGTAGTTTTTATTTAATATCTTTGGAACCCCATGAATTTTACAGTAACGATTTTTTGCACATGCATTGATATATTATTATGTCATTATTATTTCGTAATTTTAACCAGGGATGTGCAAAATGGGGAGGCGATGTCACTTTTTTACCCCAAACATTTTTATCTGTAGATTTTTTTGACATTTTCTCAACTACAATTCTTTAATTAAAAATACATTAAAATGTACTCTTTATGTAACACCGTAGGGCCAACCATTCTCGAGAAAATTTCACATTCTGAGCATTCAAAAAAGAAACTATCAAATGTACAAATAAAAAATTTAATACTGCGGGGTTTGTTTTGCATTAAAAACTGTGAAAACAAGCTCGTATACATCTGAGTTCGAAAATCAGTTTTAAGAGTAATACAGCCTCTTGAAAAAGGCTTTTTAAGGGATTGCAGCTCCCTTAAAAGCGATTTTTGGATATTTGTGTACGGGAACTTTATTTATAGTTTTTTATGTAGATCGCCCTGCAATATTGAACATTGGCGCATTTTTTAGTTTCTATTTTCGATGCTCACGACGTGAAATGTTCTCTTTAATTCAAATTTTCTCGAGAACGGTTACATAATGAGTACCTTTATGTATTTTTAATTAAAGAATTATATTTTATTGAGAAAATATCAAACAAAAACTCTACAGATAAAAAATTCTGGGGAAAAAAAGTGACATCACCTCCCCCCCCTCCATTTTGCACATCCCTGGTTAAAATTACCAAATTAAAATTTACATAAAGGATAGCCTTTATCATTATTAACATTCAAAGGAAAAATAAACTAACTTACCGTTACTGTAGCTCATGTGGTTCCAGAGATATTAAATAAAAACTACTTTTCAGATGTACCCTTAGAGTCCTTTCCGGACCAACTTTTAAAGGAACTTTTTGTCTTATTTTCGCATGGGGAATCTAGGATTCTCTAAAAACTGAAACTGGATTTAAATTAAAAAAAGTTACTATATTTTAAAAAGTGTCTTCTAAAAATATATTTTTTTTATTTAGACCTCTCCGAAACCGTAACTTCCGGAAAACGATCTTTATCCACGGAAGATCTAACTTCGAGCAAGAAAATCAAACTTTCAGATGACGCGGTCGATAAAAAGGAGGACACTGCCCCCTCAATAAAAACCCTTACCTCATTCTCGTGGTTCATGCGAGACAAAAAACTCAAAAACAAACTAAGCAGAGCCGATCTCGAACAATTTTGCATCCAAAAAATATGTGAGGTGATATTACACAAGACAGATGTAGGAGAATTGCACCAAAAGGTGAAAAAATACGAATCCACAATAGATTCGCTGAGAAAAGATGTCGTACAATTAACGAAACAAGCCAGAGATTTGGAAATAGTAAACAAAAAACTGATGAGCGAAATAAAATCGCAAAACGGTTTGAAAAAGCCGCTGGTCCCGTTGAAAATAACTCGAAGTGTCGGGTTGCAAGTGAAGTTTTGCAACACGGAAGGGCCGAAAAGAAGGACTCCCGCGAACACTCCTCAAAGTACGCCTCAAAAGGTTTTGCCCAGTCCGGTTGAAAGGTCAAATAATATTGTAAATAGCATCAACAGGGTGGTTCAACGAAGTGCTACTAATCCATCTGCTGTCAGACAGGTAATTAATAGCATCCCTAGTAGAAATTGAACGTTAGATAGTTTTTTTTAGTGCGTATTTAATATATAAATGTCCCGATCTCTAACGTTAGAATAACGATTATCTAAAACTCCTAAAATTAGATAAACGCTATTCTAACGTTAGACCCTAACGTTAGGCATATCACATTCAAACCACAATCATCTAACATTAGAACGACTTGACCTAACGCTCGTCCTAACGTTAGATGATTGTGGTTTGATTGTTGTATGCCTAACGTTGGGGTCTAACATTAGAATAACTTTTCTAACGCGTTTTTAATTTATAAATGACCCGATTTCTAACGTTAGAATAACGTTAATATTCTTAACGTTAGAATAACTCTTGAGAATACTAGGGAAGTTTCATATTCATATATTCGATTGTATTTAAAATCGGAAATTTGTGTATAAGGGAACGTTCAAGTATTACGTAATGCAAATTTTGATCATTTTGGACCCCACCCCCCGCTAGGAGCGTTACGTAATACTTGAACGTTCCCTAACAAATCTACGACATGCTTGATTTTTTGCGAAAATTAAAGTAGTCCACGTTCATTGGTTTATATTTGAACGGATTACATTTAAACGTCATTTTTTTGTAAAAATTTCAAATTTATTACATTATTTTAGTCGTATCATTGATACACGGATAAAAACTATTTTAGGGCGATTACGATTGGCAATCTCCGTAATCGCCCTTAAAATGGTATTTTTCGTCCTTGTACACTGCAGGGCAAAAATCATGAAAGCTAGAAGGCCATGGGATTTTGAAAGAAGTCACGACTATGCTTTTACTCTGCCGTGCTAAGCTGAAAGGTCCTAACTACATAGGTTTAACATACACAGATAGGACCTTTCAGCTTAGAAAGGCAGTACTAGGTCCGGCAGTTATTAGCATTTTTATTTAAATTGTTAATTTTGACAACTGTCTAAATGTTTTTTATGTATTTAATAATTTTTTAGTAAAAAAAATAGTGATTTTGTCATTTTAATGCTGTTAAAGTTTAAAATTATTCAAATTTATTTTAGAAAAAGGTGTTTTGAAGAGTTTTTGGCCTTTTTAGGTGACCTTTGTGGCGTTTTTTTTATACAGGCATTTAGAAAAATATTCTGTAAAATGTGAACTTTCTATAAAATGGAATGGAATATAAGGACCTGGAGTTACATCAAAATGATTGCAAAATAGTATATTATTCAATGAGTGTATAATATTTGCTGTTAATCGATGAGGGTGAATTTTGGGACACGAGCCGATAGTCGAGTGGCCTAATCACCCGAATGATTAATAGCTATTATACACGAGTAGAATACTATACTTTATCCACGGCTGTTTTGAAGTTTAAACGGTTTATTTTTACAGACCTCTTAATCACGACCGTGGATAAATATAGTTATTCAATATTCCTTAAGAATTAATGAAGAAAATATTTTCCATATGGTAACAAATTACCTTTTCAATCCTGATTGCTATCACTGCAAGCAAAATTTTCAAATAAGTCGGCATCTTCTAAAATGATAAGGACATCCAATAACTACGTAAGGACTATAAAAGATTTTGGAAACAAGACAAGTACAGTAATAAAAATTTTAGTCCTTTTAAGATACTATGTGCCTCTACTAGAATAGTATTATGTATTGTTTTCTAAAATATTAATTTTTCTTCATGAATACTTTTTTGTACATAAGAGATTAAAATATCCTAGAGGGCCTCCCCTGCAGGGGACGCCTAATTATATTTATAATTATAATAAACAAAATTAAAAAAAATATTTTTTTAGACTGGACTCACCACGTTAAAACACTTTAGGTGCACATTTAAAGTTTTAGCAAAAAAAAACATGGGGGGTATCGAAAATGTTACGCCGCGTTACATGGGTGGGGGTGAAAAATGGCCAAATTTTGCGTTATGTAATACTTGAACGCTCCCTTACCTAATGCCCTTTTGGTCAGCTAAAATAATTATTTTATTTTATAATTATAATTACTATGATCTATTTCATCAAGCAAGAGAGTAAATTAAAAATCGCACAGTGAATATTTTCAAAATAGATTCGAATATTGGATGTGCCAATATACTGCGTAGTGTATTTTATAAAACATAACTATATTCTATACTATTCAAACCTGTGGTAAAAATATTGACTGTGTGATTTTTAATTAACTATCTTGCTTGAAAAAACAGACCATAAGTGAAATTTATGCACTGATCTTTTGTAGGGTCAATCTATCCGGCAGCGGTTTTTTGACTACCGCCGCGGCGACAGAAAACTACCACTGGATGGAGTGACCCTAATCTTTTGATCCAATGGAAAGTAGCTCTAATGTATCATACATATGTATGTCATAGTATGGCATAATGACTGTCACAACTGCTGGACAAAGTAAAAGCATGGTATGCGACTTCTTTTAACATGCCGTGGTCTTCTAGTTTTCATGACTTTTGCCCTGCAGTGTATCAAAACTACTGTTTTATCGCATGCTCCAAGTTTGCAAACTTTGCGTGTAGTGGAAGTTTTCTAAAGGACAAGTGTTATAAAAACTCATATAGAATGAGTTTTTTTTATACAATTTTGTAATTTTTTTTTTTAATTTTTGCAAGCATTCTGCCTTATGACGCTTTAATCGTATATACCGGGTGATCCAACAAAAACTTTAACTTCGGATAAAATCGAACTAATGACTTTTCGAAAAAAACACCGAGACAGGTAAATTTTTACCTGTCATGACATGTAACCAATAATTGACGTAACTACCCCCACCACTCAGGAGTTACCAGTTCGAAAATCTTAAATGGGAATGTGGGACATTTAATACATTATTGAAAAGGTTCTCTAATACTGGTTATAACAAAGTTTTATTTTTTAAATCGGTTCAGTAGTTCTCAAGAAAATGTATAATAAAAATTTTAAAAATGCATTAATTTAAAAACAATATTTTTACATTTATGTATATTTTTTTAATAATAATTAAAAAAACACACATAATCTGCCCTGCTTAGTTAAAACGTCCTAACTAACATTGCTATTTTCCCTAATTTTTTCGAATAAATGGCCAAATTTCCTGACTTCGAGGTTTTAATTTTACTGGTGGCATGGAACAACTGGTATATACAGATAAGCCGAAAATGACAAAAAAGTTAGGACGTTTTAACTAAGGAGGGCAGTAATAATACCCGTTTGTGGCTTTTTTTTTCAAAAAAATAAAAAAAAACGAAAATTCTTCTTTTTTCGAAAAACCAAAAAAAATGATTTTTTTTATTTTACCTGCCACAAGCGGGTATTATGTGTTTTTTTATTTATGTAAAAATATTATGTTTTTAAATTAATTAATTAACGTATTTACGTTTTCTCGAGGACTACTGAATCCATTTAAAAAAAAAATTTTTTATAACCAGAATTAAAGAAAAGGTTCTCCAATGTATTAAATGTCCCACATTCCCATTTAAGTTTTTCGAACTGGTAGCTCCGGAGTGGTGAGGGTAGTTACGTCAATTATTGGTTACATGTCAAAAGATGTCCCCCTTAAAATAAAAATTAACTCTTGACGTTTTTTCGAAAAATCATTAGTTTCGATTAAATCCAAAGTTTAAGGTCACCCTTGATCATCTAAAATTATTATCGCTCAGGACCCGATTTTAACTCTGACGTCATCTGTAGTTATCCGTTGCTTAGACACCGAGAAGAAAATGCCTTTGTAACAGTTGTCCTAAAAACATCAAATTTTCATCGATTGTGTGTAATTAGCATTTTTTTTTTGTTCAATCATATTCATTGCAATATTTATCTCAGTTTATATTATTATTCTTATTATTTTTGGTCATTTCGCCTAAATAAAATTCGGACTGACTATGGTTACCCACAAAAAGATGGTTATAAATGAAATATTAGAAATATTATGGCATTAGTTCGTGACATAACGTGACGTCATCATGCATGTAGCCTTTTGGCGAGAACTTAAAAATGGCTAATTTAAACGGATGGGTTAAAACTCTCTGTATTTAATTTTTGATGGTTTTACGGTATCCCAAACCGTTGACACGGTTTATATCAATAAAAATTCTTTATGTTCTCTAAAAAATTAAAGTATTTCTCAACTAAAAAAAATACAGAATAGGATGATTCTGTGACGACGATAATTTCGTCCTATCAGAGTCATCAATGACGATATGTTTGATAACTCATACATATTTAAATATGACTTTTATATTTTAGGTTATGTCTCCCAAGAAGACTCCAATCCTCGCAAAATCGCTCAGTACCCCCGTACGCCGCGTAAACCCTCCATCGCAACAACAACAAAACAAAACTGCAGTCGCCAAAACTCCCCCGGTAGCAAACAAACCCTCCCCAGGCGTCAAACCCACCCCCACCCCCGTAAAACGTCCCATAATCCGCCCGAAACCATCGCCAGCTGCGACCGCGGCTGCGACCGAAGCGCAGAAAAAAGCCGCAGCTTCAGCTTCGGTGATCGATCTCACCGACGAGGACGATCGGGCCCAAACGCCAAAATCGAATTTGGTCGCGAAGTCGGTGTCTTTAGGTGGTGCGGTCAAAACAGTGACGGTTTCGCAGAACAAAACAATAACGGTCGGTCCAAACAAAACCGTTACGGTTAACCAAACCAAGACTATTCCGTTGAACACGTCGCCCAAAGTTGGAGGTCGGATAGCAACCGGAGTGCGGTTAAAGAACGGAAATATTGCGCTGCCCGCGGTGGTGACCAGTTCGAATTCGAGTCAACCTCAGCTGATGTACGTGGTGCAGCAGCAGCCGTCGACGACGCAGGCCGGAGGAAAGCCTGTGTTTTTGAATTTTACGAACAACAGTGTTTTGTGTAAGTAGAAAAGGCATTATTATTTTTTTAATCCCCTTTATTGTAAGTAGATAGTTAAAACTAGTGGCTTAATTAACAAAAATATGTTAACTAAAACGTTGTAAAAACATGGTTGTAACCAGATAATATCCTGAAACCCCATATTTTTAACTGGTGTTGATTGACTAAAACATACTTTTGACTAAAACATACTTTTGACTAAAACATGATTTTAACCATTTAAAGCTAAAATACGCCAGTTTTAAAAGGTTAAAATCGGAAACACACTGGTTTCGATAGGCCAGAATAGTAAAAAACAGCATTAATTAACTAAAACGGATAGAAGCCACTAGTTTTAATGGCTTAGATGCAAAAAAACACCGGTTTTGACATAATTTAACCTGATTTAGCGAACTAAAACATGATTTTAACCGAAATATCGCGAAGCTAGTGTTTGCTTTGTTTAAAGCTTAAAAACTTCGTTTTAATAGGAAAACCTATTATTTTAAGCTATGAAAATCGGAAAATTATGTTTTTAACACTGGTTTGTACAGACTAAAACTTAGAAAAACTATTTTTTTTTTGGTAGGTTGTAGAAAGCTCGTATTTAGTTTTAACAGGTTAAAACTGGAAAATCACTAGAAATATGGGTTTCCAACCGGTTATAACCGTTAAAACAAGGGTTTTTGCCGGACAACGTTAGTTTTAAGATACAGAATCACACATCCACGTAAATAATGCGCTTTTTCTATACGATTTTATGCGAAACTGTGCATGTTTCATAGCAATAGCGGGCGTTACATGCTAAAAAAGTTGGTTGGTATTACTTGTACACTCTTTTATCGTGTCATAATATGACACCTAGCACGGCGGGTCCAAAACCGGTTTTATTAAAAATTTCACCTCCATCCAAAACTGATGTCAATTCTTAAGGGATCGAATACAAGTAAAATAAACCAAAAATTAAAAAAATCGTAATAAGAAATTTTGAGTAATATCGATAAACGTCTGTTTTTGGATACTTTACAGCTGTTAAATTATTCTCTTGCCTTTTGAACTACTGAAAATTAATAAAAACCCCTTGTATGTCATACTACTGGAAAGCTATTAAAATGAGCTTTCTTTTGATATATAACATAATAACAAAGAGCAACGCGGGTTGCCTACTCTAGGCTTGTTAATTCTTATTAAGGGGTCGAATACGAGTAAAAAAAACAAAAATAAAAAAATTGATGGAAGAAATTTTGAGTAATAACGAAAAACCTGCTTTTAAATATTTTTGTAGGTATTCGACCCCTTAATAAGAATTAACATTAATTTTGGATAGAGGTGAAATTGTTATAAAAACTAGTTTTGGACCCACCGTGCGCCGTGTTTGGTATTACATAAAGAGTATCTTTCTTATGTGTTTTAAAGTAAGGAAACATATTTAATTGGAAAAATTTCAAAAAAAGCAATAAAAAAAGTTTGGGGCAAAAGCGTCCCCTATTTTGCACGCCTCTGGTTAAAATTATAAAATCAAAATTACATAGGATGATTGCCTTTATTATATAAGGGTATGTACAAAATTTCGTTGGTGTAGTTTATAGGGTTTTAGAGATAATTAATAAAAACCCTACGGACGGACGGACACTTCGGAGGGCCGTAACTCCCTAGGACACATCTACAGACAAATCTTTATAGGAACTATTTTTTACATTTTTCGGTGTAGAATCTCCTCTTAATTTAGTATTTCTGTTTTTAAAACAACCTGTTAAGTTTTGCAATATAACTATTTTTTTATGAAAACTTATTAAAAGGTCTAGAGTAGGCAACCCGCGTTGCTCTTTGTTATTATGTTATATATCAAAAGAAAGCTCATTTTAATAGCTTTCCAGTAGTATGACATACAAGGGGTTTTAATTAATTTTCAGTAGTTCAACAGGCAAGAGAATAATTTAACAGCTGTAAAGTATCCAAAAACAGACGTTTATCGATATTACTCAAAATTTCTTCCTACGATTTTTTTAATTTTTGGTTTATTTTACTCGTATTCGATCCCTTAACAAGAATTGACATCAGTTTTGGATGGAGGTGAAATTTTTAATAAAACCGGTTTTGGATCCGCCGTGCTAGGTGTCATTTAAGTCCAGAGAAGTTTCGTGGCTTAAAAAATTGTGTTTATTCGTTTAAAAACAGAGTGGTTTTGATAGTCATAAAAATGTTAGAAATGTGACTGGGAACAAAGTGTGGACCATAAATATGATCAAAACTAAGTTTTAATATACAGGGTGACTCGACGAAGCCGACTTGGTCGATATATAGTAAAGTATCCACTTTAGAGAAAAACTTGAACAGGAAAACGTGTATGGTTTAAAGATGGCATAATAAAAAATATACCATTCCATTAAAAAAATAAATAAGTCATATGTTACCCACCCTGTATATTTTAAAATATTTTTTGAATGTGCCTTATTTAAAACCATACAACTTTTCCCATTAAAGTTTTTCTCTAAAGTGGGTACTTTACTATATATCGACCGAGTCGGCTTCGTTGAGACAACCTGTATATTTACAGAGAGATCATTTTGTAGCATGTATCAGGCTCAGTTTATCAAAAGTTTCGTTAAAGAAACTGCTTGTAGGTAATGCATTTCCCATAAACTTCCAAAGAAATGATTTCGTCCAAAAAAAAAAAATGCAAAAATGTTATATCTCAAGCAGATTTGTGAATAATTTTCTGATTGGTCAAAAGTTTGCATCTCTCTCCCTCACTCTTGCAATCGGTGCTTTCACTCTAAACAGAACAGAAATACCAACTATTTATAATATAGTCTGTAATGATATGATCCCCTGGCTGTACAAGGCTACCCTGTAAAAACAGTCCTGCCAAATGTTATCCAAATACTATGGGATTTTAATAAGATTAAATGGTTTTTTATAGTTTGCGTAGGATTTGATGGGGACGAGAATGGTATAAGATTTCATAGTACCGTTAACTTAAGATTTGATGGGACTTTTTTTACAGGGTATTTATTACAGGGATTTGTACAAGTTTTGTAATTTTATTTTCTTGTTTCAGCCCAAGCCTTGAACGGTACCATACAACAAAAAGGCAACGGTCCAGCAATAAAAATCGCCCGAAAGGGCGTTCATCCCGCCCCCTTACCCGTACAGCCCTTATTCCGTACTAATTCCGACGTAAAACTCAAACTCCTGCCTCCAAAACCGCATCTAAATATCCGAAAAACAGAGAACGGCATTATCCTACATTGGAACATGCCCTATAACCTAGATCTCTACGAGCAGATAGCTAGTTATCAGCTGTACGCTTACCAGGAGACGAGCCAACCTCCAAGTACTGACATGTGGAGGAGGGTGGGAGACGTCAAAGCACTAGCCCTCCCGATGGCTTGCACCTTGACACAATTTGCGGATAAAAACAAATACTACTTCGCAGTTAGGGCTGTTGATACGCACAAACGGATGGGTGCGTTTAGTGAACCTGAAGAGATTTCTTTGTAAATATTTTTAGGTATTAAGGTTTCACGCTAGTCCAGAGTCATTCAAGTTTCAAGGAATGGTCAAAGCAAACAACCAGCGTATATTGATAAAAGTTAAGCTATTCATAATCATTAACAGCAAAATCGTGGGAGATCGTTTTCGGAAGATACTGTTAAAAGTTCTTGGTGACGACCCTGTTTCTTTACAATTTTAGGTATAATTTTGGAATTTATATAAAAATTCTAGTTAAATTTTTCCTGTATAATCCGAATCCGTTTAGAGAATTACTCATGCCGAATTTTTTTAAAAATCATTAATAGGTTTTATCAAGGGAGGCATTGAAATCGTAAATTTTACATCATATCATTTTGACAAGAGATTTAAAAAAAAAAGTTAGGTTAAGCTTTTGACAAAAACCGTCTAGGGTAAAATACAGTAAGTACTGGATTTTTTGTATTGTACTATTAAAATTATTCTTATAATGCTTTACAATTAGAAAAGTTATGTAAATTAGGATGTTTTATTTTTCCGGATACTGTGTTTTTGCTTTGATATGTTTTGAATTTGACAAATAAATAACCTTACTTTAAAAATTAATTCTTACCTGTCAAACTAAATCAAACTACGTTTTAAAATGTACGATTTCAGTGCCCATCTTGATAGGTTTTATTAATTATTATTAATGCTTTTTAAAAAAATTCGGCAGACTGTATATATTTTTGTTTTCGAAAAAAAGGCAAACAAAAAAATCAGTTTTTATGTGATGAAAGATGGAAAAAATTGATTTTTGTATTTACCTTTTTTTGAAAACAAAAAATAGAGTAATTCTGTGAACGGATTCGGATTCTACGAAATTTAACTAGAATTGTATAAATTCCCAAAATATACCTAAAATTGTAAAGAAACAGGGCTATCACCAAGAACTTTTAACAGTATCTTTCGAAAACCATCTGCTGCCGTTTTGCTGTTAATGGTTATAAATAGTCTAGACAATCTCCTACTCAATATCCACTGGTTGTTTGCTTTGACTATTCTTTGAAACTTAAATTGGATTTAGGACAAAAGTGGTTTACTGTTTGACTTGCTTATTGAGAGACCCAATATGTTAATTTTATTACTTTTTTGGTTGAAAAAATAAATATAAAAGGTCATTCCTTAAAATTGACATACTGACAAATTGTATAAAGTTGATGATTTTGTTTTGATTAAAAGCCTCTCAAGGATTTTTTCTTCATTGGACTTTAATCAAGACAAGTAGAATTTTGACATATCCGAATTTCATGTAATTTGAAGGTAGGCTAATCCAAAGTAATCTTGTCCGTTACGTTAGCAACATACCGATTTCTACAGCTAGTCTTAGATTATTCAATTTTGGCGTCATGCAAAATTGACCAATAAAATCTTAAAATAAAGGTCAACCTGTTGAAAATGACGGGTCTGCGCGGATATAAATGCTGCACTTGGTGGACTTGAGCGGATGAATTCGCCCGCTCAAGTCCGGTTTGTGCACCATTTATACCCGCCCAGACCCGTCATTTTCAATAGGGCAGAGATACAATTGGTTAATTTCGTCTTGCTACTAGTCTAAGAGCTGGTGACCATTTTCGCTTCATTGTTTTCTCCGGGGGGTATTATATACGTCTTAAAGGAGATTCAAATTAAGCTATTTCCAGGTTCTAGTTCGGGTTTCTCCGAGTGCTAGTGCCCCAAAAAAGGTGGTAAAATAAGTTACCCTAAAATGTTATTTTTAACTTGCACAATTATTCTGCAGTCAAAGGGCTAAAAACGGTCTTTAAAAAGTTCATTTGACATCTGTCAATCTAAAAATTTTCATTTAATCAAGAGATCATTTCATAAATAGTTTATAAATTCTTATTTCTTTAAAAATCTCAACATACCGTATGTCAAAGGGTTCTTTTAAATACTGTTTTCACCCTCTTTGTCCCAAAATTATTGTGTATAACTATGATAATAGCTTAATCTAAATGTAATAAAGGTAATGTACATGACTCGGAAAGTTAAAAATAGATATTTAAGGTACCTTATTTCCACAGCTTTTTGAGCTTCTAGAACCCAAAGGAACCGGATCCAGAACCTAGCAATTTGGAGAAAGCTTAATTTGAATTTCTTATTAAGACACAAAATACAGCTGGAAGAAAATAATGGAACAAAATAAACTTTTTTGTGTTAAAAATGATAAGAATTAATAATCGAAATTTATTAATACAAAACAAAAAAATTGGAAATTGAAAAATATCAACAGTGTCATGTAACATGTTAGTATACTAACTACTGGTACTAGTACCCACCATCGATTTACAAAAAAGATTGCTCTTCATATTAAATCTTTATTTAAAAAAAAAATGTATTTTTATATTTTATGACTTAGAAGTTATTTTTAATAACATTACCTGCTTATTTGTTTATTTTTACGTTTATCACGTTTTATGTTGAAAAAAAATTATTTGGAGCAGTATATTTTGTTTATTTTATTCTATTTAGGTAAATTTTATATAATAACAAAAACAAAAAATAGCTAAAAAATAAAACATTTATATAAAGATAGATCTTTCGTTAAATCTGTGGACTGCGTTTTGCAATAACATGTTAACCCACATTGTGAAATGACACTAGGTTACTGAACATTTTTCTTGATTTTTGACTTCAAAGATCCCCGCACAACATTTACCGAGGAAATGTCTCGCTGAGATTTTGATATGTTGTGGTCCTTTGTCCCTTCAAAAAAATAAAACGTCACACCCTTTGTTGATCTACCGTTTTGGTATAATAACCTACTATTTTCCTTCAGTAAAAATTGTTGCTCTAATGTTACTCGTTTTATTTATATATTTTTTATTTATTCATTTTATAGTCTTTTTGGTACCTTACAGGTGCTTTATACCATAATTGAAGGTTCACAAAATTTTATATAAAAATTTAGAATAGGTACTATTCACTTCTAATAGCGAATCTTCCCCACTATAACAAAAATATCCAAAAATTTTTATATTTCATTACAAATTTGACACTTCAATTTTTTTAAATATTTCAGATTTTTTTCAAACAAATTCTATCGGAAATTGTTGCATTTATTTGTACAAATATATTAGCCACTTTTCTTAATTTTTCAATAAGGGAACGTTCAAGTATTACGTAACGCAAATTTTGATCATTTTGGACCTAACCCCCCCCCCTGTTACGCTATTTTCCTATACCATTAACATGGGCGTATGTGACTCAGTCAGTTTTGTTCATGGAACTAAGGACTAAAATCTCAAAATTTCAGCTAAATCCGCGGAAAGACAAGTAAATAAATGTGAGGGGTTCTTTATTGTGAAGACTAAGGGTAGGCATGCACTATTTAAAATCCAAACCAAACACCCAAAATTTATATATTTTATCCATTTAAAATTTTAGTTTTGACTGGCGAAGTAAATTACTATAATCAAAAATTAATATCACATCAAATTCTCAAGCAGATCCTAGTTTATTTTTATTATTATTAGTTAATTGTTCGTTTAATGTTATTTGACTTGTTCTGCTTAAAAATTTATTGTATTTTGTTATTATAAATATGTATAATATTGCTACCATGTAGCTAAAAGTAAAACAATCTAATATAGTTAGCTCGAAGATAAAACAGTAATTACAAATACTAGAAGCATCTACGTCACATGTTGTGTCTTGCAGTGAAAAGAACCGCGCCAAAGCGAGAGAACGCGAGAACTACTGAGTGACGCAAATGCCTATGTCAAGTTTAAGATGTTATATTTCATTGTAGTATATTTTTGTGCCAGTATTGATAGAACGGAAAATCTGAATTTTATAATTTATTAAATCTGTGCAAGTTTTATACAAGTAAATATACAAACTTCGTTTTAAGAAGTATTCAAAAACGCGCGAGCCTGTTTATATTTAGTTAATAAATGGCATTAGAGATATTATATGCCCTGCGGCACTAAAATTTTATTATGGCAGTTTTTATTTTGAAGTTTATGCCAAAATGCCAAAATTTGGATATTTCTATATGTATACATACATGTGTCTTTTGGCTTCTATAGAAGATTTTATGGTTCTAACATAGTGTAGTAGTAATAATTTTTAGTTTATTAGCTCAATATGTTTTTTTTGTAAATTTTGTTACTGATATTAACAAGTTTGCGCGTTTTGTAAAAGATCGTATTTTTTGTATTTTCAGCAGTGACGTATTTTTTGGTAGGATATTTTATAAAAACCATTAAAAATAAATTCGGTTTCCAACAGGGTTGTGATATATTGATTCCTATAGATCTTGGGTTGCTGAATTCTAATCTATATGAATAATTTCTTTATCAAGTCAGGTTTTCGAGAAAAATAAGCTCAAAAACATTAAAAAACTGTATTTTTTCTTGAATTTGATACTGTTTATCTCGAAAACCAGGCCTGATGGCTCTATTCTGCGGCCAAATTCGGATTCAGCGATCAAGGTTTGGATTCAGCATCCCAAAAGCAATATTTTAATATTATTTGACACGTTTATAAATTATGGTCGGATCGAGAAATTCATTTACTGGGGGTTCGCAAAAACTGAAAATTAAAAAAACTATTTTATATAGTAAACAAACACTTGTTTTGTATTTTACTAACCAGTCTGTCATGTCGACGCTGTTATAAATAATAAAAATAATTGCAATAGTTGCAAGGTGGGACATCGAACATAAAAAAAACATTTTTGTTTTGTTTTTGAAAATATTCCTTTTTTCAAAAAAAAAAAAAAAAAATATATATATATATATATATATATATATATATATATACAGGGTGTTTGGTTGGGAGTGTGACAAATTTGGCAGGGTGATAAAGTCATTTCCAAATATATCCAAATACAAAAAAAAAAACTAAAATAAAAAATCTAAATTAAAAAAATATATAAATCCAAGTACAAAAAAAAAACAATAAAATAAAAAAAAAAAACATTTTTTTATTTATTTTTTTTTGCAAGTAGGTACTTGGATATATATTTTTTTAATTTTGATTTTTTATTTATTTTTTTTATACTTGGTTATATTTGGAAATGACCTACTCTATCACCCTGCCAAGTTTGTCATACTCCCTACCAAACACTCCGTATATTAAAAAAAGAATCAATTATTTTTTTTTGTTTGTTTTTTTTTTTGTGTTCCATGCATGTCATCAATATGCAATAACAGCGTCGATATGAAAGTTCAGTAAATTATGGTTTAAAGTCCAAAAATTAGTTTTTAAAATTTTTGCAAGCCCCTTACCTAAATCCGAGCTCTTTTTATAATTAATAAAAAAAACTTTTTAATTTTAATTTTGTTCTTTCTAAGTTAGCATATAGAGTTTCTCAAGTAAGTGATTCATTTGTATTTGTAAATTATGTATTCATTTTAACGAAAATGAGTTTATTTATGTGTTTAGGAAATACAATTTATTAAATTAATAAATATAAATAAAAAAATAAATAAAAAGTATGCAGTCTGGCCCATAATGCGCGTACCAAATTTTAAAAATAAGTTGCTTCTATAGCAAAATTCATAGACAAAATAACATTTTGGAATATTCTACACTGATATGACTATTGATTGGGTCATCTTGGCGGAATTTTTTTATGTAATTTTATATTTTAAAAGACTGACAAGGAAAATTACAATGAAAAGGAGTTGATCTACGTTCTACGTAATATTAAGCACACATTTGGGTTTATGAATGTTTACAACACTAGTGCTTTTTGTAGATATAAAATCCGAATGTTTTAGTTTTTCCATTTTGACAGTAGGTATTTTTTTCTATTGTAAGTGTAATCAGTTTTAATTTTTTTCGGTTTTTGTAGCTTTTGTCTGTAGAACGCAGATAAAATATTATAGAAATTCGCTTTTATTATTATTATTTATTATTTCATCACACTATTTAGTAATAAAATCACCAATTAAACAGTTTCTGGGATTAATCTTTTCAAATCGTTATTTTCCAAGCCAAGAAAGATGACATTTTTGTACTATGATTTTGGGATTAAAAAGGAACAAATTTTTAAAATTTGGTGCGCGCATTATACGCCAGACTGTATCTGTTTTATATTTTGAAACCCTCTAAGGATGATCTCGAGGAGCCCCGCTGAAGAAAAATTATGAAATCTGACATTGAATTAAAAATATAATTTCTTTACTATTGATCTACGAAAACTAAAAAATAAAAGCTATAGTTATAACTTGCCACTAAATGTGTGGTTATAACCAAGCCTAGGTTTTTATTTGCTTAAAAAAATAGTATTTGGGCATGCTTCTGGATAGACAACTTACATGGCATCGATTCTGCCATTACTTAATGGGTGAAGATTTGGTACTATTTTTTTTAGCTTTTAATCATGTGGATAGTATTTATAAGCCCGTTATAACACTATGAGTAATGAGGAACTGTATTCTTGGTAACATGCTAGCATGTAACGTTAATTGAAAAAAAAAAAAACAAATTATAATTATGATAAAATATCAAACTTATCGTTTCCGAGTTACAAAAATTCAAAAGCCAGTTAGATACGTAACGCGCATTATTTTAAAAGAAATAAAAAGTATTTATTTTTTCATCCAGATTTTTTTTAAAGACCCCCAGCCAATTGGCTGCTAGTCGCTAGCGGTAGGGGTGGTAACATAGGGGAGAGGAGGGTCAGCTACAAGAAAGTTACCAAATGACGTCACATTCGCTTATAGCTGTAATTTTGAATCTAAAAATCTCGACTTAAGGAACATCAAATTTGCACCGTTTTAGATTAAATTTTTCGTACTTTACGACCATGTGCCCCACAGTCCATTAGTAGTCCTTTACACAGGGTGGCCACATCTCAGGGAAATCAGGGATATGTCGGGGAATTTCATTGAAAAAAAAATCAGGCAATTTTATTGAAAAAAAAATCAGGGAATTTGATTGAAACCCTGGAATTTTAAAATATTCTTTAGAAATTTTTTACTTTCTATGTGTTTTATTCAAAAAATAACAAGTTATTTTGTAAAATTTTCGCCGGCGGCGCTATGGCTTTTCATATATTTTTTACCTAAAAACCAAAAAAGTCAGGGAAATGTCGGGGAAAAATATGAAAATTTGTCAGGGAAAAGTTTATAAAATCAGGGAAATGTCAGGGAATTTTCTAAATAAAATTCTGTGGCCACCCTGTATACAGTATATCAATCATTTTTATGGAGTAAAATAAGTTAAATAACAGTTTAAAAAGTAACTTTAATTTATTTAGCTATTAATTGTCTATTATAAATAAATGTTAATACCAGATAATCACAGTAGGTATAACTATACTGTACATAGTTACCTAACTGTTAAAGTTAGGTAACTAGGTAATTGTAATACTAGAATTTAAAAACCTTACGCTAAATTAGGATAAAGAAAAAACTGACTACCCAAAAAAAAAAATGATATTAAGCAAAAAACAAAAAATTAGGCAAAAAAAATCACAACTTTAATTTAGAAGCTCCTTTTTTTGGAAGTCGGTTAAAATTATGATGGAAATCAGCATTTAAAAACTATAATTTTTAAATGCAATTTTCAAAAAATCCGGATGAGATGGAAAAAAAATGGTGATGGTGAAGAGTGATTTTTAGAATCAGGATACAAAAAAATAACAGTTTACAGATTCCAACTTTTATAGCAGATTTGTGCATCTCTTTGGGAAAGTGTTTTGGTGAATGCGCGTGATAGACTGGGATGAAGAGATAAATATTTTATGCAAAACCCAAATATAAATAAACCGTTTACTGCGGCCGTTTAAAATAAGTTACAAAAGGCTTTCTACTATAAATTTTAAGTTATGAAACGTATAAAATAACGAGATATTTAACTATAGGTGCAAGTCGCTTGAAAAACAACTTTACACTACGATATTTCAAGAACGCTTTGACCAAAATTCCATTTTACTATTTCCAAGGAAAGTCTCAAATTGTTTAAAAATATTTATTGTTTCCTTTTATGTTTATCAACAAAAACGTGACAATTTCAAAAAAATTATTTCTATCGGTTGGTCAGGAAAATTTGTGACCACAAGAATAAATGAGTGCACAGCTTCAAATTTCGACATATTTGAGTTCTCGGATGGGACTGTTTTTGGTAAAAAAAATTACTTTAAAAAGAATTTTAAAAAATTAACATATGGGAAAGATACTTTTGTTGACAGCAGTATTTTTTGTCTTTAACATGCTTCCGTCTAATGAAATATATTTATTACTATGGTCTGTTTCATCAAGCAAGATAGTAAATTAAAAATCGCACAGTGAATATTTTCAAAACAGATTCGAATATTGGATGTGCGAATATACTGCGTAGACTATTTTATAAAACAGAACTATATTGTAGACACAAACATATACTATTCAAGACCTGCTGTAAAAATATTTACTGTGCGATTTTTAATTTACTATCTTGCTTGATAGATACGACGCATTCACCATTCGAGTTTAGAATTTGTGGTTAAATCATACTGGTAAAAAATAAAATAATTTAAAATTCCTATTAAACTAGCATTATCTAAATTAACTAACTCTAATTTGAGCAATATATTTTATTATCGGCATTCAATACCGGACTAGGGTCTGTTTCATCAAGCAAGAGAGTAAATTAAAAAATCGCACAGTGAATATTTTCAAAACAGATTCGAATATTGGATGTGCGAATATACTGCTTAGTTTATTTTATAAAACATAACTATATTCTATACACAAACATGCTATTCAAACCTGTTGTAAAAATATTTACTGTGCGATTTTTAATTTACTCTCTTGCTTGATGAAACAGATCATAGACCCTAAATAAAGTGACAAATAACTTCACACAACTTTGTCCCAGCAAACACGGTCACGTCAATAGACGTAAAATACACGTCAATTGACATCTATGTTACGTTTATTGACGTCACCGTGTTGGCAGGGGTGTGACGTTTAATGTCATTTTATATACGGTCCCTATAAATATTATTGTGCAATATTGCACAGGTCGACATGGTGGGTTAAATTTTGAGATGCTGAATTCAAATATATCCAGGAAATCAGATGACGTCCCCGACGTACTATCGACGTCAGTTTTATAGGTCATATTAGTGACGTCATAACTTAAAACCTCCTAATTTAAAGAATTATACAAGTTAAGTGTAAATTATTATTTTTTAGCATTTCTGGTATCCATTAGAGTCCATTAAAGATGTCATGGCCCACCTAGTTAAAAAAATAAAGCAAAATTTAAATAAAATTTGACATTTGAAATGTCACTTATGTGGTGTCATTGTTTTCAGAAAAGTGTTCAGATTCCAAAAATTTAAGACATTTGAATGTGAAAGTTGTGAGCACTTCCGGTTAAACCGGAAGTAGCAAAATATCGTTATATATATCAAAAGTTGAGGTTCCTTAAGTACATTATATAAATTTCAAAATTTTATCTTTAAAAATTAAGTTAAGGGGTGTACATTGGACTTGTGACACCCGGTATAATGTTGAACACGTTATTCTAACATCATATTTCTGACGTTATTATAACGTCAGTAATCTTACGTCTCTGGGCCGTGACTTATACACGTCACTGGGACGACAGAAAGACGTAATAATCTAACATCATGTAGGTCAGTTAGTGCCCAATAATTGACGTCAAAAAGACACCTTTTGGTTTCCTGGGTATTGACCAAATTTCTCCAGGTTTTCGAGGAATCTCCAAAATAAATTGTGTGGGCATTTTTCCCAATTTACTTTAAAACGAGAAAATGATCAATATACGACTTCAAGGGCGGCCATATTATATTTAAAAGTTCACAAAAAAATTACACTACTGGCAGACGTACTCCGTGTACTACAGAATTATATCAATCGCCGCAATTGTACATATGACTGGTACCCTAAAAGTTTAAAGCGTAAAATTTTTGTGAACTTTTAAAAATAATATGGCCGCCGTTGAAGTCGTATATTTCGCTAACGGAATTTGAATTCAGCATAGGTAAAACAAAATTTCAAAATCAACACATTCTGTAAAATATCCACCATGTTTTTTTCAATCCTGAATAAAAAAGACCTTATAAAATCATGTATGAAAGTAAAGTAAAGGGGGACTACTGAAATGGACCGGTGAGATTTTTCTCTTTATCTGACCCATTCAGTTCGGTACTGTCTAAATTTTAAGTAGAGCCCTAATATGACGTTTTTTATCAAGGAAAAGAATGGACACAATAAAATCTGGTAAAAATTGGTGTTTGTTAGTTGGTAACTATGTTTTGGCATATGTCACAAATTACATGTGCGCAGAATGTTTATTAAATGTTACTATAATTCGGAAGAAAATGGGTTCCATTTATTTAAAACTCCATTTGGTAATAATAGAATGAAGAAAGAATATGATTAATCTCAACTGTAGAAAAAAAAGTTCAAAAATATACGAGGTATGACAAAACACGACTATTTTTGCATACGGCACTGTAAAAATATGTCATGATAAATAACCTTAAAAATATATTTTGACACACTTATAACTAGAAGAGGAACTTTGCATATCCGGAAGCGGCTGAAAACATGCATGTTTTCAAACATGTTTGCGGGTTTTCCAAAACCCTAAATTTTAATGAATGGCTCCACTCTTATTCTTAACAGAAAACGTCACATTAAGGCACTTGACATCTTTAGTGGAACTTTTTCAATCTTTGGTTTTCTTCTTATTCTTATCAAGGGCTATTTCCATAAATTTGCTAAAAAATAAAAAAAATCAGCTAAATAAAATTACAATTTAAAATTAGAGACCCCGTTTTAAAGAAAAAAAAATCTTGTATTTCTTCCTCATTTTAATATCTGGGAAAGCCTTGTATTCGTGTAAAAAAAGATTTTTGCGTTTTGTGACGTTTTATGTCGAAAAAAAATTGATTTTCATATATAATTACACAAGAGAATTATGCGGGAAAAAATCGCTTGGTTTTCATGAAAATTTGCTGTCTGGAAATAATTACGACCGGGGCGTCGCCCCTGAGGTAATTATTTCCTTTGACAGCAAGTTTGAATGAAAACTGAAATTTTCCCGATAATTTGAAGAATCGTGTAATTCGGAAGACTATTTTTTAACGATTTATAATATGTCAAACCAACTTTTATATTTTTTTCATCGCAAATTGATATAAATAGTTTTATTACTTATCTTAATATTTTTACGTGCATATTCTTTGATTTGGTTAATTTAATAACATTCTCAACTGCTAAACTAAAACTTTTTTTTGCATTTTTAAATTGCAAATTATAGTTCTGTCAATAGTTTAGTCACTTACTGAAGTAATGACTAGCGCGGTACTGCGCTAGGCTTGCAAGCATGTTCATAAAAGTCAACCTATAAAAACTGTCATTACATTTTATAAAAATAATATTTTGAGGTATTTTTTGGTAAATAATAAATTAATAACAATAATGAGGGAAAATACAAATTAGCATATAAGAGTTATTGAGATCGCTGAAATTGTATCTGATAATAAAAAATTTCTTAATCCACTCTAGGGAAGGGGGCTCATAGGCAATATTTGTTTACTATTACTATACTTATTAGGTGAGCTTTATTTCTGCTTTTCCATTTTGAAAATTTTCAAAATTTTGGGATAGCATTGTATGGGTATATATTTTTAAATATTTTCGTAGAAATAGGTATATAGGGGTATTTGGGGTCGACGAATATGAATCTGACAATAATTTTTTTTCTAATTTCACCCCCTGAGGGACGGCGGGTAGTTTTCGTGAAAATTGTTATATTGGGGTTTTTGAGGTTACTGAAAGTAAATCCAATAATAAAAAAATTCTAACTCCACCCCTTAAAAGGTGGGGGGTAGTTTTCGTGAAAATTTGTATATAGGGGTTGCTGAAAGTGAATCTAATAATAGAAAAAATCTAACTGAACCCCCTGAGGGGCGGAGGGTAGTTTTCGTTAAAATTTGTATATTGGGGTTTTTGAGATTGCTGAAAGTGAATCTGATACAAAAAAATTCTAACTCCACCCCCTAAGGCGCAGGGAGTAGTTTTCGTGAAAATTAGTATATTGGGGTTTTTCAGGTTGCTGAAAGTAAAACTGATAATAAAAAATCCATTTCAAGCGCGGAGGTCAAAAATGAGAAAGCTCTTTTACTGGGCAGTGTATTTTAACGGATCTTACCTAATAATATCTTGTATATCTGGATGTCGACAAATATACTTATGTCCATAATTTAGGCTACTTTCAAACCTTTTAAATACTATAATACCCTGACTTTTTGATCTACATTTCAATGCCGATTCATAAAGCTAGAACAAAAACATTTTATTAAAATTTTAAATTTAGTTTGTTGCATTCTGTAGAACATAAATGTTATAGAATAAGTCAAAGTTACAACTTGACCTAACGTTAGATGAATGTTAGATGCCTAATTTTACGGTCTAACCTGAGAAAAACGTTTATCTAGGGTTAGGAGTCTTACCAAACGTTAGATAAACGTTATTCTAACTTTAGGCAGCTAACGTTAGAAATTCTAACCTTAGAAATAGATACATTAAAAAAGAATGGAAAAAAACGTACATGTTACATTGAATTTCTACTAGGTTATATGTATTACAGGTATAGACTCCTAAAATAACATATCAACTTGTAAATTTAGAAACCTTGTATATCAAAAAATTTATTTTCGGTTGCTTGTACAAATCAACTCTGTAAATGGTGACTGATAACATATAGAAACTCCAATTAATTACTCCCATTAGTTTATAAGTTAGGGTATATTCGAGTAATAAACTGGACTTTGTACAGGGTGGCCCATAAGGGGCTGTCCATATATTACGCAACGCAAATTGACCAAAATTCATATTCCTCATACCCCGTTTCTCGCGTTATTAAAAGCTGTAGAGATTTTATATTTTAGCTACCCCCCTAACACCCCCTGTTTGGGTCAATTGGCGTTACGTAATATATGGACAGTCCCTAAGTCGCTTTACCATTTAAAAATTGAATAACTTTTTTGTTTGTCAATTTTTTTATATTTTTTTTTTACAATATAGGGGAACGTTCAAGTATTACGTAACGCTCCTAGGGGGTAGGGGTCCAAAATGATCAAAATTTGCGTTACGTAATACTTGAACGTTCCCTAGAGTACAGGAAATTGAATTTTTTATATGAAAATTGACGAGTCTATCTATTGTAAAATAGCGAACAGACAATAAATAATCTATCTATATATCTATCATGTCTTTTAAATGACGTCCATTTTCCGCTTTCCTCTTTTCACGGCATTTTCCATGACGGCTCTTGACATGTCTGACTTAAGCTGTTGGATAGTCCTGGGCTTGTTGACATACATCCGATCTTTCAGGTAGCCCAAAGAAATCGGGCGATCGTGAAGGACAATGAAAATCCGAATTTGACGAAATTATTCGCTCTTCGAAAATCTGCCTTAAAACCTGCACTGTGGCTCTGGCCGTATGGGCAGTTACCCCATCTTGCTGCCACCATGTCCCTGGCATCTCCTCCACTGCAGGGCGCACAAAATTGTCCAGCATTGCGCGATATCGGCCGCCGTTCAACGTAACTGTATTGCCATTTTCCTCGCAGAAGTAAGGCACGATTACACTTTGGGATGTTACACCGCACCAAACCGTGACCTTGATGGGGTGCAATTCACATTGATGCACGACCCTAGCTGGAGCCGTTATGGAAAATGTCGTAAACAGAGCCCGTGGTTGCAAAGCGGAAAATGGACGTCATATAAAAGACATGATTTTTCATATATAGTTAAAAAAAATCCATTTCCTGTACTTGATATCCACAGAATTTCAGACGGGCCCCGTCAGAAAAAAATGTACCACCGGCATGTGGTGTTGAACATTAACAGTGCTTTTTTATTCGACGGCGTAGGGCCGCCTAGAGGCTGCCCCCCTGCACCGCACCCCCTGTAGTTACGCCACTGTTTTTGACCCCCACCCTCCATGTAACGCGGCGTAACATTATCAATGAGGGTGAATTATTATTATACGGGAGTAGATTTTGTGATGACGTCAGTCCGAATAGCTATAAATTTGACTTTACCTTGTATCCCAATTTAAAGGGAACCACTCCATCGTCCTCAGCATGCAGTATCATAATAGGAACATCAACCTGACATATATGTATATCAGTCTCAAATCGAAAGTTACTTTCGATAATTGGGTCAACTACGGTGAAGGTGAACCATGGTAAATTTCTGAACAACTAAAAAAAAAACATAATAATTAAATATCAATATTAATCTATTTTTGAATAACACAGCACCACAAAAAAAAGGTCAATAACTTTTTCTTTCATTGTATTTTTATGTATTTTTAGACGCTGAATTCAAATTTAAAGTCAAAATAGCACCTTTTTTCTGTGACCACACAGTGAGCCACACAAAAAAATAAGAACTCTTTCAGAGACCATTGTATTTCCATTGTATTTCTATGTATTATGAGGAGCTGAATCCAAACTTGAGATTAAAATAGCACCTTGTCCGATTAGTTTTGGAGATAACCTCAAAAAACTTTGAGGTGCTATTTGGATTTAGCGCCTCAAAATACATAGAAATACAATTGTCTCCGAAGGAGTTCTTGACCTTTCTTTTGTGTGGCTCTGCAGATTACATGTAATTGTACAGCAATATTCTTTTGGCCTTACAGACTAGAATAGTACGGTTGGTATTACTGGTGTACTCCTTTATGGTGTCATAATATGACACCTAGGCGTTATAGAAGTCCAGAGTGAGAACCCAAGCACGTTTTAAGATAGAGTCTTGAAATTTAGAATTTTTTAAAAACAAAATTAATGAATCCATGATTAATTTTTTCACTTAATTTTAAATAATGGAAAAGGTTCTTAGGCAGAAAATTTTGTTTAATGAATCAATTGGACAGAAATTGATTTGACTGGATGGCTCTTCAAGCCAGTTTTGGAACTGATAACTTACCCTAGCCATTGGAAACTCGCTAATTTCCTCGCGCATATTATTGAACGGGCTTTCCAAAAACAAGCCTTTTGGTTTGTGGCCCATAGTTTGTAGTTTAGCCATGGCATTCGTAGATAGACTGGTACCTAAGGAATGACCCCATACAAATAAATTACCGGTGGTTCTATTCTGCGCCCATTTATACATGTATATTATGTCGTTCACTAGTCCTTCTTCAGTGGGATCTATATTTGTAGAATCACCGTAACCTTTAAAAAAAATAATAATAGTAATAATTGAATCGGTCAGTGGAAAAACAGTACTAGCTAAAAATAGCCATTTTGAGATAAGATAGCCAATGTTCGCAAAATTTGTAGCTTTATTTATTCTGTTTAAAAACATTATCATTTACGTGACACTAAGGCTGCG
This sequence comes from Brachypterus glaber, assembly GCA_958510825.1. Classification (NCBI taxonomy): domain Eukaryota; kingdom Metazoa; phylum Arthropoda; class Insecta; order Coleoptera; family Kateretidae; genus Brachypterus; species Brachypterus glaber. The sequence goes on along the minus strand of OY294045.1, from coordinate 68,807,522 downwards.
AGATCCATATATTTACAGCAGTCACTTGAAAAACAGTACTTGTTCTTAAATTAAACTAAAACCTTACAAAAAAATAAAAAATATATAGTTAAATAGATAATTTTATAAGCTTTAAAATGATGTAGCACACGACCCCCTTTCCATTAAAAAAATGTCCCCCTCTCCCCCTGTCCACATTTTAAGAGCTGAAAATATAAAATATATGAGAAAAGATAGATTGGGTTGCCTAATGGAGATTTCTCCCGTTAGATTAGACAGGGACAAAACATCTACCCAAAAAGGATAGAAGACATACATACACTCCCACTTCCACCCAACTAAACAAATTCTGTATTTGTTCTTTGTTGAACAAATACAATATTTACTTGGCCGGGCGAAAAGTGTAACTATATTATTAATGAAATTACTGGCGCCATCTAAATTTTAGTAGAATTATCTTATTCTACAGATTCACATTAGCTATGTTCTTTCGTGCCGCTCACTCCTACACTTTCCGGTCAACCAAATAAATACTGTATTTGTTGTATGAAAAAAAAATACAGTATTTATTTGGTTGGCTGGAAAGTGTAGCACAAATGAGATAGAGATAGGGTAGACGTCTTTTGTTTCATAATTCTAGTTGTAGAGAGCTTCATTAAAATGTTCCAAGTTTGAAGTTGATATCTCAACTTATTCAAAAGTTAAGAGGGGGTGACTTTTGGATCGCACTGTATGTACGGGTATGTAATAAAACGTGTTATTTGTAATGTTTGTTATTATTTACTATCGTATAAATTAAACGAAAAAAATAACAATTGTATTTTATGTTCCACGACAAAACTGACACTATTTATAAACACTGGTGAAGTTAGTTCACATTTTTGCTTTATCAGATGGCGATCTCCACGAAAATAAAATAAAAAATACCTCTTATTTAATATTAACAATTTTAAAACATATAAATATATTGAATTCATTTAACATAAATAATAAATATTTGTCTAAAAAGTTATGTATTTACTTCGTTAAATTACCGGCGGTGGCAGCACTTATCAGTGATCTGTCAGAAATTACAGTTAAATTGGTTGTTTTAATATATTTTAGAAATCCGAAAATACTGCAATGTAAATGTGTATCTTATGTTGTTTTAAAAAAATTAGTACTTAAAACTATTTTTTCCATAACATTTTAATACATTTAAGTTTTTGACATAACTGAAGTGAAGTGAAGTTAACAAGACCAAGGGATGAAAATGTGGTGTTTCAAACTTTATAGGTAGTAAAAGTTAACAATAATGGATTTTCAACTGTTACTTATGTATTTAATTAGCTAATTTCTAACTGATTTAGAATAAAATGGTTTACTTACTTCTATAATCAAATGCTATCACATGAAATTGTTTTCTTAATACTCTATATAACTCGACTCTGTGTGGAGTTAACCGGTTTCCACCATTTCCATGGTTGTACAAAATAGCGCTTCTGCCGTCGCCCAGGACAGACTCAAAATCGGTCTTATTATCTACGTACTTGACACCCTCGTGCAAAATCATCCATACTCCCAGCTTAACATCTTCGTCGGTAGTGACATACACGTTTTTTGCATCCGGTAAACCGTATTTTGAAGGATGCTCAAAATCTCCATTTGGTGGGATATGAACTAAAAAAAATAGTAGGTAAGTATATACAACGTGATTCTCCTAAGATAAATCATTCGATTTTTTGCGTTATTACTAAAGTTATCAACAAATTTTATACCAGTGAATATAGGCCTTAGGCCCTGGTAGTATCAGGGATATCCGATATTTACCAAACGTGGCATCTATTTTTAGGTAATATTCAAGATTTTTCTAGTTAGTTTTAAAGGAAATTCCGAGGAAATCTTAAGGGATTACCTTAAAGAAAATTAGGTGTAGATTTTTTTTTGCGGCTTACCCATCAAAACCAGTGCTCTAATTATTTTTTTTTCAAAAAACGAAAGTACAGTAGGTTAGGCTAAATGTGACAGCCAGGGTATTGTGACATGTCCTGTTATAATTCTTCTAAACTAGTTTAGATCCAATTCAACCCTGGCATTAGGTTTTTGACAGTATTAAATATTGCGCGTAAAATTTCGATTGGATTTAAACTTGTTTAGAAGAATTATAACAGGACATGTCACAATTACCCTGGGTGTTACATTTAGCCCAACCTACTATATTGTTTTTTTTTTTTAAATAAATTTTTACTTCCTTTAACCCCCTTACCCCATTTAGATTTATACCAAAAACAATCCCAGCCAGAAACGTTGGATAAGGATTCTATGGTCTAAATTTAAAGTATAGCTCAAACCGTTCCGTGACATACAAACTGACGGAAATTATCATCGTCGAGAAGCATAAAAATTCAATATATTTATTGTAATGTTATTGCAATACTTTTCTTAGGGAAAGTATTAGACCAGTTCTAGTTAAGAAAACACGTGTAGAAAAAGCATAAGTATTTATTTATTTATTTATACTCGTTAGGGACCTTGTAGTAGTTATAACTAATAAGTTTAATAGGATTTAATGCACCATACAAATAAATTTTATGCCATTGGCATATGCTTTTTATGCACGCAAAATTAAACTATTAAATATTTTTTAAAATGACGAAAATGTGTACAATAGGGTGGTTCATAAAAAAAATATTTTGGGACGCCCAACAAATTTTTTCCAAATTATCTAAAACTAATGTGTATCAAATTTTACGTCGATAGATTAACGTTAACACGTGCCGAATCAAGCCCTAAAAATACAAAGAACAAAATATATATTTTTTAAATATTTTTCAAAAAAAAAATAAATTATTTTTTTTTTTTTAATTAAAAAAATCAAACATTTTTATTTTTTTATACATTTTTTATTCTTAATATTTTTTCTTTGCATGTTATCGATATGATGTACCGTCTGGCTTTTACAGCCTAAAAATACGTTTTGTGCCTCCTTTTTTAGGACTCGATGTGGCACAGGTTAACATTGATCAATAGCGTGCAATTTGCTACAGATTCTTTTTAGACAATTTAAAACAAAGGACCACGTACATTTCTTATGGAAAATGTCCCCCGGTTAAATTTGCTGAATTTTAAGTAAGTTGGAGATCTCAACTGACTGATTAAAAGTCTCCATGAGCACAAAGCTCTAAGTCTTATAGTTTTCGTGCTAGAGCTTAACCAAAATGGCATTTTGTAGATACATCTTTTGATATAACTCCCGAACGAAACAAGATTTTTAGATGAAACTTGAGTGGAGCTCTCTACAACTAGAATTATGAAACAAAAGACATCTACCCTATCTCTATCTCATTTGTGCTACACTTTCCAGCCAACCAAATAAATACTGTATTTGTTTTTCATACAACAAATACAGTATTTATTTGGTTGGCCGGAAAGTGTAGCACTGAGCGGCACGAACGAACATAGCTAATGTGAATCTGTAGAATAAGATAATTCTACTAAAGTTTAGATGGCGCCATGAATTTCTTTAATAAAAATAATATTAGTTACAGTTTTCGCCCGGCCAAGTAAATATTTTATTTGTTCAACAAAGAACAAATACAGAATTTGTTTGGTTGGGTGGAAGTGGGAGTGTATGTATGTCTTCTATCCTTTTTGGGTAGAACTTTTGTCCCTGTCTAATCTAACGGGAGAAATCGCCATTGAGTTACTTAGAATAATAACACCTTTATTTTGAAAGTCCAACAAAAAAAATATTTTTTTATTTTACCATTTTTACTTAATTGTGGAGACACCACTGACATTTTTAACTGTTTAATATATTGAGCGATATTGGGGACTTATACTTTACATAATTTAACCAATGGCGTCCTTACTTTATATTTTATTTAAAAAGTTACCCTTTTTGTATACGGCACTGTTTAAACTGTAATGACTTTTTTAAGAATTTTTTAGAAATAATAGGTAATCTAAATCTGTGAAAACGTATATGTAATTTAATTTATTTTTTTTTTTAATTTACACAAAAAAAGTTATAAGCCTAAATAGATAAAAAAATGGATAAATCAATTTATTTTTTTTTAGAATTGGTTAAATTGACTAAAATTAAATTATGTTTTATATATTACCCCACTGATTTTGTAGTTTTTGTGCTAGAACTCAACAAAAATGGCTCACAACGGATCTACTTTTTGATATGACTCCCGAACGAAACAAAATGTTTGGATGAAATTTGAACTAAGTTACTAAAAATAATAACAAGTTCATTTTATGGTATCCGAAAAAAGGGCGGTATTTTACTTATTTTTTTAATTTTTACTTAAAGCCTATTCAGAAGCTTGCTTAAGAATATAAAACATAAGAATGCGGTGCCGTGATTGGCTTACAAGATACATGGCGGCACATCAAGCCAATCACGACCTCGCATTGTTATGTATTACGTTCTTATGCGAGCCTGTGGATATGCCTTTAATTTATGAGACGCCACTGACTTTCCTAAGAGTTAAATATTTTGAACGATGTTGGGTAAAGGTCGATTCAGGCATAATTATCACTAACTTCACTAAACTAAATTAAGAAATTAAGAAACATAACCTCAAATTCTATAATAAATTTTGCGTGGTATGCAACAATAAGGTAACTGCCAAATAGTTAATAAGCATGTGTAAATACGACTGAATAAGTGAACAAAAAACAAATATCTATTGCGTAGGACGATTATTACTATACATGGTGTTTACTAAGTACGGTACTTCAGGATGTAATTCCTTACCCAAAAATAAGAAATATGTTCTTATAAACATATGTCCTAAAACGATTCGTAAGGGAGCTACGCCCCTTCAAAAGGGGTTCCAAAAATTTGATTTTTAGTTAATAACTCAGGAACCCTTTGTGTTATAACAAATAGGTGTTGCATGTGATTTATCTCTAATAAGGCCTATTAGCCAATGTCATCTGCATGTATTTACTTTAACCAGGGACGTCCGTAATGGGGGGGGGGCTCATCACTTTTTTGCCCCAAACTGTTTTCTGTGTAAATTTTTTGTGAATTTTTTATAAGAATAAGATTCCTCAGGTAAAGACACATTAAAAAGGTACTCTTGTTGGATAAACAGTTTTCGAGGAAAATTCATTTGAACGTGAAACTTTTCGACGACGAAAAATTAAATACTAAAATGTTAAAAACCAAAATTTTAATGACGCGAGGTGGTTCTACATCAAAAACTAAGAAAAAAAGTTTCCATACATGTAGGTCCAAAAATTACTTTTAAAACTACCATGGCCCTTTAAAAATGGAGTATTTTTAGGAGACCATAACTCCCTTAGGATAGGTTTATGGAAGTACCTGTGTATGAAGTTCTTTCTTAGTTTTGAATTTATATTCACCCTGCGTTATTTTGCTTTTCAACATTTTAGTATTTAATTTTTTCGTCCTCGAAACGTGAAGTTTCACGTTCAAATTAATTTTTCTCGAAAACGGTTTATCCTACGGTATTACAACAAAAGTACCTTTTTAATGTGTCTTTACCTAAGGAATCCTATTGTGATAATAAATTCACAAAAAAAGTTACACAGAAAAAAGTTTGGGACAAAAAAGTAATAAGGCCCCCCATTACGGACGTCCCTGGTTAAAGTAAATACATGCAAATACCATTGGCTGACCCTGACCCTGTGACAGGGGGGAAGGGGGTCTAGGTAAACGTTACGTTACGGAATTTAATAAATTTAATGTTTATTTCTAAGCTTGGCAGATGTATTTTTATGGGTGTTGGTAAATGTGACAGTTTGTTACACAGGAGGGAGGGGGGTCAATTTTTTTTGAAAAATTGCGTTACGTGATATATGGACAGCCCCTTATAGGAACTTTTTTTCTTAATTTTCGGTAAGGAATTACACCCTGAAGTTACACCCCGTACTTAGTAAAGACCCAGTATTTGCAGTTGTTGGGTCTAAAAATCGTGTTTTAAAACCAACTTATCTCCAAAAGTACCTTTTATTTTCTTATGTAACTACTGTGTTTTTCCTTAAACTGAAAATGTACGAATTTTTAAACTACAGAGGTGTCGCCATCTTCATTTTTATTTTGATACTTGCATAAGATTGTTTATAAAATTTTGCACAAAAGTTTGTGTATTTCAAAAATTCTTCTTTTACTATGGTCTGTTTTAAGATTCTATCTTTATTTTATGCTATATTTTATCTTTTACCTTAACTGTTGCAAACCACGGAAAATTTATTATAGAATTTGAGGTTATATTTCTTAATTTTCGTAATTTCTTTAATTCAGTTTAGTGATAATTATGCCTGAATCGACCTTTATACTTTAGATGTGGCAAAGGGCGTCCTTACTTTAAATTTTATTTAAAAAGTTACCCTTATTGTCCACCGCACTGTTTAAACTGTAATTACTTTTTTAAGAATTTTTTAGAAATAATAGGTAATCTAAATCTGCGAAAACAAATGACTATTCAATTATTTTTTTTTTATTTACACAAAAAAGTTATAAGCCTAAATTGATAAAAAAAATGGATAAATCAGTTTATTTTTTTTAGAATCGGTTAAATTGCCTTAAATTAAATTATGTAAAGTATATGTACCCAATATCGCTTAATATATTAAACAGTTAAAAAAGTCAGTGGTGTCTCAACAGTTAAGTAAAAAAGGTAAAATAAAAAATTATATTTTTTTTTGTCGGACTCCACTGACTTTCAAAATAAAGGTGTGATTATTCTAAGTAACTCAGTTCAAGTTCCATCTAAAAACTTGTTTCGTTCGGAAGTTATATCAAAAGATGTATACTCGGCGCATTATCTATCTAAGTAACAAATTGGATCAAGGAAGCTATGATTAGTGGTTTAAAAATGACTTTTAGTAATATTTTTGTAGCCCATTGTGCTTTTAACATTTAGGTTAAATTGACTGTCATTTTACGTCTTACCTACAAATAATAACAAAATCTGTTTAAAAAGTAAAACTTTCTTCAAAATTATAATAAAAGTACGCTTTTATTCATAAAGTGCTATTATAAACTTAAATTTAACATTACCTGAATAAAATTACGGACCAGTATTATTTTAACCAAAAAATTCTCTGTTATAGTGTTTACTTCAAAAATTTATAGAGCACTGCATTATATTCATTTAAACAAAATGTTTATAGATTGATGCTTTAGTTTTCTTTTTATGCACTTTTCTTGTTATTTCTTCTTGCTAAAGCAAATTATTTGGATTTTTTTATAAATGTCAAAATAATGTCTTGATTGACAATAAATTTTAAACAAGATGAAAACCTTACATAAGGAACTAAATATATTCTGCCAACCAAATAACAAAAAACAAATGACGATCAACTCAGATAGATAATGCGCGGAGTTTATCTACAAAATTCCATTTTTGTTAAGCTCTAACACGAAAACTATAAGACTTTTTTAAATGTACGTGGTCCTTTAGGGGACGTCTCTAAAAAACAATTTTTAAGTACCAACATAGTTTAATATTAACATAAAGGTTCACGAAGAAAGATAAAGCCAAGTAAAAAGGTAGAAAAGGGCTGACAATCTGTTTGCACTTGCAACGTCATTTATGCAGAAAAAAGAATATTCTAAAAATATTCTTCTAAAAATAATCTTTCCCTTAGAACGTTCTTAGAATATTTTTAGAACATATTTTACCTAAATACTTACAAAAGTTTATCTAAATACTTACAAAAGTTTAAAAAAACGACAGCTTTGTGCAGTGCGTAGCTGAACTTGAAGATGAGTGGAAATATCACAAATATAAATAAAAAAATAAGCAATAATAACTTGAATGTGGCAAAGGTAACTCTGAAACAGTAAAAATACATTAAAATGCTGTATGTTAATAATAATAATTATTATTATAATTAATATTGCTGATAATTTGAGGCATTAGAAGTTTAAACGACAAATAAAATCGAGTTCATTGCATGGAAGATGAAATGGTGCATTAAAAGGACTTAAAAAAAACGATTCCTTTTGTCGGGTTAGTGTTAGTGTTTTATACCATAGATTTTCGCCAGAGTTGTTGGTTATATTATTTATAAAGAAAATAACCAACTATGAATAACGGAAATTTACATTTTGTTTTTAACATTAACAAGATTAATGCCGAACATTTACAAATTTAATGTAATTTTTAGGTATGTATCACGTAATTTTATACTTTTTTGTAAATATCCGGTATATATACCATAATATGAACAATGCGTATATATACACATATATGTGAACTATTCCGTTTTGTGAACACAGAATATAATCTATTGAATTCTCTGTAATGTGAACATCAAAACCTCTCGTTAACGTGAGTTCACATTACAGAGAGGTCAATAGAAAAACCGAATAGTTGTAAAATGTAAAATTTTGTTATATCTAGAATGTAAAAAAAAATTCATAAATCAATTTCTTTCCAGTGTAGTACCTACACTAACTACAATAACTTTTTTTATTTTAATAAAGGGGCGGGGTAATATTAAAAAAATCATTCTGAATTCATGCTCCATATAAGAAGCCATAAAGATATGCAATAGTCAAAATTAAAAAATGGACCTTTTTAGTGCCCCACCTATAAATAAATGTTCATTTAGGTCAAAAACCAACCCTCAATTTTTTTTCAGATTTAAAAAAATATATTTAGAGGTTTTTTGAGAGAGAAAACATGTATTTTTATTATTATTTAAATATAAACGTTGAAATCAGGGGATTTTGGGAAGCGAAATTATTTTTAAATAATAAGGGAATATACCCTTATACATAAAAAATGGTTTTTTTAGGGTAAAAATTGGCGTATGAAGCTAATTTATGCCACAAAAAAGGTTACTTAGTAATTTTTCTCATGGGTCAATTTTTTTTAGAAATTCATTGATAAGTACCAATTACCGCCCCATATTTATTTTTTTTTTTGAGAAAAAGAACAGGATGTCCAAAAAAAAGACAAATCTCATAAAATGTAAAAAAATCACTTTATTTCGATAAAAGATGATATTTGGCAAAAAAGTATAATAATATGTACAAATTGCTTTGAAATGTGTTTATTTATATCTATAACTGGGTGTTGCGGATTTTTTTTTTAGATTTTAAAAAATAAATTAAAGGTTTACACCCTACACCTTTTTTTGAAAAATAATCTTGTTTATTGTGTTTCATTACATAGTATACGTATTACAAGGCAGTTTAAACGTTTTGTATTTATTTGCTACAAAATTGATATATTGAATTATTTTTTGGACACCCTGTACATTTTTTCAAAATTTCATAATTCCTGAACTCGCACACATTGAAGAATAACCGTGAAAAAAAGAACTCTTTGGAAAAATTTCTAAGTACATTTTTTATTAACTACCTTTGTCAATTTTTAGCATTTTCGCCCCATAAAAAAGCCGTTTTATTTTGTAGAGGGGCATAAAAATTGTGAATATTCCTTATATCCAGAAACACTTTTTTGTTTCATAAAAGTCTAGTATCAATGTTTTTAAATCCTTAAAAAAATAAAAACCCTTCACATGATTTTCTATTCAAAAAAGCGCCGGGCGCGACCTCTAAATATTTTTTTAAAAATATAAAAAAAAAATCAGGGTTGTTTTTTACCCACAGGAATAATTTTCAGGGGTCGGACCCAAACAATTCCGTAGGTGCTGGGCACCCTAATATGCAATGCTTACCATTACACTCTTTTCTTTTATTTTTAATATTTTTTGAGAAAGTTGCGCTCATGTAGCTTTTTTATTTCATATTAGATTAATATTAGAATTGGTAGGATTAATTCTTAGAATAATGGTAATTTTTCGTAAAAAAATTAACTCAATCTGACTTTTCCCTTGGCTTTTTTTTTAATTTTTAATAAGTTTAACCCCCATAACTTTTTTTTTTGAGGACATTATTTTTAAAAACAATAGGGCTTTTCCTCTCATAGAACTTAATTATTTCCTAAACATTTTAAGTCGTACTTTTTTGCGATTTCGTGAAGAGTATTATGAGTTTCAATAATTATAAAATGAGTTATAATTATTATAATCACAGGTCGAATCGAAGTAGCCATTACCGGGGGCATGCAAAAATTAGAATTTTGAAAAACCCTTTTTTCAAGTAAATAGACACCTTAAACTATTGTTCACCAAGCGGAATGTCATGCCGACGCTGTTAATACTCAGTGAGTCACTTAGTCATGGTCATGTCTCATGGAGAAGGACATATTTTTTTTTGAAAATTGCTTCTCTTTTCAAAAAACGAATAGTTAATACAAAAATATTGTGTTTTTTTATTAATTATTCGTTTTTTGAAAAGGGAAACAATTTTCAAAAAAAAAAAATTAAGTGTTTCTCCATGACTCATGGACCATGACCAAGTGACTCATCGAGTATTAACAGCGTCGACATGACATTCCGCTGGGTGAACAATAGTTTAAAGTGTCTATTTACTTAAAAAAAGAGAAATTTTAAAATTATAATTTTTGCATGCCCCCGGTAATGGCTACTTCGATCCGACCCGTGATTATAATACAATAATGGTTATAACACAGGTCAACAGCTGTAAAGGTGCCTAGGTTCTGTCAACGGATTCTAACCCTACCTAATGCCTAGCCTAATAACTAAAAGTTTTTTACTACACTCTTTTAGAAATAATTATTATTAATCACACTAGGCAACACGGTTTCTTGCCCTGATTGGAGTCATATAGTCATTTTGGAGTGCTACGCCCATGTTAATGGTATAGGAAAATAGCGTTACGGGGGGGGGGGCTCAAAATGATCAGAATTTTCGTTACGTAATACTTGAACGCTCCCTAATCTACAAAATAAGTCCTATAAATTTTTTATACAAATTTGATAGCTTTGCCACAAATAATCAATTAATTAAACTCTGCACTTTTATTTTAAGCTTTTTATTTTTTTTGTGACAGTAGGTTCCTGGCATGTAGATTTTTGAATTCTCCGTATTTTTTTTTAATATACCCTAAAATTTTTAAAATCCTACTATTTTTTTTAAAGATTTTGAAAAAAAAAACGTAATATTTTCCTGGACTTTCTCAAAAATTTTAGGTGCTGGAATTTTTTTAAAGTTAGATTCGGATTTCACGCCCTCAAATTAGTAAGAAAAATTAACTTTCCGATCGGCACAAAAAAAAGTTATGATTTGCCTAGTGTTATTATTATAATTATAATAATTATTAATCCCAAACTTGTTATAATAGACAAACTGATTAAAATTTTGACAAATTACACAATATTTTTGAAATTAACGGATCCAATATGGCGTCGAAATTTTAAAAATGTTATTACTTTTTGCCGAAAATTAGTGATTAAGTATCTTTAAGGTCGCTGAAATCATTTAGAAAATTCCATATAGCCTTGTTCATTTCGATCCCATATTGGATCAGTCATTTTGATTTTAAATTTAAGATCGGATTCGGTATCAGCGACCTCAAAAATACTTTTAAATTAAAATCACTAATTTTGACGCCTTAGGGAACGTTTAAGTATTACGTAACGCTCCTAGGGGAGTGGGGGACCAAAATGATCAAAATTTGCGTAATACTTGAACGTTCCCTTATTGGATCCGCCATTTTTTTTTGTTTTTTACCAAAAATCGACCTACGACTTTGTTATTGTGTAAAAAATTGCGTCTTATAGTACTCAATATGTGGTTAAAATTTCAGAACGGTTCATTCAATAGTTTTTACAAAATTGCAATTGTTTAACCCAGAGATGTTTTCCTACAAGATGGTTACTTTGATTGTTGATAAAAAACTCAACTTTTTTACTGGTATGCAAAAATATGCAAAAATAGACATTTTCTGACCTTTAATTGTTAATATCTTAAAAACCACACCAAATCCACCGCAGCAAATACATAGGTTTTGCTTCTATACTCCTGTATTAACTGAAAAACTTGACAGACCTCTGGTTGAGTCAGTGTCATGGCAAAAGTTTCATGTCCCTGGACTAATTAATTTGTCTCTTTAAACTAGTTTGGGATCAATTATCTCGAAAACGGTGTGTTATAGAAGACTTTTAGTTATCAGGATAGTAACTAAACATTAGATAGATTCAGAATCCGTTGACAGAACCCAGGCACCTTAAAATGTGTTTTATTTTGTAGAACTGTAATTTATAACACAATAAGGTTAACATTTTTATGCATTTAGTGTGTCTAAATGTTACCAATTATAATTTAATTGTAAATCTATTTAATAGTTCTTCAACCTTGTTTTATCATATTTAGCATTGTAATGACTAGGAAAATATTAACATTTTCTCAATAAATCATTAGAACAGTCAATATTTTAAATTTATTTTAGTTGTCTACAAACATTTTTTACTTTCCCCAAGGAAAGTATTGCGTTAGTAAAAAAAAAATCGAAAAAATTTTCTTGCTTTTTTTACGTTTCTGGACGTTTTATATCCAAAAATACGATTTCCGTCAAAAAAAAAGTTCTGTCTGTCGGTCTGTGTGTCCGGGAAATTTGTGACCACGATAACTCAAGAACGCTTCGGGCTATAGATTTCAAATTTGGACCACAGGTTGATTATCCAAAGTTCTAGGCTGGGATTGTTTTTCGTAAAATTCGAAGGGGGTAAAATGGGGTAATTTTTTTTTTAAACATATTTTTTTCAATTTATTTTTGTATTACGAAAAAAGAAACTTTTTTTTTTGAAAAACGAAAAAAAATTATTTTTTTTTTAATTTTTTTGTTGTTTTTGATTTTAATGAACCTAACCGTATAGGGGAAAGTATTATTATTATTAAAGTATATTATTTTGTTGCCAGCAGTATTTTTCTAGAAATTATTATTTTAAATGGTGAGAGGCGTACCCATAATTTTTCTTGGGGGACTGAAGCATAATGCCTTTTTTATTGCGGTTCTAAAAGGGCCAATGTCAAAATTTTTGACACTAAGTCAAACATTGGCTGTTTTAGCAGTTTAACAGAAATGTTTATTGAAAACACAAGTGGCCATAAATAGGCAAATGAAATTAAGAAATAAGGGTAAAAAACAATTCACTACACTTTTCTACATTAGAAAAACTCATTAATTGTATCTGCAATAAATTTGGGAATATGCGCCAATGCAATAATCATGTCGATGCAGAACGGCTGCTCAAAAACTATTTTGACATGCTTACACAAAAAACATTTGAATTTCTAAACAAACTAATATATTATACATATACCAAAATACATGTTTTACGTAAAATTCTAGCGATAATTTTGAGGCCCTTTTTTCTACGTGTCTGCGGCACATAAAATTTGAGAATAGTTTCGTTGTAATGTAATACTAGTAATACTACTAAATATTAGAGTGCCCATTTTGGCCCGTTGGAAGATATAAGCATTTCTTTAGCGATATTTTTTGAAGTTTTTGCATTTCTTTTTTAAATTTATATCAATATATTTCAGCCGGCTGTTTAAGCTTGGGTACATTTCTTATAGTATATTAAAGTACAAGTTTCATAACATACGTTTTTAGCGCACGAGTACAAGTAAAGTACTAGTGCGCTAAAAACGTGTTATGAAACGAGTTATTTATACTATTTTTTGCTCTAAAATAAAAAAAAATACATTTAAATTGATGACTGATTTAGGGATTTTTGTTTAGTGTTGGCATTACAGTTTTCGCCATATTTAAAATTCTAAGTACAATTTATATTTTGATATATTTTATAGTCATGCCTTCTCTTTTACACTTCAAGTAATCAAGCCACAATTTTAACACGGCAAAACATAACCTAAACACAAAATTTTGTAGAAAATTAATCTTTAAACGACATTGAAATTTTTTTTTTCGCAAAGTAGAAAAAAAACTATTGAGCCGGGGAAGCTACAATTTGGTATGCAGGTAGTTCTTACCCTAAATAAGTGAACTATAATTATTTAGACCCATGCCCCCCACCCCCCGAGGTGTGTAAAAATATATATTGTAAATAAGTCAAAAAATACTCCTCAAGCTTAAGGACCAAAAGGATGAACCCTTGCAAGGGTTCATCCTTTTGGTCCTAAAACTACAATATTAAAACTCAAAATTGTGACTAATGTGACAAATTTCAAACAATGCAGGATAAATATACATCAAAAACTTAAAAAAAAACTATATACAGATACTTCCAAAAATCAATCCTAATGAAGCTATGGTCTCCTAAAAATGCACCATTTTTAAAGGTCGTAGTAGCTGTAAAAACGATTTTTCGACATACATGTATAAAAACTTTTTTTTCTTAGTTTTCGATATAATTTTTCGTCCACGAAACGTGATATTTCACCTTAATTTTTTTTTCTCGAAAACGGTTAGTCCTACAGTGTAACAACAAGAGTACCTTTTTTTATGTATTTTGACCTAAGGAATCATAAAAGTTATGAAATTCCTAAGTTCAAGGTCCATTTTATTAATCGTTTTTATCAAGATTTTGGCTTTTGTACCCTTTACCTCCTGAGAAATCATGTACCAAAAATAAAATCACAAAAAAAATACACAGACAAAACTTTGAGACAAAAAACTGATAAGGCCCCCCCGTTTCGCACGCCCCTGGTTAAATTAAGTAAATTAAAATAATATGCGAAGATGGGCTTTATTAAGATTAGCTCAAGTGCAAAACCTCATTCCTATATCTTAAAGAGTTCCTGAATTATTAAATAAAAAGCGAATTTTTTAGCTCCTTTCCGACGCATTTTTAGTCATATGTTTATAGGAATATTTTGCCATATGGAAACGTTCAAGTATTGTGGAACGCAAATTTTGATAATTTTGGACCCCTACTGTAACGCTATTTTCCTATACCATTAGCATGGGCGTAACCCTCCACTTTTGTAGACCTGTGTGATTTTTCAATTTTCAATTTTTTTCAAAAAGTCCAATCACAGTTCTTTCTATCTATTACGACGAGGGAAAGTAAATATTTTGTTTTATCGAGTACGCATGCGTATACGATAACTTATCGTCGATAAGCAGTAGGCGAATTTCCAGTACTCGCATAGGCGCCGCGTCGAATCTAGCATTGAGGCGAGGTTTTAAATATTTACATTTTATTTATTTTTATCTTGATGTTTTTTTAATGATTCCATTTAAACAAGTAAGGTGGGAAAAAAAGTTATTGACAAATAAAAATTAAAAACTTTCGTATTCTTAAAAGATAAAAATCGAATGTCGTTTTTTTCTTTGAAAAACACCGATATATACAGGGTTATTCACGGAAGTGGCCTATTAAACGTTTATGGAGAACCAATAACTTTGAAAGTCTGCTAATTTGCACTTTGGGGTTTTTGAATATGGGCAATCGATTAAAAATGTTTTCATGCTTGTGCCACTTCCGGTTGTACCGGAAGTGGCAGTCAACTTTAATTTTTTAAATGGAATACCCCATATATTTTTTAATTTTTAAAATTTGCATAAAATTTGCTTTATTTTAATGTATAACACGTTATGTCTATCTCCAGTAGTTTTTGAGTTATTCAAGTTTTTAGCGAAAAATAAGCAAATTCAAGCACCCCTAAAAACAATAATTTCTCCTTGATTTTTTAAATTGAAGAAAAGTTGTTTTGTATTTTGCTCAATGATGGTTAAGCGAATCATTCTAAGCTAAAATGGAATCCAAAATTTATACAGGGTGTCTGAAAAAGCAGGTCAAACTTAACAAAATTAAAATAGCCATAACTCTTTTTTTTTAAATGACACCCTACATTTTTTTTTATTTGTTTAAATAGAGAATTCAATTTTCTTTAAAATAAGTATAGGATACCCTATACCTAACTTTAACCGTTTTCGAGCTATTTGCAAATTAATGTGAAAAAGAAGTATTTTGCAGTATTTCTGCAATTACGTAAATTTTTAAAATTGTATTGTGTTTTTATTTCTTTTAACCTAAATGTTATCGTTCTTATCGTGATAAATTAGTGTAAAATAATGGCAGAGGCTTATTCTTACCCTGTTATTTTGGATTTATTTTCTATTTTTGGTGAAAATGATAAAATAATTAGTAGAACCTGCAGAAACTTTAATACAAAATATCCTGATTCACCAAGAATATCATGTAAAAAATTTAGAAGAATACACAAAAATTTTTCGCAATTTGGAAAAGAAAATGCAGTGAAATCTCTTACGAAACCAATTACAAACAACGAAGATAACGAAGTCAATGTTTTGGGTTACTTTTATGCATATCCACATGCCTCAATTCCTGCAGCTAGTTACGACTTGGGAATTTCCTATTCAAGCATCCAAAGAATTTTAAAAAACCACAAGATGCACGATTACAAAAAGCAAAAAATACAGGCCTTAAAACCTAATGATTTTCAAAATAGAGTGGACTTTTGTGAAAATCTTTTGATAAATATTCAAGAAAAACAAAACTTTTTAAAAAGAATAATTTGGACGGACGAGGCTAAATTTTCTCAACAGGGTATTTTTAACAGAAGAAATGTACACTACTGGGCGCATGAAAATCCAGTTTTAAGGTAAATATAATGATCTTTGAGGTAAATAAATAAAAATCGATTAATTTTTCTGGCCTATTTTATAAAATATAACAAATTTTAACAGAAATACGGCTTTTTCACAATAATTTGCAAATAGCTCAAAAACGGTTAAAGTTAGGTATAGGGTATCCTATACTTATTTTAAAGCAAATTTAATTCTCTATTTAACCAAATAAAAAAAAATGTAGGGTGCCATTTAAAAAAAATGAGTTATGGCTATATTAAATTTGTTAGATTTGACCTGCTTTTTCAGACACCCTGTATAATTTTTGGGTTCCATTTTAGCATAGGATAATTCGTTTAAGCATCATTGAGCAAAACACAAAACATCTTTTTTCCAATTGAAAAAATCAAGGAGAAATTATTGTTTTTAGGGGTGCTTGAATTTACTTATTTTTCGCTAAAAACTTGAATAACTCAAAAACTACTGAAGATAGACATGAAGTATTATACATCAAAATAAAGCAAATTTAATGCAAATTTAAAAAATTAAAAAATATATGAGGTGTTCCATTTAAAAACTCAAAGTTAAGTGCCACTTCCGGTACAACCGGAAGTGGCACAAGCATGAAAATATTTTTAATCGATAGGCCATATTCAAAAACCCCAAAGTGCAAATTAGCAGACTTTTAAAGTTATTGGTTCTCCATAAACGTTTAATAGGCCACTTCCGTGAATAACCCTGTATACGTATGTATAGTTAATATGTATAGTTAATATTGTTTTGGGTAACAAATTAGTAGTCAAATGTTTCGATTTATAAAAATTTCACTCATAATTCGGCAAAATTATTCCGTAAGCCTATGTTTCTGTGTTTATTTTCAACGTTGATGAGTCATAACTGAGTTTACGCCGAATACTGACGATAAGTTATGTTATTTAGATGGTCCAAATAAAAGTTGTTATCTTATTATATTATTCAAAAGTTAAGGGGTGCTTGGTATAAAATATTTTTGTCAATAAACTGATTTTTATATGTGCTTACTAAAAAAAATATATTCTGTAAATAAAATACTGGGAAAAAACTTTTTATTTATTTTTCCTGGTTTGTTATCGTACCACAATTTAAAATTTCATTGATAAAATTAAATGGAATGTTTTTTAAATAAACAACTAGCCTAAGAAAAATTGTGAATAGTATTTTCTGGTAAACTTAAAAACCTATATTTTTCTCAAAATATTATATGCCCTATGCCGGCCAAGCCCTGTTTTGGTGTCCAAAAAGGAAAAACGAATTTCATAAATAGAACATAAAATCATCTAAAAAACAATAACAAGACTATTCTGCGTTATAAAAATGCATTGGTTTTGTTTTTAGCTAATTAGGGTCTAAACGCCAGTTGATTTTCTATACCGATGTAAAATATAATTTTAAAGTATACAGGGTATTCAGGAAGTAGCCTATTATGAGTTTATGGAGAACCATAATAGTTATTTATGTATAGTAAACCATTTAAGATTTAATTCACCAAAAAAATATTTTTGACCACTTTTTTTCCGTTTGGCAACATAGTGCGGTGGCGGATTTTCCTAGACTGATGGACAAAATAGGGGGAAACAAAATTAACGCAATCGAAAAAACGAATAGTAGATCGTTTATATAACACTTCAGTGCATGTAAAAATCTTATTCCTAGTCTCCATAAAGGCATAATTAATTTTGGCCACTACCTTTAACTTTGACTTTTTTTAAGGAAAACTTGATTTCATCGGCTACCAAAAAATACCTTACTTTTAAGCTGAAAATTTAACCTTTTCCTGAAAATAATTACTAAATGCCATACATCATGTTCATTCTAGATGTATTAAGCTATATTTTCGTGATTAATATATGTGTAACAGTTTTTATTCTAGGGCAATTTAAATCCAGCTATGCAAATACGATTTTTTTAAAGTTTTTTTTTACGAACAGAGATTTGGTATACACTGTTAGAAAGCCTGAACTTTTAGCTAGCTCCTGGCGCTAAAATTCGTACCCCGTTTTCCCCCCATTTTGAAAAAAATTAAAAAAAACTGTAATGATGCATTTTTTGAAAAAATATTTTTTTAACAAAAATTATTAAAAAAGTGACCCAAATCCCAACCATAACTTCAAAATTGCTCAAAAACGATTTAATCACGAACGATGTGATTAAATTCTATAAACTGGCATGGGTTTTTATACGTTTTCGACCACTAGTTTTTTGATTTTAATTTAATCCCTTGATGCACCACTTTTTTCGGAAAAGTGGTTAATTATTCATCAAATCGGCAAAATATAAGTCGCCCGAGTTAACTCGGGTTTGCGGAAAAGAGCCAACCTACTGTCAATAAGTTAACTCGGGTGAGTGCGTTAAGGGGTTAATAAGATAATATTATTTTATAATTTTCAATTTTAGTCTTGCAGATGTTTTGGTGAAAAAATGTGTTTTAAAACAAATAAATAATTAGTGTATTAACACAAAAGTGTGTAAGTAATGCATTTATTATACTATTCACAGCGTAGAGACAGAATAGTATAATACGGTAGTTTCGAATTTCCCAAAATCGCCTAAAAACGTCATAGAAAAATTTTTTTGGATATGTTCGCGCCATTTTCTAAAAAAAAAAAAAATAATATTATTTTCGTAATCAGCTCAAAAACCCCATATTCATAATTTTAAACAAAAATTTTCAAACTTTTGACATTTATATCCGCCACATTGGATCTGCCATTTTCTTTAAAATTAAAAAAAATATTAATATTTTCGTAATCAGCGACCTCAAAAATCCCATATTCATAATTTTAGACAACATTTTTCAAACTTTTAACATTTATGTCCGCCATATTGGATCCGCAATTCTCTTAAAAAAATAATATATTTTTTTATGTCCGCCATATTGGAATTTTCTTTAAAAAAAAATGCTTTGACCAAGGATGAAGTTAATCTTAGAAATCCGGAAACAAAATTTTTGAAAAATTTATTTTAAGTATTTTTTGAAAACTTTATTTGCTGAATTTTTTTAGGGATAATACAATACAGAAAGAACAGCTTCCTGTGGTATATATTCTGCATTGTGTAGTGTACATATTTTCGGGAGAGCTGAATCTCGCCTTTTCTTTTTACTATTTATATGTATTATTTCTAAATTATTTTGTAATGAACAATGAATAAAGACCATTATTATTATTACCATTAATTGTGAATAGTATATAATGGAATGCGTAGCATTACATATCTTTAAATAAAATCATTCAAAATAATTTTTCAAACGAGGGAACATGGAAATAAAATATATTTCTCACTCAAAAATTAAAATTAATTTTAAAGTAGCAATATCTTAGTTTACTCACGAGTACCAAAAATATTTCTTATTTTTCGAGCTAACAAAATTCTTTTCGTATTTCGATTTTTTCCAAAACAATCACACTTTTTTCCGCTTAAATAAATTTGATAAAAAAATTTATGAAACACAAAAATAAAAAAAAATTCACTAAATAACTAAAAGTAATTTTAAAGTGCCAATATCTTAGTTTACTCACGAGTACCAAAAATATATTTTTTATTTTTCGGGCTTAAAAAAACTTACTTTAACAAAATTCTTTTTGTATTTCGATTTTTGCCAAAACAATCACAACTTTTTTCCGCTATATTGTCATATTTGTAACCGACGTAGCTATCTCGACTGATATCAAACGCTGTGGCCACCATTCTACACTGTTATCACAGAACTGAACCAGCAATTGATTAAGTTAGCACATGTATATCCGAGTAAAAAAATAATTGAGAGGTAGGTCGGGTGTTTGGCAAGTACGGTATAATGAAAGAAAATTGACTGGTAGGTAAGTATACGTATACATTTTTAAAAGAAATAACAATATTGCAGTTGAAACAAAAAACCTCGTATTGAAAAAAGACAGTTTTGCATTAGGTATAGCTTTTTTCTATTCAATAAAGGACACTGTACAAGCTAGTCATGAATTGACATTAAGTTTAAGTGACCAAGAGTTAATCCTGTTAGTAGAAAGTCTACACATTATAAAACCATCAACAGTAAAATCTGAAGTGCTCGGTTTCGGAAAATAATGGATTTTATCCACGGCTGTGATTAATAGGCCTATTAATCACGGGTCTGTAAAAATTAACCGTTTAAGCTTTAAAACGGCCGTGGATAAAGTATAGTACTCTACTTGCGTATAATAGCTATTAATCATTCGGGTGATTAGGCCACTCGCCTTTCGGCTCGTGTCCCAAAATTCACCCTCATTGATTAATAGCAAATATTATACGCTCGTTGAAAAATATACTATTATTCCTCAGAAATTACCATAGACTTAAAAGTTTTTTACAATTCTACAATACTCTATATGAATTTTGGTCAAAGAACTTAAATCCGTTTACATAGTCTATCAATACTATTGAGAAAAATAGTTTCAGAGGTTTCTGAGCTTATTTTCTTAAAAAAGTTGAAGTGCAGTGTATTAAATTTTTGTCATAACGTCTCAGAACAATAATATTTGACAAATAATTTGTTAATATTCGACAGAAAGAAATACAGTAATATGCATGTTTTTTGAGAGATTTTGTTGCCAAATCCTCAATGATACTTTTTTCGAAAAGAAAATCAATAGACTTTCTGTGAATGGATTGCATGATTCGTATAAATTTCTGATTCTGTTTTTTTTTTCGTTTTGGACCATTTTAGTCGAAATCTGCAAAAAAAAATCGTCTGTCCGTATGTCTGTATCTATATCTCAATTTCTAGGTTAGCTATCAACAAACAAACAATTGTCAAATTGTTTTTCCCGACAAGAAAAAATCTAGTTTTATTTTTGTAAAATATCAAAATGGGTTTGGACTTTGGGTTACTAAAAAAACAAAAACTGCTGCCAACAAAATAACACTTTTCCCTATAGGCCTAGGTTCATTAAACCAAAAACAAAACAAAAATAAAAAAAAATAACTTTTAGGGCCCTAAAACCCCTAAAATCAAGAAAATATCGATAAAATTAGTATAAAACTAGCTCTAGTGTTAGTAATTTTAAAAAATTTAAAAGCCTTGATATCTATATTTTTTCTTTATGAGTATCAAAATAAGCCTGCAAAATCTTAGCCTGATCAAAATTTTCTAACCCGTGCCAACAAGGCCCCGAAATTGCTCCTAAATTCCAAAAAAGTGAATTTTCTATTAATTTGTGCTACTGACGAATTAAAATTATTAAATAAAAAAGTTGTTATTTTAAAATATTATGATAATCTACGAAACAATTATAGGTCTAAACGCCATTTAAAATTTTTATTAAAATGTGCGTGCGTAGATTATCGTAATATTTTAAAATAACTAAAACAGGTTTATATAAAAAAAAGTGACATAAACTTTTTATTTAATATTTATTATTCTTCAGTAGCACAAATTAATAGAAAATGCACTTTTTCGGAATTTAGGGGCAATTTCGGGGCCTTGTTGGCACGGGTTAGAAACTTTTGATGAGGCTAAGATTTTGCAGGCTTATTTTGATACACAAAAAGAATAAATAAAGATATCAAGGCTTTTAAATTTTATTAAATTACAAACACTAGGCTGGGTTAATATGAATTTTATCGATTATTGATTTTAGTGTTTTTAGGGCCCTAAGGTTTTCTATATATAAATATTTAATCTAAGGGCGTCGTAACACATAGAAAATAATAAGTAAATAAATGTTTTTTTGAACCACCCTAGTGTTCCACCCGTAAATACTGGGTTATTTCTTAGAAGGCAGAATATCACACCACTATAATAAATACTATAATCAATAATTGATTGTTGTAATATAAAAGAGAACAAAATATTGACAAATTAGGGGACTGATATATTATTATTTTACTATAACTATAACTATTTTAATAATTACACAGGCCCACAAAAAATACAGTTTTAAGTTCTATTAACCAGACTAAAGTTGTACTATTAACCAGACTATAGTTAATTATCTTACGTACTTGACAGTGCAAAAGCTCGCTGACCCCAAAACTTTTTCAAAAAACTGCAAAAAAGAATACTGGACGAGCCAGATCTTCAAAGTATTCTAGCACGTAAACTATTGAATTTTGGGAGAGAATACACTTTGGATCAGAAAGTCTGAAACTATAGCATATCCAAAATTCAGTCAAATCGGACCGAAACGACTTTTCCATAAGATCGAGAGCTATAACGTATTCAAAATTCAGCCGAATCTGACTGAACCACTTTTACAGAAGAAGAGAGCGAGGTACTAAGGCGACCAGCGAGATTTTTACATCGGCACTTAGTGCTACTAAGAGTGCCGATGTATTGAAATCTTCGCCGAAAAGTCAAAATCTAGGACCATGTTTTTTTCACATTTCTCGACGTTTTAGACCATTCTGAGTCGAAGTAAGTAAAAAAATTTTTTGCGTCCATCTGTCTGGGTGTAAACTCTCTAACTCCATTTCTACATGAGATATCGACTTGCGGTTTTTTGCATATTGTTTCTTATCATATTCCGAAGAGCTGATTAGATTTTGAGGGTAAACGATTGGGGATAAGGGGGTAAAAATAGATTAAAACTCCTATTTTTAGCGTTTTTTGTTTATAATTAAGGCAATTATTATTGTATTTGGTTAATTTAGCACTTAAATAAAAGATAATTTTAAATTGGTCAAAAAATGTTATAAACAACGTTTCCCTAAAACGCATTGTTTTCGAGATATTGGCGTTTAAAGCAGTAAAAGATTTTTTTAGCATATCTCACATATTTATAACCCGATTTCAAAAAATTATATTTTAAATAACAGCTCTTTTTAAGCCCTATAAAAAATGTTATATACAGTTTTTTGCTAGAATATAATGTTTTAAAGATACAGAATTTAAAATCAAACAAAACACCTAGTTTGAAATTTGCAACCAAGATGGCTCTAGTGTACAATAGTGCCGATGTTTTGTCAGGATGCTTGCAACGTTTCATCTAGTTCATTGTCAAATTCGTTTTCAGCGACCAAAGAAGAAAAAGAAAACTATAGTATGGTTAATAGTAATTAAACTTAATTTTTGTGGGCCGGTGTTATTATTAGAACGTGTAATACACGTCGTGTATTATTGTCACTACGTAATTAATTATAAATTATAACTTATAATACTTGGATAAATCTAAAATCTCACGTTGATTAAATTATTCTTATAAAAAATATGATAATGAATTGCATTATTAATCGAATTACATAAAAAATTATGTAGTTTTAAACAAAAGAACTTTTATGTATACACACAATAGGTAATTTTGATAGCAATAAAAAGTGATTAATTACACAGGGCTGCGACAAAAAAATTGTCTCAAATGTAATCATTGATTTTTATTGTATTTTTTGGTGCTGATTATGGGAAAATGATTGAAAAAAACCCATCACAATGGACCTCTCTACAACTAGAATTATGAAACAAAAGACGTCTACCCTATCTCTATCTCATTTGTGCTACACTTTCCAGCCAACCAAATAAATACTGTATTTGTTTTTCATACAACAAATACAGTATTTATTTGGTTGGCCGGAAAGTGTAGCAGTGAGCGGCCCGAACGAACATAGCTAATATGAATCTGTAGAATAAGATAATTCTACTAAAATTTAGATGGCGCCAGTAATTTCTTTAATAAAAATAATAAAGTTACACTTTTCGCCCGACCAAGTAAATATTGTATTTGTTCAACAAAGAACAAATACAGAATTTGTTTGGTTGGGTGGAAGTGGGAGTGTATGTATGTCTTCTATCCTTTTTGGGTAGAACTTTTGTCCCTGTCTAATCTATCGGGAGAAATCGCCATTAGCATGTCTAGTTTTGTCGAATTGGTGTATTTTTTAAAGTAAGTTAGCACTATGACAAAATTTAGTCTGACTTTCAGTAAACACAATTTTTTTTATAACTTGATTATATAAGACAAGGGATCATTTTAAGACTAATTTAAAAAAAAATCAATCTATTGGTTCTACTTTTATAGGCCAAAATATCTATAGTATTTGTCGAAACATGTGCACCCAGTGGAAAACTTTAGTCTGACTTTCAGTAAACCCTAATTTTCTTTTATAACTTCATTACATAAGACAAAAGGATCATTTTAAGACTTATTTAAATAAATTTATTTATTTGTTATAGGCTAAAATATCTACAGTATTTGACAATACATGTGTACCTAGCGAAAAACTTTTTAATTTTTTTTATTATCGAATTTTCAGAAAGTTTTTATGAAATATATACTTTGTGGTCTAAATAAATTAAATTGGTCTAAAATACTTTAATATACACTACCACATACAGTCAAAAGAAAATTTTGAGAAAATCTTAGATCTACACTTATTGTAAATTTATCTTTTATTAAATTTAGTTCTAAAAGATCCCATAATAGCTTTACATTGAAATAATTTTCCTGGATACCTGGAATTATTGCAAATAAGCTGTTTTACTCCTGAATCCAAAAAATTATTATTATTTGATGAGGGGTTC
Source organism: Brachypterus glaber (assembly GCA_958510825.1). NCBI lineage: Eukaryota > Metazoa > Arthropoda > Insecta > Coleoptera > Kateretidae > Brachypterus > Brachypterus glaber. The sequence goes on along the minus strand of OY294045.1, from coordinate 68,782,632 downwards.
AAAATTAACGTACTTTTTTTAGTATTTTTTTTACTACTAGCTTTAGAACATACCATTATTTATCATGTTTTCAGATTGTGAAATCAATTTTCTTCACCTATAGCAATAATTTTTTCTCTCCTAGTAGGAGTAAATTTTATGTTTTATGTTTAAATGTTTCAGTTCTTTGTGCAATTTTTAAAAACTAAACCCAAGAAAATAGCTTTAAATAACTTTTTATTTATTAATCATAATTAATTATAATTATTAGCAATTAATTCAATCTATAATTAGCTTATTATGAAAAAAATAAAAAAAAAACTAGATTTTTAAACGTCAGTTCAAAGTATTTATTTGAGCAAGTGTCATTGATCAAGGCTACCTGATTTTACTGAAAATTTAAAGAAATATAATTTCTGTTAATAATATATTTTATTGTTTGAATAAAAATAGTTAAATAGTGCTAGTAGTGAAAAAACTAATATATAAACTACGGTAGTTTCAGATTAATCCCTGAAGATGTCTCTAGTAGTAAGAGACGAAACGTCGGAAAGTGAAAATCCATTAACACGGTCTAAACCCGAAAGTGAAAGTTCTTTATATCTTAATGGCCGTGAAAGCTTAAAATCTAAAATACGGTAGAGAAGACTATTATATTTGTTTTGCGCTTTGTATTCTAACCTAGGTATATTATTTTTGTATATATTGTGTAAATTATTGTTGATAAATTTTATTTTATATTTATGATACTTTGACTTGTATATCCATCCCAGGATGGCACAAATACTAAATATACTATTCTATTCTATTATAGCCTCGCACTCTTAAATACCTCACTGCGACGCAGCTCGGGATTTAATGCGCTCGGATATAAAAAATGTCGTCTCTACCTTGGTATATAATTACTATTAGGAAACCTTGTCCACCATTATTTTGTTTATAATTTTTGTTTAATTTATTTTCGTAATAAAAATATACATAAAATATAATTTTTAGTTTTAAAGTATTTTTTATTTAATAAGTAATGTTTATGTCATATTAACATAGTTTTTCTATTAGCATTAACGTGGTAAAATGAATAAAAAATAAAAAAATCTCTCAACATTTTCTTCAAATTTTTTGATTTCCCCTGTATTTGGTAGTGTATATTAAAGTATTTTAGACCAATTTTATTTATTCATTTATTTAGACCAAAAAATATATATTTCATAAAAACTTTCTGAAAATGAGATATTAAAATAAAAATAAAAAGTTTTCCGCTAGGTTTTGGTCTATAAAAATAGAACCAATGTTTTTTTTTAATTAGTCTTAAAGGATCCTTTTGTATTGTGTAATCAAGATATAAAAGAAAATTAGGGTTTACTGAAAGTCAAACTAAAGTTTTCCACTAGGTGCACATGTTTCGGCAAATACTATAGATATTTTGCCTAAAAAAATAGAACCAATATATAGTTTTTTTTTTTTTTAATTAGTCTTAAAACTATCCTTTTGTCTTATATAATCAAGTTATCAAAAAAAATTAGGTTTTACTGAGTCAGACTAAACCTTGTTTCCCGACAGGCGTGCAAAATTGCGTTATATTAAGTATTTAACGGTTAATCCTACAGTATAGTATAACAACAAGAGTACCTTTTTATGTATTTTGACCTGAGGAATCATATTCCAAAAATAAAATTACAAAAAAATTATACAGAAAAAAGTTTTGGACAAAAAACTGATAAGGCCCCCCCCCGTTTAGCACACCCCTGGTTAAAACAAGTACATGAATATAACTTACAAAGATAGGCCTTATTAAGATTAGTTTACATTTAAAACCTCGTTGCTGTATCTCAAAGGATTCCTGAGTTATTAAATAAAAACCAAATTTTTTACCCACTTTCAAAGGGGCTTATCTATCTCCCTTACGACGCATTTTTAGATATATGTTCATAGGAACTTTTGTTCATATTTTACATTGTAGAATCACGCCTTAAAATTAATGAACCTATTTCTGAATAACCCTGTATGTTCGTTGATTTCGGCAAAATTAAAAAAATTAATCGGCCATATTTATTCCGCCATTTTGAATTTTTGAGTTTTTGGGAATTGGTCCCCATTATTAATACCAAAAGAAACCTATGTACCAAATTTCAGATAAATCAGAAATTTTTTAAAAATTTTGAACCACCATAGTGACGCGATTTTTTTTTCAGATTTTTCACTATACAGGGTGATCAATAACTGGCATTCCAAAATTTAAGACGTGATTCTGCATCCAAAAATATAAAAAAATGTTCCTATAAAGGTTGGTCCGCAAATGAGCCCTAAGGGAGCTACGGCACTTTAAAATTGTAACAAAAATAAGGTTTTTAATTAATAACTCTGGTACCCTTTAAGCTAGAGCAACGAGCTTTTGCATGTATACTAGTATAAATAAGGGCAATAAGTTTAAGTAACATTTTGTGCCACCAAAAACGTAACTTTTTAAAGGGATGTTACTCCTTTAATATTAAATTTAGGTATTTTGGTAAAGAAAACTTTTTTGCTCAGTTTTAAATGAAGAATCACCCTGCAGCACTAAAATTTTATTGATGCTTTTTTTTTTGTTCCCCATTCAATATGTCATCTTCGAAGGGCCGTAGCTCCCTTAGGTCACATTTCCAAACCAACCTTTATAGAAACTTTTTTCATATTTTTGGATGTATCACCTCTTAAATTTTGGTATGGCAGTTACTGATCACCCTGTATTTTTCGTAATCAGCGGCGCAAAAAATAGTCCTATGCAAAAAACTGGATTTTGTCACTTTTTTTCTGGGACCAATTTAGATGTTTTTTATTACGATTTTTCTTTCTTAAATTAAATATTAAAAAAAATATATATGTTGGGACTAGACAAATTTTCTTCGTAAATCTGTAATTGTTTTAGGGTAATTTTGTTTAATATATTAATAGAACAGAAAAATAATTCACATTTTGCCCAATTTTTAATATATTTTTTTCAAAATTAAATTAAAAAAAAAAAAAAACGGGCCGGTATAAAATTATGAAATTTTTACAGTAATTGCCAGTACATACAGAGCGTGTCAAAAGTCAGGGTTCCCACCAAAGATCTACATTCAAATTCCAGGTATTCTCCAGGTTTTCCAGGTAAAAATTATTAAAATTCCAGGTATAGTAAAATAGTTTTAGTATATAATAATAATATTAAAGTAACAAAAAATAAAAAAAAAATATTTTTTTTCAATTTTTTTCTTTTTTCGAAAAAAAAATCATTTCGGGTAATTAATTGTTATTCCTCGTAGCATTGTAAATTTTTGAAAATAAAATACGTTTCGAAAAAAAATCTTCAAAAAATTAATAAAAAACAAGAAAAACTTATCCTTTAATTGATTTTTAGCAATCATTCGGATCACAATGAAAAAAAAAATGGTTTTAACGTTTGAGGGTTTCTTTGGGATACTTGAAAAAAAAAAACAAAAAAGTACTTTGTTTACTCGGCTGTGCCTCGTAAGAAAAAAGCACTCTCCTGTACTAAAAACTAGGTTCGCGTACTCGGTGCGTAATATACTATTTTATCATTGCTCTACGACCATTTTTCGCCAAGTTGCAGGCTTTTAAAATCACCTAAAAATTTAGGAAGTTTTTTATATCTTTTAATTTTTGTGCTAGGGGTATTTAATTTTTCTTAAACTAATTATATTTTTGTATGTTATATTCCAGGTGCTATAACAAAATTCCAGGTAAAAAACGTGTTTTTTAAGAAAAAAATGTTAAATTTCAGGTATTCCAGGTGTGAATCTAAATTCCAAGCGTTTTCCAGGTTTTCAAGGTATTCCAGGATTGGTGGGAACCCTGAAAGTCCGCGCCCCCACTTTAACTCTTGAACAGCTTAAGATTTCAAATTGAAATTTAAAACACTTAAAAAACATAACCCAAATAATTTTTTAGTATATATTTGATATGCTTAGGGAGCACAATGGAGATAGGGGGCAAAGGGGGACTTTTTTTAATGGAAAGGGGTGTGTGTGATACATCATTTTAAAATTAATAAAATTCTCTATTCGATTTCATGATTTTTAATTTTTTAAAACTTTTTTCAAGGTTTTCATTTTTCAATTTTTTTTGCTAAAAAATGCGATTAAAAAAAAATTGTTAAATTTTATTTATATTATTTAAAATTAGTCTAAAAGTATAATTAACGTATTTGCATAATACAATATTTTTCAAAAATTGTTTAATTCTAAAGAAATTTTGACGAAAATTACCATTTTTAACCCCATTTTAAACCCCAAAAACTGGATCCGAAAAAATAAAAAAAATATGCGGACAAATAGAGAATTTTATAAGCTTTAAAATGATGTATCACACGACCCCCTTTCTATTTAAAAAAAAAATGTCTCCATTGTGCCCCCTAAACATATCAAATATATACTAAATAATTATTTGTGTTATGTTATTTAAGTGTTTTAAATTTCAATTTCATATAAAAAAAGTGGGGGGGGGGGGGACTTTTGGCACGCTGTGTATAAGGAAAATAACCCACAACAAAATGTGCCGGATCTGTCATACTGAACCTCCCTAATGTCTAAATTTTTTTTTTCAGATTTTTTAATATTTTCCGTAATCAGCGCACACAGGTCCAGGATCGTTTCAAAAGTGGCAAATATTCAGCAAATATGTTTTATCAAATTAAACCAAAATTTATATTAAATGATAGAAAAATAGTTAATAATTTATGATATAAACAGATAAACTGCGTAAAACTGTTTTAATCTTAATAAAATGGACCTAAGTTCAGTATGTTTTAATAAGTATCTGAAGTATGGATTTAAAAAAAGTCATGTGTGTTTTTAAAAATTAATATCTCATATATTAGATTATATAGGAAATCAATACTTATATGTTAAAGCAGTTATACCTTTTACTTTTCATAACTACAATAGAAACTGTAATAATGGTCACAATAAAGATAATAATCTGATATATTCAAAGAAATGCAAATTGTCAATTTTAAAAAAATATATAATTTTAAAAAAGAGATATAAAGTTTCGCTAGTCAGCCCGAGTTTTTTATGTATTATTTAAAATTAGGTAAAGGTATTTACTTATTGTTTTAATTAAATCTAGCTGCGGAGCCCCGCGGAATCGAACAGCGTTTAAGATTTTATTTTAAAAAATCATGTCAAATACTAACATAAAAGTCAAAAACTTACTACTTAGACTTATATTTGACAATCTGTCATTTCATGTTGTGATCTATTTAAAATACGTATTAAATATTATTTTAAGAATAAATTATAAATAACTATTTATAATAATGCATAAAAAATACAATAGTAAGTATTTTGGGTCTATTGGGTATTAGAGAGAAGTAAAATATTGTTTTTAGAAATGTTGGAGCTTTTAGATCCGATTACAAAATACCAATCCGAAAGTGAAAGTGATTAAACAAAATAATGACAAAAAAAAATTACAATCATATATTAGAATAATATCATCATCATCATCATCATCATCATCATTTTCATCATCACCATCTCCCTTTATTGTTTGTATACAGTATTTCATTTCAGACGTCTAAAGACCTTTCTTCTTACTTCCTACTCACTCTCCAAAACATCTTTGAGTAAGTAAAAAATAATTATTTATTTTTATTTGTTAGGTGCCTTCTGTTTCACATTATATATTTATAAATAGACGCAAATATCGGTTCCGATAAACTCTCAAAACAGTACCTAACATATTTGACAATTTGTTCCTTGTCTCACATGGCAGTTGACGGGTTAATATCACTAATATACTTAAAATACATTATATTATGTCTAAATAAGAGATCCTCATAAAAAACATCACCAGAAATTAACGAAAACTATTTTTTGCCACTTTTGAAACGATCCTGGACCTGTGTGCAGCGGTTCAAAATTACCTTTTTTTGGGACCACTGTGCGTCGGATGTTTAAATAGCCAATTCGTTTAATTTAAAATTAAAATAGTAATAGTCTAATAATTATTTGGGTTTTGTTTATTGTTTACAAATAATTTTACATAAATGTTATCGAAATATTAGCAGGAAGCTTGTAATTACATATAGGTACCAAAGATAAATACCTATATAGGTATGTTTTATTTTATGTTAGCTTATATGTTTGCGTTCATAATCACTTTGTCCCATGTAGGTTGTAGAGAAAATATTGTTATCTACTTCGCAGCCTTACAGGTTGGTTGCTTTTCAAAGGAGACCTGGTAAAATAGCCCGTTTTTGACATTGGGGATGGAACGTAGTTTTTATACTTTTTGAAAGAACACCATTTCTAAAATGGTTCCAACGACTTGATGGGGTATGGTTTGTAGCCAGCATACAAAAATTATTGATGTAAAAAAAATCTTTATTAGGTAAAAATTTTTTTGACAAAAATTATTGATGTAAAAAGTTAAATTTTTTGTTAAATATTTTTTTTATTTGCTTGTATTCCTAAGCGAAATTTTTCGGTTAGAAATGTCACGTTAAAAGCGACACTTTTGTTAAGAGTTTGTCTTTTGTTTTTACTTTGGCGGGTTGCAGCCTATATGTTTTATTATTAATAATAACTAATTATTTATTATTATATTGTAGTATAATCCCACCTGATACAATAAAAGAACGCTGTATATAGTGAAAAGATACGAAACGTCAGAAACTAAAAGTAAAAGTTCTTTTATATTAGTTGAAATATTTTTAGTTATTATAAGTTATTTTAAGTTATTATGAGTATAGTTTTATGTTTCAAAACATATAGTGTAAATATAGTGTAAAATTAAAGTACAAATACATTAATCCTTACAATACAACCTAAAATAAAAATATTTATTTTTTACACGATATATTCGGTAAAAGTACACAATATATCTAGCAGTATTACCGTAGATATCGGTAAATAATAACAAATTTAATTTGTTATTATTTATATCTTGTAATACAAGATCATCATTTAATTTTACACGATATATACTGTAATTTATTTTACTGTAATAAGAATAAGAATAATCTTTATTTAAGAATTTGTTAGATGTAATTAACATAATGGTGACCCGCCTAAACAAAGGTTTGTGTGATACATTACAGGATATACTGGGTCACAAAGACCCACGATACATCGTGTAACATTTTCACCATTGTAGGGCATGTTTCAGGATCTAAGAATCAAATAATTTATTTAAAAATAAAATCCCTTTTATTATTTTAGATACAATAACTGTTTTTGAATTAAATTTGCATGTTTATTTGTTTATTCACAACTTTGTTAAATAAAAAACTGTCATTATAATAATCTAGATGTAGGTACAACCTACGACGGATTTGTGAAAAAAATAAAAACAACAAAATTCGTAGAACATGCTAGGTATTTCAACCAATAAAAGGATTCCAGCCGATGATCGCTTATATTGTACCAATGCTTAAAATTATTTTTTTATTTATTTATTAACCTTAAAATTAACCTTAAAACATGAATAAAATATAATAAAACTTCATGAATAAGTTTATTATATTAACGAATTTAGTTAAACAAGTTTAAGAATATTATAATAAATTTTAATCGCTTGTATATTAACACTTTGTTACAATTAATAGTATATTATTCAATGAGCGTATAATAATTGCTATTAATCAATGAGGGGGAATTTTGGGACACGAGCTGAAAGGCGAGTGACCTAATTACCCAAATGAATAATAGCTATTATACGCGAGTAGAATTCTATACTTTATCCACGGTCGTTTTAAATTTTAAACGGTTTATTTTTACAGACCCGTGATTAATAGGCCTATTAATCACGGCCGTGGATAAAAACATTTTTCGGCTCAAAATTAATGAAATGTTTGTTGATATTACACTGATTTGTAGTAAAATGTAATAAAACTGCTATTTTAATAAACTAAACTTCCAAAAAGAACAAAAAAAATATGTATTCCGAAAAAAATTACTAGGTAAGATGTGATTTTCCCTGTTGTGTTAAAACAGGTAAAAGTATTACAAATACACAATTCATAAAAGCATTGATTGATATTAATCAATGATCAAACTAACTAATCATAAGGGATTTGCATTTAAATTACATCCAACTGCTATTAAAAAAAATATATATGTATAATTATCAGTACCCGGAATATTTCCAGTTGTAGTCCAGTCTTCAGGTCAATAAAAGAGCCTTTACTTGGAAATAATTCAAGGAGTTTTGATTTTCGGTTTATTGGGTAGGGTTAATGGCCGCAAATAAAAAAATTTTTTGAGACGTTCAACTCGATTTGGAACTATTATTTTTTAACGTGTTTTTCACAAAAAAACGGATTTTTGAAACATTTTGGGTGAAAATTAAAAAAATCTATCTGGCACTTTCTTTTTAATTTACGTAAAGTTAATTTTTTTTTAATAATTCACACATTTGACCTCTGCTCTTATCTGCTTGTAATAATAATAATAGTAATAATAATAATAATAATAATAATAATAATAATAAGAAGGCCATTATTCTGGGATCATTAAATATACTCAGAGCGCACGAAAATCGGACCCAATAAGTAATAACCTCACGGTGTGTGGAGTAGTTATAGGTTTTTGCTGGCTCGTCTGCTCGTAACGTCGGAGATACGGACAGGGCCTGACCAGCGTATGCTTTGCATAATTTGTGCCCCATTATCTCGAGTAAACCGATTTTCGATTAAATCACAATTGTATTAAGCATAAAAAAAAACCTTCCTAACCAAGTCATGAAGAAAAATCTAAAACCCTACAGTGTAACGTTTAAGGCGGTGCCGTGAATTAGCTATAAGCAGTACAAAAAAATGGATGAAACAAAACATGTTGGAGATTTGGTCCCCTTTATTTTTATATTAAACGTTTTTTGTCCTAGGATGCGCCGATCTTGAGATATTTTAAAAAGTCCCTTTTTTTTGTGAAAAATACGTTAAAAATATGACAGTTCCAAATCAAGTTCAATGTCGCAAAATTCATTATTTGCGGCCTTAAACCCTACCCAATAAACGAAAAATCTAAACTTCCTGAATTATTTCCAGGTAAAGGCTCTTTTATTAACTTGAAGACTGGACTGTAACTAGAAATACGCCGGGTACTGATAATTATAATAGTGTTATTTATAAATAACATAATTATAATAGTATTATTAATAACATTGTAATTATATATTTATAGTAGGTATAATACGTAAATTTATATGAATGGTGTAACAATCAAGATTATCAAGCTATTGTTTTATATTAATGTTTTAATAAAACTTAACTCTTAAATGATTTTTTAAAGATTTTTTTTTCAATAAATAAATTGATTTTTTATGTACATCTAATATACAGGGTGCATAAAAAATAAGTGAGAATTCTCTTTGAAAAAGATTGCAATAATATTTCCATGTAAAGTTGCTTCTACAGTTCCCGGCATAAAAAATGAGATGACATATTGCGATCTGACATTTAATAGTAATAATTCCTGGATTAAATTGGATTTAAAAAAATAGGTTATGGTTAAATATTAGTTTTTATGAAAGAATTGATTGGTTGACTGACAACTAATAGTTGTTACTACTAACCCAGACTGAAAGTTAATATACTCAAAAACAATAACGAAACTGAAAATACATTTTTTATTAAAAACAAAAACCCAAAAACATTTATTCTTATACTAAAATAGGTATAAAATAATATTTTGAGCTATAAAAATCTTAATCATAATACAAAAGCATGGAGAGCCCCAAATAGGTTACAAAACTTGTCAAGAAGAATAAATTTGGTACTAGAAAACAATAGTTTTCCCATTTTCCAAATGTGCGGCTATTATAGCTCTTTGGGTCTCATTTAATTGTCTAGGCATAATTTTAATTTATTTTATTTCTGCTTTTAACTGACAATATAGACACTAACTGTCATAAACCTTCTAGATTAACAAATGTTTAAAACCTAATTCAAACGTTACCATTTTTCATATCTTATTTTTTACGCCGGCAACTGTATTTACAGTGAGAACAAAATAAGCTAGAGCCTAACAAATATTTTATTAAACGGATCTATCTTTTAATATAACTCGCGAACGAAACAAGATATTTATATGAAACTTGAACTGAATTACTTAGAATAATAAAATCCTTATTTTAAAAGTCAGTGGCGTCCGAAAAAGGGATTATTTTTTTTATTTTCCATTTTTACTTAATTGCAGGTAGGCCACTGACTCTTCTAAGAGTTCAATATTTTGTGCATAATTGCGAACTTTTATTTTTCGTATTTTAGCCCAAGTCCGATCTAAATATCTTGTTTCGTTGGCAAATTATAAAAAACGTAACAAAAAATAATAAAAAAATAATCCATTATTTTTTAAAATATTTTTCCCGTTATTAGCACGTCAAAATACATAACATATTTACCTACTATCGAATGGTGCATGTGCAACAACTAATTTAATTCCAATTGCAATAAAATAACAATATTATATTAACGTTAGTCTCAATTTACTAGTTAACCTCTATCGACCTGTCTTGAAATTCTCACATAAATTGATTTTTCATATTGATTATATTGATTTTTCATATTCACCCTATTAAATATTACCGTCCTCAAAAGGACGTATGTGCCAATTTTAGTTTTCGACTTCTTAAAATCTTTGTACCTCAATTCAACTTTTACGCCACAAAAAAGTCGTATATTACATGTAATGCATTTAATAATTTAAGATTTAATATATACATTTTAAGAGATTTATTTATTGTTATAATATAATTTCGCAGATATTATCTGCGAAATTGCCACCGTTCCTAATAAAAAAAGTCGATTTTCACAAAACAACAAAAAAATGCAGACAAGACTTTCTTGATTAGCAGGGTAGAGTAGAACGTAAACATCTCACGATATAAACTGCGCTGTATTTTCTTCCACCTCTCGAGGGGGAGTTTGTATCATTAGATTCGGTTTCGGCGACCTAAAACCCCAATATACTAATTATCACGAAATACTGTAAACATTTAAAAAAGATTGCCCACATCCGAGAGTAAGTAATAAAAAGTATTGGTCAACTTTTGTTTGCAGGAAGTAAGCTTGATTAAAAAAAAAAACTGCCTTTGTGGACCCCCTGAATCCGAAAATGGTAATCGTTCTTTGCGAAAATGCACCTTTTTTTTTCTATGGCAATGATAATTACATTGGCAGTGACAATACGTTTATGCCAGTGTGGATGCTAAATGTTAAGATTATTTTTTACCTGTTACCTTTTTTTTACATCTTTCAATTTCAGATTATTTTTTCCTTCAATGTCATCAATTTATATTTTTTACTCAATATTTTTTATATAATTTTACAATATTTATTTAACAAGCCCTAAAGATGGCCTTACAATAAAGACCGAAACGTTGGCAAAATAAAAAAGATTTACTTTATTCTTTAATTATTTTCTGTTCTAATAAAACAAGAAAAAAATATAACATACATTTATAGAACAAGAACAACAAGAAATTATACTTTTTGTTTTGACAAACGTGATGGAAATCTGTTATCGTTATAAATAAAGTATATTCTAGTTATTTTGGCCCTCCTGGATCCGAAAATGGTAATCGTTCTTTGCGGAAATGCACCATTTTTTTATATGGCGATTTTTTTGGCAAAAAACATGGAAATCTGTTATCGTTTGGAATGAAGTATATTTTAGTTATTTTGGCCCCCTTGAATCCGAAAATGGTAATCGTTCTTTGCGGAAATGCACAATTTTGTTTCTTTGCCCGCTATTTTAATATTTATTTGGAAAAAATATTATTAATTGTATATTTTAAATAAAACAAACATCAAACAGACGCAAAACCAACTTAAACCAACGTTAACACAAACCAACGTCCCCCATTAAAAAAAAAACACCAAACCAGAAAAAAACAAAACCAAACCAACGTTAACGTAAACCAAATTATTAGCAACTAATAATAAAAACACCATCCGAAAAAAAATGTTTTTTTTCGGATGATGTTTGGACTTCTACATATACTTAAGTAAAAGTAAAAATTATGACATTATAAATCAGGTTGACTACAAGGTTTCCAAGTTTAGATTCCTCATCTTTCCCCGATGTTTCCCTGATATCGGAAATCAGAATTCCCTGATCAAAATTTAGAATTTTTACCTGATTTTAGTGCACACAAAAAAAGTTTTTTAAAGCAATATAAACAAAAAATATAAATAAACATGCTGTTTCGTTGTCCAGGTATTATTTTTTATTTTTTTTTTACTTTTTTTTTACAGTTGTTCAAATTCCCTAACTTTTCCCTGATTTCCCTGATCTGTGGGCACCCTGTAAATTTCGCCCGAAATAACTGCATTTATAAATATAAATATTGTGAGCGAGATATTTAGGTGCAAAAATACAGCTAAACCAACTGTGACGCCATCTGATGGCTAAATTATACCTGTCCTTTCATCTTGAAAGGCTTAAGCTTTACAGCTGCTATCTAGCTGAACGAAACGAAACGAAAAGGCCGATTAAGATTCTGTTTTTGGCAGTTGTTTTTAATTAACGTTACGTATAATTTAAAAACGTATTATAAAACAAACAGATTGTTTACCTACGTGGGTATGGGTTTTTAATAAGTCAAAATAAAAATAATTGGGATATTGACTTGCAAATCAACAAAAAATGCATGCATGTTTATTAATTACAATCAAATCACATTAAATAATGAATTTTACATAAGTGTATTTGAATACTGAAAATCAACAATTTAAATAATTATACACAATATACAGGGTAGCCCATTTATTATGACAATCCTTAATATTTTAACACGTTAGCTACCTCTATATTAGTTTTCTAAATTGCACATTTTCTTTTTTTCGCAAAGATACAAAAAAATACACTGCCCAGTAAAAGAGCTTTCCTCCGCGCGTAAAATGGATTTTTTATTATTAGATTTACTTTTAGCAACCTTAAAAATATACCAATTTTCACGAAAACTACCCCCCGCCTCTTAGGGGGTGCAGTTAGAACTTTTTTATTATCAGATTCTCTTTTAGCAACCCTAAAAACCCCAATACACCAACAAAAACTACCCCCCCACCCCTCAGGGGGTAAAATTAAAAAAATATATTATCAGATTCATATTCGCCAACTCCAAAACCCCTATATACCAATTTTGACGAAAATGTTCAAAATATTTAAAAATATTTACCCCCTCACCCCCTCGGGGGTGGAGTTAGAAAAAAATAATATTATCAGATTTAATTTCACAACCTCAAAAACACCTATATAGTAATTTTAAAATTTTTCTAAAAAAAAAATGCATTTTTCCCCATTTGACCCCCTTGCCGCACCCCAATGTTCACCAAAAACAATCCAGAGCTACAACTTTTGGTAACATACCCGTATGTCAAATTTCAAGTCTCTAGCTTAAAGCGTTTTTAAGTTATCGTGCCCACAAGATTTCCCGGACAGACCGATCGATAGATCGACAATTTTTTTTTTTTTGCTTGAAATTGATTTATATCGACATAAAACGTCATAAAACGCAAAAATACGCAAAAACTATTGTTGAAACTTTTTGCACGAATACAAGGCTTTCCGAAATTTTGAAAATTTTCAAAATGGGAAAGCAATAGCGGTCCATACTCGGGTAAAAATTATTAATATTTCAAAAAATTTAACGAGGCAATAATTACTATGTTCGTCTAAGCCCTAGCGGCCCCACCTATATGCCAAATTTAATGGTTTTGTCGGTCCCGTGGTCCGGCGAAATTAAAATATAAAATTTCTAAGCGGTCCCTAGGGACCGGCGTGGTCCTGGCGTAACTATCACAAGCGGTCCCTACGAACCGCCATGGTAGCCAACGTGTTAATAATGCTAGATACATCAAAAAAAGTTTTAAGCAAAAGTTATAAGAGCTTAATGGGAGCACCAAATAGTGTATATTACACACAGTGATCCCCGAATATGAATAGGTTTTAAAGAAAGGGCATCAGAAACAAACAACGGATCTTGGTAGTACAGGGTATGGATATCATAGATCCATTAACAGTTAAATCGCGTTTGCATATCTTTGAAAGATATTGGTAAAAACTCTTCAGGAGGAATCCCGATCAACACCAACTACTTAAAAGAAAAATTAAAATTTATTCTAGGAGTAATTTTCGTGCAGATTCTAACAATGGTTAAGAAATTTACCTATCTTTTGCCGATTTTGAGAAAAACGCAATAAACCATGATTTTAGTACAATTTTTCGACTGGCATAAAAACTATATTTCAGTGAATATTAAAACATGACTGGTTTTAAATAACAGCTAAAATAGTTAAGTTTAAAAGTATAATACCAAATATAAAGAATTTTAATCCTACTGACCCGTAAGAAAGTCTTCCTATAACAATGTTTTAACGTTACGGAATACTTTAAGGTGGCCAGTGTATAATATCTTCACTCAAAATAAAAAAGGTCGTATGTTAATTTTTTTTTTATTTAGGTGATAAATTGTGGTATTTTAATAAAACGCCACAATCAGTAAGGTCTCTGAATAGAGTGGACATTAAGCTCTACACTGCGTAAAGCGTGAAATTTAATGTATTTCCATTTATGTTTCTTACAATTTAGAACAACAAAGTAAAATTTAAAATACGACCTTTTATATCTGGAGTGATGATATATTTCAAAATTTGACTTAATTGTCAATGTAACATAGTTAAACTTTTTACTGCAGTAGTTCCAAAACAATTTTAAACTAAATTTTTTTCTGTTTATAAATAAAATAAATTTAAACTGTGGTTTTAGGGTGAAGTGAAGATGTTAACCTTGTATAAGAAATGCTTAATTATTTTTTTTAAGGGGTTATGAATTTTTTCCTTGCTGAAGTAAAGTACATTTAGATCTTTAGTTTGAAGAAGTCAAGTTGACGTTTTGGCTTTAAATTTTTACTTTTTAGTGCATTTATTTACAATATTAGTTGGAAGGCTTGCTTTAAGAACACATTAAAAACACTCCCAACGTTTCGCCCTTATTAAGCCCCAGCAAGGCAATGTTTAATAAAAAAAATAATAGTTAAATATAAAAACAAGTATAAAATGATAAAATATGAAATACATTAAAATTACAATAAGAAATACTAAAAAATTATAATATAATATATTTGACAAAGAACAAGAAAAAGAATTTAAATAAATAATTTCCAATAAAATCGTGTTTTTAAATTGTTTTATAATTTTTTATTCTTTTTAGTCGTTATAATAGAATCAAATATTTAAGCTTAGCGTCCCCAAAAACTATAATTCCTGGAATCAAAGCAAACTTGCTAAGCATGCAAAGACTTTAATAAATATAATTATCATAGTGTTCACTATATCGGTCTTACCCTTAAGCAATCCTAAAATTGTTTTAGAACCACTGTAGATCATATGTTTAACTAAACATTGACAAGAAAGTCAAAATCTGAAGGATATAATATATTGGTCAACTTAAATCACCCTGAGGTGGTAAAAATTGATATAGAAATATTGTCTTTAAAGTAAATAAGATAAATTTTCATTAAATTTTCTATTATACTTTTATACTTCTATGTTCCTTATCTAAAGTTTTCGGCTGAGATTGGTTTCTGATAAAGTTTGGGGTGGATTAAGGGTGTCAAAGAGAGCAAACACTTTCATAAAAAAAAACAAAATTAATTATTGTTTCTCATTTTCAGTTACATATTTAATCAAAAAGTACAATTCAGCTACCGCAACAGTTAAAGCACAAAAAATCCCCAAAATAATTCTAAACCCGACATCTAAATTGTCAACAATCAAATTAATACCAACAAAGCCAAAGAAGAACCCTACGACTACAGAGAATATTACTTGAAAAGTTGCTAGCAGATATTTGTTTAACATTTTTATTTCTGAAGCAATATTATCGCGATATTTTTCGTCGTAACAAAGATTTTTGGTCATTTGATGATATTTTTCATTTTCTTGAAGATTTTTTAATTTTTGACATCGTTCATCCAGTTCAGGGTTCCTTAAAATTGTCTCATTTTTAGGTAATAAAATCTCAGAGTTTTGCATTAATTCATGAAGGTAAAGTTTAGTAGAATTTTCGAGATTTTCAGATTTCAGTTTTTTACAAATCTTTCTTAACTGATTTATATTAAAGTATTTTCCCTCGTCAAGTATTAAATTCATGCTTTTTGAATATTCTTTTAATTCTTGTGATGGTTTTATCAGAATGTTTGGTTCTAAAATTTTTCCTTGTAAGGTTGACATGATTAACGTCTACAACAAAAACGTTTAATAGTTTAGGTCCGGTTTATCAATGTACAGTTAAAATTTATCTAACAGATAAAGTCTCAGTTAATAGAAAATTGGATTTTAGTTGGAGTTGCTATGGTTATTACGTGCCAGTTAAATTAAGCTGCACTTTGATAAACCCAACCTAAGGTTGGGTTTAATAGTATAATTTACAGTACAAATGAGGGAAGATATTATTCACGAAAAAAAAAAAGTTGAGCCATGGGGCCCCTGGGCTGAGTGGGTTAATTTTTGAGGGAACGTTCAAGTATCACGTAACGCAAATTGTATACCCCAGTTCCCGCGTTAGTAGAGATTTTATATTTTGGCTACCCCTCTAACACGCCCCCTATTTGGGGGGGGGGGGGGTAGCTAAAATATGAAATCTCTACAGCCTTTAATAACGCGAGAAACAGTGTATGAAGTGTAAAAATTTTGGTACAATTTGCGTTACATAATACTTTAATGTTCCCTTACCTCACGTGTGCTGAACAACAGTTTATTTAATACCCCTTAAACACACTTCATAATCGAATTTACAAATGACATTTCCACTTGACTTGACATTTCAATAAACAGTTTTTCAAGGTTTTCATTCTTTATTTTTTTTTTGTAAAATTTTATTTATATCATTCAAAATTAGTTTAAAAGTATAATTGACGTATTTGTATCATGAAATTTCCACTTTCAACCCTATTTTAAAGCCAAAAAAAAATGCTTCGAAAAAATTAAAAAATATATATGGACAAATAGAGAAGCTTTAAAATGATGTATCACACGACCCCTTTTCCATTTAAAAACAAATGTCCCCTCTGGCCCCCCTACAACCATTGAGCCCCCTAAACATTTAAAATATATACCAGAAAATTATTTGGCTTATTTTATTTACGCGTTCCAAATTTCAAGTTAAAAGTTAAACGGGGGGGGGGGGTGCACCTGTATAACCAAAATCTAGAAATCAAAAACCAGAAAAGAAACGATTTAATTATTCAATATGTATTCTTTTAATGGCAAAATATTTTCTAAACCCATCTATTGTAAAACAGCTAAATGGATGAATAAATTAGTAAAAAAAAAAAATAAATTATTATTATAATTATTATTATTATTATTAAAATAAAACTGAAAAAGCAATAATTTCATCTTTTTAGTTGTTTTTAGATATATAATTTATTATTGTAGGTATAATTAATTAAAATATGGAGAGCTAATATATATATAACAAATTAATTCATTTGTAACCTTGTTACTACTACAATACTATTCACAGTTCTCGACGAAGAGCAGTTTCCAAAATCGACAAAAAGAAAAATTTGCCTCTTTTTTGTTTTTTAATTAAGGCGTTACTCACAGCGTGCGTAATCTTGACCAAATTCACGGTTAGGGAACTTTGTTAATTCTAAAAAATTATTTTGGTACTTAAAATAGTTTTTTTTCTTTTTATCTTTGTTATTTATACTCTAAAAATGTATTTTTTAAGCTAACTTTACAAAAAAAATTTCACGGCGCTCCGCGGCGTGTGTAATATTGGCCAAAGTCACGGTTAGGGAATTTTGTTGATTCTAGAAATTTATGTTAGTACAACGTATTTTTTTACATTTTTTTTTTGTTAAAAAATATCAATTTTTGACTCTTAGTTTGTTTGTATTTTTTTATTGATGTTTGCATAGTATAATAGAGTATAAAACCTATAGTATATATTATATTATATATAATATATAATATATTATATATAATATAGTATAACATACTCTAAAAATGCTAGTTTTGTTTAGTATAAGCTTACTTCAAAGTCGTCCAAAAAAATCAAATTTTGGGTCCCAAAATTTGAGGCTAATAACGTTTTTAAACTTAAAATATACACTTTAAAGAGAATAATATGGAATGTAAAGCAATACATATTCAGGTTTGTTTGTTTTTTGAAAATAATTTGGTAAAAATATATCAAAATATTTATTGTTTTGATATGAAATTAATTATTTCCCATTATTTACCGATTTCAACCTGACCATTACGCTTTTATTTTCATAGAATATTACACCAAGTCATTAGGTCCTAATAAACTGTTAGTGGACCGCTTTATGCAACAAGTAATCGAGCATTTAGGGGACGTTGTTCAGAATTTTTTATTGACGACGGTCAAATGAAAAAAATTAAGAAACCACTAACATTTTTCGACTTATATGACAAACTAAACTCCGCGCAGAATCTATCTGAGTTGATATTTATTTGTTTTTTGTTGTATGGTTGGTAGAATAAATTTAATTCCCTATGTAAGGTTGCTATCAAGTTTCAAATTTATTGTCAAATGTCAAGCAAGAAGAAATTACAAGCCTAGTCTTTAAAAAGGAAACTAAAGTATCAATCTACAACTGTTTTATAAAAATTAAGCAATATAATACAGTGCTCTGTGAAACCCTTTCACAGTAAACGATGTGGAAATATTTTTTTGGCGAGTTAACATAATACTGTTCATAATTTTATTTAAAAAACATAATTTAAGCTCAGGTAGGGTAAAATTTTATTTTAATAGCATATTATAAATAAAAAAAACTTACTTTTATTATAACTTTTAACAAATTTCCACTTTTTAAAAACTTTCTATAATTATTTGTTAGACGTAACACGTAAAGTTATTTTAAACTAAATGTAAAAAAATATCAAAAGCGTAATAAAGCGTAATAAAAATATCACTAAAAGTCATTTTTAAACCATAGCTTCCTGGATCCAATTTGTTACTCAGATAGATAATGCGCAGAGTTTAACAGCTATGTCAAAATAATTTTTCAACTATATTTTTAACTGATATTTGAACATAGAGGAGGTTCAAGTATTACGTAAGCAAATTGTGGAAAAACGCATACACTTCATACCCCGATTCTCGCTTTATTACCCTATTAGTGGGGGTAGCCAAAAGATGAAATCTCTACAGCCTTTAATAAAGCAAAAATCGGGGTATGAAGTGTATGAATTTTGCCACCTTTTTTTTACGTAGTACTGGAACGTTCAATTACCAGCTTTAGGTAGTAGAAAAAATATTGTATGCATCGCGTATGCGAACAGTCTTCAGTGTTCTCGACTGATTTTTGGTCTCAGCAAAAAAGCTTCAGTCTCAAACACTAAAGACTTCGCATAGTAGGTGCATAATACACTAGTGTATAGTGTACTATTTTCTATTTTACAACTCTACAGACGCATTTTACGTGTTCTTATAGGCGCATAAGAGGTCTGTACTTTTTTTTTTTGTCTGGCAACAGACAATAGCCTATCGCTTGGCGTTTTCCGTGCAAATTTCAACGTCGCTTTAAAATTTAATTTTCTACAAAATTTTGTGTTTAGGTTATTTTTTACCGTGTTCAAATTGTGGCTTGGTTACTTGCAGTGAAAATTTATCAAATTGTAATTTGTTCTTAGAATTTTAAAGATGGCGAAAACTGTAATGCCAACCCGAAACAAAAATCCCTCAGTCATCAATTTAAATGTAAGTTTTTTAAAGTTTTAGAGCAAAATAGAGAAAATTGTATAAAGTACTCGCGTTTCATAACACGTTTTTAGCGCACTGGTACTTTAGAAAACTCGCCGCAAGCGGCCCGTTTGTATTCGTGCGCTAAAAACGTATGTTATGAAACTAGTACTTTAATATAAGACAATCCGATTGTGCAGTAAGAAATCAAAATCTGTGCAGTAAGATATTTTTTTGATAAATGTTAATAATAATAATAATAATAATAATGTTTATTGAAATTAGTAATAAACATAACAAATTCACAATAAGCTTGCGCTCGTGCTGTGATATAAATATATAAATATAATTAAACAAATTAAAATTTTAAAATTATTAATAACACACACACACACACACACACACACACACACACACACACACACACACACACACACACACACACACACACACACACACACACACACACACACACACACACACACACACACACACACACACACACACACACACACACACACACACACACACACACACACACACACACACACACACACACACACACACACACACACACACACACACACACACACACACACACACACACACACACACACACACACACACACACACACACACACACACACACACACACACACACACACACACACACACACACACACACACACACACACACACACACACACACACACACACACACACACACACACACACACACACACACACACACACACACACACACACACACACACACACACACACACACACACACACACACACACACACACACACACACACACACACACACACACACACACACACACACACACACACACACACACACACACACACACACACACACACACACACACACACACACACACACACACACACACACACACACACACACACACACACACACACACACACACACACACACACACACACACACACACACACACACACACACACACACACACACACACACACACACACACACACACACACACACACACACACACACACACACACACACACACACACACACACACACACACACACACACACACACACACACACACACACACACACACACACACACACACACACACACACACACACACACACACACACACACACACACACACACACACACACACACACACACACACACACACACACACACACACACACACACACACACACACACACACACACACACACACACACACACACACACACACACACACACACACACACACACACACACACACACACACACACACACACACACACACACACACACACACACACACACACACACACACACACACACACACACACACACACACACACACACACACACACACACACACACACACACACACACACACACACACACACACACACACACACACACACACACACACACACACACACACACACACACACACACACACACACACACACACACACACACACACACACACACACACACACACACACACACACACACACACACACACACACACACACACACACACACACACACACACACACACACACACACACACACACACACACACACACACACACACACACACACACACACACACACACACACACACACACACACACACACACACACACACACACACACACACACACACACACACACACACACACACACACACACACACACACACACACACACACACACACACACACACACACACACACACACACACACACACACACACACACACACACACACACACACACACACACACACACACACACACACACACACACACACAAACACACACCAAAACACAAAAATAAAGTGGGTACTTAAAATAAACAAAAAACTTTTTTCTGTTTAGAGAAAGAATATTTTCTTAATAAAGTATTTTGAGACAGATCAGAGAGCTGGGGTGTATTTAACCTCAAAAAAAATTAGACTAAAATTCAATGTTGATCAGTGTTTTTTAGTAAAATCTGTGCAGTGACAAAAAATAACTTAACTATACCATAACCTCTGTTTATACCAGCTAAGACAATCTACTAGAGCCATATTTCATATTCCTATGATATGATAATATAGGAATATAAAATTACACAGCCACACAAAAAAAAAGTCTGGTACTTTTAACGAGACATGTATTTCTATGTATTTTGGGGTCGCTAAATCCGAATCTGAGGTGAAAATAGCACCTCATATGATTAGTTTTCGAGATAACCTCAAAAAACGTTATACTCATACTCGAAAATATTGTTTTTTGAGGTTATCTCCAAATCTAATTGGATGAGGTGCTATTTTGACCTCAAATTCGGGTTCAGCGCCTCAAAATATATAGGAACACAATCGTCTCCAAAAAAAATCTTGACCTTTTTTTTGTGGCTACATGTGGGGCCACAACTAAAAAAAAAAGTTCAAAAACTTTTTTGGGACCATTGTATTCCTATGTATTTTGAGGCGCTGAACCCGAATTTGAAGTCAAAACAGCACTTCATCCAAAGGTCCAAACTTCAAAAAACGTTATTTTCATACTCAAAAATGGCATTTTTTGAGGTTATCTCGAAAAGTTATCTTATGAGGTGCTATTTTGACCTCAGATTCGGATTCAGCGACTCAAAATACATAGGAATACATATGTCTCGTCTAAAGCACCAGACTTTTTTTTCTTTTTCTGTGGCTGTTACTATTAGGCAGTGCGGCTTAAAAGTCACCCTTCAACTTTTTAGCGACTTGAGACGTATATAATACAACTTACTCTCTTTTTGCTTTTATTTCAAATTTTCAGCCATTAAAATGTGGACAGGTGGCATGGGAACCAATTTTTTTAATAAAAGGGGCTATGTGATACATCGTCTATATACTCTTTAATTTTTAAACATTTTTTTTTTGTTAATTTTTATTTATATCAATTAAAATTAGTTTGGACTTTTACGTGTTTGCATCATGAAATTAATTATTTTAAAAAATTTTAATTGTTTTAAATAAATTTCGATGAAAGTTCTTACTTTCAACCCTACTTGGGGTACCACAAGGGCCATAAATGGCCTAGTTGTCCGGCTTTGGCCAATCCAAAAATTTTCTACTACTACTACTAAACCCCCCAAAAATGTATAAAAAATTAAAAATATATGATCAAATAGAGAACTTTGTAAGCTTTAAAATGGTTCCACACGACCCCCTTTCTATTAAAACAAAAATCCCACTATGCCCCTGCCCAAATTTTAAGATTTTAAAATATCGAATATATCGCACCCTTGCTTCAAAAGTGACAAAACTCAAAAAAATAAGTTTTTGGTTTGGTTTGGTTTATACCTCTGTACTTTTTATACGAATGATAAAAAAGGCAAACTCCAATTTATTACTCGAATATAACGTAACTTATAAAATAATTGGAGTAGTTAATTGAAGTTTGTATTGTTTGTAACATTTTTATCATTCCAATGATAACAATGATGAATATTCATCAAAGAAAGAGGTATAAACCAAACCAAAAATTTATTTTTTTGAGTTGTGTCACTTTTGAAGCAAGGGTTCGATATGCAAAAAGATAGCCACGTTCGATGCCGATCAAAATTGTACAGAATGTAGCGGTCGCGTTCAAAATTAATTTCCCGCTTTATTAGTAGAGATAGGAAACTAAATTTTATTTTATTTTGCAGAGGAATGTTTAGGCTTTAAAACGATGTAGCTTTGTCTTATTTACGAGTTCCAAATTTTAAGTCGATATCTCAACTCGTTTAAAAGTTAAGAGTGGGTAACTTAAAATAATGCAGGGAGTTTTTATTTTGGGTTTATTTTATAGGGTATAGGGCCGCAAATAAAAAAAAAAACAATTTTGAGACCTTGAACTCGATTTCGAACTGTCATTTTTTTGACGTATTTTTCACAAAAACCGGATTTTTTTAAATATCTCGCTAGGTCCTCTTTATTTTCATATTAAGTAAACGTTTTTTGTCATATGATGCACTTATCTAGAGATATTTTAAAAAATCCGGTTTTTGTGAAAAATACGTCAAAAATTATTTTTTTAATTTGTGGCCTTACACCCTATAAAACAAATCCAAAATCAAAACTTCCTGAATTATTTCTAGGTAAAACTACCTGACCTCTGGACTAAAACGGACAGGCCAACGGACAGACTATGAAAATATTTCGGTATACACGTATAAATCCCAATTTCGGTATATACAGGGCAGGCCGAGGGGCGGCCGTCTAAGATAAATCAGATGATATCTGGCGTTATTAACAGAGATATCACTATGAAATTTTTATGTCAATATAGACCAATTTACCTTCAATTGACTCTAAACAAAAGTTTTCTATTTTTTTTTTTTTGTTCTGAGCTAGAGCTCCACACGTGCATTTTTTTTAGCATATTAACATTTTTAAATACTAAAATTAAAAAATATATTTTTTTCTCTATTCTATAATAGTTTTTTTACTAAAAAAAATTTTAAAAAATCTTTAAAAATGTCACTTTCATTGTGGAGTGACGTTATCGCAAAAAATGGGTTACTGTGGAATTATAATTTTTAAATACGATTTTGACATTAAATGTCAATTTTGATACTCAAAGATTAAGATTTAAATATTGAAATTTATCAATGGGGTAAACTATTATTTATATAAACTAAATTAAATTGTTTGATATTTACAAATTTAAAAGATCTATATAAAACATTTTACTATTCCTTAAAACGACTTTTGTTTGATTAGCGCAGTCGTCCCTCCGAAGTGACTGATCGATTTCGTGCTTTTTAGCACTCTGGCTCTGAAGAGTGCTAAAAAGCACGAAATCGATCAGTCACTTCGGAGGGACGACTGCGTTAATCAAACAAAAGTCGTTTTAAGGAATAGTAAAATGTTTTATATTATTTATATCCTCTGCAAAACTGGAGTGATTTGGGCAAAGCATAGATTTTCCCATATGGGCGTATGTATTTTATGGAGATATTAATTTTAGTTATTTTACACAGTGAAAAATACATTAACATGGAGCCATTTATTTTGTTAAATAATAAAAAATTAGTTTTTAATTAAAAAAGTAGGTAGACATAATTTATAATGCAATGTACCTTATTAATAAGATTACAATAAAATTATTAAATAAATTGCCAAATTTTCGTTTTCTACGGTATTTTCTTCAACCTTTTTTTAAGTTTCTGGACAACTAAATCGACACTCCCAAGCAACAAGGATGTAACTCAAGTTAGACCCATTTTGAGTTATACTCATAGGTAAACGCCTTGAAAAAAGACACACATGGTGGTACTACTCAGATTTCTCCACAGGCCACTTTAAGCAAAAGTTTACCTAAAATCACTAAAGTAAGAAATTCTAAACTTGAATATTATCAGAAACAAACAATAAATAAACAATAAATACTTAAACAGTTAAATAGAAAATTTTATAAGCTTTCAAATAATGTATCACATGACTTCCTTTTCCACTTCAATCATTTACCCACCTTTAAATAACAAAAAAAAATATTTTAGAAATTTAGCTGTCGTGAAAAATGACAATATATGAGTTACGGCTTTGTTGCTTGGGGGTATCGAAATGTGATTTCTATATAACTGTTTTCTTCATGAAGATTTCCAAAAATATTTCTTTGTTAAATTTTTCATTCTAACAATAAATGTTAGATTAAATCTAAACTCCGCTCAGAATCTATCTGAGTTGATGTTTATTTGTTTTTTGTTCTATGGTTGGTAGAATAAATTTAATTCCCTATGTAAGGTTGCTATCAAGTTTCAAATTCATTGTCAATACAAACATTATTTTGACGTTTAAAAAAAATCCAAATAACTATTAAAAAGCAAGAAGAAATTACAAGAAAAATCTTTTAAAATGAAACTAAAGTATTAATCTGCAAATGTTTTGTAAAAATTAAGCAATATAAATTATATAATTATATATTATTATATTATATAATACAGTGCTAAATAAGGGTTTCACAGTAAACGATGTGGAAATATTTTTTAGTCGAGTTAACATAATACTGTTCATAATTTTATTTAAAAAAACATAATTTAAGCTCAGGTAGGGTAAAATTTTATTTTAATAGCATATTATAAATAAAAAACTTACTTTTAATATAACTTTTAACAAATTCCCACTTTTTAAAAACTTTTTATAATGATTTGTAAGACGTAACATGACAGTTATTTTAATCTAAATGTCAAAAATTATCAAAAGCACAATGCGTAATAAAAATATCACTAAGTCATTTTTAAACCACTAATCACAGCTTTCTTGATCCAATTTGTTACTCAGATAGATAATGCGCCGATTTTATTTCAAATTTTGGATATTAGATTTGACATGTTTTTATAAACGTTGACAGCAGCAGAAACCTGCCGCTGGAAGGAGCGACCCTAGGTCATACTTGAAAATTATATTCTCACAGAAACCTATTTTATTTTGCGATAGCGTCATTCCACAATAAAAGTGACATTTAAAAAAAAATTAAAATTAAAAATTTTGATAGAAAAATAATTTTTTTAGTAAAAAAAAACTATTATACAATAAAGAAAAAATATATATTTTTTAATTTTGTCATTTAAAAATGTTTTTATGCTAAAAAAATGCACGTGTGGAGCTCTAGCTCAAAACCAAAAAAGAGTAGAATACTTTTTTTTAGAGTATTAAAGGTAACATCTGATTTATCTTAGACATACATGTATAAATCCCAATGATTTAATAAATAAATGTTGTACTTACATTCCACATAAATACGACAATAACAATAAAGCTGGTAAAATGGATCCAGAAATTAGATTAACTAATAGATTATTATAACTCATGGTTAATAATTTGAATCAATCTATTTAACTTCAAAACTCTTTGCTCTACGTCAAAACTGTTTGTCCTACTATTAAGTTTATGGTCTAAACTAAATACAATTACGTATTAAATTATTTTTTGTTATCTAAAATATTTAAAATATACCAGATTTATTGAAAAGGTAGTTTAGTTCATCGAAATATTTTATCTATACAATGTGTTTTAATAAACAATTTGATTAACTTTTTTATTATATGCAAAGATTAATAGTCCAGTCAAGTAATAAATGCAAATTGCAATATATGTACACGGGCTGATATTTTAATTTAATAAAAATACACTGCCCAGTAAAAGAGCTTTCCCATTTTACACCTCCGCCCGTAAAATGGATTTTTTTATTATCAGATTCACTTTCAGCAACCATAAAAACCTTAATATACCAATTTTCACGAAAACTACCCTCTGCCCCTTTGGGGGTGAAGTTAGAATTTTGTTATAATCAGATTCCCTTTCAACAACCTCAAAAACCCCAATATACCAATTTTCACGAAAACTACCCCTCATCCCTCAGGGGGTGGATTTAGAATATTTTTATTATCAGATTCACTTTCAGCAACCTCAAAAACCACAATACTCCAGTTTTCACGAAAACTACTCCCCACCTCTCAGGGGTAAAATTAGGAAAAAAAATGTGATAATAAAAATCAATTTCACGCGCGGAGGTGAAAAATGGGAAAGCTCTTTTACTGAGCAGTGTTTTATTATCATATTTAGTTTCAGCAACCTTGAAAACCCCTATATACCAACTTTCACAAAATCACCCCCCACCCCCTGGGGGTAGGGGTAGAGTTAGACCATTTTTATTATCAGATTCACTTCCAGCAACCTCAAAAACGTCAATATACCAATTTTCACAAAAATCACCCCCCACCCCTAAGGGGGTGGGTTTCAAAAAATATATTTCCAGATTCATTTTTATCAACCTCAAAAACCCCTATCTACAAATTTTCACGAAAATTTGAAAAACATTTCAAAATATTTACCCCCTCACGGGTGGAGTTAGAGAAATTTTACTATACAATACAATTTCAGCAACCTTAAAAACCTCTATATAGCAATTTTAAATTTTTTCTAAAAAAATGTATTTTTCCCCATTTGCCCCCCTTGCCGCACGCCAATGTTCACCAAAAACAATCCCGAGCGAGAACTTTTGGTAACATACCTGTATGCCAAAATTCAAGTCTCTAGCTTAAAGCGTTCTTAAGTTATCGTGCTTACAAGATTTCCCGGACAGACCGATCGACCGACCGATCGACCGATAATTTTTTTTTTGCTTGAAATTGATTTATATCGACATAAAACGTCATAAAACGTAAAAATTCGCAAAAAAAAAATTTGAAAATTTTTGCACGAATACAAGGCTTTCCGAAATTTTGAAAAATTTCAAAATGGGAAAGCAAAAGGAGAATTCATGCATATTTTGTTATCCAAATTTGTTATTTGTTTATTTATTTATTTATCCATATTCACAATTTATATTATTTCTATATACGTATGTGAAATTTATTTATATGTTTATTAAGTAGTTTATTATATTTTAATTTATTGTAAGGTAGTAATTGATGGTTACAGAACACTCCTGTTAGTTTTTCACCGGGTGATTTGCCTAAGGGGTGTCCGCTATCTTGAATTTTAGGGGTGAGTTGCTTAATATGCATCTTACGATAAAAATTCATATAAACAATTTTGTTGAGGAAATTTTCAACAATTTTTGTTTGGATTATTTTTTTAACATATTAATAACAATTGAGTTAATTTAAAAATAGCCAAGTTGGAGGTTATATTAGTTTTTTCCATTTTTCGGCCAAATTATCCATCGGACGATAAAAGTGGTTATACAGGGTGATCCATAACTGGCATGCCAAAATTTAAGAGGTGATTCTAGATCCAAAAATATAAAAAAAGTTCCTATAAAGGTTGGTCCGGAAATGAGCCCTACGGGATCTAGGGCCCTTTAAAATTGTAATAAAAATAAGGTTTTTAATTAATAACTTGGGTACCGTTTAAGCTAGAGCGGCGAGCTTTTGCATGTATACTAGTATTAATAAGGGCAATAAGTTTATGTTAATTTATTTTTTTAATTTATCCAGAGGCGTGCCCAGACGGACAAAATATATGAGGCTTAAAACATTTTTGTCCCAAACTTTTCTGTGTATGTTTTTTGGATTTGTTGTAAAAAATATAGATTTCTAGAGTAAAAATACATATAAAATATCATATAGTGTAACACTGTAGGAGCAACCGTTATCAAAAAAAAATGCAATTAAGAGGAAGTAACATTTTGTGCCACCAAAAACGTTACTTTTTAAAAGGCTATTACTCCTTTAATATTAAATTTAGGTGTTTTGGTGTATAATACTTTTTTGCTCAGTTTTAAATGAAGAATCACCCTGCAGCATTAAAATTTTATTGGTGCTTTTTTTTGTTCCCCATTCAATACGTCATCTTCGAAGGGCCGTAGCTCCCTTAGGGCTCATTTCCGGACCAACCTTTATAGAAACTTTTTTTCATATTTTTGGATGTAGAATTACCTCTTAAATTTCGGTACGCGAGTTCTGGAACAGGCTGTATGTAAACTTGTAGCTCTTGAAATTATCTATAAGTTTTATATATTATAAATTTTCATAGGTACTTTGGTACGGTTACAGGGGGCGCAACTCGACTTTCACCGTCCACTGTAACCGTAAGAAATTACTTATGAAAATTCATAATATATAAAACTTATAGAGAATTTGAAGAGCTACAAGTTTGCTAATAACAACTTTTATCCTCCGATGAATAGTTTGGCTTAAAAATCGAAGAAACCAATTTTTCCCCCAACATGGCCATATTTGAAAACTTATAACTCGATTGTTATTAATATAATAAAAAAATGATTCAAACTAAACTTGTTGGAAATTTTTTCCTCAACAAAATTGGTTATATACACTTTTATCGTAAGATATTTAACCGCACTAACACCTAAAATTTAAGATAGCGGACATACCTTACGCAAATTACTCCGTGAAAAACTAACAGAAGTGTTCTGATACTATCCAATACTACCCTTTAAAATATTAGCTCGTGTACATTTATTGCAATTGAACACAGGAATTTTTTGTTATTTGACTGGACTATAATGTAAAAACATATGATAATTTTCTGAAAAAGGTCACATTCAATTTTTATAGAATAACACAAACATGATAATTTTTTAAATGGCATAACCCGTATATTTTTTAGGCGGTGGTCAACGTGTTAAGAAAAGGTACAACTTTCTTGGTCTACCATAGTTTTTGGATGTAAAAAATGTGATTTTTCCATACAGATGAAATTAAAACAATTTTTCCATTGTTGTGTTCGATCGCAACGTGTTAGTTTTATTTTTGAGTGGATTTTTTCTTGAAATGTTTTTGTCTGTTAGATACAGGATGTGCCATTTAAAAATAGGGGCAAAGAATTAACATATCTACAGTACATTTAGTTCCTAAGCCCTGTAGGTTTGTGTGTTAAACACAGAAGTGGCGGATTTCAAAAAATCAGGTCATTGTGCTCTTACTAGAGGGCAGACTAACATCCCTACTTTCAATTTTCCCACTCCCTATTCCATAACATCTCTACTCTTCATTATCCCCACTCCGTAACTCCTCAATAACCCTACTCCGCACTATAAACTATGCACAGGATCAGGGCCGGATTTAGGGGGGAGGATTCTCTGGGGCTCGGTGGCAAAAATTCTGTTTTTTGACAGGGGTAAAGCTTCTTTTTCAGAGGCGAGGGAGCCCGGGAATAAAGATTCCCCGGGGCCCGGGCTGGCTGTGTCCAACCCTGCACTGGATTAGCCACCTGACATAACTCAAAAAATATTTGTCATGGTAAGTCATTGTCAAATATTTATTTAGTTTTTTAATTACTCATTTATTAGTACCGTCAAGTGGGGTGACTTCGGAAGGTGTAGGTGACTCCAGACACTTGTTTGCAAAACCCTCTGAACCAAAGCATGTGTGTACAAGTTATGGGGTTGGGTGCAAAAGATGTGGAACTAAACCCCACAAGTTGTGGAATTTAACCCCAAAACTTGTGCAAATAACCCCATAACTTGTAAACACGTGCTTTTGTTCAGAGGGGTTTGGGAAAAAGTGTCGGAAGTCACTCACACCATCCGAAGTCACCCCATTTGACGGCACACGTTAAGAGAACACGGACAAAGAGACTATTAAAATAACACATTTGTGATTATTTTAGAATTTTCCGTAAAGACAAGAACTTCCTAGAAAAAAAAATAAAATAATGTAGAAAAAGAAAGTTGATTGTTTTGCGAACCACTCATTTATTATTAAGTGGCTAATCATGTTTGTTTGTTTGTTACATGTTTGTTATATGTTTGTTTGTTTAACCTCGTACTATTCTACTTAATTAAGCATCCCCTAAGTCCAGGACTTGTGTGGGCTAGTAGTAGAGGGAACCACCCACAGAACCACCGGCTTATACTGACTTTCAAACCAGTTTTTATAGGGAGTGTCCGCTTCACTTACGCCTTCGCCAAATTTCAATTATTAATTAACTGAAAAAGTAAAATCGGCGCCAGTGAGAATCGAATTCACGCTAGTTGGCTAGTAGACTTATCATGTACAGACGCGGTAGACCACTACACCAATCAAGTGCATATAGCGCAGAGTACGGTTATAAAGCAGTAGAGATGTTATGTAGTGGGATTTTTATACATGTTGGGATATTATGGAAAAGTTACAAAGTAGGGATGTTGGAGAGTAGATAAATTAAGAGTAGGGATGTTTGTCTGCCTAAAAAGTATACTATCAAATTAAAACCTTATAAGAAGTCCATTAAAAAAAAACACTTGTAGTGATGTAACTATACACAAATTATTACTTTTTAATTTTAATGGCGGAAAATCGATTAGGATATAACATAACAATTGTAAAATGGTAAATTAATAATGCTAAAACTTAAAAATAAATAGATAAAAGGCACCTAAAAGGAAAATATGTACCTACAAAAAATTAAGCTAATAGTTTTTTTTCATTGAATAGGTCATGTTTACATTGTAGTAAATGAATTTATGCGATATCCAGTCGAGGACATTTTTTGAATGTTTGTAATTTGTGACTGCCCTACTAATCTGAAATGAAATGTCCTTTAATAATGTTATAACATTATAAAGTTATAACATTTCTTTAGGACACTTGAAAAAAGTACTCAGAGATCTTGCATACTAGCCATTTTTGATGAAGAATGCTGAAATAACCATTCTATATCAATTATGTGCCCAGAATTCAGATATATAGAGTTTTTGATAAAAATCTCATTGTAAAATAGATCTAGAAGCAGGAAATGGTCGGATAGCCTATTAGTTGCTAAGACCAATAATATGTAATAGAAGAAGAAGTAGGACATTCACAGTTGTAGGTAGTACGGTAATTTCCACCAAAGATACAGAGTGAAATTTATTTTAACAAATTCTGATTAAAATTTTATTAATGAAGTGCATTTATAAGGGCAGTTAACTATTTATTTTCAAGACCTCTTACAGTATTATACTATAATATATACTATAATAGTACACTGTATACTCCAAGCTCCCCTCCTGATGGTTATGTACCTGTTTTATAGAAAAAGGTTTAATTTACTCACCTACGTATAAATCTTCGTTTCGGGATCCAAAGCATAACTATTCTTACTTTAACAAACTATAAAATTCAAGAATAATCTAAAATGAAAACACAAGTGTAAATAAGTTTTTGCAAAAGCTATGTGATTAAATGCAGAAGTTATTTAATAGATCGTAATTTAAAAATAATTTGTAGGTACATAACCTAAAAATAACAATAAGTAGGTTACTTACCTTGACATACGTAATCAAATATCTCTCGTACTGTATTTAATCCAAAATATATATTCATCAATATTACTATTTTTGACTACTATCATTACGAAAAAACGTATTAAATCATATTTTTAGTCACAAATATTACGATCAGCTGTTTAAAAACGTCACCAAACTTCATTTAATTTTACACTGTAAAATTTAACAAGCGCCTAAATGCAGCTCTCTGTGCAGGAGTTTGTTTTGGTTTTTTCTTGGTTTGGTCTTTTTTTTTAATGAGGGGGCCTTGGTTTTTGTTAACGTTGGTTTGGCATCTGTTTGGTGTTTTTTTTTGTGAAAAAATGTTTTTTATTTAAAAAAACATATTGAAAAACAGTCAGCGCATGCGCAGTTTATTAAAACGTTGCATAAAGAGCTGCACATAGCGCTCCTAAAATTTACAGTGCTGCCAGATTAGTGCGAGCAATATTCTATGTGGAAACGTTCCGCTATTAAGAGGCCTACCCAGAGGCTCGCATAACAAACATAGTACATAAGAATGCGATGCCGTGATTGGCTTGATGTGTTTTTGTTATGCACAGTACTTCTTTTAAAGTAATGTTGCGATTTTACCGCATAAAAAAGCAGCGTGCGTGCTCAGTATATATATATATATATATATATATATATATATATATATATATATATATATATATATATATATGCCACTTCCATTAGAATGTGGTCTCTGGAATGTATTAAAGAACTACTACATCTGGGCGCAGCGTCGGACGCTGCTTTTGGGCAGTTGAAGGATAAAATAAATAAATAAAGCTGCTTTATTAAATCACTACCCAAAAAACGCCCAAAAAAGTAGAATTTTAAACAGTTCTGCAGTGGCCTTAAAGTATATACTTTACTACTGAAATATATATTTCATGTTACATGATTCATGTAAATTTTAATAAATTATTGTAAATTTATTCAGAATAAGAATTTAAATACATGCGCATGTATTCAAAAATATTCAAATTATTAAAAAATATGAAGTCTGGCATATAAACCAAAATAAACCCAAGTTCAAATAAGTTTGTGTTTTGTTTATTCGTTGAAGCGCATTCACCAAAATATTACCAGTTTCACCAACCAACTTAATCGCGGTTATGGAATTATTCTATAGTAGCTACTATATGTATATGTATTATGTATTATGGAATTATTCTACTATAGTACCTACAATACTATAGTAAGAGCTATTGTATGTAGCATTTCTCAAGTAAAAAACATAAACAAGCCGTGAAGATATGTAATGCTACGCTGCGTAGCCTACACGTGCGCATTCCATTATATACTATTCACAGTAAAAGGTTAAAAATATACTTTGAAAAAAATAATTAAAAAAAAAAATAAAAAAAGATCTCTTGAAAAAAGAAAAAAAAAAGAAAAAAAAATATTTTCACATTTTTTTCACAATAAACAATCCATAAAAAAAATGTTTTTTTTTTTTCATGTTATTTTTTAATCTTCTTTTTGCGAAAAACGAAAAAAAGTGAAAAATTTAGTTTTTTCAAAAAAAAAATCAAAAAATTTTTCATTTTTTTTTTAATTTTCTTTTTTCTATAAGCGAAAAAAATTTGAAAAAAAAAATTGAAAATAATACTAGATAATAGTTTTATTTTTTAAAAAGTTTAACCCCCTATTACTTTTTTGTTTTCGGGGGATTACTTTAAAAAGCAACAGAGATCTTCCCCTCATAGAACTTAATTTTTCCTAAAAATTTGGAGTCGATCGGATAAATGAGTTATCGTGTCACACCAGAAGAAGGACAGACGGACGGACAGACGGACGGACATTTTCAAGGTTTCTTATTTTTTCATGAAACACATTTGTATCCAAGAATTTTTTGTCTATACATTTTTTGGCGATATTGGTAAATCCGAAACTACCATATTCTAGCGCAGGCGCTGTGATAATATAATAAGGTAATCTGATTAAAATGCCATAGGATAAACCGTTTAAAAAAAATACAAGTCATTAGATCAAAAAGAATGTTGGTTCAGTTTCTCTGAAGAAAAAATGATCTACATAGCAATACTCCACAGAACTTTAGTAGGAGGAAATCTTCAAAGATTTTCTCGTAACGTTCAAAGATTTTCTCGTGACCTTCAAAGATTTCCTCCAGATTTCCTCCAATTTGTACACCTGAATTCCTCTGCGGTTTACCCCTAGTGGCCGACCTGTTGGAGTGACATTTTTTCCAACGGGAGGTCAACGTAGAAACTTGAAATTCTTGAAATTCGACGTTTTAGATTCAAAAAAGATGATTTCCGCAAAAAAAAAATTGTCGGTCTGCCTGGAAAATTTGCGACCACGATAACTTGAGAACGCTTTGAGCTTAAGACTTCAAATTTGGACCATAAGTTGTATACCCAAAATACTAGGCTGGGAATGTTTTTGGTAAAAATCGGGGTGGGATAAAGGAGTAAAATGGGGTAAAAACAATTTTTTTCAAAAAACATTTTTTTTACTTATTTTTCGTAAAACGAAAAAAGGAAATTGAAAAAAAAAATGAATAAACTGAAAATATTTTGATTTTTAAAGTTTTAGGATAATTATTCTAAAAAATTATAATTTAAAAAAAATACATTTTTTACTGTTAATTACAAGACTGTATGAGCTTTTAAAGTGTTTTAGGAAGATAGATGAGCGGACGTGCCCACAGAATTAGACTAAATATGTTTTTTGTTTCAAATAAACTCATTAAGGTTTGTCAGTAGTAAAGGTAAAGTGCTTTTGACAGCAGTAAAGTAAGTATTTTGTTCCCATTCAAAATAGATCATTTATGACATACTATGTACCTAGTCCTCTAAATTATTCAGGCTTAATAATTACACTGCTCTACAAAAAAAGTTTTTTTTTTATTTGTCGGGGAGCTTTTAGTTGCGTCTAGCTATATTTGATTCCCTTATTTTTGAACCTTTTTCGTTTTTCTCGATCGGCTCGTTTTTTTTAGATATAGCGCACAGTGTTTTTTTTTGCTTAGGGAACGTTCAAGTATTACGTAACGCAAATTGTACCTAAATTCATACACTTGATACCCCTTTTCTCAAGCTATTAAAGGCTGTAGAGATTTCATGTTTTGGCTACCCCCCAAATAGGGGGTGTGTTATGGGGGAGTAGCCAAAAATATAAAATCTCTACAGCCTTTAATAACACGGGAAGCGGGATATGAAGTGTATGAATTTTGGTAAAATTTGCGTTGCGTAATACTTGAACGTTCCCTTATAGTTGTGTAGTAAAAAAAATAATTAAGGTCTAATTTTTTTTTTTTACCGTGAATTAATTCTTTATTAGTGGGGCTCTAAGCCAAAAAAAAGCGGATTTAAAATATCTTTTTGCACGACCAAGACTAAAACCTAATTTTACGCTTTCATTTTCGGGACTAAACTTCCCGTTTTTCTCCCAAGGGAATAAAACTCACGGCAACCTTGATAATATTAAAGTATTATACTTACTATGTACTTTGCTGGTTCAAAAATTAGGTTTGGTGATGTTTTGTAATAAATTAGCGATTCAAACCAATTTATTTGATTTTAACAAAGAAAACCTTTAAAAATAATATTGTTATAACAATTTATACATAACTTAAATTTTATCATCTTCGTCCTTTTTTTTGACGTTTGTGTCAACCATATTAAAAAACAATTGAAATCGCGATAGCCGGGAAACTGACATTTCGCAATTTACAGGCATCTTGATTAAATTACGAAAATAAAACAACCTACCTAAATTATGTTTGGTCCTGCAAAAAATAGTGTATATACCTCAGGACTAAACGTGGCTGTTTTAGTCCCTTGCACTCATGCAGCGGGACTAAAACAGCTAGTTTAGTCCCTTGGTATATAAATAACTATTATTAGTTTGTTTTTAATAGGCTTCTTAATTCAAAAAATTAGTTTTTTTCTCATTTTTTAGATATATTTTGATAAAATATTTATATAAATACTAAAGATACGACTCTAATTTTATATGCAATACTAACACAAATGTTCGGTTTATAAAAATAAAAAAAGTTTTGGATTTAATCCAGTGACAGATATTTTACCGGGGGTTATCGGAAAAAAAAACACAAAAATTTTGAAATATTTTATTTATTTTTTGAAGAGCAACACAATAAATTAAATTTATTATGAAAAAAAAAAAACAAAACGAAAAATAAAAAAAAATCTCCTTGCTTTAAAACATTAAAATAACATTAAATAAACATTGAAGAATTCAAAATTTTGTTGTTCTGCTTTCAATAACTCCCCTTAAAATTTCCGTCAGTGGATTCAATCTAAAACTTTTTATTTTTACAAATCTCACATGTGTGTTAGTATAGTGTTGTCCTAAAAAGTCAGAGGCATATCTTTAGTATTTATATAAAATTTTCGTGAAAATATAGCGAAAAAATACGAAAAAATGTAATTTTTTGGACTTTTTCAGGTTCAAGCAAAATTGCTCATCAAAGAGCCCCCATTTTCCAATACAAAAACACTTATTTAATTAAATAAGAAAAAACTCAGAACTATTACCAGTTTTCTAACTGGTCATGGTACTTTCAACAATCTTCTTTATAAAATGAAAATTATCCAAAGCAAACGCTGTAGATTCTGCGACTATGATAAAGAAACTGCATCCCACATTTTGGGACAATGTCCTGTCTTCTCACAAAAAAGACTGCGATTTTTAGGTTCACCATCAGTGCAACCTAGCGATTTAGTCGAACTTTCATTGGGGCAGATCATCGCTTTTTTAAATGTCTGCCCCCATGGAATATCATCCTGATCAAATGATGTGTCATCTAGATGACTGCGGCATGCACAATGGATCTCAGGTCTGAGTGCCGTGGTTATTACTTGGTAATAACTACACCGCTTCTGATGATGATGATGATGATGATGATGATGATGATGATGATGATGATGATGATGATGATGATGATGATGATGAGTGTTATCAAGCCTTAATAAATAGGAGCAAATTAGATGTACCATATATAAAATTAAAATTTTTATTTAATCTGATTCTTATCACATGTGCACATTGTGCAGTTTTATTATTAAAATTAAAATTAAATTAATTAATTACATTTATTTCCCTACAGGTATTAAATACAACGGAGTTTGATAATTTTGATAGTTTTGAATTTGATAAGTCAACAATTGTTGGTTTTCTTGAGCCATAGGCGCTAACACCTCAAGATTTGCTTGCTTTTTCAATTTTTGAGCTGGTATATTTACTATTTGCGGATCTTGAGGCGAGTAAAATCCCGCAAACGCATTTGCTATGGCAATGTTAGGACCTCGGTTCACCTCTTCTTCAATTTCCTGCAAAAAAATATTGGTTGTTAATATCATGAAAACTCCATGGATCCAGGATCTGGTTATACTTCTGTGCCCACTGTTGTGCTGAGGCAAATTTCATTTATAAATGCTTAGAAGGGGCCAAAGTAAATGTTTTTACACACTAAAAAATTAAGTGTAAAATTTTAAACTCGCTTTGCACTAAAACTGGTTCTCATTTATCACACTAACAAAAGTGTAATTGTGTCATTTTGGAGTGTTACGCCTATGTTAATGGTATAGGAAAATAGCGTTACAGGGGGGGGTCCAAAATTATCAAAATTTGCGTTACGTAATACTTGAATGTTCCCTTATAAGCATTAATAAACAAAATTTTCGTCAACATGTTCATTCCACTTAAAATGTTGGTCTATTAAAATTCCAAGGTACTTTATATAGTTTGTGCGATTTATTATTGGGC
Source organism: Brachypterus glaber (assembly GCA_958510825.1). NCBI lineage: Eukaryota > Metazoa > Arthropoda > Insecta > Coleoptera > Kateretidae > Brachypterus > Brachypterus glaber. Next base: position 68,744,456 of record OY294045.1, on the reverse strand, counting down.
TATTGCATATATTATTTTGAGTGTCGCCTTGGTTTGGACTTTTTAAAGAATTCTTATTTGTTTGACCAACCAAAGTTAAACTGAATGTTAAAAATTTAGTCTTATCTACATTTAGACTGAGAAGGTTCAAATCTATCTATAGTTACCTACGTTTTATATTAATTTTTAAATACAATTTCAGTAAAAAATAAAGTATTTATTGATTGGGTTTGGTTTGGATTGGTTAAACAGACTTGGTCTATGTTTTGTTTTGCGTAAGATGTGAAATTATTTGGGTATTCTGAGTTATGGTTTAATTATAATTTTTTTTTTGTTATAAATTATTTATAAAATATAATGTATTTTTTCTTAATGAATATTAATTAAAATATAAATTATAAATGAGTATACATGTTTTTCTAAACTCTATAACTCGAACCTTAAACCTCAAACTCAAAAGTTTCCATTTGTCGAAGTTAAGTGATGTTCCCCGCATTTTTTCTATTGTACCAATGTATTTTCACTTTTTTCTTTAACTCGAAATCATTCTAACTCGAACCAATCTTGCGGTCCCTTGAGTTTCGAGTTATAGAGGTTTGACTACATTTATGTTTATTTATTTCAAAGAAATTAAGGCAATAATGCCGCTGCTGTTGACAAAGAAAGCTTTACTAAAAGAAACTGTAAAAATAAATTCGCGAACTTTAGGAGCGAAATAGTTAATTTTTGAGAATAAAGATTAGGCGAATTAAGTTATTGCGAATTACGGTTTTGCGGACTAAAGGTTTTCAAACTTAAATTTACGAAGAAGCTTTAAGATTTTTTTGCTGCTTATTTTTTTTTCGAGTTAAAGACTATGAACCGACCAAAAGTCACCCCCTTTTAACTATTGAACGAGTTAAGATTCGACTTCAAATATTAAACACGGTAATAAGACAACTTAAGCTATCTTTTTGCATATAAGTATACTAATATGCCTATATTGCCCAGCTAAGACAAGTTGTCCTACCTGCAAAAATTCACTTTTTGAGATAAGCACACCATTGTATTGCTTTTTTTCAAAAAAAAAATTCAAAAAAACTTTTTGGACTTTTTATCGTATCTACAAAAAACGTGACATCAGACGGACAGACGGACATTTTCAAAGTTTCTTATTTTTTCATGAAACACATTTGTATCCAAGAATTTTTTGTGTAGGACGTTTTTTGGCGATTTTGGAAAATTCGAAACTACCGTATAATACTATTCTAGAGCTACGTGCTGTGAATAGTGTAATAATTAATGGTTGGCAGAAAGTTATTTGCAAAAATCTCCAAAAGTGTACCTTAAAATAAAGATAGCGACGTTATCTCTACCAATATTCAGAACTTTTGGATATGTTTGAGGTTGTTAGGACTATTGGGCAAGTAATATTTTTATTTGGTTCTAAATAATATTTAGCTTTTGAGTCTAAAATGATAAATATTTACATACCTCTTCCTCGTCATCAACCGCTGCCTCTGTCGTGGTTGTAACAGGTTTTCTAGTTGGCCTTTTCTTTCTTATACTCCTCTGTGTGGTGCTAGTTGGCGGGGGCAAATATCCATTAAAAGGGGTAGTAGTCTCTAGAGGAGGTAAATACAGAACATGTTCTTCATTTCTTTTAATGTCCACATTTGAATTTGCTGCATTGGAGTTAAAATTGAGGCCTTGAGGAGGAACATATCTGTTTGTTTTTGAGGGTTTATTTTGAACTCTTTCTTCTATTTGACTATCATCTGTATTCTCAGGTTGGAGATTTTTTGGGGGCAAGTACTGATCAACTTTTATTTGTACGTTAGTTTCTTCTGTACTTTTGGTATTAAAATTAGTGCTTAGGTTTATTACTCCTTTTTTTGGGGGTAAATAGGCATTTTCTGCAGGTAAATTTTGGTTAAATTGACTATCTACCGTACTTTGAACGTTCCTGTTTGTATTTAAGTTTGTATTTAGGTTTGTACCTCCAGTATTTGGAGGTAAGTACGCATTTTCTGCTGGTATATTTTGGTTAAATTGACTTTCTACGTTACTTTGAACGTTCTTGTTTGTATTTATGTTTGTATTTAGGTTTGTACCTCCAGTATTTGGAGGTAAGTACGCATTTTCGGTGGGTATGTTTTGGTTAAATTGACTTTCAGCATTACTTTGAACGTTTGTGTTTATATTAAAGTTTGTATTTAGGTTATTACCTCCAATTTTTGGAGGTAAATAAGCATTTTCTGCAGGTATATTTTGGTTAAATTGACTTTCAACGTTACTTTGAACGTTCTTGTTTGTGTTCAGGTTTGTATTTAGGTTGTAGTCTCCCGTATTTGGAGGTAAGTACTGACTAAATTGATTTTGTACATTAGTTTCAATGTTCTTGTTAGAATTTGCATTAGTATTAACTAAACCCCCCCCAGATTTGGGAGGTAGGTATCTATTACCTAGATTCTGAGGTAATACATTTTGGTTAAACTGACTTTCTACATTACTTTGAACATTTCTATTAGAATTAAAGTTTGTGTTGACTGATAACCCATTTTTCGGAGGTAAATAGCTATAACCCACGTTTTTTGGAGGTAAAGTTTGATGAAACTGACTGTCCACATTAGCTTCAGTGTTTTTATTAGAATTAAAATTGGTATTCACAGAATTCTTATCATTTCTGCTGGGAGGTAAATATGAATCTCTTACCTCATTATTTCTAGAACCTTTATTGAAATTCTGTGATTCCCTTGATGGTAAAAATTGTTGATAAATATTTGGAAATTTATTTTTTCCATCAATCAAAGCAGCTTCTTTTTGTAGTCTGTATCTTTCAAGATTTTGATTAAAATGTTGGCTGCTGATATCCCGAAATTTTCCACTATTAAACTTCGGTAAATATTGGATTTGCAAAGATTCTATATCATTTTGATTGATGTTGGGTACTCCGTAGGATGTACTTGGTGGAGATAGGTCGATTTCTTGAGCTGGTAGAAAATATGTTTGTATGTCTTTATTGGAAAATTCCCTCATGGGAATTGGAGGCAGGAATTTTTTTGGAGGTCCGTAATTTTTTTGAGGTTCTGGTTGTATTGTTCGATATCCTGGTACAGGGTAAGGTGATAATTCGGCACAGACATAATGTATTAATATTAGTTGACCCAGTATCTGAAAAATTAATAATAACGGTTAAGTATTCGAAAGGAATAAAAAAAATTAATACCGGGTGAGTTTTATTTATGTCCACCCCAAAAATTCAGACAAATTTTCATTCGATAAAGAGGAAACTTTGGTGATTTATATAATTTTAATTGGCTATAAACAGCGGATTTAATTTTTTTGTTTCACTTCCGGTTTCGCTAGAAGTAACATAAATATGTTTGGTTTTAAGGGAATACCCTGTAATTTTTTTACAGTTTTGAATTCAGCCCAAAATTCTATGTTTGTTTTTTTACTTTTTTTTTTCTTTTTCGTTTTTATTGGGGTTTTTATCGTATAAAAACGAAATACACATAATTTACCTTATTTTACTTAATTAATCTTCAAAGTACATCATAAAGGCATAAGAAAAATAGCGGAAAAATACTCTACAAAGATTACATGGACATAAAAAAAGTTTTTTTTTAAGTTTTAATTGCCTGCCACTGATCAAATTTTTATTCTTATATTAGTTTTATATTTTTTTAAGGTTAAGTAAAAACAAGGTAAATTATGGAAATCTCGTTTTTATACGAGAAAAGCTCTTTAATCGAGAAAACGAAAAAAAAGTAAAAAAAAATCAGTTTTTATACATAGAATTATCGGCTGAATTCAAAAATTAAAAAAATTAAGGGATGTTTCATTAAAAAAAAATAGTAATTATATACCAAGGTAGAGGAGACATTTTTGATAGCCGAGCGTATTAAATCCTGAGCTGCGTATTTAAAAAAAAAATAAATAAAAAAATTGTAAATTTAAACCGATTTAAATCTTAAATTAAAAAAAAAAATTAATAAAAAAGACTATTTTTTAACGTTTTTATCGACCAATAACTTAACAATATTTCTGGCCACGTGTTTATTTCTGTCCAATCATATTATAACTATACTGGGAATTTTCTACTGTAGAAAATTCTAGTGAGAATTGCTGTAGTATTTTGTTTTTTAGTATTTATCTTTTACAACAAGATTTCATACCTAAAACTAATTAATAATTAAATATGAATATATTACTATTTATAATTATTGTTATTAATTTATTATTTACCAAAAAATACCTCAAAATATTCTTTTTATAAAATGTATACATTATTATTATTACATGTAATTACAGTTTTTATAGGTTGGCTTTTATGAACATGCGCAGTACCGCGCTAGTCAGTACTGCAGTAAGTGACTAAACTATAGTTTAGTCACTTATTCAATATATTGATTCAATATATTGACAGAACCATAATTTGCAATTTAAAAATTGACAAAAAAGTTTTAGTTTAGCAGTTGAAAATGTAATTAAATTAACTAAATCAAAGAACATGCCCGTAAAAATATTTAGATAAGTAATAAAACAATTTATATCAATTTGCGACGAAAAAAATATAAAAGTTGGTTTGACATATTATAAATTCTTAAAAATAATCTTCGGAATTAAACATGATTCCTCGAATTATAGGGAAAACTTCACAGTTTTCATTCAAATTTGCTGTCTGGAAATAATTACGACTGGGGCGTCGCCCCTGGAGGGGCAATACCCCTGTAAGGACGTTGAAAGTAATTTTTTTATCTCCACCGCAGGGTCGGAGATAGGGGGAGGGCAATAATTGTTTAATGTTTAAAATAATTACATAACCCTGAAGAAAAAATGATTTTGCAATACCCTCTTAATGATCATAAGAAGAATCATTTTTAATTTTTCAAAAGAGACTTAAAATTTGTCATATCTGTTTGTTACCAAAACACGGTTCTCCGTTATTCCCTTTTAGTTCGACTTTGGAAAACACTCACTCACTGTTTGTTTACTTCTCGGTTTACTTATAATGTAAAAATCAATTTTAAACCAAAAATTTAATAATCAGACGAAAAGTTTTTTAATCGCAAAAAAGGGTCACTTGACCTCCGGTACTTTTTAATAAATAGGTTAATTTAAACAAACATTAAATTTTCTTATTTATTAATTGAAAATAAAAGACGGTTTAATATAAAAATACAAAAAAAAATAAAAAAATTGAAAATATTTTTTTTTAAATATTTTTTTTTCAAGATGTTTCAGCATTTATTTTTGTTTTAAATTATTTTATTATAATTTTAAAATAAAGGTCACGTGACCCGTTTTTGTGATTAAAAAACGTGTGGCCTGATTGATTATTTTATTTTTGGTTTTAAATCGATATTTACAGTATAAGTAAACAAATAGTACAAGAAAATGGCATGTTTTTCAAAGTCTAACTAAAAGTGAATGACGGCGAACCGTGAAAAGTTTTCGCTCGGGATTATTTTTGGTAAACAATGGTAAAGGTAAAATACAAAAGGTCGTAGAAACTTACAATTTGGTATCTAGGGTACAATGACAAATAAAGACAGACAAAACCAAAACACAACATGGCCGACCTGTCAAAGTGACGTTTTTCGAACGGGAGGTTGCAGAAACTTGAAATTCGGTATGTAGGGGTACAATGACAAACAAAAATCGACAAAACTAAAAACAAAATGGCCGACCTATCAAAGTGGCATTTTTCGAACGGGAGGTGTAGAAACTTGAATTTGGTATATAGGGTTACAATGACAAACAAAAAACAAGATGGCCGACCTGTAAAAATTACATTTTTGAACTGGAGATTGTAGAAACTTTAAATTCGGTATGTAGAAGTATAATGACCAACAAAAATCGGCAAAACCAAAACACAAGATGGCCGACCTGTGAAAGTTATATTTTTCGAACGGGAGGTCGTAGAAACTTGACATTCTAATTCTCCTCAAGATCATTAAGAGAGTATTGCGAGATCATTTTTTCTTCAGGGTTATGTAATTATTTTAAACATTAAAAAATTAATACCCATCCCCTAGCGCCGAGATAAAAATAATTAATTTTAACGTCCTTAAAAACACCTATATACCAATTTTCACGTGAAATTTAAAAAAATTTCAATGTGAATGCAAAATAAGTAAAACACTGAATACGTCCCTGTTATCTTAATGAAGGTATCAACTCTGATTATTACATTACCTACCCAAGAGTCTTAGGTATGTATATCTTTTTAAATATTTGAACTCTAGCACTATGTACCTGCAAAGTTTTACTAAATTTCTTCAATAATAAACTGAGAAACTACTTACAAACTTAAAGTTTTCCGTCAGATGAGTAAATTCTATATTAAAACTTTAGAAGTTTTTTTTTATGTATGTAGATTAAGGGACTAATCCATGTCAACTAGACCCTCGACTCGATAATAATCTCTCCGATTTATCTGAAATTTTTATGCCCCCATAACTTGGTTTGGTATACCCCCATTGACGGAATTTTGAGGTTGCGTTAGTAAAACCACTCCATAAAAAGAATGATCCATGTCAAATTGAAAATTATAGACCTATAAGCCTTCTATCAGCTTTTTCAAAAATTATTGAGACAGCCATGGCTAGAAGAGTAATTGAATTTTTTGAAGTAAATAACCTTTTTAACGAAAGCCAACATGGATATTTAAAAAATCGATCCACAACTACCGCCGTGCATGATTTTGCGCATGGTATTCTCTCCGGGTTTGAAAATTTTGAGTACATTATTGCCTTATTTTTAGATTTAACTAAGGCCTATGAGTCAATAGACCACGACATTTAGTTACAAAAGCTCGAGAGGTACGGTGTGAGGGGAAATGCACTGCGGTGGATAAAATCATACTTAACAAGATCACAAAGAGTGGCTGTCGTTAAAAATGGAGTTTATTACTTTTTTGACCCATCAATTTTGGAGGGCACCGGCATTGCACAGGGAAGTATTATTGGTCCTTTGCTTTTCATAATTTTCATGAATGACATCATAAATGCTTTTTTTAATTTAAATTGTAGCCTAATTAACTTTGCGGATGACACAAACCTGCTTATGAGGGCTAAATACTTTCATGAATTAATTTTATTGTATAACAAATGTGTATAAACTATTTTACAGTGGCTTTTGAAAAATAAACTTCTTTTAAATCGCGAAAAAACTAATATAGTAGTTTTTAAAACCTCTCGTTCGAACTTTATCACCCCTAAAGTGCTGCCGTTTGGCGACACATTTTTGAATACTGCGAGAGACACTAAATTTTTGGGATTAATGTTGGAGGAAAATTTAAGTTCGAATTTACATTTAGCACAATTGTGTAAAAAATTAAATATTACATGTTACTCACTACGGGTGTTAAAATCGTACGTTAATTTTGAAACATTAAAATCGGTGTATTTCGCAAACTTTCAATCAGTCCTAAGATACGGCGTCACTTTTTGGGGTCAGAGTTCGAACGCAGAGGATGCTTTTAAAATTCAAAAACGCGCTTTACGCACAATGTTAGGTCTACAGTACAATGGTTCTTGTAGGGGTCATTTTAAAGAAAATGGTATTCTTACTTTAACTGGGCTTTATATTTATGAGCTTTCGACTTTTATGTTTAAAAATAAAAGTATTTTTAGTATTTTTAGGTCTTCTAGGGACAGATGTATTAGTTACAATCTCCGCGTCATAGGCTTGTACAGTTCGAAAAAGGTAGTTTTTATATGTTTATTATTGTTTTTAATAAGTTACCTAACAGTATCAAATCTATTTTAAACTTCTCCTCGTTCAAGAGGCAAATTTTTAATTTATTGGTTCAATTAGAGCCGTACTCAATGTCAGAATATTTAAATGTAAATGTTATAGATTAAGTTCATATATTTAGGTACTATGTTTTTTTTTTCTCTTTTGACTATTTTCATTTTCATGTTGGTTATGCATAAATGTTTTGTAATTATTTATAGTTCATGGTTGTATAATTGATGTAATTTGTGAAATAAAGATTATTATTATTATTATTATTATTATTATTATTATTATTGAGAAAAAGTGGTTGTGTGCTGAGATATTAAGGGGGGTCATTTTTGGCATTGAAGAACAGAAAACAGCTATGTAAAAAATATGTAATAAATCAACTTCTCTGGAAGATAATGGCTTATTTCGAACGAAATTAAAAAGAGGACTAAATTTTGATCTGGAAAAAAAATCATCCATCCTGAAAAATTCCAAGATGGAGGGCGGGTCAAGCCGATTCGGGGACATTTTAAATGTGTGTCCCCAGAATAGAAAATGTACAATACACGTGAGTTAACTCCATTAATATACTTCTGTGGTTACAAAACTCGTGCTACGCACTCGTTGCAACTTTCACACGCATATCTTAATGATGCTGTTAACTCACTTGTATCGTAAATATCTATTATCGTATTTAGTGGTATTGTATAGTAAATATCTATTATCGTATTTAGTGGTGTTATCTATTATATAAAATCCTAACTAACTCACTTCAGTAGAATACGCCCAGCCCAAACCCCTGGATCTAGAAACTTGAAACTTGGACAGCACCCACTAAGATGTGATTTTTTATAAACAAGAATAAGTTCTTATTTATATAAATTAGTCAATTATTAAATTACTACCCTATTAATTCCATAAAAAAATGATTTCTAGTCTCTGGCAAGTTCCCATTTTTCATAAGGCGATATGTATAATTTTTAAACTTTATAAAATCTTGTATTGTGCAATTATAACCCGAAAATTCTGTATCATAAAGTATATAGGAAAAAATTACTAATTTGGATATTGTTACGTTACACCCTGGGGAGGGGAGTGTTAGTAAATGTGACAGTTTGTGTCACGGGAAGGGGAGGAGTTCAAAAATTTCGAAAAATTGTGTTACGTAATACATGGACAGTCCCTTATTAATTAAGCGTTACGAATTTAAACTTGATATCTCCACTCATTCAAAAGTTAAGGGGGGTGACTTTTGGACCGCACTGTATAAATATATTGAAAGTAAAACAATCATACTCTTACCTTCATTTTAAAGCTCCTTAACACGACTGAGTAATATCTTGTGGTGTTTATTGAATTTATATAATTATTTAATAATAATTTGTATTCCGTAAAAGATCAGACCAGACGTGATGCGGTCTGGATGGGTATTGTGTATTTTGAATGGCGTGGTGTGACCCAAAAATTACCATTACAATTAATTTTCTTACGATAGTGTGTACAATATAAATATTCATCCGTTTTTTGGCAATAACTATAACTTGCTCAATAAAACATAAGAGCGTATGTATTAGTCGAGGTATTAGTCATATCAATAAACTACAAAAATCACTGTCTCAAAAAAATCCAAAATTTTAAGAATTGGTGGAGTCGTAGTTTAGACCTTTTCTATGAACGTACTAAAAGTTCCCAAAAATTAAAGGTGAGCTCGCGCTGACCTTCTTGATTTTAATGTAAACTTTTCTAGTTTTTGCCAAATAAATTCTAAACAGTTTATTAAAAAAAAAAACACTGCCCAGTAAAAGAGCTTTCCCATTTTTCACCTCCGCCCGTAAAATGGATTTTTTATTATCAGATTCACTTTCAGCAACCATAAAAACCTTAATATACCAATTTTCACTTTCAACAACCTCAAAAACCCCAATATAACAATTTTCACGAAAACTACCCCCCACTCCTCAGGGGGTGGATATAGAAAAATTTTATTATCAGATTCCCTTTCAGCAACCTCAAAAACCCCAATACACCAGTTTTCACGAAAACTACCCCCACCCCTCAGGGGGTGAAATTAGAAAAAAAATATTATCAGATTCATATTCGTCGACCCCAAAAACCCCTATATACCAATTTTGAAGAAAATATTAATAATATTGAAAAATATATACCCCCTCACCCCCTCGGGGGTGGAATTAGAAAAGTTTTTTTATCAAACTCAATTTCAGCAACCTCAAAAACCCATATATAGCAATTTTCAAATTTTTCTAAAAAAAAAATATTTTTTCCCATTTGCCCCCCTTGCCGCACCCCAATGTTTACCAAAAACAATCCCGAGCGAGAACTTTTGGTAACATACCAGTATGCCAAATTTCAAGTCTCTAGCTTTAAGCGTTCTTAAGTTATCGTGCCCACAAGATTTCCCGGACAGACCGATCGACCGACCGACTTAGCGACAATTTTTTTTTGCTCGAAATTGATTTATATCGACATAAAACGTCATAAAACGCAAAAATACACAAAAAAAAATTGAAAATTTTTGCACGAATACAAGGCTTTGAAAATTTTCAAAATGGGAAAGCAAAATACGTTATTATGAAAAGTAACCTCATAATCGTCTTCACAATGCTTGATTTTAAAATACACGTTTCGATTTTTTTGTAAATATATTCTATGGTCAGCTTTTTTTAAGAAATAAGCTTATAGAATTCTCTAGAAAACACTTACCTATTTTAAACATTTTTCTGACTAACTTAGGTCCTGAAAAAATGGGCAAACGTGGTGACGATATCTTGATTTTACTGCTTACCTTAACCCGGCGTCTGACAGGTGGTTTAGTTTTACAAGTAACGACAGGTGGGGTGTAATAAACCCCAACAATAAATGGGACCGTTTTTGCTTTATTTAATAAATTTTATATAAAATGTAGTAAAATATTCGAGTTATACAATATACAATATACCTAAAAATAATTTTAAAAATCTTAAATACATATATGTTTATTTTTAATCGGTTAACAAAAATAAATCAAATTTAAAAAAAAAAATAGGAAAGCTTTTTGTTCCCTATTAACTAAAAAAAAAATAACGTTTAAAATTGCCAAACAAAGATCTAAATAAATAACATAAATTATAAAGTTTTAAATATTATAGGTAGTGTTCAAAATAAATTACTTTAAGTAATCGTAATATGACTGAAAAATACAGGAGAAATAGGAAGATAATAGTATATTACGCACCGAGTACGCGAACCTAGTTTTCAGTGCAAGAGAGTGCTTATTTTTTTATGAGACGCAGCCGAGTAAAAAATCTTTCGAAGTCCACCGAAATAGTTTGCGTCGAGGTCGGTATATTATTTTTTCTACGACCTAAACATCCAAAAGACGCAAAAATTGTCTTAAAATATTAATTTGTCAATTTAAGGTTATGTGTTTCACGTTTACTCATTTTCTGACAGCAGATGTAAAAAATCAACTAATTTTCACTTTTCAACCATTGTCATAGGCAACGGGTGGAAAATAGGCACTAACTACTAGCTAGGTTGTAGGAAAATAAATATTACTTATTATGACACGTGGGGTGTCAGAAACCCCAGGCGACTTCAAAAAGACGTGGCCTCTAATGCTTCAATATTTATACTGCCGTTCATGCTACACTGTGCAAATTAAAAAGCGATTGAAAGGTACTGAGGCGCTGTCTTCGCTTGGCGCGAAAATAAAATAGTTACGGAGTAATATTTGGACTCTGGGGTTTGTGACACCCCACGTGTCAGACGCCGGGTTAAACTCGAGAAATCACATTCATACGTCGGCTTACAAGTAAAGAGCACTAAGTCCAAAAACATGGTTTTGAGATATTGACAAATTTAACTTTCATTGTTGTTTTTTAATTTTTGTAATAATTGTTTTTGGAAAAAAACTACCGCATATTGCAATGACATGTTTGGATATAATAATGTCCCATTTGCAGTTAAATAAAGAAAAATTGAAGTAGTTTAATTCAACTAAATTTTAAAAAAGACATGGACTTAGTGCCTTTTACTTGTAGGCCCACGACGTCGGCTTACAAGTACTAGAGTACAAGAGCACTAAGTCAATAAAATAATATAAAAGACAACTATTTAAAATTAAAACCCTTCTATTAATTAGAATAAGATAAAGAATAATTTATTAAATAAAAATTTAACAATTGGAGTTAGTACATAGAGTTTTTAAGTGGTTAAGTGCACCTGATTTCCTGGGAAATCGTGTCGTTCTTTATTTGAAATATAAATGTATTTGGTATGTGAATGCATTCTTAAACTATTAATTATTATAATTATAATTACAATTACTTACATAGTAATTAAAAACAATGATTATACCTAGTTTTAATTTTTTTTTCTCTTCTTATTTTTTCTCTTTTTTTTTTATTAAAAGTAATGTATAACTATAAAGTAGAAAAGATTTTTACATAAATTTTCAAAAACTAGATTTTTAAAAGAAGGGTTTGGACTTTTTGATTGTTTAAAGAATGTTTCCAAAATTAATAATATTAATTAATTATTATTAATTATATGAAACTGCTTACTATGTCAGAACTAAGACAGTTTTCAGAGGCCATCGGCTGTGCCGGCAAAGAAGCATCTCCTAAAGTCAATAATTATAATGAACTTGCTGCGAACTTTAGTTTTTTTTTTATTTTCTTGTTATTTATGTAGTAAGCAAGGATAATTATCTGATAATAAAAAAACCAATGCAAATGATAATTAAATTATTACCTACACATTGAAAGTACACGTAAAAAGCATTGTCATTTTACAGGTAAAGTTGTTTCCCTGTTTTGTCTCTATTCCATCAACTTTAACATAGCAAAATTTGTATGCGTTTGTCAGTACAATAAATAACGCGATATTGTATCATATAAATGATTCAAGCAATCATATTTTTATAAATTAACTCTTTTTAGAAAGTCGCTTAGTGTAGAAACATTTGAAATAATCTACAAGTAAAACGCACTAAGTGCACTAAGTGACTTAGTGCCTATTGCCAGATAAAATTTTAATCAAAATCAAATTGGTGCGTTTTGTATAGTGGGTAACTCCCTTGGCAGTCCACCTATTTTCAAAAAAACTTAAAAAAAAATTGAAAATCATACTTTTTTTTAATTTTTTTAATAAGTTTAACCCCTATAACTTTTTTGTTTCTGGGAGGATTAAATTCAAAATTATTAGAATTGATCCTTATAATAAACGTACGTTGCTTATTACTTTCCCCAGTCTTGCGAAAATTTTTTGTTGCTTTTTTTACGTTTCTGGACGTTTTATATCAAAAATTATGATTTCTGTCAAAAAAAAAAATCTGTCTGTCGGTCGGTCTGTCGGTCTGTGTGTCCTGGAAATTTGTGACCACGACAACTTAAGAACGCTTCGGGCTCAAGACTTTTTTGGACCACAGGTTGATTGTCCAATGTTCTAGGCTGGGATTGTTTTTCGTAAAAATCGGTTTGGGGTAAGGGGGTAAAATGGCGTAAAAACAATTATTATTATTTCAAAAACATATTTTTTTCAATTTTTTTTTGTTTTATGAAAAAATTATTTTTTTTTTTGAAAAACTTAAAAATTTTTGATTTTTGATTTTAATGAATTCTTGGATATAAATTTGTTTCATGAAAAAATACTGCTGCCAACAAAATAATGCTTTTCCCTATATGCCTAGGATATAGGGAAAAGTATTATTTTGTTGGCAGAGTATTTTTTCATGAAACAAATTTATATCCAAGAATTTTTTGTCTAGGACGATTTTTGATTTTTTTTTTGAAAATTCGAAACCACCGCATAATATTATTCTAGCTCAGGCGATGTGAATAATATGATAATAATTTTAAAAATGATGGGGCAGGGCGGAGTTACGTTAATAAGCACTCAAGGCGGTAGCGCCATGTACCGGCTTTACAAAAATAAATAAAGAATAATACTCAGACTAGGCATATTTGACCTGTAGAATCCAAAAATTATGTTTATATTTTCCCATCATATCAGTTTTTTTACATGGTTTGTGCCGAAAATTTTGATTGATATACAAGAATCTGGGAAGTCTGCGTACAAATATTTTATGGAAGTTTTTGAGATTTTTATTTTATTTTTTTTTCAACTTTATTATATTATTCACAGCGCCTGAGCTAGAATAATACTATATGTTAATTTTGAAAAAAAAAAATCGAAAAAAGCTGAAAAAAAAAATCCGATTAACGTAACTTTTTTACGAAAAATTACTTTTATTTTAAGGATATTTTCTACCAATTTTAAAAGTAATCGCCCCAAAAACAAAAAAGTTATAGGGGTTAAACTTTTTAAAAAATCAAAAAAGCTGAATGAAAATTCCAATTAATGTAACTTTTTCAGGAAAAATTACTTTTTTTATAAGGATCAATTCTACCAATTTTAAAAGTAATTCTCCCAAAAACAAAAAGCTACTTGGGTTAAAAAAAAAAATAAAAACCTTCATTTTCAACCTTTTTTTATTTTTTTTTGTTTTTCGCAAATAGAAAATTTAAAAAAAAATAAAAATATAGTTTTTTATTTCTTTTTTTGATTTTTTTTTTGTTTTTGTTTTTCAAAAAAAGATCTTAAATAATGTAAAATGTTTTTTTTTTAATTTTTTTTTAATCATTTTTTTTTTTGAAAATTTCCTCGAAAATTACTCTTTTGAATTTTTTACGATTTTTTCCGATTTTGCGTTTTTCCCAAAAAGAAAATTAAAAAAAATATATTTTTTTATAAATTTTTTTGTTAATCAAAAAAGAGATCTTTTTAAAAAAAATGTTTTTTTTTGAAAATTATTTTTTTTTTATTTGGGAAAATGCAATATACCATTTACTGTGAATAATATATAATGAAATGAATAGCATTACATATCTTCACGGCTTGTTTTCTTAATAAGAAAACTATATTGTTGTTCTTTTAAAAATGAACTAAAAGATAAATGGCTATAAAAAAAAATAAAATAAAATTTAAATTTTGCAATAAAGCTAATTCTATAAAATAGATATTATTATTCTGTGGTCGTAAAATCTAAATTTATCTTGCATTGTCTTTAGTAGATTATACTTTACTTGTTAAACATACATTATAAGTGTTCTGAATTTTAATATTTATAAATTTTCTAATTAACTAGGTAATTTTTAAAGTGTTTTGCTTTCCCATTTATTTTTTTTTTAAATATGAAAATAGAGGGGTTAACCGACAAGGAGTTTAGCTGTACAAATTGGAGGGAATCTTGGAGGTAATCTTTCTAGAAAATCCGAGGAAATGTCATCTTTACCAAACGTGAGACCCTTTTGCTTTCCCATTTTGAAAATTTTCAAAATTTCGGAAAGCCTTGTATTCGTGCAAAAATTTTCAATTTTTTTTTGCGAATTTTTGCGTTTTATGACGTTTTATGTCGATATAAATCAATTTCAAGCAAAAAAAAAATTGTCTGTCGATCGGTCGATCGGTCTGTCCGGGAAATCTTGTAAGCACGATAACTTAAGAAACGCTTTAAGCTAGAGACTTGAATTTTGGCATACAGGCATGTTGTATGCTATATAAAGGTTTTTAAGGTTGCTGAAATTGAATCTGATAATAAAATTTCTCTAACTCCACCCCCGAGGGGGTGAGGGGGTAAATATTTTGAAATGTTTTCCAAATTTTCGTGAAAATTTGTAGATAGGGGTTTTTGAGGTTGATAAAAATGAATCTTGAAATATATTTTTTGAAACCCACCCCCATAGCGGTGGGGGGTGATTTTTGTAAAAATTGGTATATTGACGTTTTTGAGGTTGCTGGAAGTGAATCTGATAATAAAAATGGTCTAACTCTACCCCTACCCCCAGGGGGTGGGCGGTGATTTTGTGAAAGTTGGTATATAGGGGTTTTCAAGGTTGCTGAAACTAAATATGATAATAAAACACTGCTCAGTAAAAGAGCTTTCCCATTTTTCACCTCCGCGCTTGAAATTGATTTTTATTATCACATTTTTTTTCCTAATTTCACCCCTGAGGGGTGGGGAGTAGTTTTCGTGAAAACTGGAGTATTGGGTTTTTGAGGTTGCTGAAAGTGAATCTGATAATAAAAATATTCTAAATCCACCCCCTGAGGGATGAGGGTTAGTTTTCGTGAAAATAGGTATATTGGGGTTTTTGAGGTTGTTAAAAGGGAATCTGATTATAACAAAATTCTAACTTCACCCCCAAAAGGGCAGAGGGTAGTTTTCGTGAAAATTGGTATATTAAGGTTTTTATGGTTGCTGAAAGTGAATCTGATAATAAAAAAATCCATTTTACGCGCGGAGGTGTAAAATGGGAAAGCTCTTTTACTGGGCAGTGTATTTTAGATAAGTTTCAAGTTTTTTCGAGTTAATCTTGAAGAAACTCGAGGAAATCTTAAAAGAAATCTTAAGTGATTACTGTCTGATTTTTAGAACTGTCACCTGGCCGGAATGCTTGGAATACACGATCACCTATACAACACACACACAATATTTTACCTCTTCTCTTCCCCTTGATTCAGCTCACAGGTGGCAGTGCCTCCTAGAAGGTATTTAGGTCTACAATTTTTTTTCAGCGGTTAACCCCTTGATGGAAAGCCTTTTATTTGCACACAAGAAATGGGACACCCGGACGGACGGTCAGTAGAACGGACAGAAAGAGACTAGCATAGAAAGGGCATCCATTTTGGTTGTTTATTTAATTTAAGAATACTGTTAAGACGTAAAAAAGGTAAATCTATTTTGCGTTTTGGTTTTGGAGT
Organism: Brachypterus glaber; assembly: GCA_958510825.1. Classification (NCBI taxonomy): domain Eukaryota; kingdom Metazoa; phylum Arthropoda; class Insecta; order Coleoptera; family Kateretidae; genus Brachypterus; species Brachypterus glaber. Next base: position 68,727,998 of record OY294045.1, on the reverse strand, counting down.
GCCATATTTTAATTTTTGCGATGCAAAAACTATCTTCTATATAATATTGTAATACTAGAAAATTAATACTTAAAATCCATTCTGTTTTAGGGTCAACTCTCGTTCACAGGAAATCAGTTACATTTTCAAAAAATTTATTTTTTTTCCGCTTTGGACAGCCCTGATTTTAAATATTATTTTTTTACAGAAATCCACCGTTTTTTTTCTATAGCGATTTTTTATATTTTGTTATCGCAAAAAAAAACTTGGAAATGGAAATCTGTTATGGATTGTCATTTTCGAACTCAGGAGGATCAAATTAGTACTTGGTAATAATATCAGATTTCCTGCGAACGAAGGTGATTCGCGATTTGATTGGAGGGCCACAGTTTGCTTTTTGGGGATATCCCGAATACTCAAATGCGGAAGCATGGTCCATCCATTTTCTAAATAATATTTTGAGACAAGAATATAAATTTTTTATTTGAAATTCTATAGACCTTGCACGATTACATCACTGCTAAGAGCAATAGACAGGTACATAAGTAGGTACTTGCATTGTAATTGTAATTTGAAGAGTGTTACATGCAAATTGACGTAAGTACCAAAATCTTTATTTTACAGCAGAAACAAAATATGAATATTTTTTGCCCAAACATGGCCGTTCTATAATATCACAGACAAACAAACAAACCGACCGGCAGACCTTTTATTTATATTATTTCTGTCTAAAAAAACTGTCTGTCGGTCTGTCTGCCCGGGAAATTTATAACCACGATAACTCAAGAACACTTTAAGCTAAAGTTCAAATTTATTTTAACAACAAAAAAACTTAAAAAAAGTGCATGAAATTTTTTTGAGTTTTTTAATTTTTTTTTCGTTTTCCAAAAAAAAAATGTTTCTTTCTCCACAGGAAAAAGTATTATTTTGTTGGCAACAGTATTTTTTACTATAGCAGCACTTCTTTAGGGGAGAGTAAAATGCTACTTACGACCTTTTGCATGTGGAAGTCTTCATTAATACATTTAAGTTCAAGAATAGATGCATAGGTTAATAATATGCGATGGCGTCCTAGTTAACGTGAGAATAAACAAGCCGTGAAGATATATAATGCTTCGAAATCTTTTAGAGATATACAACAGGGTGATTCAGAAATAAAGTAAAAACATTTAAGAGGTTATTGTTGGCAGGGGCGGATTTATTTCATTTTAAGGGGAGTCATCCATAAGGAAAAAAAATGCGTATTCACCAAAAATATAATTTTGAAGGTATTTCTATGCTTATATATCTCTCCGACTGTGATTGTAGGGGTCCAAAAATATGAAAAAAGGTTTCTATAAAGGTTGGTCTGGAAATGATCTCTAAGGGAGCTACGACCCTACTAAGGGTACATCTGAAAAGTAGTTTTTATTTAATATATAGAAAGTTATCTATCTGTCTTTAAAATCAAATGTACAGGACACAGTTAATAGTACCATTTCATCCTTTTTGGGAATCATCAGCAATGTGTATCCTCTATGTTGTTAATATTTAAATAAAACGTCAGATAGATATAAAAGTATGGTGCCATCTCTTGATGTGGTCACTGTTATCTGGTCGCCGACAAACGTGCAGTATATATATTTTTTTATAACTGTCAATTCTTAAATTATTTAACCTTGCTTAACCGACTAAAGGTTCATAAAATGGTTTAGGTCCGTGGTATTTTTAATGCACGTTACTGTACACCCTGAATTGCGGCGATTTGCCTTTTGGGAACAAGTGAACAGATAACAGTGACCACATCAATAGATGGCACCATACTTTTATATCTATCTAACGTTTTATTTAAATATTAGCAACATACAGGATACACAGTGCTGATGATTCCCAAAAAGGATGAAATGGTACTATTCACTGTTTGCTGTCCATTTGATTTTAACGACAGATAGATAACTTTCTGATATCTATATTTTGGGTTATTAACCCTTCGTTAGGCGCGCCTCTTTTTGTAACGTGGTTAGGCGCTCGGTCTACACTTGTAGACCATTTTATTTTTTGTTTTAAAAAAAAACATATTTATATTTTTAAAAACCAAATATTATGTTATTTATTTGGTTGTATTTAAAAGTTATTTACACTTTTTTCAAATTATTATTGTTTTAGTAAGAAGAAAAATGATATACAATTCTAACATATATTTTACATCTGTACGGTAATTTGTAAAAAAAAAAATAAAAATAACTTAACAAACTTTCTGAAACTAAAACATTTGTTTTTTTTTAACATGTACGATTATAAAAAAAAATAAAAACACCTAAATTAAAAGAAAAAAATATTATAAAATTTTACTCGAAATCATGCAATATTTTAGTAACTCATGCGCCTTGTACATGTGCTCTTTGCAATCGTAGTTATGATATTTTGAGCATTTTTTTTTTCGATTTATTTTCTCTTCTTATGCACATTTAGTGTCCAAAGTAATTTTTAGTTTTATAGAACAGAAAATTACCTTATTTATCAAAAACATTACGTATGAGCTCTTTCATGCCCAAAAAGACTCGTGCCAGTGTCTTCCTATAAACTGCTATTTTTTTTGGTGGTAAAGACATATTGTATCTTTAATTTATCTTTAAACTAATAAACTAACTTTGAGATACAATATTCACAAAAAGAAACCATAAAAACTTACACAAAATAAAAAAATGCAAAAATAAAAAAGGTAACGTGGTTAGTCGCGCGGTCTACAATCGTAGACCAGGCAGGTTTCAATATGAATAAAAACAATATTATACCCATTCAAAGTGTGAATTATTACTGATCTAATAGATTGATGCATAATGCACAGCTACTCGAAGGGGCGCAAGCGTAAACACTCCGTGTAAAAAGTTACCCAGCTAAAAAAAAGCATGGTCTACGATCGTAGACCGCGCGCCTAACGAAGGGTTAACCGACAAACGTGCAGTATATATATTGTTTTATAACTGTCAATTCTTAAATTATATAATTTAATAACTCTTGAACTCTATGAAATACAGTAACGATTTTTTTTCACTACCAGCCTAAAAGCACATCTTTATTACTGTTCGTTTCATTGGTAGAAATATTATTTCTCTACCTATGACGTCAGAGGTTCTAAAAATAAAGAAATTGCACCATGGTTAATAATGAATTTTTATTCAGCTGTTTTGGCATCTGACGTTTCACTTAATTAATTAATCACATTGCTATTTACAAGTGTCTTTAGGCACCAAATTTATTTATTGCATGATAAATTAAAAAATATTAACTAAATTAGTACCTAAAAACATGTTTTACAAAAAAACACTTCGAAAAGTGAAAATCATTGGTCCATCATATTCATCCATAGATTATACAACCCATATATTACCGTAAGGATCATAGATTACTAGAGGTACAACCCCCATATATTGATTTTTGAGGAAATAGATTCTCCCTCACAGTTTTCGCCTGTCCCCTTATTTCTGGGGGAGTACCAGAATCATCACTTTGCATTTCACTTTCCATTTTTATATATTTTATTACACTTAACACGGAAACACTTTCAAACTTAATAATTTCAGCAGATCACCAGAAAATTTCTGCCAGAAATGTCAAGTTATTCATTTGTTTTTTTAATGGCCGCGAACGGCCAGCGTGATATTTTAAATTTATAAGCTTTTTCATTAAATTTTAGTAAAATAAATAAATAGCTAATTAATTAGTAATGGTAGTGAAAAAAATACTATATTTTCCACGTGAGTGAAGATTTAACATTTTAGACCGAGTTTTGCGGGCTTCGCGCTGGCGCGCTCATCCCGCAATTTGACGCAGGTCAAAAATGTTAAACTTCTCTCACTTGGTAAATAATATACTATTTGCACATGCCTTAATATTAATATATCCTTTTATTTGGTAATTTTAACCAGGGACCTGCAAAATGGGAGAAACATGTCTCTTTTTTGGCCCAAACTTTTTTATCTGTAGATTTTTTGAATACATATACCGGGTGTCCCAACTCTAATTACCCAGCGATTTTATCGAAAGCTAAAAGAGGTAATCAAGTTCTGCAAAAACCACCTTAAATGGGACAACAATATCTATAAAAAGTAGCCAAAAATAAAATCCACCCCTTAACCCCTCCCCCTTAACTTACCCATAACTTTATTTTTTTAAATAGCACCCCTATATGTTTTTGGTTGAATTGGATAGACCTTAAGCTTGTGAATACAGTTCGGTTCCTTTGGATAGACTTTGAGCTTGCAAGTTGTGTATACTTAATATTTTTGAGTTTTAGAAGTGGTAAAAAAGTTTAAAAATAACCCCCGGATCCAGTCTATATTTAGAAAGTCTATCCAGAGAAACTGAAAAAATAGAGGGGTGTTATTTAAAAAAATAAAGGTAGGGCTAAATTGTGGAAGGGGGTGTAGGAGTGAATTTAATTTTGGGCTACTTTTTATATATTGTATTGTGTTATTTAAGTTGATTTTTGCAGAAATTGATTACCTCTTTTAGTTTTCGGGAAAGCCGGTACCAAATCAGGGGGTTGTTCTTAAATATTTTTACCACTTTTAAATCTTAAAAATAGCAAGTATATTATACCATTTTATTTGCAAGCTTCAGGTCTATCCAAAACAAACAAAAAATATAGGAGTGATATTTAAAAAAATAAAGTTAGGGGTAAGTGGTGGGAGGGGGTGTAGGGGTGGATTTAATTTTAGGCTACTTTTTATAGATTGTATTGTGTTATTTAAGCTAAATTTTGCAGAAATTATAATAATAATAATAATAATAATAAATTTATTGGTCCTCTTATACAGAAATACAAAGTTTTATACCCTACCAGCCTAATCTGCATTTATTTAAGCTAACTTTATAAATGTAAAGCAATTTTTATTATTTTAAACATTGCACCTGATTAAAAATCGTGACTGTGCTTCTTTTTTTAATACTTTAACCATTTTGAAAAATGTTTTGTTATCTAGTATTTAGTTAGGTTATTGATTACCTATTATTGATTATTGATTACCTCTTTTAGTTTTCGGGAAAGCCGGTACAAAATCAGGGGGTTGTTTTTTACCACTTTTAAAACTTAAAAATAGCAAGTATATTATAACATTTTATTTGCAAGCTTAAGGTCTATCCAAAACAACTAAATCCGGAACCCGTCTATATTTAGAAAGTCTATTCAGAGCAACTGAAAAAATAAAGGGGTGTTATTTAAAAAAATAAAGGTAGGGGTAAGTTGTGGGAGGGGGTGTAGGAGTGAATTTAATTTTGGGCTACTTTTTATAGATTGTATTGTGTTATTTAAGTTGATTTTTGCAGAAATTGATTACCTCTTTTAGTTTTCGGGAAAGCCGGTACCAAATCAGGGGGTTGTTCTTAAATGTTTTTACCACTTTTAAAACTTAAAAATAGCAAGTATATTATACCATTTTATTTGCAAGCTTCAGGTCTATCCAAAACAACCAAAAAAATATAGGAGTGATATTTAAAAAAATAAAGTTAGGGGTAAGTGGTGGGAGGGGGTGTAGGGGTGGATTTAATTTTAGGCTACTTTTTATAGATTGTATTGTGTTATTTAAGCTGAATTTTGCAGAAATTATAATAATAATAATAATAATAATAATAATAATAATAATAATAAATTTATTGGTCCTCTTATACAGAAATACAAAGTTTTATACCCTACCAGCCTAATCTGCATTTATTTAAGCTAACTTTATAAATGTAAAGCAATTTTTATTATTTTAAACATAACACCTGATTAAAAATCGTGACTGTGCTTCTTTTTTTTAATACTTTAACCATTTTGAGAAATGTTTTGTTATCTAATATTTAGTTAGGTTATTGATTACCTATTATTGATTATTGATTACCTCTTTTAGTTTTCGGGAAAGCCGGTACAAAATCAGGAGGTTGTTTTTTACCACTTTTAAAACTTAAAAATAGCAAGTATATTATAACATTTTATTTGCAAGCTTAAGGTCTATCCAAAACAACTAAATCCGGAACCCGTCTATATTTAGAAAGTCTATCCAGAGCAACTGAAAAAATAAAGGGGTGTTATTTAAAAAAATAAAGATAGGGGTAAGTTGTGGGAGGGGGTGTAGGAGTGAATTTAATTTTGGGCTACTTTTTATAGATTGTATTGTGTTATTTAAGTTGATTTTTGCAGAAATTGATTACCTCTTTTAGTTTTCGGGAAAGCCGGTACCAAATCAGGGGGTTGTTTTTAAATGTTTTTACCACTTTTAAAACTTAAAAATAGCAAGTATATTATACCATTTTATTTGCAAGCTTCAGGTCTATCCAACACAATTAAAAAAATATAGGAGTGATGTTTAAAAAAAAAATGTTGGAGGAGGGGGTTGAGGGGTGGGTTTTATTTTTGACTACTTTGTATAGATATTGTTATCCGATTTAAGGTAATTTTTGCAGTACTTGAGATTATCTCTTTTAGTTTTCGAGAAAATCGCTGGGAACGTAGAGTTGGGCCACCCGGCATGTATTATTTAATAGTAGTTATCTCAAGAGTTATCTATTTTGATCTACGTATGTAAATGACTATATTACAACTTACTAATTATAATTTTAGCAGTATTACCTATCTGTTAAAGCGCCACTCTAATATTAATATGTTTGCTGCCACTCCATTTTAAGTGTGTTTTTCCGCACTGAAATATTCAGCATAGAAACCGGTGACTTTTAAGAGCGGTCATATTTGCGCATGTCTTGAGCTGATTTTTATAAAAGCCATTAGCAGTTAACGTGTTAAAGAACAATTTTCATAACCAGTGGCCGGATCGAAGTATTCATTTAGCGATGGTTTGCAAAAGTTTTAATAAAAAATATATTTTTTAAATAGACACTAACTGGACTATTTGTACATCCGACGTACGAAGCTGTGTACGCCCTGTATTCATATTGGCGGATTTTTAGGGTTTTAAAAGCTTTTAAGCTATATTTTTCATCAGAAATGTATTCTTCCTGTTTAAATACTTCGCCCCCATAAGCATTAAAAACACAAAACAGGCGAAAGCATTGACCTAAATCAAAGAGTTGGGTTATATTTAATATCCAGTTCGTTAATATTATTATTATTATTTATTTATATAACTACGGAGTTATTAATATTTATTATTATTAATAATAATAATAATATTAATAATAAAGAAGAAACTAAAACAAAAATTATAAATAGAACAAAATTAGTAATGAAAACAGAACTACATGGACAAAACAAAATTCAAGCAATTAATTCATGGGCAATTCCAGTCATTACTTACACATTCGGAATAATAAATTGGACACAAACTGAATTAGATGAAATGGATAGAAAAATTCGAACTATTATGACACAAAATCTATCACATCACCCAAATTCTGCAGTTGAAAGAATATACTTACCAAGAAGAGATGGAGGACGAGGACGTGTAAATTTAAAAAACCAATGCAAAAAACCAGTTGCAAATTTAAGAAAATATTTTCTTATAAAAAAACAAAACTCTCCTCTACATGAAGCTATATGTATAACAGACAAATATACACCTTTAAAACTAAGTCAAGTACATGAGGATAGGGTTGTTAATTATGAGGAAACATTAAAACAAAAGTGGGAAGATAAAGAACTTCATGGTAGATTTAAAAATGCACTGGACCAAAACCATATTGACTCCACTAAATGGATAAAAAAAGCGAATTTGTATAGTGAAACTGAAGGCTTCATGTTTGCAATACAAGACCAAGTTATCTCCACTAATAATTACAAAAAAATTATATTAAAGATGGACACAGATGGTCTATGCAGAGTTTGTAAGAATGTTCCAGAAACCATTCAACACCTTTCATCCGGATGTACAGCTTTGGCAAATTCAGAATATCTTAATAGACATAATCTTTCTGCTAAAATTATCCACAAATATCTAATTCAGAGACACACTGGACAAATATGCAAAGAACCTTACTATAAATATTGCCCGGAACCTGTAATTGAGACAGACACAATCAAAATTTACTGGGATAAAACAATTATTACGGATAAAATAATTACCCATAACAGACCAGATATTGTGCTAACCAATAAGTCTGATAAAACAATGATCCTGATTGACGTAGCACATCCATTGGACCACAATTAATCTAAAACGTTCTCTGAAAAACAAAGGAGATATCAAGATCTGGTTAATGAACTTAAAATAATGTGGCACATGGAAAAAGTTTATAAACTGCCCATAATTGTATCCGCAAATGGTTTAATCAGTAAACAACAAATTAAAGAATTAGAAAAACACAAAATTCCAGTTTATATTATACATCAGATACAAAGATCAGTTATTATGGAAACATGTAGAATAATAAGAAAAGTTATGAGTATCGTCGAATAATAAGTGTTATGCGAAAGCCCATTTATTGTTTACCACTGATAATTATCGGTTATAATTATTTTTTTATAATAATAATTAGATTATAATTATAATTACTGTGAGAAGAAGAATATAATAATAATAATAATAATAATAATAATAATAATATTATTGGAATATTGCCCTTAGCTTTGGGGGAGGGGAACTAGACTTCTTTTTCGCCTATTTGGAAATATTAGAGATGGTAAATTTTCAGGAACTGACCGTAACAGTTCCGACAAAATCACGGTGACAAATTACAGCGACAAAATCACTGCTCTTTAGGAACCATACCAAGCATTGGTACGAAGTAGTAGTAGTAAATTTTTGGGTTGGCCAAAGCCGGACAACTAGGCCATTTATGGCCTTTTTGGCACCCCAAGAAATCCCAGTCATTTACTAATTTGAGTCCTCCTTGAACCTGCCCGTCCTTTCAATAAAGGTCAGGATATTGGCCCAGGTGAGATCTCTTAGTTCCTCTTGGTTGAGTCTCTGAGTTTCAAAGATTTGCAACCTGATCCTGTCGTATCTGTTTGGTACGAAACAAAACGTTAATACCAGTGGTGGAAACCAGCCATTACTGCCGATTGTTCTGTGGCCAAGCAATACTGTATTTAAAAATGTTAGGTTTTTTTAAAGACTTTAAGTGTCTAAGTTGTATTACACAATTATATTTTTCATTAGTTAGATCGCATCTGGAATTTAATTCTACAATTTGGTCACCAATCTATAACTATCAGATTGAAATGATTGAAAAAGTACAAAATAGGTTTTTAAGATACCTGTCTTTCAAATCTAGCATTTTGTTGTCGGAGTGTACACCCAACTCCCGGCGCGTTTACTTTGAAATCACATCTCTAAATAACAGGAGAATTAGAGCTGATTTGTTATTTCTTTTTAAATTAATAAAGGGGGTTGTGGATTTTCCGGAGGCTCTATCATTGGTGAAGTTCTTAGTTCCATCTTCCACTAGAAATTCTAGAACGTTCTACTGTAGTGTTCATAGAACAAATTATGCTAGTAACTCTCCCATTGATAGAGTTTACGGTATTGCCAATTTATTAGATTTAGATTTTTTTGTTGCTAATTTTAATGTTTTTAAAAGGGACCTGATTAAAGCTATTAAGTGATAATATATTTTAGTTATATGTATATTTATATTTATTTTGTGATTTATATTTATTTTCTTGATATGTTATTTATATTTAAATTGGAATTACCGTAAATAAAGTTCTATTCTATTCTATAGTGACTTTTATAATAAAAGATAATAAAAATAGTTTTGTAATAAAACTTTTGTTTAAAAAAGCATAATGTGTTTTTAAATAAAAGTTTGCATACCTATTGCAAAAATTTTATCAATTATTAATAAGTCACTGTTCCCAAGTCACGGTGATTTTTTTGAAAACGGAGCTACCAGTCCGGTTCCGTCTAAGGAGCAGTGACAAAATCATCGTCAGTGATGTAACGACACATCCCTAAGAAATATCAATATTTTGCGCCTTCGCCAAAATTAAAAATATATTGTTTACAATTTTGGCGAAAGCGCAAAAAATACTATCTAACGGAGGATTGACCCAGGCTGCTGGGCCGCAAAAGTTGATTGGGCCCACCCGTTTAATACGGTCCCCTTGCTGGAAACTTATTATTTATAATTATTTTTATTGAAAATGTAACACTGTAGCTATAAAGTATTTTGTATCGCTCTTTCGCAGCAAAATTGCCGTCATATGGCTGTAATTTCGTTGCGAAAGAGCGAAAAAATATACTGTATAGCCACATTCGTAAATTTCACATTGAAGGCACAGCTTAATTTTTCTTTCATATCACGCCCACGTGCAATATGCAGTTAGAGTAATATCACTCGTTACTTTCTTTTGGTTCTGTATATTTCGTTTTTATAACCGTTACCCTCCAGGGTGTCACAATTGTAACTTTACTTCTTTATTTTTTCTTTAAGACAATACTAATCCAAATAGACTTTCTATGTATGCAAACAAATATTCAAATTTAATTCAGTATAATACAGCTCTCCTGACCTCTAAGGAAACAAAAACTCGAGCAAAAAATAAAAAAAAAATGGTTTATTATTTATTTGTTTTTTTTTTCTTCTTTTTAGGCATATCAAATACAAAAAAAACCATATATAATCGAAAAATTATCATTAGTTGAGTCTCGGGAGAGTAAAGGCTAAATAAACTAAGTAAAAAACATTATTTTAAGTGCTGTTTGTATTTTTCTACCTAAAAACACTACCGACCAAATGGTCCTCAATAAAAATAAACTGGAAGTGCTCTTGGCATAAATTTCTAGCACGAACCGAAGGTGAGGGATCCAATTATACTAGGGTAAAAACACATTTTAGGCCTGCATTAACAAACAAACAAAATATATTTTTAATATTTTGTTTGTACGCAGGCCTAAAATATATTTTTGCCCTAGCATGATTGGAGCCCTCACCTTTTGTTCGTGCTAAAAATTTACACCACGGGACCAAAAATTAGGCCCTTGGAAAAAATATATACCTATTTTATAGATATACCCTGTAGGTATCTAGGGTTTTCAAGGTTTACCTTTTTCTTATTCTTAATGTCTTCAATCTATCCTCCTTGAAGCTACGTAAGTCTGGTTTTCATTGTATTAATATTTATCCATTATCCATTATGATGGATCGTTTTTCCAGATTACCCCGTAATAAAATAGATAATAAAATTCAATAAAATCCGTATTAGGCATTTATTTTTACATCTCAATCAAACTACAGATAACACAGTCCAACAAAATTAAACTTAAATATAAATTCAGGAAAATGTAGAAATGATTTATGTATATGTTACTGGCAATGTACAAAATCCAGCAATGTGTGAAATGACTAGATATTCCACAAACTGACAAATTTACCAGACATTATGCAAAATCACTACAACTTTGAGCTATCTGCGAATTTACTACGCTATTTTCGGCAATCTGCAAAATGCCGGCTGCAATAGTCAATTTGAAGCTTGAACATCTATTATAGACCTATAATAGGTCTCACATTGTCTAGGCAATTTGAAGATGAATAACAATACATTATTAAATCTGCGCGTTAAAGTAAAAAAAAACATTTTCTACATGTATATGTTACAGTAAGAGCTCGAAATTTTGTTAATCCTAGGACTGACGTGTTAAACCTAGGATATTACCAATTAAACGTAAACCAACATTAGATGATATATACATAGATATGGCATTAATGTTGATTTGTTTTATGTAGAACATATACAAAGCCAATTGTAAACAAACCACTATAGCGGTGAGGTTGCGAGGAGGTGAAGTATAACATATTTGTCAACAAACCACTTAGCGGTGGGTGGTGACCAGAAGCGGGAAGGTGAAATCTACCTGGGTATAGCAATGAAAACATTTCGGTTTGACGTGGACTCAAGGCGCATCTATGTATATATGATCTAATAAACCAACGCCCCCCATTAAAAAAAACACCAAACCAACAAAAAAACAACATAAACCAACGTTAACGTAAACCAATAATGGTTGGTTTACGTTAATGTTGGTTTACGTTGGTTTTGTGTTGTTTTGGTGTTTTTTTTTAAATAATAATAATTATCCTTTATTCCAGCCCAGAGGGGCATATACAAAAAATACAAAACATACAAAATATCTACAAGAAAATTAATAATTAGCCAATATACCAAAGTTCACAAGAGCTATCGCCCCTCCCATTAAAACTCTACTCCAGGTTTGCCATAGATTGGAACGCCATAGAATATCACTCCTCAGCAGAGCCACAATAAATAGGTTGGAAGATTTATACGAATAGCTAGAAAGTCATTAACACGAGCCGTAGCAAACATATCACTAGCACTAGAAAATTTTTTAATGTCAGAGTTACACTTGGAGAAACGACGGGTTAACATATTGCACGGACGCAGAGGGCTTTGTACTGTCTCTGAATATCGAAATTATCGGAGAGATCACAGGTTAGAATATGCCCTAAGTCTTTATAATTAGAAGGTCTGAACACCATGGCACAGGTTTTGTTGACATTATATACAAGGTGATGCTTCACATCGAAATCTTCATTTATTTATTTAATACGCCAATCCTGGGCTAACCAAATTTTGAGCTTTTACTGTAAAATATAAATCGCCAGAAAATATTTTATCTCTAAAAAATAATGAAATATACATTCCCTACTAAAAATAAGTAGGTATCGTACAATTGCACATTAAAAAACAAAGGTAATTAACAAACGCTTGTTACCAATTTTGCAGGGATTAAAAAAGCGGCAACGACTATTACACAACACTTTATTATCAAGTCATTCAAATTACCTAGACAATGTGAGATAAATTTTTAAGCTTCAGAATGACTATTGCATCAGGCATTTTGCAGATTTCCAAAAATAGCGTAGTGATTTTGCATAACGTCTGGTGAATTGGTCAGTTTGCAGAATATCTAGTCATTTCGCACATTGCTGGATTTTTACATTGCCAGTAACAGAGATAAATAATACTAGCCTCCCTTTTGAGCATTTTTGCAATACTATACACGGTGTATTTGAAATAGCGTAGGAAATTTTAATAGATAATTCTACATCATAAAATATGACAAAAAGTTCCTATAAACATATGTCTAAAAATGCTTCATAAGGGAGCTACGCCCCTTTGAAAGTGGCTAAAAAAATCGGTTTTTATTTAATAACTCAGGAACCCTTTGAAATATATCAAAGAGGTTTTGCACGTCAACTAATCCTACCAAGGCCCGTTTTTATGTGTTATTTTCATGAACTTATTTCAACCAGGGGTGTGCGAAACGGGGGGGGGGCTTATCAGTGTTTTGCCCCAAACTTTTTTCTGTGTAACTTTTTTGCAATTTTATTTTTGAAATATGATTCCTCAGGTCAAAATACATAAAAAGGTACTCTTGTTGTAATACTGTAGGATTAACCGTTTTCGAGAAAAATTCATTTGAAGGTGAAATTCCACGGTTCGAGGACGAAAAATTAAATACTAAAATGTTGAAAACCTAAATTTTAATGATGCAGGCGAATGTACATTAAAAACTAAGCAAAAAAACTCATATACAGGTACTTCCAAAAATCAATCCTAATGGAGCTATGGTCTCCTAAATATGCACCATTTTTAAAGGGTTATGGTAGCTTTAAAAGCGTTTTTTCGACCACATGTATGGAAACTTTTTTTCTTAGTTTTTGATGTAGAATAACATTTTATCATTAAAATTTTGGTTTTCGACATTTTAGTATTTAATTTTTCGTCCTCGAACCGTGAAATTTCACCTTCAAATGAACTTTTCTCGAAAACGGTTAATCCTAAAGTATTACAACAAGAGTACCTTTTTTATGTATTTTGACTTGAGGAATCATATTTCAAAAATAAAATTGAAAAAAAGTTACACAGAAAAAAGTTTGGGACCAAAAACTGATAAGGCCCCCCCGTTTCGCACACCCCTGGTTTAAGTAAGTACGTGAAAATGACATACAAAGATGGGCCTTATTAGGATTAATTCACGTGCAAAACCTCGTTAATATATCTCAAAGGGTTCCTGAGTTATTAAATAAAAACCGATTTTTTTAGCCAATTTCAAAGGGGCGTACCTCCCTTATGACGCATTTTTAGACATATGTTTATAGGAACTTTTTGTCATATTTTATCATGTAGATCACCTGTTAAAATTTCCTACGCTATTTCAAATACACCCTGTATGGGAGGCCAAGCCGTAGAATGTAATGTGGCTAGTCCATAGGCGATCGCTAATTATTACCACCAAAAATTATCCTCAGGCACTAACTTCTAAAGTCTTGAATCAAGACTGAAGGTTGATTTACACCAAACTAACTAAGAATTTAACCAAATAAATGGGGCAAATAATTCTAAAATTTTATTGGTCAAATTCCTATTTAGATTCTAATAATGGCCAGGTAAACCATCATTAAGAAAAAACTAAAATAAAACTACCTAATTAAGTGCTAGCTAGCTTACATAATATGTTATTATATTATTATCTACCAAGGCATTATTATTTGACAACAATAAAATGGATGAACTCGTTTATTATTGAACGTTGCAACGGGTTGTTAAGCATTGTTTATTGAGAACGCTCAGTAATGTAAAAAGGCAACCACTAACTTTTTTAACATATTTGTCAAACTGAAGGCAGGTATATTTTGACATATATGTCAAAATAATTTTTAAACTATATCTGGAGTTACTATTTTTAGAAAATAGATATTTACGATACGATAAGATATGCACGTGAAAGTAACCATACAAGTATATTAATTGGGTTAACTCACGTGTATTGTACAATATTTTGTCTACGCTCGTAGTTCGAGAAGCTCAGAAGCTCAGGCTTTTGACAACCTCAGCACCTTAATTTTAGTTCAGAAGTGGGGTATCGGTATAAAATGGAATCGCTGTAAAATCAAAAATGAATTGGTAAAGGTTTGGACCGGCAAAAAAATATTTTCAAAAAGTTCTTAACGAAAAAGTCATGCTGTAACATTTCATAGCTGTTTAATAAGAGCTGAGACATAATAATGCTTATGTCTCTTAGGGCCTTATTGTTTGTCGAAACCGGACTTGTAATACATCACTCTTTTGGTAAGGTTGCTTAGATACAATTTCTGGTCCTAAATCTCGCCTAGAGAGGTTGCTGAAAGTGAATCTGATAATAAAAAAAATCTAAATTCACCCCCTGAGGGGTGGGTGTTAGTTTTCGTGAAAAATGCTATATTGGGGTTTTTGAGGTTACTGAAAGTGAATCTGATTATAAAAAAATTCTAACTTTACCCCCAAAGGGGCGGGGGGTAGTTTTCGTGAAAATTGGTATATTGGGGTTTTTCAGGTTGCTGAAAGTGAATCTGATAATAAAAAAATTATTACTCCACCCCCTGAGGGGCAGGGGGTAGTTTTCTTGAAAATTTTTATATTGATATCGCTAAAACTGAATCTTATAATAAATTTTTTCTAATTTCACCCCCTGAGGTGTGGGGGTAGTTTTTGTGAAAATTTGAATATTGGGGTTTTTATGGTTTCTGAAAGACAATCTGATAATATAAAAGTTCTAACTCCACCCCCTAAGAGGCGGGGGGTAGTCTTCGTGAAAATGTTTTAAGGTTGCTAAAAGTAAATCTAATAAAAAAAAATACATTTTACGTGCGGGAGTGTTAAATGGGAAAGCTCTTTTACTGAGCAGTGTATTTTTTCATGAAACACATTTGGATCTTTCAAGAATTTTTTGTCTAGGACGTTTTTTGGCGATCTTGGGAAATTTTAAACTACCGTATAATATTATTCTAATTAACTTAGATTGCCTTAGATCTCTGTAATAGGTTCTTTATTCATAACAAAAAGTTATTGATCCCTTGTTTAATAGTTAGCACCTCAAATAATGAAAATGGGACGGTATGCGGGAAGCTGGTTAATCCTACTGTTTTACAACAAGAGTAAGTTTTTAATGTATCTTTACCTGAGGAATACCATTCTGATAATAAATCTACAAAAAAGTGACACTGAAAAAGGTTTGGGGCAAAAAATAAGCCCCCCACATTTCGGACGTGCCTGGTTAAAGTAACTACATGAAAATACCATCAGCTGATAGGCCTTATTAAAGATATCTCATGTATCAACCTTGTTGATATATCGCAAAGGGTTCCTGAGTTATTAAATAAAATTCGAATTTTTGAAACCCCTTTTAAAGGGGCGTAGCTCCCTTACGAGTCGTTTTAGGACATATGTTTATAGGAACTTTTTTCAGAGATTTGTTCTATACACCCTGTGAAATTTGGCGAATACCTTATGGGACACCCTGTATATTCGGAGATTTTCTTCCACCGTTTTCGATTTTTTTAATGTTTAGCTCTCCAAAACTTTCTTATTTTTGGCTGAATTATAATTATTTACAATTTTAATGGGCTTTGTGTTCTTATGTAATTACCAAGATTTATTTATCCTGAAAATTTCAAGTCGATCGGATTATTTTTTCTTGTGTTGTCGTGCAACAAGAAAACGTAAAATACGGATAAACAGACGGACAGACATTTTTAAAGTTGTTTAGAACAATCTAAAGGGTAAACCACGAAAATCGGGACACGAGTATCCACAAAATAAACTTACCGCAACACATCCATACTAGCCTAATTAAATCAACTAACAATCGCATTACCTTGTACAAAAAACAAAGTTATCGTTTTCTTCCAAATGTCAAATTACAGCACAGAACAAAAGGACGCTGTTAAAAGTGCGATGTTTTGTTGAAAAATCAGTTATTTGCAACAAAAATATTATAAGTAATAAAGCTTTAATTGGTAAGTTCATAATAATTATTACATTAAGTACTATCTCTCTTTAAAATACATCCTAAATTATTTCAATATTCTTTTATTGATATAAGAAAAATCTAAATAAAAATGGTCACACTTATGTAACGAGAGTTACCGTTAAATACATTTTTTAAGTGATTTAAGTAATTGTTGCATATTTTTCTAAACAAATGTTTAATAATTATTGATTTTTGTCAAATATCTCTTTAATAATACTGATAATGTATGTCCAGTCATGTTATTTGTTTGTTTTTTTATTTAAATTTATGTAACGTGAGTTACCCGACCTAACAAAAAAACTATTTTTTGGATTTTACTGGCTTATCGTTAACTTTTTGTTAAAAATAGATATTTAGCACATTAAAGGCAACTAAATTCTCTACAAAATAGCTTCTTATCATTTTTTTTTATATTAGTATTTATCGAAGTAATGTCTAAGTTCAAGCATTTATAGATTTACTCCTTTTTGGGGGTTATCACGACATAATAGTATATTAAAGTACTAGTTTTATAACACCCATTTTTAGCACACGAGTACAAGTTTTCTAAAAACGTGTTATGACACGAGTGCTTTATACTATTTTTTCTATTTTGCTCTAAAATTTAAAAAAACTTACATTTAAATTGATGACTGATTTAGGGATTTTTGTTTTGGGTTGGCATTATAATTTTCGCTATGTTTCAAATTCATAGAACCAAAGTATAATAATCGTTTATTATACTTTGATAGAACAAACGATATTTTAATATCTTTTATAGTGAGGTCTTCTTTATTTTACTGCAATTAACCAAGCTACAATTTTAACACGGTAAAAATTTAACTTAAAACACAATTTCGTAGACAAAATTAACTTAAAAGCGGTATTGACATTTGCACGGAAAACGCGAAGCGATTGTCTTTTGTCGTGTATTGCCAACCCAAAAGAAAAAAAAAATACAAACCTCTTATAAAATGCGTGTGATTTAATCAAAATATAAGCATGTAAGAATCGCCAAATAGAAAAAATTGGTTTTCTGTATGTTCAAGGCTTATTTGTTTTTTTTTTTGTACAAATGGTTATATAACAAATTAAAGAGAATACAATTCTCTGCAAAACTGATATTATGCATCAGCTTCTAAAAAATTTTATTGCATTTTTTTTACTTTCTCAACTGTAACTTTTTAGCCGCTAGACCAATTAAGGTCTTTTTGGTCTATTTTGATAGAGAATTTATTACTACACCTATCAGTAATAAATCCTAGATGGAGAATTTTATTCTCTTTAATTTGTTATTTAACGGTTTTTACCAAAAAAAATATAGATAAGCCTTATAAAACCTGAAATCAATTTTATGCCGTGATAACCCCCGAAAAGGAGTAAAGCTACAAATGCTCGAACTTAGGCTACCATTATTTCTATAAATATTAATCTGACAAAAAAAATGATAGAAAGCAATTTTGTAAAGAATTTAGTTGACCTTAAATTAGTTAATCTATTTTTAACATAAAGCCAGGAAAACTCAAAAAACTGTTTTTTTTTTGAACATGCTGTCCATAATCCGTGAAAAATTATTAAATAATTTAAATCTATTAAGGGATAGATGGATGTATACTGATGTATATAGTTTATCTGATAGTGACGACAGTGACGTACCGCTGTCCATAAACCGTAAAAAATTAAAATAATAGTCTTTTACACATGACATAATGTTTTAATCAAGTTCTATGCAATTCCTATTCCTCTGTCTTTTTTAAAGTACCCACCTATGCTCATTTAATTTGTGAACTCATTTAAGTTATGTTTTTTTTTTAAACATATGAACTTGGTTATTGCGTATTAAAATGTTAAGAATTTAAATGTAACGCAAGTTACCCATTTTGTTGTAACGAGAGTTACCCGACCATCTTTACCTTTTTATTAGTTAAAATTCAATAGTTACTACATTTGTAGTGGTCTTTGGCATATTGCGTACCTTATATGGTAATTAAAAAACTTATCATAATTAAATACTTTTTTATTAACTAAATTCGCAGAAAATTATAACGTATTTACCTGTTCACAATCTTATGTCTTTTTTGTGTAACTAGAGTTACCCACGCAATTAAGTTTTTTTTAGTGAATTATCAAATTGTATTTAAGGTTTTTACTTTGGTTTTATAGTTAAGCCTATATATTATTTTAGTACTTCAAAAAAAAGTTTGAAACATAATAATAATGTATAAAAATATTGAAAAGAAAGTGCAGTTTTTTCTGCGGATGTAACGAGAGTTACCATGGATTTACCCTAAAACACAATTCGGTAAAAAAACTTTAAATTTTGGGAAAATATTCTCTTTTTTCGAGGTACAAAGATAGTTAGATTGATAGATACTTTATTGATTCTTAAAATCCAAAAGGCATAGAACATGCCAAATTAAAAAATAATAATTAAAGTAATATTATTATACGCACTTAGTTTTTAGTGCACGTGTGCTTTTTTACCATGCGCAGCCGAATAATGATGTGAACTGAAATGGTTTGCGTCGAGATGCCTATACCATTTTTTCTACGACCTAACCTAAACATAAAAAAAGCAAAAATGATCTTAAAATTAGTTTGTCAATTTGAGGTTATGTGTTTGACGTTTACTTATTTTCTGACAGCAGATATGAAAAATCAGCTGATTGTCACTTCCCAACCGTTGTCAGGCAAAGGGTGGGATAGTGATAGTGACTCATATTGAAAATATGGTCCGAGCGGGGAACGCGAGAGGGGAGACCTAGTATAGGCGTTGGGGGTAAGGAAGGGTAAGTTGTGTTAAGCATGAGTCACTATCACCTTTAAACGTATTAGCATATAAGTAGGTAATAGGAAAACGTATAATACTCCTCTGTTGTGAAGCTATGAGGAGTATAAAAATTGTGTAATTATCAAGAGTACCTATTTCTTAATTTGGTTCTGATATAAATTGACAAAATAAATATTGGGTGTTCAACTTTCTTTTAAATACTGACTCATAAAATATCAGTGGACAGACGTGCATTATTTATAGTCGATTTTATTCACGTACATTTCGCAATATCGACGATATCTTTGAGAAACCCGTATATTACATTTTCTTCGTACAGCCAAAACTTCCCAAAACAAAATTACGCATACTCAGAACATCGTGCACGCGTGTAGTTTCTCATGGTACAAAACATCGAAGAACTAGATTTATTCAAGCAACAATATTACATATTATTGGATTTAAAAAAAAAATAAATAACAAACAAATTTTTAATATTTTAAGTATTTATATTATTCATAGAATAGAATAGAATAGAATAGAACTTTATTTACGATAATTCAAATTTAAATATAAATACATATCACAAAATAAATATAAATATACATATAACTAAAATACATTATTACTTAATAGCTTTAATCAGGTCCCTTTTAAAAACATTAAAATTAACAAAAATCTAAATCTAATAAATTGGCAATACTGCAAACCCTATCAATGGGAGAGTTCCTAGCATAATTTGTTCTATGAACACTGCAATAGAACGTTCTAGAATTTCTAGTGGAAGATGGAACTAAGAACATCACCAATGATAAAGCCTCCGGAAAATCCACAACCCCCTTAATTAATTTAAAAAGAAATAACAAATCAGCTTTAATTCTCCCGTTATTTAGAGAGGTGATTTCAAAGTAGACGCGCCGGGAGTTGGAAGTAGACTCCGACAACAAAATGCTAGATTTGAAAGACAGGAATCTTAAAAACTTATTTTGGACTTTTTCAATCATTTCAATCTGATAGTTATAGATTGGTGACCAAATTGTAGAATTAAATTCCAGATGCGATCTAACTAATGAAAAATATAATTGTTTAATACAACTTAGACACTTAAAGTCTTTAAGGTTTCTCTTAAGAAAAACCAACATTATTAAAGCCTTATTTGCTTGCCTTTCAATGTGTTGATTGAAGCACATTTTGTTGTCGTAGACCACCCCCAAGTCCCTTATAGAACTAACACCTTCCAAATAAAGGTTTTCAATGCTATATGAGAAGATTGTAAGCGAATAATTAGTGTAAAACTGAATTGACTTGCATTTGGGGACATTTAATTTCATACCATTCAGAGAACACCAATTGAGGCCATCTAGCGCTCGTTGGAGTCTAACACAATCTTCAATTGAATTAATAATGGTAAAAAACTTTAAATCATCTGCGAATATTAAATAATTACAAAAGCCCAATGATTTACCAATATCATTAATAAAACAATCAAAGACAGTGGTAGAAAAATGCCCTCCCTGTAAAACACCAGAAGTTACATCAATGGGACTTGAGAGAGCACCATATAGCCTCACCACCAACTGGTGTCCCGAAATGAAATCAACAAACCAATCATACATTTTCCCACAAACTCCCCATGAGGCCACTTTATTAAAAAGCACATTATGAGGGACCGTACCGAACGCCTTGAAAAAGTTTGTATAAATAGCATCAACTTGAAGCCCTTTTTCAAAGGCGTCCAATACATAGGACACAAAAGATAATAAATTATAAAATTAAATAAAAACAAACCATCCAAACAAATTTATGTCTTTGGCACTTTTAACATAATTAATCGACAAAGCAGCGTACTAAATCAAATTTTATTAAATTTATAATAATATTCTTCAAGCAACCAAAAAGAAAAACATACAAAACAAAGATACAATTTTTTTGTAATTTTCCTTCGATAATTATAATAATTATAATTAGCATTTTGCGAAGTTGAGATATAATAATTCGCGAAGTTTTGGTTCGCGAATTAATATCAATAAATTTGTTCTTGCGAAATTAAAATTTTCGATGTTTCGGTGGCGATGTTTTGGTGGCAAAGTTATATTTCGCCAACAAAAGACCGGCTCCCGTTATTTTGTATGTTGTCGTAAGCAAGATATATCTATGGAGCCGTCTATCAATGTCGTAACTCCAGTAGGAGTTATATTTCGCCAAAATAAGACCGGCTCCAGTTATTTTGTATGTTGTCGTAAGCAAGATATATCTATGGAGCCGTCTATCAATGTCGTAACTCCAGTAGGAGTTATATTTCTCCAAAAAAAGACAGGCTCCCGTTATTTTGTATGTTGTCGTAAGCAAGATATATCTATGGGGCCGTCTATCAATGTCGTAACTCCAGTAGGGAAAAGAGGTATTCAGAAATGCAATAAAATATGTAGTAAAAGAGCGCGCTTTTTTACTATTTTATCAGGTTTCTCAGTATACTCCATCCAGTTATGCAAGATAGTAAGGGAAGCGGCACATTTTACACCACAGAGCGCATAAATAGCATAATTTTGCATAAATCGTAGTGTATCAAAAATTTAACAGATGTCGGTACTGTTTTCCTGGAAGGGGCCTATCCAAAAACTCGCACAACAAGCATAGTACATAAGAATGCGATGGGAGGATTGGCTTGATGTGTCGTCATGTATTTTGTAATGGTTGTTATGCGAGCCTCTGGATAGGCCTTAAGTTGTAATTGTAACCTAAAAATTTGACGTTTTCCTTGTGGTCCATATTTACATTTGTACAATATGTAAAATATGCTAATTTAGTGTGACTGTATGAAGAATAAACCAAAAAAGTACCTTTTTCAATACCAAAAATAACATTAAGTATAACCATTTTTTTATGCAACTTTCTCTTCTTTTATTAGCTTTAACGACCGAGCATTGTCATAGCAAAAAAGTCACAATATTTTATGTTAAAAGGTACGAGTTTTTAACCAATGATGTAGCTTAAAAATCGAGGGAATTTTAAACTACTATCTTGCATAATTATGCAAGAAAATTTGGAAGGAGGGAACAGGGTAATTTAAAAAAAAAATATTTTTAATGCCACAAAAGGTATCATATTTTTTAGAAAATTGAAAAAGATGACGTCCCATTATATTGAGAAACCTCTTGTTCCAAATCTTGGCAAATAAATTTGAAAAAAATCGCTAATTTCACATAAAAATTCATATTTTTATTAATTAATTCTGTAATGGTACCTTAACTCCAAATATGGTAAGCAGTCACATATATCAAGTGTTAAACGGATTGCAGTTATGCAATACACGATGGCAGTAAAAACTGGTCATTTGTACCACTACTGCTCTACTGCCCTGCTAATATCTGTTGTCTTATTAGCAGGATATTTTAATGCAGGATTTTTTCTCGCGAATACATTTAACAAATGAAACGCTGATCATTTAGCCATAGTTAAATAGGTTTTCTCTCCTCTATTTAAGTCTACTCTGCTATACTCTACTTTGCTCTACTCCACTGGACTGTACTTTACTTTAATTCACTATACTTTACTTTACTCGACTATACCCTACCCTACTTTACTCCACTACTCTATTTTACTCAACTCTACTCTATCTACTCTACTTTGGTCTGTGGTACTCTACTTTACTTCACTTTACTCAACTGTTATAGTATAATAACAAGCCGTTAAGATATGTTATGATTCATTATATACTATTCACCTCCTCATAACTTTTTTTGGAGGCGATTCAAAAACAATAGGCATCTTCCCTTCATAGAACTTGATTTTATCTGAAAATTCAGAGTCTATTGGATTATTCGTTCTTGTGTTATCGTGTCTACGACAAATGTCACATCAGATGGATAGATAGACGGACGGACGGACAGACGGGCTGACGGACGGACGGACGGTCGGACGGTCGGACGGTCGGACGGTCGGACGGTCGGACGGTCGGACGGTCGGACGGTCGGACGGACGGACGGACGGATGGAAGGACAGACGGACATTTTCAAACGTTCTTATTTTTTATGAAACACATTTGTATCCAAGAATTTTTGTGTCTAGGAGGTTTTTTGGCGATTTTGGGAAATTCAAAACAATCGTATTATACAATATACAGTAAAATACAATTCAAGCGCTTGCCTCGTGAATAGTACCTATAACAATAATATTGTTGTATAATACACCACTCCACACTTTACTCTAACCTTCTGCTTACAAAACATATTAAAATTTATTTGGTTTCTCTTAAGTTTAAGTATTATGTATATTATACCAAGGGTGATTTTAAAGGAGTAAGGTTGATTTAAAGACCTATTAAAGGTATAAAGGTTTGGTATATTAATAATAATAATATAATATTATAGATATACTTGTTCTATACCGTTATCCACTAAATTCTGCTATACAGACTGTACAATATGTAGTTATACGACAATTTTTCTCAACATATCTCCGCTATATTCGAGTAAAAAATCAACATATTAATTATTAATCAAGAGTACGGCAGTATTACTTATATGAGGGCGGTAGATGTCACGCCGGTCTATGAAAATTTTGGAAAATCGCGAAAATTTTAATTAATTAATCCAATTAACACTTTTAGCAGTTAAAAAACGCGGAGGTATAAAAAAGACTATTTATTTGTTTTGTGAATTGGATTTTTCTCATAGTTTAATAAAGGTAGGAATTATTATTTTTTTAAGCTTATTCGGACAAAAAATTGTTTTTTTGCAATATTTGCACATGTGGCCGAAAGGATATTTTTTTTGTCTTATACAATTGAAGGTTTTGCCCGATTTGTATAATTTAAGTTTTTTATGTTTGGGAAAAAGAGCTTTGGATCTGACTAAAATTGTTATCTAATTTTGTTGTGACGTTACAATATTTTTTTTACAAAAATTTGAAAAATGTTTTTGAGGTTGCTGAAATTGAATCTAATAATAAAACAAATTAAACTCTACCCCCACCGGGTGATGGGTAAATATTTTTAAATGTTGTCAATATTTTATTCAACATTGGTATATAGGGGTTTTTGGGTTCGACGAATCTGAATCTGATATTTTTTTTTTAAATTTCACCCCCTGTGGGGAGCGGAGGTAGTTTTTGTGAAAACTGGTATATTGGGGTTTTTGAGGTTGCTGAAAGTGAATCTGATAATAAAAATCTAACTCCACCCCCTGAGGGGCGGGGGTGCTTCTTGAAAATTAATATATTGGACTTTTTGAGGTCTCTAAAACTGAATATTAAATTTATTTTTCCAAATCCACCCCCTGAAGGGGGTAGTTTTAGTAAAAATTGGTATATTGGTGTTTTTGAGGTTGCTAAAAGGGAATCAGATATTAAAAAAATCCACTTCAAGCGAGGGGGAGAAAATGGGAAACTGGGCAGTGTATTTTAAATAATGTTTTGTTTATGTGAGTGTTTTAATTATTTTAATCGAAAACTTCACAGCAAAACTAGATAACAATTTTAGTCAGATCCAAAATCCTATTCCCCAAAAATAAAAACTTTTTGTTTTATAAGAATTCGAATTCCTTAGAATTTCTTTCAATTCCCGAATTCATTGTAGAAAATTTCGAGCGAGGTTTTCCCCTCGGTATTTTTAATTGAAGAGACCGAACTTTCTAATTAAATAAACTCTAAAGTTGTAATTTTGCACGGTTTCCTAGCTAAACTAGCTGTACAACTATATTTATACACAGGTCTGCGAATATATCGTTAAAAGAGTCACTTCAAAATTACTGTACCTAAATAAAAAAATGCTGATTAGAGACATATAGGTTTTAAAAAGTGGAAAGAGGGCAACAACAAAGAAAGACATAAAATAATATCACGGAATATTATTAAAAATAAGAAAAAAAAATAAAACTAAATGAAAAACCATTTAAATAATTTAATACATATGTATGCATATACAGAGCTGTCCAAAAGTCACCCCCCCCCCTCTTAACTTTTGAACCAGTTGAGATATCGACTTCAAATTTGGTACTTTTAAATAAGACAGCTTAAACTATCTTTTAGCATATATTTAATACTTTCAGCTCTTAAAATGTGGGCAGGGGGCACATTTTTTTAAATGGAAAGGGGGGTCGTGTAATACATCATTTAAAGCTTATAAAATTCTCAATTTAACTCCATATTTTTAAATTTAAAAAAAAAATGGGTTTAAAATGGAGTTGAAAATGGGTATTAATGTCAAAATTCCTCTAAAAAAAAACAAATATTTTTTTTATTTCATCATAAAAAAATGTTAATTATACTTTTAAACTAATTTTAGTTGACATAAATAAAAATATTTAAAAAAAAAACTTAAAAAATCGAATGTTTTAGCACAAAAAATTGAAAAATCAAAACATTAAAAAACATTTTTAAAAAATTTAAAAATGTTGGTTTAAATAGAGAATTTTATAAGCTTTAAAATGATGTATTTTATTTAAAAAAATGTCCTCCCATGCCCCCCTGCCTACATTTTAAGAGCTGAAAATATCAAATATATGCTGAAAGATAGTTCAAGTTGTCTTATTTAAGAGTTCTAAAAAAAGTCGATATCTCAACTCGTTCAAAAGCTAAAAGGGGGGGGGGGTGACTTTTGGACCGCACTGTACATACATATATATCTAGATATATAGATTAATAAGTATAATAAAAAAAGCTTCAACGTATTTTTTTATTAAAAAAGCTTACACTCCTAAAGGGAAACAAAAAAGTTTTCGTAGGTTTTCCCTGCCACAGTCATCCCAAGTAACACCCAAGCTATAAAGTGTCTCTTACTACTTTTCCGTAGTCAAAATAAAGCCAGCTTGGCTGTAACATCTTTCTATAAACGAGATGTGCAGTGGTTGTAGCGATAGCATTTTGCCAATTTAGGAGTGTGAATTGACAATATATGGTTATTATAAGAGTTTCAGGCAACGCTTAAAGTTATACATTTAAGCTACACATATCTAAATATTTGATCACAAATTTAGTGTATTTAATATTATAATTATAAACTTTACTCTGTTCTTTGTTCACGAAATGTATTTGTTATATAAAATAAAAATATATTAACTAATATAACTACCCTGCTGAAAATGACAGGTCTGGGCGGGTATAAATGGTGCATAAACCCGACTTGAGCGGATGAAATTCAAAAAAAGTAAAGATTAGTTAAAATAAATAAATAAAGATTTTTTTATTTATTTTTCCCAGGATATTAAGGGATATTTTCTTTTAACGAGGAATTTCATAAATTATGATTTTTTGGCATTTTTATACATAAGAAAGCAAATAAAAATGGCTAAAGAAACGCGCCCGGGCGAGTCAGGCTAAGCTATTGTAGATCTATAGTATGTAGGTGCCTGTAACCCTGATAACACACTTCATCCTAAGAAGGTTTTTTAATCGTTCCCTTGAAAAGGTTCTTAGCATAATGCTGTAAACATGCTAAGCATGTTCTTAAAAGGTGCACTGCTGTAGTAGCATAAGTGCATCTACTCTAAACATTCTGATCATGATTAGAGTATTTTGCTAAGGATATTCCCAAAACATATTCTTAAAATATTCTAATGGGAATATTTTTAGAATAATGCTATAGTGAACATGCTAAGAATGATTAGAGTATACATATTCTTAAAATATTCTAATGGGAATGTTTTTATAATAGTAATATGGCGTCTATATTATTTTAATTTTATTAGGTTAGAATTACAAATATTTTTAAAATTACTGTTAATAACATAAGTTTTACCCTTAAGTAGTAGAAATGGATGTATTTTTAGACATAAAGTGATTTTATATAGTTTTAAACAAAAAATTAAAATTACTATTTTTTAAAATGATAATTATTTGTAATTTTTTTCTCTAAACATTGGATTTTTGTGTGGCGCATGATTTTTATGCCTATTAGAAAGTTTGCTTTCACAGTAAAACTGCATATCGCATATGAATCTTACCTGATGGATGCTATATCTAAAGATTTTTATATACTTTAATTATTAGGTTCATCACAAAGACGTAAAAATTTTCGCCATGTCCAAATTTATGATATCACTCCATAAAAAGGATCGATTATCATAAAATATATTTGAAAGAAAGAGAAAAACTACATTAATGTAGAAATCTGAAACGCCTACCTACTTTGTTTGCGCATGCGCAATATTCAATTACTTAAATGCATCAAATAAGAATATTTTAAGAAGCATGCCAAGAATATTCTTAAAAGTACCTACTTCTAAAAACATTCTTAACATGCTTCGGAAAACATTCTTATTTGATACAGAGGCTTATAAGGGAACGTTCAATTATTACGTAACGCAAATTTTGATCATTTTGGACTATCCACCCTTCCCCCCTGTAACGCTATTTTCCTATACCATTAACATGGGCGTAACACTTCAAAATGAAAATTTTCGGTTTCTAGAGCCAAAAAATAAATCCTTTGCAGATCTGTGTTGTGATTGACGAAACCAACTTTTTAATTTAATTAAGACTATACATTTCCTGTTTAATGGAAAAACAATGAAATTAAGATAATGAACTGTCTTGGATATTCAGTTTCATGAAAACTTTGGTAATGTGATTTTTGCGAAAAGTTTTAAACAGTTATACCACAAATAGAGCTGACGAACATTTTCAAGTTATTTTCTGAGGACTAAATGTTACAAATGTCATTAAATACATTATACATAATTAAGCTAAAACTAGACATTGGATTTTAGCTAGTCGTGACGTCACAAATACAATAATAATAATTTTATAAAAATTTCTGATATGTTACCAAACTACTACAGTATACAGCCTGTTTGAAATTATACAATACGGAGAAAACAGAATACAGGGTTATTTTGAAATAAGTTCGAGAAATTTAAGAGGTGATTCTACGTTAAAAAATATGAAAAAAAAACTTCCTATAAAGGTTGGTCCGGAAATGAGTACTAAGGGAGGTTTTTAATTAATAATAATTACAATAAATATAGATTCTTTTAGTAAAAAAACATAAAAAATGACATATAGTACAAGACTGTAGGAGCAAACGTTTTCACAAAAAATGCAATTAAGAGGAAGTAACATTTTGTGCCACTAAAAATTTTACTTTTTCTATTTTGCGACTCTTATAAGCTCATAATCACACGCATTTTCCGTGTTCTTCTAGGCCCTTAAGAGGTCTCTACTTTTTTTTCTGTTGGGTTGGCAACATACAAAAGCCTATCTCTTGACGTTTTGCGTGCAAATGTCAATTTCGATTTAAAGTTAAATTTTTTACAAAATTTTGTGTTTGGGTTATTTTTTACCGTGTTAAAATTGTGGACTGGTTAATTGCAGTGAAAAAAGAAGAGATGACTGTTAAATATATCCAAATATCATTTGTTCTTAGAATTTTAAACATAGTGTAAACTGTAATGCCAACCCAAAACAAAAATCCCTAAATCAGTCATCAATTTATATGTAAGTCTTTTAAATTTTAGAGCAAAATAGAAAAAAATGTATAAAGCACTCGTTTCATAACACGTTTTTAGAGAAGTAGTACTTTAGAAAACTCGCCGCAAGCGGCTCGTTTTCTAAACTTGTACTAGTGCGCTAAAAACGTATGTTATGAAACTAGTACTTTAATATACTATTTTAAAAGGCTATATCTCCTTTAATATTAAATTTAGGTGTTTTGGTGAAGAATACTTTTTTGAAAGTTTTAAGTGAAGAATCGCCCTGCAGCATTAAAATTTTATTGGTGCTTTTTTTGTTCCCCCTTTAAATATGTCCATCTTCGCAGCTCCCTTAGGGCTCATATCCGGACCAACCTTTATAGAACTTTTTTTTTATATTTTTTAACGTAGAATTACCTCTTAAATTTCTTGAACTAATTTCTGAATAACCCTGTCTATTGTTTTGTCCGTATTGTATAATTTCAAATAGGCTGTATACTATACTAGTTTGATAACATATCAGGCATTTTTATAAAATTATTATTATTGTATTATTTTCAGGAAGGTGGTTTACCTTTCTTAACTTTTTTACTTTTTTAGGTAGAATCTTGAAATTTCCAGAAGCTATGTTATGTATAATTTAAGATTTTTGACATTGTTAGAAATTTTTTGGCAAGTCCGGTTTCGCCGGAAATAAATCTAACTTTTGATTTTTAAAGGGAACACCCTGTATATTTTTACATATTTTGATTCAGAAATCAATTCTGAGAACAAGCATGTGTCACTTGTCAAAATTTGACAGGTCATGTCATTTTTTAGTTAAATCTTCATTTTAAACCTTTTGTGTTCTAAATAAACCATTCATGTGTGGTATCAAAATTTTGGCAAGAAAATTCTCTTTAATTTCAACCTAATAAGCCACACTCTTTCCATTTGAAAAAACAGACTTATGGACCAAAGTATGATTTTCGAACCAACACATTTAGAGTTTTGGGAAAAAATCAACAAAGTATTTTTCTGAAGATACTAGACCAACAATTAAGCGAAATTGGGAAAAATGACCATATATTTTCAAGTTTGATATAGCTCTCAAAGAATATGGCTATTTTCCACGAAAAGGGTCAGCCCAATTAGAGTGTTTGTTTGTTTGTTTGTTTGTTTGTTTGTTTTTTAACCTCGTACTTAATTAAGCATCCCCTAAGTCCAGGACTTGTGTGGGCTAGTAGTAGAGGGAACCACCGGCTTTAATTGACAATATATGTAGAGAGTACGCCTTCGTCAAATTTCAATTATTAATTAACTAAAAAAGGCAATCGGCGCCAGTGAGGTTTGAACTCACGATCATTAGCTCAGTGTCAATGCTATATCGATGCCTTAGACCGCTGAGCTAAATCTCCCATTTGTACGTTTTTCTTGTAGAGTATACCTGAGTTTTTAATTTAACGAAATCAAAAATAGGTCGTTCCATTTGAAAATTTGGCACAAAATGGCTTTTTGATGATTTCAGAAAAATAGGACTGCCATGTTGTTTTTATGAAAAATGGCTCCTGTGGCGCCATCTTTAATGCAAATATCGACTTGTGCTATATCAATGAAAAGAGAATTTAAAGGCGAATCCGAGGGCAATCCAAAAATGTAAACAAATATTAAGGGTTTCATTTAAAAATCAAAAGTTGTTATCACTTCCGCTTAGACCGAAAATGATATTTTTGCCTTGCCAAAATGGGGGCATTCACGGTTCATACAAGCTCTGCAAATTTTAAA
The DNA here is from genome assembly GCA_958510825.1 of Brachypterus glaber. Lineage (NCBI taxonomy): Eukaryota > Metazoa > Arthropoda > Insecta > Coleoptera > Kateretidae > Brachypterus > Brachypterus glaber. The sequence goes on along the minus strand of OY294045.1, from coordinate 68,697,369 downwards.
AAGTTATCTTTTATAGTTACGGAGATAATTCGTACGCAATACTTCTTTTGACACCCGGTATATATACAAAGAAAAATATATAAATATCATGAAATTCCCATAAAGTTTTTATTTAGGTAAAAGAAATTTAGAAAATAACATAATATGTTATATATATTATGACAATTTAGTCTTTTGGATAATCCAAATTTTATTTTAAAGGATGCCAATCGTTTTTATTCGGTTTTAAAATCCCCCATGTCCCCTGTCCGCATATTAAGATCTAAAAATATTAAATATATGCAAAAAAGTTAATTTAGGTTGTCTTAGTTACGAGTTCCAAATTTAAAGTCGATGTCTCAGTTCCTTCAAAAGTTAAGAGAAAATTCTCCAAATTAAAAGCCAAGGGAATTTTAGATATTTTATGGATTAAATGAGTGTACTTTTAGATTTATTGCACACCAAATTTCATTTGAGACAATTTTAAATATGAAAAGTTTAAAGTACTTTAAAGTTTGTGGAAAAGTAGGGGAGCCTGGGGGCTAGTTGTTAAAGGGGCAATATCGATTCCTTGTCTTTTCTCTATATTAAAAAAAAACATGACAAGAGTATATTTAAAAAGTCAAGACAAGACAATAAAAACTTGTCTGGCTCTCTGCGCAATACTTACAAATCTTACAAATCGTTTAAATATGAATTTGAATAATCTATTTAAATATTTTTACAATAATAATTTAGTTAAAAATCAGAAAAAGACAGTGTTTATGCAGTATCATTTAATACCCAACAATTAATTAAATAGTCCACTTTTAACAATAAGTCAAAAACATCTACAGCAGGTTACTTTTTTAAAACTATTAGGCCTACACATAGATTTTTCTTTAACATGGAATGACCATCTTAGTTATGTTTGTAATAAAAGCTAGTATGTTATGCACTTAAAAGACTAAAACAAATTGCTTCCACCACGGTATCTAGAATTTATTATTATTCAAATTTTGAATCCGTTATGAGGTATGGTATTATTTTTTGGGGAAACAGTACCACCTCTTTAAGAATGTTTATATTGCAGAGAAAAGCTATCATTCATAAATTCCTGTTTTTATCAGGGAAAAAATTTTTTTTGCCTATATATTTTTGAAATACTTAAGTTTGTTAAACAAAATTTAACACAATTTCGTTTTCAAAACTTAAATCACAATTATGAAACACGACATGGAAATTCTCTGCAATATGATAGACATCATCTTGAAATATATAAAAGTAATCCGTATTAATTGGTGCTGTACTGTCATAGAAAAGGAAAAACTTCCAAAGCCGTTGCGGAAAAGTGTGATAAATGTGCCTTACACATCTGCGATAAACTTGCACATGCGCACTATTATTATTGTTTTTGACAATTTAGTTTTATGTGTCAAATAAAAATTGTAAAAAATGCATAAAAAACAATAAATATCTACGAAGAAACGTCGAAATAGTTTGCTGCACGTTAAAATAAACCTTGTGTCGCGATACGACGCGTAGTGTTGCTTTCGATGCAGCGATATGAAATTAAATCTAAGTGTAACCTATCGGCGAGGTGTTTAGCTTAAACCCGAAAACAAAGATATCTTACTGAATAGTCTGGTAAGTTTAAGCCAACAATAACTACATGAATATTTATAAGTTCGGCCAAAAACAGTGCCTTGTAACAGCAATTTATTCGGCAAATATTGGCCTTAAAGTGACTTTCCAAATTTAATTTAAACGAGATATTCACACAAAAACAATTTGCACACGTGTGCACACTTGTGTTATGGTTGGTTCAGTTTTATAAGTGCCTATTCACAAGCTCGCATAAGAACATAAAACATAACAATGCTATGCCGTGATTGGCTTGATGGGCCGCCATGTATCTTGTAAGCCAATCACGACATCGCATTCTTATGTTTTATGTTCTTATGCAAGCTTCTGGATATGCCTTAACATTTTAGTTATAGTTTATAGTTTATATCGATATAATACAATAGTCTACACTAGAAAAACGAACATGTAAAATTCCAGTTATTAAGATTGGTAACGCAGAGGCCATGCTAATAATCGAAATTTTATCTTTTTATGATATTTTACGATTAATATGTATTTTTTTCATTTAAAACGTATATTATAATTTTAAATGTATCTTATTTACACTTTATATGTAATTTTAAGTCTAAAATGTAATCCTAATAAAGTTATTGGTCCGCGTTTCTGTAGGTATCACTCGAGCGATGTAATAAGTTGTCGAAGGTCAATAACATTGCAAAAAAAAATTGTTCAGCAAATTACGCTATTTTTAATCTAAAAAATACAGTAAGTACAGAGTCCCTCTTAATTTTTTACAACGCGTTTGTCCAAAGCCGACTTAGTTTTTCAATAATTTTTTGGGGCTGCTCCCCTGATATGGAGAGACTCCTGCTACTGCAGAAAAAAGTCTTAAGAACAATTTGTGATGCTAAGTATGATGATCATTGTATGCCACTATTCAAAAAATATAAAATAATGACCGTATATGCACTTTACTTGTACAGACTTTGTTTATTTTTAAAGAAAAACATATCATCCTTTGAAAGGAATAACCAAATAAGTCACGGTATGTCTACTCGACATGACCTCGACTTAGCAACTCCAAAGCACAGAACTGTTGCTTTTGAGAAGGGAGTGGGATACATGGCAATGAAGGTATTCAGAACTTTACCAGCAGAAATAAAAGGTATAAATAACTTTAATGTATTTAAAAATAAGCTAAAAACATTATTTCTTAATAAGCCTTTGTACTCATTAAAAGACTACTTAACTATTTATTTAAATTAATGTGCAGTTACATGTACTGAATGTTATTTATTAATTTGACGTATCCATAGAATTTATTCTCATAAGGCCCAATAAAGTATTATTATTATTATTATTATTATTATTATAATATGTCGACGTTCATATTATACATTTAAATGTAAATTTTAATATTAAAACGTAATTTTAAATTGTAAAAAGTAAAGGTTTATTACAAATTATTACAAAAAATTACAAACGTATTAGGGTCATTATCAAAAGTGCTTAGTTTACGGCCACATTTGTGGCTGAAAACATGCAAATTATGGATTTCTAAGTTACAGTATCAAAGCAGCTAGTCAACACAAATTTCCCATTCATTTATTTTAGAATTATATTTTTAATTTCTTTGAAAAATAAGGTCCATAAGGTGAAAAATCTCCCTTCGTTATCAGTCACAGCATTGGGACCCATTATGTAAGTAACTGAAAATATCGTAGTTTTTGAATTTTAAATAAATACCAAGTGACACAAAAAGTATTGCCTACGAATTATCTACACGGAAAAAAAAATTATAGCTAGGAGCGCTATAACACACATACCAAGCAAATTATAATCGCTTATTATATAAATACAAGGCTTTCTCTTACAATTATGGCAGTCAGTGTAAAAATTTATATGAAATACTTTAATTGTTTAGTGAATAATAAAATATAACAAATAGTATGGCATTTATAGCTTAAATAGATTTAATTATTGTCCGTGCTAATAATTTTTATAATATAATAAAATTTCTGTAAATTTATAATAGTGCCTGTAATAAATATAATCTTGTCTGTAATATATATAATCGTTTCCAATTTATTTTTAACATTATTAGTTATTGTGTCCCTTATAATCTATAGCTTAAATCACTATAATTTGCCACTGTTACCAAATATCTTATAATGTATAGCGCAGAGCCCACTAATTTCTTTCCGTGTACGTAACTAAATCATAACTTTTTAAAATTTGCAGAGCTTGTATGAACCGTAAATACCCTCATTTTGGCATGGTCGTCATAAAAAATATCACTTCCGGTCTAAGCGGAAGTGATACCAACTTTCGATTTTTAAATGGAACAATTTATATTTGCTTACATTTTTAGATTTGTCTTTAAATTCTCTTTTCATTGTTATATCACAAGATGGCGCCACAGGAGCAATTTTTCAAAAAAACAACATGGCGGTCCTATGACGTCCATATTAGAATATTTCTTAAACTTGTCATTTAAAATCTTTTAGTAGTAGGCTCTGAATTTACTGTTCATGTGAAACTGATTTTCTTTTGTTTTTATGAAAATGGCGTTATTTTGTGCTAAATGTAGCTACATTAAAAATTTAGGTATAATCTACAAGAAAAACGTAGGATCAAACATAAATGAAAATGATCACTTTTGTGAATTGGCGGAAGAGTTTCCGGACAAGCTCGTTTAATAATTATTTCTTCTTAATAAAGTTTCCAAAACTGTTGGGTTATTTGTTTTTTAATTCTACACATAAATAGGACTTTTCTTGATAGATGTCAATTTCAAACAGTACTATGTCCAACCTAGTAAGTTTCAATAGATGCAGTGTGCATTTATTTATTAATCATAATTAAAAAACTATTACTTAATTAATCAAAATCTTATTAAATTTAAGAAATATTACGTCAAAGAATATCAAATTATACAAAACAATACAAATTTGCCGACCGAGTGTGTTTTAATTCGTTTTTTTGCTTCTTGCGCTAAATTCACATAAGCGGACATTGCACTATTTGATTCTATACCCCTCATATTGGTGATAAATCCAGAAAACTATCAATTTATCTCAGGAGATAAATCAAGACTACTGGATAAAGTACATCTGACAAATGACAGTAGTAAGTATAAACAATCATTCAAGTTTCCTACAATCGCATATTATAACATTATATTATTTAACTGGCATATAGAAGTGATTCATTACCTATATCGTGTCTCAGAACTCACACGTTTCCTGGAAAGAGCAAGTAATTATTGTCTGAAATTGTACAAAAAAAACAAACATCAGCTTCTTCTGTTAAACTCAATAAACTAAAAAACTGAGTGTAAAATTTTACACTCGCTTTACACTTAAACTGGTACCATACGTATTTATCACACTCACAAAAGCGTAATAGTAGTTTTCGTAACGAGTAAGCGACTTCAGTCCATAGTGAACGAGAATGAAGTGTTTTTGACGACGCAAACGAATTGCGAACAACATTTTTCGTTCGATCTACAGACTCTAAACTAGACTCTTAAAAAATGTATATTTTAAAGAATTACCTGTGTTTAATTTTGACATTTCAAAATTTTATAAACGTCAAATGACTTTTGTCAAAATGAATGCTATGTGTAATCGTTTGGATAAATGAGTGTGCATAGTTGTCATTTCATTCAAACATGCGCTATGTACTCATGCGATAGAAAAATATCCTAACGAGGATATATAGAGAAAATGCATTTTTCTTTATTTTGTGTACGAAATAGTATAATACATAACTAGTGTGGAAAGGGACAAATTTCACGCGAGTGGGAGAAGTATAAGAAATACACTTTCCAACGAGTTATGTACACTATTTTTCCTACGATAACAAAAAAATATAAAGTTTAAACTTTAAGAATTCTTCATTTAAGAGTTTCTAATTTTTATTACTTATTCCGAGAATTTTTGAGAAAAGCAAAACACAAAATAGCATACAAATTTATATATGTATGTCAACAGGAAATAGGTTTTTTTATTTACATTTACTTTTCTTTGTTTTATATTTAATACAACATATTATGAAAGCTCAACTGTTTAATGGGTTGCCTAACCGCAAGCATCTTTTCAATCAAGGAAAATTTGACAGTTTACTAATTAAATTTGATTTTTGTGGATATGCTACCATATAAGACTAAAATTCTACAATGTTTTCATTTTATGAGGAAAAATTGATGTTTTTTATAAAATGTAAGGTAACTAAAATTAAGTAATTTTTATAAAATCTAGACATTAATAAAATATATTAAGTTATATTGACCTGGGTCAAAATAGTAAGGTTATAACTATAGTTTTTATTTTTGACATGAAAAACAGAAATATTTGGATTGAAAAACATAGAAGACATCAAAAAAGTCTGTAATGAACGGTGAAAAATGGCATATAAAACGAGGTGAGTAAAATTCGTAGAATAAACAAAATTAGGCAAACCTACATACATATATATCAAACTAGGGTGATATGAAAATATCAAACAAGGGTGATATAAGGCGTTTTCTAAAGAACAAGAGAGTGTGGTAAATGTCATTTTCATAGAGGATCGTAGGAAAATATTATTTCCGCAGCAGGTGGTTGAAAAAAGTAGTAAACTTACCGCAAACTAACATCTCTACTCTAAATTTCTCTACTCCTTAACATCCCTACTCCTTAATATCCCTACTCCACAACAACTCTACTCCGTAAAATCTCTACTCCATAACAACTCTACTCCGCACTATATGCACTCGATTAGCCACTTGTCTTAACTCAAAAAAATATTTGTCCTGCCAAGTCACTGTCAAATATGGATTTAGTTTATTAATTACTTACTTTTACTGCATGTTAAGAGTACGCGGACAATGTGACTTTTAGAATAATTCATCTGTGATTGCTCTAGATTTGAATTTAAAGATAAACTTTTTCTAGGAAAAAAATAAAATAATCTAGAAGAAGAAGATTCTTTGTTTTGCGAACCGCTCATTTATTATTAAGTGGCTAATAAAGTGCACATAGTGTGAAGTTATTGGGGAGTAGATATGTTGTGGAGTAGAGATTTTACGGAGTAGGGTTGTTATAGAGTAGGGATGTTATGGAGTAGAGATGTTAGGGAGTAGGGAAATTAAGAGTAGATATGTTAGGGCGACTTGCACCAACTTTTGGACTGGGATTATCTCAGCTAAACCGAGTTTAACTTAAAAATGCTGCGTTCTGATTGGTCGGCCGTCAATTTAATCCAAGTTTAAAGTTAAACCATCATTGGTGCAAGTGGCCCTTAGTCTGCCAAACTTACCATACATCCAAATCTTTTTAACAAGTTTCAGTGTAAAATTTACCATTCAGAGTGCAAAATTTATACTACGGAAATAATTTTTACCATTTATGGTAAGCTATGGGTGTGAATATGAGTGTAAATATTATTCACACGAACGTATAAAATAACGCTAGGTTTTTTTACCACTCGTGAAATTTTTTTTACCACCATACCATTTTTTACTGTGAAACCACAACTTAAACTCCAAATCAAACACCAACTTCAAATGTATTTTAAATATTTCTTATCTGCAAACTTTAGGTTATTTTGGTATTTATTTTTTAAAAATTTCAAAGGCCTTTATCTCGAAAACGGAATGTACTACTTTAAAAATATTTTTGGCAGATTTAGATTCAGGACGAAAAGTTTTACTAAAAAATGCAGAAGCCTGACTGGGCCCCTAAAAAATAGAAGTTTGTAAACTAGTGTAATTTGTCGACAGCAAAAAAGTTCCAAGAGGCCTAGCTGATACTTTTTTCTGAAATGGAAGTCAGTAGACTACTTTGTGAATGGATTTAAAACCTCTGATCAAAATTTATATAGAATAATCTAAAATAGTAAAAAATAAAAAAATCCTAGCACCTCAGATTATACTGTTGTTGGTTTTATTATGTAAACCATAGACAAAATGTTATCTCTCCAAAATATAAATTTATTGTCTATTAAACAAACATTACAGCGACAATTGTTTCGACTTTTTTAACATAAAGTCATTTTCAAGTTTTTAAATTTATAAAAAAAATAACTTGAGTACACATTATTAGAAATGTCATACTGTATGACATTTCTAATAATGTGTACTCAAGTTATTTTATTTATAAATTTAAAAACTTGAAAATGACTTTATGTTAAAAAAGTCGAAACAATTGTCGCTGTAATGTTTGTTTAATAGACAATAAATTTATATTTTGGAGAGATAACATTTTTTCTATGGTTTATTTAAATCAACTCCAATATGAGTAAGGATCAAGAATTTCTTAGTTTTATTATGTATGTATTTATTTATTTATTTATTCATACAAATCCTACAGATCAAAAGATCCAATTACAGTTTTGATAATCGTACAAAAACAAGATTATATATAAAAATTATTTAGTAACTATTTTAGAAACTATTTTAATTTTAAACACTATTTTAAAAACTATTTTAAAGACAAACAAACAAAATGAATCAAAAATTCCTATTTACAAGTTTTTGTTTGAATTTTGACAAACTTATATTAAAAAAGTTCACTTCTTTATTTAAAACATTTCCTACGTGACATATTTGATAAAGTGGCGACATTTTATACTGGTTGGTTCTTGACGCTGGAAGGTAAAACAAATCCTCATTTCTAGTAGAGGTAATTGGTATTCGAAAAGGCAATCTCTTCAGAAATTCTTGATTATCTTACCGATTGTTTAATAACTTATACAAAAATGTTGCTAGTACATTAAATCTACTATGCTTTAAAGACAAAAAATCGAATTTGGCTAAGAGGTTGTTGTAGTTAGCCCTGTGGTTATATACTCCAGTGAGTTTATAGTCTAGGTACTTTAAGAACTTTTTCTGAATACTTTCTATAAGATCCGAATCAGAGTTATAGAGAGGAGACCATACTACTGAACAATACTCTAGCTTGCTCTTAACTAAAGTATTGTATAACTTTATTATACAGTGGACATCGTTAAATTCTTTCGTATTTCTTACAATAAAGCCGTAGGTTTGTAAACACGAATTCACAACTTTAGTAACATGTTTCTTAAAATTAAGTTCATGGTCAAATAAAACACCCAAGTCTCTCACTTCCTCGACTCTAGTTAAGTTTTCAGTACCCATTTGGTAATTAAATAAAATAGGGTTCTTTTTTTTTGTGAACTGTCATTACCGAACACTTAGACACGTTTAGTTTAAGCTTATTTTCGGCACACCAACTTATTACCGAATTAAGGTCCAACTGAAGATTTACACAGTCTTGTATAGTACTGATAATTTTATAAAGTTTTAAGTCATCCGCGAAAATTAAGTACAGAGCGTTACGTATTATGTCTGGTAAACTATTTATGAAAATTATAAATAACAGTGGCCCTAGATTTAAGCTCTGTGGTACACCGAAAGTTTGAAAAAACAATTTCGAAATAAAGTTTTTTAGTATAACAAAGCATTCTCTATCCGTTAGGTAGGAAGCAAGTAACTTAATCAAAATAGGATGCAGAAAAGAAATTAAATAATTAATTAATAGTTTATGATCTAGTTTGTCAAAAGCTTTAGACATATCCATGTAAATAATATCCATTTGAGAATTTTTTAAAATTGCTTCTTTCCAGCTTGTACTAGGTTAACTAGGTTTGTAGCTGTGGAACGATTTGGCATAAAACCATGCTGATGAGTATTAATAAAAGGCTTAACTTTGTTGAAAATAAACTCGTATAAAATAATCTCGTAAATCTTTGAGACAGTATTTAATATGGCAACCGGACGATAGTTTTCCATCTTTGCTTTAGATCCTTTTTTAAAGATAGGTACAATTTTTGAGACCTTCCATTTTTTTGGATTTTTGCAGATAAGTTTAATATAAAATGAAGCGGTTCAAGAAAGGAATTTATGCACTTTTTGTAAACACTTCCCGGTATTCTATCTGGGCCTGGGGATTTGTTAGGTTTAAGTTTTTTAATTGCATTTACAATATTTGTCTGGCTTATATTAAGTAAATTAAGACCTGTTTTAATATTACTAAAAAGAGTACGGTCAAGTGTCTCAGGTGAAAAAACGGAACCGAAATATGAAGCGAATGCGTTACAAATATTTTGTCCGCCAGTGTACTTATCATTATCAAACGACATCTCATCTGGAATATCCGTGCTATCTTTTTTGTTTTTAATATAAGTCCAGAAGAATTTTGAATCATTTTTTACTGATTGCTGCACCGAAAGTAAATAATTTTTATAGGCTGTTTTTGTTAAGTTTTTTATTTCACTACGCAAATCATCAGACCTGTATTTATAAAAAAGGTTTTTGTTTTTTTTTTAAATAAAGAATTTAGATAACTTTTTTCCTTTAATTTATTTATTATTTCAAAACTTTACCAACATGGATAATTACTAGATCCAGTGTATTTTTTAGCATTTGTTTTCTAAAATTTGAGCCATTCTGGTATAATTTGCTTTTTTAAAGTTGTAGACTAATTTTTTGTTGGTATCGCACTCCTTTATCGTTTCAAATAATAAAGAAAAGTTAAGCGGAGGATGTTGAACATCTATTTTAGCTAAAAACTTTCGTCTCTCGCACTTTTTAACAACAAAAAATTCATTACTTATTACTAAGTCTAGTATTCTATTTTTACTATTTACAATACTATTGAGTTGACGCATATTGCTGTAACTTAAGAATTGAGCTAAAACATCTTTTTTGGGACACTCTAGATTACTATTTAACTTTGGAATATTAAAGTCCCCCACTATAACTACCCTGCAGTTATTTATTATAAGAGATTCTAGTGATTCAATATATATATATATATATATATAGATCTCATATTAAGATGATTGAGTCTTGGTTTGCGTTGGAAAGTCACTTAAACGTAATGTCTGTTTAGGATCAGTGTGTGCAAAATATGTCAAAATATCTATGCTTAATATGCATCATAATTGGAAAAAATAAACTTTTTAATTTTTGTTTTGTGAATAGAATATTGTATATATTAAACTGATTTCTCTTGGGCATATTTATATAAAACATATTAAGAATATATTTTTTTTTCATTTTGACCACTTCAGAGGTCGTCTTCCAAAAGTCACTTTTTAAACGGATCCACAGTTTTTGGGCTTCCTGTAACACATGAAGTAAAAGTTCCAATGGGGTTCTATTCATAAGACTAAATACTAGTAACTAAACCTAAGAAATGTTCTATTTTTAATATGTATTTTTATTATTTTATAAACATTTTTCTAAAAAATGAAAAAAAAAAACTATTTCATTTTTCAGAAAAATTATTATAAAATGATAAAAATATTAAAAATAGAATATTTTTTAGGTTTAGTTACTAGTATTTAGTCTTATGAATAGAATCCCGTTGGAATGTTTACTCTATGTGTTACAGGAAGCCCAAAAACTATGGAGCCGTTTATTTTTAACACACTTTTGTGTCTTTTGGAAGACGCTCTCTGAAATGCAAAAAAATAAATAAAAATATATTCTTAATATGTTTTATAAATATGTCCAAAAGAAGTCAGTTCAATAAATACCATATTCTTTTCACAATAAAATAAAAAGTTTATTTTTTTTTCAATCATGAAAAGAAAAGTCCCCTTAATGGATATACTTAACGTGCATTAAGTGACTTATTATGCTGCACTTTCGAATTTCTTAAAATCGACAAAAAATTCTTGGTCGCAAATATGTTTAATGAAAAAAATAAGAAACTTTGAATATGTCCGTCTGTCCGTCCAATGTTACGTTTTTTGTGGACACAATAAGCCAAGAAAGAATAATCCGATCGGCTGGAAATTTTCAGGAAAAATTAAATTCGATACAGGTATGACCCCTATTGTTTTTGAAAATAATCCCATCAAAAAACAAATTTATTGGGGTTAGTACTACCAAGTAGTATTTTTTTTGGGTTGGCCAAAGCCGGACAACTAGGTAATCCCAGCTATTTAAATCCTTACCCAGCACGTCCTTTCAATAAATGTCAGAATATTAGCCCAGGGGAGGTCTCTTAGTTCCTCTTAGTTAAGTCATTGAGTTATAAAGACTTGCAACCTGATCGTCTTGTATCTCACACACTCGGCTAAGTAATGAGAGGACTTGTCATCCTCTTCACACTCTGGACGTAGCGGACTCTCTAGAATTCGCTTGGTGCCAGGTGCCTCATTAGCTTGCAATATTGCAAGCCATATGGCTCGTGCACGGGCCTCATGAGGCCCCTAGAAGCTGTCTGAGTGCTGTCCTTCCTTTTTCCAGGAACCAGTCGGTTTTCGATTAGCTTGGGCCAGCCAGTAGGTCTTGGTATAAGCCCACTCATCGAGAGCAGTCTTTACCTGCTTCCTTGTAAGACTTAGTATATAGGGGTGATTTTTTTTAAAAAATAAAAAAACTATTCTTTTAAATTTTTTTGTTTCAAAAATGTAATTGTTGATTTTTTTTTAATTTTTGTTTCTTCGAAAAAAGAATTTTTATTAATTTTTTTGAATATTTTTTTATGAAAAAAAAAAGAATTTTTGTTTCAATGATCTACTGCACTTCAGGGTAACTATTTTTGTGTTGTCAGCAATATTTTATTTTGCGTTTAATAATTTTAACTTGCGTTCAAATTGTTGAAAAAATGCAATATACGGTATATTTTGCCTGGCTAAGCTGAAAGGTCCTATCTGTATATGTTAAACCTATGTAGATACGACCTTTCAGCTTAGAACGGCAGTATTATATACCATCCACTGTGAATGGTATATAATCGAACGCGCAGCATTACATATCTTCACAGCTTATTTATTACCTTAATACTGCTAGCTTTATCTATACATATCTTATAAATGAGTGTATTTAATAATAATCGTGAATCATTTTCCCATGTCATTATCATTCTTACCAGTCAATCATGGTTAATAGTTAATTAAAGTCTAATGTTCGATCATCCTAGAAATTCGTATTTATTATACTATTCACAGCACGTAGGGTTAGGAGAGTATTTTCTCGAATACTCCTTATTTCTTGGATCCATACAAGTGCCTATTTACAGGCTCGCATAAGAAAGTAATACATAACAATGCGATGCCGTGATTGGCTTGATGTGCCGCCATCTATTTTGTAAGCCAATCACGGCACCGCATTCTTATGTTTTATGCAAGCTTCTGGATAGGCCTTAGGCCTAACACTCCCATCACTATTCCATACTCCAAGGCATATCGCAATGTTGGTGCTGAATCAAATTGCTTTCGCCGAAACAGTCTCTACGCTTCGAAAAAAAAAACTTCCGGTAAAAGGAGGGTATCGCATTTTGGGCTAGATCGCTTGCAACGATAAGACTTTACAAGTTTATAAATAGATATAAAATAAATACTTAGCCAAAATTTTAGCCCTTTTTACATCCCGGAACATACTTTAATTAATTATTTTAATTAAGAATTTTGACATATGTCAATGCACAATTTAGCAACATTGCACCGTTTCGTTAGAAACTTCAAGTGTCAAGTGTCA